>JAWWEU010000020.1:18905507-18955943 GCA_035583155.1 Acropternis orthonyx
CCAGCCCCAGATATCCTGGGATTCTGTGCGGGATGCCCTGAGGACCCTTCCAGCCCCAGATATCCTGGGATTCTGTGGTCAGGAGGGATTTCTTCACAGGAAGGCTGATTAAACCCTGGGAAGGGCTGCTCCATCCCTGGAAGTGTCCAAGGAATGCCTGGATGTGGCACTCGGTGCCCTGGGCTGGGGGACAAGGTGGGATTGGGCACAGGATGGGCTGGGATGATCCCAGAGCTCTTTTCCAGCCTCAGTGATTCTGTCACCTCAGGGAGGGCCCTGGACAGAAATCAAACAGAAATAAGCCACAGGCAGAATTCCTCAGGGAATGGGGTTTCTCCGGGCCAGTCTCCGGTGTGGAGAGCCAGAGGAAGGGGTGGGCACTGAGAGGTGGTGCCAGGCAGCTGCTTTTTCCCTTGATGGCAGGGAAGGAATAATGATGATTTGTGTTTTTTACAGGGTATTCCACACAGATGCTGAGCCCAGGGGAAAACTCCTGGGAAAACGCCTCCTGTGAACACCTAACCAGCGTGGAAGGCATCTCTTAGCTGTGAGTTTCATCCCACTGCACATCAAAATTGCCTCTGTGATTGTTTCTTGTGGAGAATCATGATGTTTTCCCCTGAATTCCCACAAAACCCCCCCAGTGCCTGGAAGCAGGGTGATGTTCATCGCTCCAGCCCACCGCCCACCCCCAAACCAGTGAGGATATCCACTGAGGTACAGCTCAGCACCCTCCAAATTATCCCAAATATCCAGTATATCCCATGGAATTGCAGCCTGGAGACCTTTGCTTTGAACACCCAGCTCTGATCAGGGAAACGCAGCCCTGCAGCACAAAGGGAAGGGCTGGGAGAGATATTTTGAGGCCACACACAACAAACATCTCGACCTTCTGCTTTTTTCTGGTTGTTCTGAACACACTGTGGCTACAACAAAAGCTGCAGCGTGTCCATGTTCATGTGCAGGAAGGGAACAGGCACTGTGGAGAGACAGGGTCAAGTGAACGGGGCAGTTTCTCAGCCAGCAAAAGGTGTGGGAGCTCTGCCGAGTTCCCTGGAGCTGCACACAGGGTGGGAAGTCTCCTGCTGCTCCTTGGCCTTCCACGTCAAAAAGACACCAGTGTGTGGAAACGCATCCCCTCCCGATTCTACAGGTCACTGATTCCTCTGGGCCAGATCTTCCAACTCATTTTAGGGGAACTTTGACATGGAAAGACTGCATCTTTATGGAATTAACCCTCAAAGGCTTCCCCGGGTTGGTTGAGGGAGCAAGAAGTCCTTCACCTCCTGCACACTCTGCTCCAGTTGCCCCATTTTTGGTGGTTCATCATTCATGGTTTTTTCCGTAAGTGGGCGTTCAGAGATCCTCTGAGCTCAAATTGCACTCTCCAACCTTTATTTTCCATGTATCTGGGTGTAGTTGCAGATGTTTGGGGTCAGCACGTGGGGAAACTGCGTGGGGCAGAATGTTCTTGGTGTGAGTCCTCCGATCCCTTGAACTCCATGGTCTGGTTTCTCACGGTTGATGTGAGAAAAGGGGATGGGAGGACAACAAAAGCTTTGCACTGCACTTTGAAAATGCAAAGCATGATATAAGCATGAAACAGGACGTGAACTTCCCAGGGATAAATATATAAATATATGGGGAGCAATCTCTGTATCCATGAGGGTGGCTTAAGAGAGGAGTCTTCCTCAGAGGGATCTGATGGACACTGTGAGTGTATCAGTGAGCCTACAGACACGAGAGCACCAATATGCCCTAAAACATGGATTTAAAGGCTCCACAACTGACTTTAGGAGAGCTCTTTTCACAGGGAAAGGCCACTCCATGTTCCCACACACCGTGCACGGATGGACTCCCACTCTCAACCCAAACATCTGGACACAGCTGGCAGGCACATGTGGCTCTGAGTTCAGGCCCACACACACGTTCCCACGGAGGGCTGTCCCTGCTCTCATTTCTGTGCTGTCCCAGGTTTTGTTCCCGCTTTGTTTAGAGGAACGTGGCCTGAGCTGGACTTTGCCTGTGTCTGCACATTTCACTCTGCTGCTCTGAAGTTGTCCTGGGCTGTTGTATCTGGCAGCCCCTCTCCAGCTCTGACCTATACAAAGAGCACGTGGTTTTACTTTGTTGTTTTTTTATAGTCTGGAATATGCTCGTTCAACAGGATGGTAAATCCAGCTGTATCAGCAAAGTAAAGAATAACAGGCATGAAAGCCTCAGAAGAGGCTCAAAAGCTTTTTCCCACAAGTCTTCTTTGTGCTCTAACACTTGATTTATTTTTCCCTTGTTAATGCTTTCTGAAGCCAGTAGCAAGGAAGGAATTAATGCCACAGATTAGGCGGGAGGACATGCTGACAGCACAGTAACTAAATCAACCAAAAATGCGTTGCAGTGGTTGGAATTGCTGGGGTTGGACTATCCTGGCTCCGTCTGTATAGAAGGATGAGGAGGAAGATAAACCCTGCAAACAGAGAGATCTGTGGGGCTGCTCATGGGGAATCACAGGCTCATGGAATGGGTTGGGTTGGAAGGGACCTTAAAGACCATCCACTTCCAAGCCTGGACACCTTCCACTAGACCAGGTTTCTCCAAGCCCCGTCCAACCTGGCCTTGAACACTTCCAGGGGTGGGGAGTCAAACCATGCTGGTGGGATTTTGGATTTTGGTGGAGGAGCGAGAGGAGAGCACTACAAGGGAACCCAAAATCATGGCAGTGTAACACCTGGATTGTGTGTTGGAGTAGATCAGCAGACCCAGGGCTCCGAGTGCTCTGTGTGCCCTGGACACATCAGGATGCCCAGGAAAAACAATTTTCTTCAGCTACTGTGTGTGAGTAATGCAGAGAATCAGGGAATCCTTAAGGTTGGGAAGGGCCTTTGAGATCGTAAAGTGCAACCATCAGCACCAACACAATGGTCACCACTAACCATGGCCCCAGGTGCCATATCCACATGTTTTCTGAACACTTCCAGGGATGGGGACTCCACCACAACCCTGGCAGTCTGTTTTACAACCCTTTTCCATGAAAAAAAGTTTCCTAATACCTAATCTAAACTTGTCCTGGTGCAATTGAGGGCATATCCTCTCATCCTGTCCCTTGTTACCTGGGAGCAGCTTTCATGCAGGAAAGCTTCACATCATGAGTGAAAATAGAGGTCCCTCGATCCCCCCCAGGCTCGGGCTGCAATTTTCCTCTTCTGCACATGTGAAATAGGGAGAAAACCACCCAAAATGTGCCCTCCTGACTCTGATGGCAGCCAGTCGTTCCTCTCTGAAGGCAAATACAGCTGGGGGTCAAAGGCATGTCCATAACCAAGGCTGACTTTGAAGCAGTTGGGAATTCTGGTTTTTCATCCTGGCTGTGCTCACAGTCCAGCAGAGGCCCCTCAGGCCCTGCCTAATCCTGCAAGTGGATTGGGAACAGGCAGGCTGCTTCTGCGAGGCAGCAACAGTCCTTTGCTCCATTCAAGGCGCATTTATAACCCTGAGCTGATAACATCTCACAGCTATTCAATTGGCTTCCTGGATTTGCTCTTTGGAAATCGGTGCTTTATTATCTTGGACACAGAGGAAGCCGAGGAAGGCAGAGGCTTCCCTGGAGGGAAGTGGCTGTACTCAGATCCACATCCCGAGGGACATTTCATCTAAATCCATCAGCAAATTGCCATACTTGAGGCCAGAGATTCTTGGTGGATCTGTGAAAGCTCTTACTTCTGCCATTCCAGTGGGATTTTGTTGGGGTTTCTACACTATTGTAAAGAAAACTGGAGCAAATAAGAAAGTCTCCGTACGGAGCCAGAGCAAAGGAGTCTGTGTCTGTCTCCCCTCCCTGAGCTCTGGTTTTAACTGGGAGAAACAGGGTCTGATTTGTGTAAAACAGCTGAACCTGCCTCTGAGGGCACTGAGGGAATGCTGACTGTGCTGCCAAGGGATCCCACATGGAGCATGCACCTTCTCTTCCAGAGCAGCACGAAATTGCTGAATTCTTTCAGCTGCTCCCCATGAACAGCTGCCACATGGGAGAGATCTGCTCCCACTGTTTGCTGAACGTGGCTGTCCAATTCACCACCACCCTCAAAAGCACCAGAATCCAGAGATTCTCCTTAGAGCAAGCTTTTGGTAACTTAATCCCAGCACAGTGTGTGCTCGTGTCTGTGAGGGAGCTCAGGAGGACAAGGGCTCTCGGAGGAGTGATTGTTCTCCTGCTATTCCACTCAAACTTCCTTGTAGAACAGCCAAATTCCCCTGCACGTGTCACTGCCTTCGTTTGCTTGTCCTTTATCACTCAGAGGTTGCTGCAGGGTCTGGGCTTTGCTTCCTCTGTTTCATCAGAGCAGCTTTAATGGGGATATGTCAAGTGTGTCAGGTGTCTGTGGTGTCACTGAGCCATGGCAGGACTTTCCAGCCCAGCACTGAAGCTGCTCCTGATTAAAATGCTCCAGCAACTGCCCAGAAAATCTCTGTCCAGCTCTTGTGACACCTCCTGGGTGTGACACTGGCCCCATCAATCTGCTCCGGTCATATCCAGCTCCCAGAATGGTGATGAGAAAGCAGAAATCTTAGCCCGCCTTTAAGTCTGTCCTGGATCTTCATTAATTAGGCTGGTGAACCATTAATTAGGCTACATAAGGTTCTTTAGAGATGCTTAATCTTCTCTGTGCAAGCAGGATTCACAATATCAGGGATGAAGTCTGGCTGATACCAGCTGGAGCAGCTTTTCCTTACCTGTTACCAGGCTTGTTTTGCTCTGTTCCCAACTTATTTATGGCCAAGTTTTGATATTTTTCCACTCATCCATGTACCAGAAGCACTTTCAATGCCAATGGCGCTGCACAGGTCCTTGTCTCTCCTTACCTGGGATCAGAATTTTGTAGAGAGTTTGGGTCCAGGGGCACAATATGGGACTCAGCCCCATTCACAGCACCTTTTATAATATCTAAAG
Source organism: Acropternis orthonyx (assembly GCA_035583155.1). Classification (NCBI taxonomy): domain Eukaryota; kingdom Metazoa; phylum Chordata; class Aves; order Passeriformes; family Rhinocryptidae; genus Acropternis; species Acropternis orthonyx. The sequence goes on from JAWWEU010000020.1 coordinate 18,910,453, forward strand.
GGACATACAAATAATTGGGTGAACCTGATAGAAATGAAATGAGTAAAAGGAAACCCCGGAGAGTCTGGGGTGAGAAATGAGAAGCACATTCCAGACAGTAAAGGTCATATTGCTCATACAGCAAAGCAGCCAAAAATACCTTCAAAGCCCCTGCCCTGATGCACACGAGCGTTTTTAACTCCCATTATTGAGACCTCGAGTCTGATGCAACCCGGCCCGCGATGGAGTAAGGTTGTAGTGGCTGCGGAGCCCCAGCAGATGTCAGCTCCCGAGCAGCCAAGGGCTCGCTCCATGCTGCAACCACTGCCGAGGAATTGCATCAGCTGCGCAGGAACACAGCGCTGCACGCTGGGGTGCGGGAGGGAAACGGGCACCGCCGTGTTCAGGTGGGGAAACCCTCTGTGTTTCAGTTTCCCCGCCGGTCACTGCTCAGGGTAGCGCCTTTCTCTGCGTAAATCCTCAGGAATTAGGCAGCAGAGAGAGCGGTTCCAGTGGAGACTCGCTGTTAATCCCGTGTTTTTGTTGGACAAGAAGCCCAAGCACGCTCATGTCACCCAGGGGGATTATTCTGCCGTGAGGTGCGTGCACAGCCCACGCTGTTACCGGCACCCACCGTCTCCAGGCAGAGCGTGCGGTGGGTGCGGAAAGGGCTGCCCGCACTCACCAGACCCGTTTGTCCTCACCCAGCAGATGCAGGCCCTCTGAGAGATCCCAGTTCCCTGTTAACACCACCCCCGCCGGCACTCGGTTGCCAGTACAAACCCTCCCAGGGCACTGCAGAGTTTCGTTTTCACAGGGAAGGAAGTGCTGGGCACATGGTATCGCCAGTGAGATAAGGTAAGGGCAGGCTGTGGCACGGCAGGGCTTGGTGTCTCGCTGGCTCTTGTTGCCATCGAGGATCCAATGCCCTCATCCAGCACCAGTTGTCCTGGGTGGGTTCCCAAGGGAGCACATCCACCAGGGCTCACCTGGCCGGTGTTCACCGGGGGGAGGATCTGTGGCAGGGAGGGTGAGCAGGCTGCTTTATGAATTACCAGGAAAAGGTTTAAGTTAAACTTCAGAGTAAACTTCCTGACTGCCAGGAGAGCAAGGGATGAGAAGAGACTGACTGGGGTGGCCGTGGGATGTCCAAAGCCGTGTCCAAGCCCCCATGGCCAGCAGAGATGGCTGGAGCGAGTCGACCTGCATTGTGGAAAGAGTGGATATGGATCATTTCTCCCTGTCCTCCCATGCCCAACTTGTACAGCCGAGGACTTAAAGGACAAGGAGTGACCCTTAGTGTTTGATTTTTACCTCCTGCAGCCTAGATAACAGTGACATTGATGAAATTAGTTCTGTTTATCTTCCCAAAAACCCACTGACCCCGGCCTGATGAGTGAGTAAGTTTTTCCACAACTGACTGGCATTGCTTTTCCTGGTAGTGCCATGACAGCCCTTGGGATCAGATTATGGATTTACTGCCCTCTCTGCACGCATTTGACAAGGCTTTACCAGTCTGAGCAAGGCACTGGGGAGGATTTGGTGTGTCCTGTTCCAGTTCAGTCTGGTTTCCTGAGCCCCTCAGTAAAGATACCTCCATCCATCCCTTATCTTGCTAAACATTTACCCGCAGGAAACGATGAGCCTGGCAAGATTCCTTGTGATTTTGCAAAAGAAAAGAAAATATTTGTTCATTCTCAAGGGCTTAAAAAGGTCCAACTGGGTGTGTTAACCACCCTCTTGAACAGGAATGTTCTCCTAAAGGTTTGTGTAGTGGGATTTGTGCTCTGGTGTGATTGTGTTGGCCATGATGGGCATGAGAAACCATGGAGCAGGAGACATGGGAAGTCTCTGCTGCATGGTTGTAATTACATTGAGTTGTCTCTTTCTCACTCCTCCCTGTGAGCCCCCAAAGTCTCAGCAGACCCTCCAGGGATGGTTGGCAACTCAGGGACCATAAAATGGGAACACAACTTTTTTTTCCTTGCAGCAGGACACTCTGTATCATCTACAGAGCCTGGCACCTCCTCACAGCACTGTCCTCCTTGGAGGGGGTTCATACCCCAGCAATTAGTGTAATTTAGTTTCTAAAAGACATCACATCCACTTCTGGACACGTTTCAGAGTGTTTTACAGACATGGTGCAACAGGGGATTGTCCCATATCTGTCTGCCACTGACTCATCCTAAAGAAAAGGTGTTATTTTAACCCACAATCCCAGTGAAAACAACACCTGTTAACAGTGTTTCTGTCCCTGGGACATGAACTGCCCTCTAAAAATAACCACCTTGGTTTCCTGACCTGTCATGTCACTTCTGGTACTAGAAAAGGCAGAGCCACCAGGGGGGCATACCCCAGATGGGTGAGAGGTGTCTCAGCGGGGTTTTTCTGCACCGCCTGAACAGAAGGCACAAGTTTCGTTCTCCCCATGTGAACAGCCCGACCCCACACACGTGATCCACCCCACTGATGAAGCAGAGGGGAATGAGGCCCCGTTTGAAAACCAATATTTGCTCTGGTGCCTGCTGTGCAGGGCTGGCTGGCATTGCTTGGGAGTGTAAACGGGGTTTCCATGGTGGCTCTTGGCACTCCGGACAGCTCCACGCTTCCCGCAGGATAGACTGTTCCATTTCAGGGATTGGGGTGAGAAGCAACCCAGCAGGGAGAGGGATGGTGGCTGAGTTCCTGGGGCTGGTGGGCTGCAGGATGTCCAGGAGGTGCTGCTCCTCTTTTGCAGGCTGTCCCCACGTCAGCCAGTGGGACCAGTGCATTGTCCCATGCAAACTCTGATTTAGAATCGTAGAATCACAGAATATCCCGAGCTGGAAGGGACCCGCAGGGATCATCAAAGTCCAACTCCTGGATTTAATACAATCATTCTTCCCTACTCTCGAGGTACAAAAGGAGAGACCAGGACAGGCAGCTGGAAGAGCAGGGCACAGGGGATATGTTTGTGCAATGCCAGCCGCCCATTCCCCTCTGCTTTCATGGACTGGCTCCTCCTGCTCAGTTGTGGCAGTCCACGAAAAGGGCTTTGGATCTTTCAGGACACCATGAAATAAAGAAGCTGCAGAGCCCACACAGGGTACAGAGTCCTTCTGCGTGACACCCCTGTCATGGGACATCCATCAGAGAATGGCCACATCCTGCCAGGAAGGTCACAGAGCCGTGGGACAGGTTTTATCAGCGAATCGGAGAGTATCAGACAAAACCATGCAGCTGGTGATGCCCCACAGTGCAGAGCAGCTCCCAGGAGAGGTGCAGCTCTCCCCAGGCACAGACCTGCCTGGAGAAGGGCTCAGCTGGAGGCAGGCACGGGCTGCTGCTGGGGTTCCTCATTCCTACCTACCTAATCCCTCACCTTTATCCCTGCACCTGGAGGCCAGCGGGGCTGGAAGGAATCGGAGTTGTTTGTTGAGGAGAGGCAGTGAGTCAATGCACTGCCTGTATCCTACCAAATCCTTTAGCTCCAGGGGGGAACTCCATCAGCTTGGAAACATTGGGAACATGACCCAAATGGTGCAGGGAGTCTGGGTTGGCCTTTGAACAGCTGTACCAGAGCCCTCCGCTTCCCAAGGCACCGCAATCCAAAGGTTCTGGCCCAATCTCTCCTGCAGCCCTTTGGGGTCATGTGTACAGGGAAGGATTTCCAGCTCCTCCACCTGCCCCACCACCAAACTATGTGCCTGGCGTGGAATCTCCTCTTGACATGCCTTTTGCTCCTGGACCTAAGCAGGATCGAGATCCCTTTTTCATTCCAGGTCAACTTTCCTCTTTTGTCCCCAATTCCCCATCTCTCCCCAGTCTCTGTTTCTCTCACAACTGGAGTCGACCAGCCATGAGATTAATTTTGTCCTTCCATCTCCATGCTACACTCTGAGAGGTGGGTGGGAGAGCAGTTTCCCCCATGTCTGTGTGTTTCCAGCTCCCATCCTGGCAGGATTTTGGGAGTGAGGATGGAGCAGGTCGATGCTCAGAGGATCAGCACTGGCACCAGGAGACTGTGGCACACAAAGCAGGGTGTGTGCCAGAAAGGCTGCACAGAAAGGCTGGAATTCATTTAATAAGGACAAGGAAAATCAAATAAAAGCATCCTTCGCTGCATAATCCCCTTCATGAATCAGCAGAGCAATCAGAGGCTCCAGGCTGGAGCCTTTTTCCCAGTGGAGAACAGGCCACAACAGGCAGGTGGTTAAATCCAGTAGTTGCCATAAATTATGTTTCTGCAGGAATCTTGTTCTTCTTCCCTTTCCTGAGACACCAGGACAGCTCTGCCTGGAGCAGCCTCATGGCTGCTGGGTTGAGTTTAAGTCCCTTTCCTCCACAAAAAGAGCCTTCTGTGAGGGAGGAAGCAGAGTCTGCAGTTTTGGGGGGAAAACAGGGCAGAGCCAACTGGTTCCTGCTATTTTCTTCTGATGCAACAGCCTTTGGCAGGGTCTTGCATCAGTCCCTGAGGATGCTGCAAGCCATGGCCAGAATTAGGAGGGTATAAAAGTGCTTTCTCAGGCTTATTTTGCTGTGCAGAGGGCAGGGAAAAAATCCAGCTGGTGTTGGGCCCACACAGCGAGAAGCAAATCCCAGAGAGAATATTTTGCAGGATTTTGGGGTTTATCTTGTTTGACTTGGGTGCAGGAGGTTCTCTCAGATTTGGTTTAATGAATGAGACAGACAAAGCCTGTTTAACCTTTGCTCAGCAGTGATAGCACCTGCTCAGGAATTCCGTGGGGTACTAGGAAAAAGATGGACCCATTTTGCTGACGTTTTCTATGTTTTAATTTATTAATTTTGATTAAGTGGGGAAAATAGAGAGATTTGAGGCTTGCAGAATTTCTAACTAGGTAATGCCAGGCTTTTGGGTTTTCTGGGAGATATTAGAGGTATATGAAGAAAACATAAACAAGTGACAGAAGGATTTTTGCATTCCCAGATCTTCTGAAGGAAACACGGGACCAGCAACGGCAATTTTGGGTTACTCTGAGGGTCTGATTTACACTGGGATTATTGTGGCTATAAATGACTTTCTTCTAGGAGCTGGCATTTTCTTTTGGAGCCATTATTTTCTGTACCTTAGGAAGGACTCGCCAACCAGCAGCTCTGCAGCCCAGACCTTTCCGTGGGGCTGCTTTCCCAGGATCCTGCTCTCCCTGGGACTGGGCAGAGCCAGCGCTGATTCCTGCAGGAATTGCACAACCTGATCCATCATGTGAGAGCTTAAACTCTTTACATTGTGGGAAGCCAGTGCCTCTTGGAAAAGCCTATTTCAAGCAACGTTGTCAGGCTGGATTATTCCTTTTTTCCCCCCAATGCAAACACAGTGTTGGCACATGGCTAAATCCCACTTGGCAGGAGCAAGGCTGAGGACAGACAGACGGAGTGGGGAGACTGCAGCTGACAGCAGGGAGCTCAGCCTTCCCGGCATTCCCAGCCCTGCAATTCCTGCAGTTCACCAGGACAGCTGGAATTTCTTTGAAAGATTGGTTCACTTCAACCGTGCATGAAAAGGTGGCAATGCCAGGGGTGGTGGGCAGCTTGTGGTCACCAGAGCAACATTCCCTGTGGCTCCCCGTGGCGTACAGTGGATTTTACCCTGATCCAGCTCCCTCCCAGCAGTACCCACATCCCAGAGATTTGCAGGCAGCTTCCAGGGCTGCCAGCGCCTGGCAGAGGGGCCAGGCAGGATGTTCTGCCAAGTCTGAGCATCCCCTTCAGTCCATGGAGAACATCTCCAAGCTGAGCTCTGGGCATGTCCTTGGCTGCCTGGATGTCCCTGTGCCCACAGAACCCCTGCCCAGCTGCTGCTGCTGCTGCTACAACCCCAGGGAGTTCAGCTTGGTTTTCCCGAGCCTTGATGCAGGAAGATTCCAGGGATGGTGGGTTTATCAGCCACGTGCAATCCTCTGCTGGCTTTTCCCTGCTGAAGAGCAGGGCCAGCACACCCTCCTTTCAAGCCCTCACAGGCCCCGGGTGTGTTTTGCATGTTCTTTATCACCCGTTGCAGGGCTTTACCCCTGTGGGCTGAGCAGGAGCTTCACCCCTGCCCTTCCCCTGGCACCGGGTGCATGTTCCCTCCAGACATTTGGTTTGCCTTTTAACTGAGCTGGTGGCTTTTGTGCTCCCAGCCCCAACACGCACCAGCACCTCCACTGCACCACAAACCTCCTGAATTCCTGAGGTGCCCAGACCTGATTTATGAGCTCCGTGAAGCCAAAGGCTGGTTACACAAGTCATGTGGAGAGGGGGGAGCCCCTGATTTTCCTGGACAAGTCAGAGCAGAAATGACCTCACTGAAATGCAGAGCCAGGCTCCAGGAGATGTTGCCCAAAGCAGCCAGAAAACTGGTCCAAGGTGGAGCACACACTCATGTTCCCACCATGTAGTCAGGATTTGGACATGGCTATTGCAGCACCCCCGGGGTCTGCTCGTGGTACAGGGTGCACAGGGCTCTGTGCCTGTGATTTTTATCACTCATTTTTGTGGTAATTCTGTTGTCTGCTCTGGAGGCCACAAGATTCGTAACCTGATGCAGTTGCAGACGGTACCTCATTCCCAGAAACCTGGAGAGAGATTTTGTGGTGCTCAAAGCACCTGGGAGGACACAGAGACAGGTCACAGGGCACTGGGTTGGAATTGGGTGAGCTTTAAGGGCCTCTCCAACCCAAACCATTCCACGATTCTGTGATATAAAGAGCTCCTACTGGTCTGCTTGGAGGCAGCCATGGCCAAATGCATACCAAATGTGGCTTTGTGACCTGTGCAAGTCCCCGCCACTGCTGGTGACGTGCTCCAGCTCTGAAGGACACGGTGACAAGTGATGCCAACTCCCAGAAAAACTGGGAGAGCAGGGTAGGATCCTCGAGCTGGACCATTCCAGTGCTTTCTGCCCTGGCTTCACCTCCTTCAGCTCCGTCCCATCCCGGCTCTTTGCCGGCTGACACGGCTGCAGGGGCACACGTGGGTAACTGCCTTGTGCTGGAAGTGCTTTCAGCTCACTAACTGCAGGGACAGGCACTCCAGGGCAGGGGTTGAACAGGACTAAGGCAGCAGGTACATTTTGTGCTCCAGCAAACTTTGAGTGGAAGGTGATTTTTGGGAACAGGGTGTTGGCAGAGCTCTCCATGTGAACACAGGGTGTCCTGCCCCAGAAGGACATGTCAGTTAAATTAGGAAAGAGGCTCAGGCAAGAGGAATTGTCATTTCTTACTTCCCTGCTCTCTGATTTGATGTAGGGATCCAAATGCGGATTTGCCTTTTGCTTTGTGCAGCGTGGATGAAGACCGGGGGAATTTCCAGCACTTATTGCCCCACCTGATCAAGGCAGAGCTTTAAGGCTGTTCTTGGCAGAGGAGCAAGGCCATGCACAGATGGGGAGACTGAGGCAGAGCCAGGGACAATGGTTCCCAAGATTCACACACCACCATCTCCTGAGCCGTCCATCTCCAGTCTGGGGAAGGGCAGTCAAGATAGGCAGGAAATTTGCATATTCAGTAATTATGCAAGGGGAAAGAACCTGTGAAAAATCCCTCTATTACATTTCAAAGTCTGGAATCAGGGGGTTGGAGACATCCTTTTGTTAAAGATCTCTAACACCCATACATTTTTTTTCCTTAAATCCTGGGCCACTGAACTCTGGCACCTAAAAAAGGCTGCAGCAAAGTCAGCATGTGCTGAAGGAACACCTTTATTTCATGGCTTTTGTACAATAGGTGAAATATTAGCAATTCCTTTAAACAATGATTAAAAATCCCCTTCCAGGCACAACTTCCATTGCCTCAATATTTAGGGAACAACTTTGGTGTCGGGTGCGTTTTGCTGCAAGAAAGTTCATCAATTCTCCTTTTCTCCAGTTTCCTCATACCTGGATCTTGTTTTCACTGTATTAGTTTATCTGCCCTAGAGGATCCCTTTATTAGTTGCATCCATAATTCCTTTTCAGCTCCTTGCTTTGCTTTAGATGTGCACCCCTGAAGCTGTTCCTGGCCCATGTCACACCCCACCCTCGGTGGCTTCTTCCCAACCCAAACACATTCAGTGCCTTTGATCTTCCACACAAATCTTCAATCAACCAGCCAACAGTTTTATTGCCTTCTGCTGGGCTGCCTCCAGTTCTCAGAGCCATTTCCACCTGCTGCTCCAAGGGCTCTCCTTGCCCTGGTGGCAGCTCTTGTCCTGCTCTCCGGGTCACTCCCACTCCTGGGTTTGGGGAGAAAAGTGTCAAGTTTTTGGTTTGAGGGTGGAAGAATGTCAGTCTTGTTCTCTGTGTGTCTTCCAGAGGGCTGTTTTCCCTCTCCCATCACCTCCATCCATCAGGACAAATCCCAGCAGCCACAAGACCAGAGCTGAGGATGTGTCTGGACAGCGCTGGGTCACCCATGGCTCCCATGCCATGAGTCCTTCCCGGGCAAAGCCCACCACGAGGGTCCCTCTGCCACCACGGGGCTTCCCTTGGCACCAGGGATGAATCTGTTCATTGTCTGGCATGAGTTGTCCCAGAGAAGCTGTGGCTGCCCCGTCCCTGGAAGTGTTTACGGCCGGGTTGGACAGGGCTTGGAGCAACCTGGGCTAGTTGGAACTCAGTGAGCTTTAAGGTCACTTCCAACACAAAGCATCTCATGATCCCGTGATTCTATGAAGGCACAGCTGCCACAGTGGCACCAAGGAAAGGTCAGCTGTGGGGGAGCCTTGGGCCAAAGGACCACGTCTCCAGCAGCCAACAACAGTGGCCTTTAGGGAAAGCTCATATGAAACACCGATCCCTTCCCAGGTTTTCCCTGGAGTCACAGAGTGTTCCTTGAGGCTGCACCAGGGCTCCTGCAGTCAATAACAAACCCTTTTATCTGGGCTTTTTGAACTTCAGTGCACACACGAAAGTGGTCTCAGCACCATCCCCTGACCCCGAGCGCATGATTAGCGGGGCTGGGAGCAAACAACGCGTCCTGCCTTTGTCCGGGGCCTCTCCCGCTTCCCACCCCAGCCCAGGCCTGCAGGGTGGCTGGCCCAGCCCGGTGCTCGGCCAGGAACATGCAGCAGCATTACTGGCATTTCTCTTTTCCATTCTCACTTCCTGACTTTGTGTTTCATGAGCCTGAAAATGCTCATTCCGCAGCCTTTGCCACCCTGCCCCTCTCCTTTTCCAGGTCCCGTCTGCTGGACTGGCTGGAACCAGGAGAAGAGCCACAGGCAAGCTCTGCAGGACACCTCCCTCCTTGATTAACTACTTTTTATATGTTCTCTCTCTCCCAAACAATTATTACTGAGACAATTCCCTTTTCCAAACGCCGTGGGAAGCTCAGTGAGCCCTGAGCCTGCTGAACAGCCAGGGATGGAGGTCCTGGAAGGCCAGTGGTCTGCTGAGGCCTGACCTCCCTGTGGGAAAGCTGCGTGTTTTCCCCCAGGATGCTCCTCTCCGTGTCTGTGCTTGCTGTATCCCCTACCACAACCTCTTGGAACCCCTCTGGCTGCTCCTGGACCCTCTCCCTGTGCTGGCACCACGCTTTCCACCTCCCACATCCCAGGAATTGCAGTGTTGGGCAGTGACTGCACACACCTGCTGGAAGCCCCAGATGTGCTCTGGAAGGCCTCAGGATCCCACAGCCAGAGCTTTGCTCCCAAACACAATGCTTTCTCTGGCAGCAATTCCTTGGGCTTGCTCCCTGGGAAGAAATGCTCCAGCATGGGAGCTTTTCCAAGTGAGCCTGTAGCAAACATGGATGTGAGTACTCATTCCACCTCCGTGCTGCTGCCTTATGTGCCTGCTAAAGTGCCTTTCCCTCCATGTCCCTGCCGGGCATCCCAGGGTGTCCCAGCCCTGCTCCTCCGTGTCCCACTGCTCAGTGGCCTGCTGATTTATCTTACTGAGGTTTCATATTTAATTTGCCAGAGTTCATTCTCTCCCCTGGTTTCCTTCTTTGGCCACAGCTGTCACTTTTGGAACAATCCCCTTTAAATCACTGATGGCACAGGCTATTCCACGCTGGCTTTTGGAGATGTTTTTCTTAGATTACTCTAATTCCTTCACTAAGAGCCTCTAATCCCATCTGGGAGAGCCTCTAGGAGAGCCTCTGCCCCTTGTCACACGCAGGATCCTTGTAACTCCATTCTCCTTCCCTCACCTCCCACTTCCCCCTTTTATAAATAAACACTCAGTGAAATACTACTGTGGTGGCGGGGTTGGGTTTTATGAGGAGGGTGGGCTCGAGCAGATTCTCTCTTCCAGTGTCACTTCCCAGAACAGCCCCAACACTCGGGAGTAAATCAAGAGCTGCCTTTTTCTCACAAATTCTCTCCTTGTTCAAGACACTGGTTGACTGTGGCACCCCAATTCAGTTTGAAATTCATATGTAGCATCAGCTCAGCCCACCTGGGCATCACTAAAATCTTGCTTTCCTCCTGGGTTTTCCCCGTGGCCTTTCTGAGCCCTGTTAGCATTCCCTGCCCACTTCTTCCCCTCGGGATGTGTGTGTGTGTGCACCATCAGAACATCCTGGGCACCACCTTCTCCCTCGGGAAGGAAAAATTCTGAGCTCTGCCATGTGCACACCGAGAATCAACCCTTCCACCAACCCACCTCTGTGAGCCTGAGCACCCCTGCCCTCCTCCTTTCCCACTGGAATATCCTCCTCTCCACTGTGGAGGGACATGGGAAAGAGGGATTGCAGCAGAGGATCATTTTCCTCTCATGAAACTTGATCCTTTCCTGCTGCTGGACATTAATCCTGCTGCAGCATGAGCAGCATCTCCAGCATAAAACCATGGGGATACACCCTGGGAATGGGGACATCCATCCTCTGCTCCCACCTTGTGCCCAAAGCTCCCTCACTTTCCCACTCCCTTGGTTTTCACAGAGGCAAAACTGGAAAAGTTAAGTAGAATTAAAAAGGGAGGATGGTGAGGAGGCATGGATGCTGTCAGTGCCCAACCATGTGCAAGAGGAATCCCTGGAACCCCAGGGCTCAGGCACTGGGGATGTGGGATAAACAAGGCAACCTTATGTAAAAGAACAGCTTTAGAGGCAAAGACCAGCAACAAGAGAGTTGTAATTCAGCTTTCTTTGTTAAAAAAACAAAACAAAACAACCCAAAACATAGAACAACCCAAACATTCAACAGATTTGTTAAACCACAGACATAAAAGAATCAAGAAATACTACAAAAAAGTACATTGCAAGAGACATTTTGTTGTACAAGGCCATTGGATTCAGGAGCTACTGGCTGACCAGTGGAATAGCTGTGTTGCCAGGAACACAAACACTGGGAATAAACAGCGCTTACTGGAGAAGTATTAAGACTAAAAGATATTTACCCCTTAAAATAAATAGAATCGTCATCTACAGCAACATTTAAATTAGTAAAACAGTTTTTTAAAGCAACCAAATATAACAAAATTGTCAATCAGATCTAGGTTTTCTTGTGTGTGTTAAGCTCTTTTTTTGTGTGTGTGTTTTTAAAAAAACCCAACAAAAGTACAAAGAAAAGTATCTCTGAAAAGTCAGGTTATTCACGAAGAGTGAACGTCACCCTCCCTTTGTTCTGCGGGCCAGAGCAAGGTCTGAGAGCCACTTCAGATCCTCCCTTTGGGAGGACTGAGGTGGGACACAGCCCTGTCCCCTGAACAAATAGGATGTTTTTCCCTCCAGGTGACGTCCATCCCAGCGCGGGAGCGCCCCCGGGCTGAGCTGGATGTCACCCCACGGGAACAACTCAGGTGTAGCTATAAAGTCTCTTTTAGGCAGTTTAGAAATTAATTCAGTGTTTAAAAAAATACTTTTATTTTTCTCATTAACACTTCAACAGCTGGAGGAAGCAACACCCCTTCTCATGTGAGTGACAGGAAGGGGGGAAAGCAAAGAAACAATCCTCAGGATATCGGATCCTTAGGGATGGCTGGCCCCGAGCCACGCTTCCTACCACTGCATCTCATACCTGCACCAAACTGGGAGCTCCTGGTGCCACCAAGCCCAGCAGCATCACACCCCCTGTCCCACCCAGCTGCCAGTCCGGAGTGGGGAAACTGGGAAGAAACGCCTCAAGCACAGCCAAGCCCAGCGCAACCCTGGAATTCCTCAAGAAGCCCCCGAAGCATCCCTCAACGCCCAGGTCTCCCGGGATATGCTGGCACTGAGGAGGCAGCAGATTCCCATCCCTGCAGGGATCTCCCTGCCCGGCAGCCAAGCCGTGGCTCCGGCTGTGCCAGCCCAGCCCGCAGCCGGAGATGCCCCGGGGCTGGCACAAGGTGGCCATTCAGAGCCCGGGCTGTGCCCAGGTCGTGGCACAGCCCCGGCGGGACCGGGGCCTCCTGCCCACGGAGCTGCCCTTTCCCAAGCTCCAGGAGGGAGCTGCATTCCAGCCCTTTCCCAATCGCCCTGCTGCCGTTAGCGAGGGAGTTGCACAACGGGCGGCTGGAAAAGCTGCCATCCCGCAGGAACAGCCCCAACCAGCCCGGGGTTGTGTAACGACGACATTTGGCAGTTTCCTTATTTTATTTTTTTTATTTTTTATTGAAGCCCAAGGACACTGTCGCCTTGGCTGAAGGCACGGGTACCTTCCAGGCTGAATGGAAGCCTTCCCTGGGATTCCCCCCCCCTCTGAACATCTCTCCATGGTTGGGAAGTCACAGCTCTGCCCCAGCACCGCTGTTCCTCCAGGGCTCCGCTCCTGCTCAGACCCACCACGGAGGAGCCCCTGGAGGAGCCCAATTCCCCTCCCTGCCTGAGCCACCCACTGGGAGAGGCCTCAGAGAACAACAAAGCCACTTTGCAGGAGTGTCAGCCCAGTTGAAGGGTCTTTAAAATTTGCTCAACCGTGCCAGAGTCCCTTTGAACTCCGGAGCCACAGAGGGAGCCGCGGAAAACAAAGGCGTGTTTACCAGGACACGGCGTCTGAGATGGAAACCACTGCAAGCTCTGCAGGAAGCTGGGGGAGAGAAAGTCAGAAAATAAAATCCACCCAGGATCACATAAATCCCCCCGACTGCTGGTTGGGAGAGTTCTGCAGGGCTGGGTCCCCTCCCAGTCCGAAGGTTTCTCATTTGGAAAGAGGAACCCAGAGGGCACGGAAGTGCCTGGCCACCGGCTCTGTTTAGCAATCCCTGCAGGATGCTCTTCCCTGAACACCCCAAACAACTGCCTGTCTGGCAGTCCAAATCCTTACAAACAAGTTCAGAAGAGCAGTAACTGAAGGGGGTTTGGTGCAAGGACCACGGGATCACTGCGGTCTGACTCCATAAAGGTCTTTTCCAACCTGAATGATTCCCTGATTCCACAGACACAACGGCTCCAGCTGTACTTGCAGGACACTCCTATGAAAGAGGTTCACGTGGAGCCTCCTTTAGGTCCCTGTGGTTGCAGTGCCCTTTGTGGGAAGGGTTTATCTCCCTTGGAGCGTGGCAGTCATGACCAGTCATGGGCTCAAGAGCACCAGCCAACACAGAAACACCACAAAAATCCCCCATCCAGGGCTGGGATCAACAAGGAATTTTCTGTGAAGTCTCTGTTACTCGCCTCGCCCTCCCTGACACATCCCATTCCACATTTGAGGAAAACAAGCAGCAAGGAGGTCTTTCACAGGGATGAGTTCTCCCCTTTTTCATACCCAAAGGCAGCTGAACAGGGCAAGCCAAGGGCAGCAGATGCTCCTGTCACTGATCTAAGGGACAAACTGTCACTGTGGACAGCAGATGCTGTTGGCAGCAGCTTCCCTCATTGGAGAAAATATTGTGTTGTCTTTGGACAATGAAATTCAGTCTTTTACCCCCTCACTCATTATCTCCCAAACCTCCAGGAAAAAATAACCCCGTGTCACCAAACTCTGGTGGAGGGGAACTATGGGGGTCAAAGAATCCAGAATGAAAGAAATCAGTTTTTTGAAAGATAAACTTGGAGATGTGAGCTGTGGCTGACCAAATTCAACATTTTTTGGTCATTTTATGCTGGTACCTGGATTGGTTTTTCCTACACTTCTATTGCCAAGGAGATGCTGGTGAGATCACCATGAACACATGGACCAAAGCCAGAGCCTGCAGGTTAGTACATGAGAAAGATCTTCAGCAGCAAGGGAAAAATCATGGAAATTCATCAAAAGCAAAGCAAGCAAGTTAAGGATTTCATTAAGATTGGGTAATTAATAAAAAAGTTTTCTTAGTGATGTCTCCTCTCTAAAACCAGAGTGAAAGGTTCACCAAGGGGACATCGTGTAGTGATGGTCATCACTGATCGAAGATGTGTCCAAACCAAGCACCCCACTCTTTGGGAGGTTTGGACCCATTTCTGAGCCCTACGGATGGGACCTTGGTGCCAATTGCCACTGGGTTGAGGTGGCTGAGAGCTCAAATCCTTCTGCTTTGCATCCCAAGTGACTCTGCTGGGCAGTTTGTCACCAGGAGCCCCTACGCTGAACCCAGGCCCTGCAGGAGCACAACAGCCAAAGATCTGCAGAGCCAGTGGGAGGTGACAGACTGAGGTCCTCTCTCCAACAAACAGGCCCAGCAGGAGCAGTGACTTCCCATCACCACCCTGCCAAAACATCTCAGCCTCCAGCTGGACGAGGACGCCAAAAATCAAGTTCAGGCTGGACAGTTCACAACCTTATCTATGCAAATGCCTGTCCGCAGGCACAGGATCTGAGCTGCTCCAAGGCACTGCACGTCCCTGCACAGCCAGGCACTGGCCAAGGAGTTTGGGATCTGCCCAGGGGTTCCCCCAAACCAGCTGCAAGGCCCCACAGCTGAACTCAGCTCCAGCAGAGCCCAGCGCTCACCCAGGTGAGGCAGCACCTGAGCTGCTTTGGGGGCCACCACACCTCGCTGCCATGGACCAAACAGCCTGACAGCCAAGGTTTTCCATGTGCTGGTTGCCTCACCTATTGTTGCTGCGCCAGCCAGACACACGTTCAGCAAAGCAAGAGCGCACACGGGCACGGCCACAGCCCGGGCAGGAGCTGCACCCGCCAGGACACAGCCCAGGGCTGAAGAGCTTCCAAGGCCAAAGTGTGAGCGAGTACCTTGGGAGCCTCACCACCCAAGAGAACTCCACGCTACAGGGAGAATCCAGCCGACAGCTCTCGCAGGATCCCGGCTTCCCAACGGCCGAGTTCACAACGACACGGAGCAGAAAAGGTTCAAGGAGCCACTTGCACAAAGCACGAGCACAGATTGCTGCAGGGGAGGGCGGGGGGGAGGAGATGGTCGCAATGCCAGCAGACACGGAGCACAGGCACGACGAGCAAGTGTCCAAGGGCTGCAGCGTAGCTGGGAAGGCGGCGCTTTGACCAAATACACCAAGGTGCTCCTAAGGGACAGCGGGACTGCTCGGGGACTGCGGGGATTTGGGGATTGCACCACCCACGACAGCCAAAGAGGGTTTCACATGCGGGTCAGGGTTTGTGCTCAAGGATCGCTCCCAGAATGGGAGGGTGGTGGAGGGATCTCCCCAAGCCAAACCTGATGCACAGAGGAGGCCCCAGGTCTGGCTCCTTGGAGCAAAACACACCATCTACCATCGTTACTCCGAGGGTGGGCAGGCCCTGGCACAGGTTGCCCAGAGAAGCTGTGGCTGCCCCATCCCTGGAAGTGTCCAAGGTCAGGTTGGAGCAACCTGGTCTAGTGGAAGGTGTCCCTGCCCATGGCAGGGGGTGGAACGAGATGAGCTTTAAGGTCCCTCCCAACCCAAACCATCCCATGACCTACAGCAGCCTGAGGTGAAAGCCAGGCTCCAGCCACCTGCCCCTTTCTACAGCCCGGACCCGGCTGGTCCCGTCTCTGTGGCACCGGGAAACGCATGGGCAGAGCTCAGGGCATGTGCCAGGGGCACCCCACCCTTTACTCCTCCTTGCAAATGGTTCAGGGGCAAACAGGGATCACACCATGGGCAATGAGCAGGGCCATGTGCAGAGCACGGTGTTGCTCATCCCATGCTGGATGAAAACCTGTCCACAGAAAAGCATGGGATGAGCAAGCCAAGGACTTGGCCTTCTGCTCATTGCAGCTCCCTGGGTTTATGAGGAGGAACTCCACCCTCGGGCCTGCAGCTGCCCCGGTGCTTCTCCACAGGGCCATGGGATGGGCACTCTGGTGAAGAGCACCCTGGAGAAGTGGCTCAGCAGCAGGGGGACTGGATGTGGGAGTTACGCTGCAGGTGCTGGCAGGGGACCCCGAGTGCTCTGCCAGGAGCACAGGGACAGGCACGGGAGGCCTCCCCACGTCCTTTCTCTGACACTGGTTCTGCTCTGCCTTGTCTCACCCAAGCCACTGGCAGTGGACAGAGTCCAGAGTGTCCACAGCACGTTTTGGTGTGAGTTTGTGTGTGTGTGTGTGAGCCAACATCAGCCACCCTTTGCTTCCCAACCACCGCCCTTGGCCAGGACAGGTAGTTGGGGTGGGCTCAGGACCCTCCATGGCTCTGGGACAGCCCCAGGCACCTCTGAACACCCAAACCAGGCTCCTGAGCAGATCCACCATCTGGGGGATCCCAGCCCCAAACCAGATGAGCCCACCCAGCACCAAGCACAGCCCTCAGTGCCACACACACACACAGATGCTGATGGGACAGGCAGGACCCCTTTGGAATTGCCCTTTGGAATTCCTCCTGCTGGCTCGTGTCTGTACCAGGAACTCCTTGCAGGATCATCCATCTGCCAGGGGCCGGTGGGGCTGGAGGAGACAAGGCAGAGCTGGGATGTGGTGTCAGCAGGAGGCAGCTCCCACGGGGCTCCAGGGCCTGGGATTCGGGCGTGAGGGATCAGATTCTTGTGTCTTCTTAAAAGAAAATTGTGCGTTTCCTCGAGCCGAATGTCTCTGCTTTTCCTGCCTAGGATTCCTGAGGAACCACTTCCATCAGCTTCTGGCACAGGACCGTTGCGGAGACTGGGGAGGAAGGCAAAGGAAAGGTCAGGGATTGCACAGGGGGCCAGCAGAAATCGTGGTCTGGGTTTGGGAGAGAAGGGCTGACCCGTTTGCCTCCCAATTTAAGGCTTGAAATAACCCATGGGATACTCCCTACTCGTTGCCAGAACTCCAACATGTGACCCTGGGAGCTCTGCTCCTGCAGCAGGGATGCTCCAGGAGAGGCTCCAGGACTCTGGACCCCAGTTTCACCTGCACAGTGATATGGTAACTAATTCTGTGTGCCATACGTGTGAGCAGCCAAAACTGAGTCAGGAATGGGCACCAAGGTGAAGCTTTTACTTCCAATTTGGAAACCCATGTAAGCCCACGGCTTCTTGGAAGGATAAACCCACCCAAACCCACCTGTCCTGCCCAAAGGGCAGAGGCCACAGCCTGGCCCAGGGGTGGTGGGAGCAAAGGGGCCATTCAGGAGCAGGTTTGCCCAGGAAAAGGTGCTCAACTGAAGGGATTTTATTTTTCCACCAATTTTCCCGTTGGAGGCCGATATCCAAACACTGCTCTGCTCCCTGTGGCTCCTCCCCAGGCTGGGAGATCACAAAACACTCCTGCCTGGTGGAACTAACTCTGAATCACCCAGGTCAGACTCAGAGCAGCTGCAGGTGCTCAAATTGTCTGCAACACATCAATAACATGGGTTCAGAGTTGTGTGTTTGTAACTGAATGTTTGCAGGATTGCCCTTCCCTCTTCCCAGAGGAGTTTCAGGATTAGCATTCTCTATTCCCAAAATATTTTCTATATTCTCCTTCTTCTTTTGGTGGAGAAAGACAATGAATATGGTAATTTGCCACCCAGGCACTGCAAAAATGGCTTTTCCAGGAACTGAGCCTAACACTCAGGATAAAAAAAGTGAGTGTGGCAGAGGGAAACAGAGACAGGGAAAAAGGGACTAAGGAGTGCTGAGCACTGCTCTGAAAGCCTTTTTCTTCCCATAAAACACCCAGCTAGGGCTGGGCACTTCTCCTGGTCTGCTTTTCTAGGTCAGCCCGTTATAGGAGAGCTGGGAGGCAGCTGGTGGAGTTCAGTCCACTTGGGCAGCGTGGATTGACTTTCTGGATTCACTTGTTGAGGCAGAGGTTCCATGTGCCAAGCTCAGCCTCTCCATCCCTAAACACACCGTGGGGCAGTGTCAGCTGCTGGAAAACCTTCGAGCAGATGCCTTAAAAATAAACCTCCCAAGAAAACACATGCAGGGGACCTTCCCCTCCCGCTGCTCCACTGCCACAGTGAGATGCCAAGGAAAGCTGAGCCTGGATCCGAAATGTTAGCACTGGCTAAGCCATGGATTGGGATGCATTGTGAATTTTCAGCAGTCAAATTGAGGCCAGCTGTGCTCAATTCCTTTTTTTCCCCTTCCTACACCACTGGAAAGGGATTCTCTGCTGAGCAAAGGCTTTTCCAGGAGGAGGAGCAATGCGCTCAGGGAATTTTGCTCTACTGTGTAACAACCACCTGTTTCCCAAGATAAAAAAAAAAACCCCAAAACATGGTATTTGTCCCAAACCTTGCAATTATTGCAAGTCAGGGTGCATTTTGGGTGCTTGACAGACATGGTAATCATCAGGTTACAGCTGTCATCATTAAAGAGTGGATCAGAGCCAAGGCTTTGGAACCTCCTCCACAGGAGGGAGAGCCAGCGCTGCCAGCTGTAGGATGGAACTGGGAAACTGCTCTTTTTGGAGCAAAAGCTGCACCCTTGCCTCTCCCTGGGGATACTCACAGATGCCTTGGAGAACCCACTTGGGCTTGTTTTGCCACCAGACCCCGAAGAAGTAAACAGGGATCCCGCTGAAGATGATGGCAAAGCCGATGGCACATTCCTTCGGCGTCATCCAGAAGGAAACGGCAATGAGGAACAGGCAGGCCAGGATGAAGAAAATGGGCAGGAAGATGTTCACCTGAGCAGGGACCAAGGAACAGGTCAGGAGATGGGTCAGGGAAACAGGCAACACCTTCCAGGGAAGTTTATCCAGGTGGACAGCCCAGGGAGGGACGGAGTTCATGTTCCCCCATGGCCAAGAGCCATGAGCCTTTCTCTGGACCCCAGTTCCATACTTCCATGATTCCTTATACAAAGCAACTGTATCAACAGCACCAGACTCAGCAGCAGCCACAGCACAGGCCATGGCATTCCTCAGGGGACTCTGAGCAAGGCACCCCCCCAAGAATCCCCAAAAAACTAAAGGAACACCCTGCAGAGAGGCTCTTTGGGAAGGGGCTGGCACAGCCCTGCGAGTTCGTCCCTCTGTGGGTGTTGTTGCCTGGCAGAGACCTGCCTGTGCTGGGGGAAGAGTGGGAAACATGCCCTGAAGGCCATCAGACACGCCAGGGTGAGGGTGACACGATCTTGGCCTGCTCCCAGATGGGCCGTGGGGCTGCCAGGCTGGCCAAGGACACAGGGAACAAAGCCCTCGGTGCAGGGGCTGCCTCTGCAGGGAGCTATTTTAGGTGAATTCCCTGCTGGAACAGAGTGTTTCACTGAGAGCCACGGGCTGGGACTTGTCCTGGGGAGGATGTTAGTCATGGAGAGCCTCCCCACCACAACACCCCATGTCCCTGACACCTCCCTGTTATCCCCACGGCCACAGCAGCTCTTCATCCTCCTGCACCAACTCCCATTCAGCAGCAGGGACACCTCCCTGAGCTACAACCCCACACTTCCCTGCAATCCCAGCCCCCCTTCCACAGAGGACCAGCAGCTGAACCTTCCCTGGAGCTGAGAAGGACCCACCTCCCACCATTCTCACCTTGATGGGCCTCTCCAGCTCTGGCTTCTTGTAGCGCAGCCACATCATGCCGATGATGGCCAGAGCCACACACAGCCAGTTGAAGAAGCTGAAGAAGTTGATGACTGAGAAGATGTTGTTGGAGAAGGCGTAGAGCAGGGTCATGACACACTGAATCCAGGGAAAAAGCCATTAGCAAAGGGAGCAGGCAAACCCATCTATGGTACAACACTAAACAGGTATTTCAGAAGAACTGCCTGCCAGGAAGAAAATCGTGTTTGTTCATTTTTACTTATTCAAGCTATTTTCAATTGGTGCCTGGAATGATTTCACAGACTCATGGAATGGTTTGGGTTGGAAGGACCTTAAAGCTCATCTTGTTCCAACCCATGGCAGGGAGACCTTCACCAGACCAAGTTGCTCAGAGCCCCATCCAGCCTGGCCTTGGACACTTCCAGGGTTGGAGAGAACTCAAACCTGAAGCGGACTATGGGAGTATGATGAGAAGGGTCCATCTCCTGAAGCGAATGCAGGAATGGCTCTGACTGAGGGGGAACCCCCCCTCCAACCACCCTGATGGGATCCCACCCCAAGCCTTCCCCCCAGCCCAGCTGTGGGGTTTACCGTGAACACCAGGGATGGCACAGGAGTGAGGAGCCTGGGGTGGATCATGGACAGGATTGAAGGCAAGTGTCCCTCTCGGGATCCCACGAAGAACAGCCTGGGGGGACACACAGCAGTTACACCCCTGCAGCCCCAGCTGGGCTTTGTCTCCAGCACAGAACAGGGACAGCCCAAGCTCAGCCCAGACTGCAGGGCTGAAATGCCTTAGGCTGGAGGCTGGAGATGGACAAGGAACAGAGGAAAGGTGCATTTACATCCTTCATTCCAGGGACAGCCGTTAAGTGACTTCCCTAAGACAACCCAGGAGATGTGTCAGAGCTGGAACCACCTCAGTCCCTGTCCTTTCTCCCCTTCCTGGAGGGATTCTCAGCCCTGAAGTTTCACAACTTTCTGTTTTTCATTAAAGCCACTTTCTCATCATCACTGAGCCTGTTTCTATTTTACTGACTTCAACAGGGCTTTGCCTGAGGAGCAGAGGATTAGGACCACTGGAAGGTTTCCTTTAATCTGGATATGCTTTTCAAGCCTGACTTCTTTTTCCCTGCATTCTCCACATGGCCTCCAGACCCTTCAGCCTCTGTGTCTGCCCACAGCCACTCCCTGGGGGACAGCTCCGAAAGGAGAGGAACTGAGCCCAGCCTGTAAACAGAACCCACAGGATTGAGCAAGACACCTACCGGGAAGAAGTGAAGAGGGATCCATTGACGGACCCAAAGCACGACAGGCCGACAAAGACAGGGATGATCCAGGACATGACACCAAGGTGGTAGTTCCCAAAATCCTAAATGGGGGACAACAAGAAACATTTCACACCCAGAAAGTCCAAAGGACTCAGAGCTGCCTACAAAGACTAGGTATTTCCAGAAAAAGGAGCAAAGGACACAGCGTGGTGCTGAAGCTGTTACAGCTTTCCATACTGCCGTTGGCTGCTGCTCCTTCCTGAAAAACGTATTGTGGGACTGCTAAAACAAAGCAGCAGCCAGCTCTTCCCTCGGGGCCAGGACACACCATTTATCAGAGCAGCCATCGGGAAGTTCAAGATCAAATGGAAGCTGAGGAGACTCAGGCACGGAGCTGCTGCCAAGTGCTGAGTCAGGGCCTGGGACACAGCCCTGGGACACAGCCCTGGGACACGGAGGGAGCTGCAGTTCTGTCACAGACGGCCCCTGTGCTGCTCCACTGCTGTTTGACACCAGCAGTTTGTATTGATGTGCCGTGGGATCGATTCCCAGCCTTGCCAAGGCACACGGCTCCAGCGAGGGACACAACTACAGCAATGTCCCTGGGAGTGTCCAAGGCCAGGCTGGACAGGGCTCGGAGCGACCTGGGCTAGTGGAAGGTGTCCCTGCCCATGGCAGGGGTGGGACATGATATTTTAGGTCCCTTCCAACCCAAACCATTCCACGATTCAATGCAACACAGGCTGCACTTCCAGTAACTCAGCACCTCCTCACTGGGGGCTGGAGCAGGGGCTTGGAGCCAACCCCAGACATGGAGCTCTGTCACCTGAGTGGCCAGACCAGCTCACTCTGGGCTGGGAGATGCCCCCTGGAGCCCAGAACAATCCTGGTCATGCTCAGTTTCCGAGGCCTGCTCCTTCCTGAGGCAACCAGCATTTCTGACCTCAACGGCATTTTAATTAATAGACGTACTATCTTGCTCTCAATTAAAACAAGGAGGATACAGAGAGGGAACAATCCAGTTCAGTATTGATTGAATGACCTTTCCCTGTAAATATCATGCTCTGGTAAGTGGTGAGAAGTCACAAGGCCAGCAGCAGCAACCCTCCCTATCTGAGAACTCAGAGCAGCACCAAGTGCCTGCCCAGCCTCGCTGAGTGCCATTCACCCCACTCAGTATCAGGCTGTCCTTCCCAGCACAGCTGCTCTTCATCTCCTGTCCAACATCAGGGGTTGTGTAAGCAGCCTGGAACCAACCAGGAGAAGGGAGCAGAGGCTGCAGGTGTGATTTAACGTGCCCCGGGACACAGACCAGTCCCGCTGGAGCAGCCCTGCCTTAACTTACCACGGCCACGGCCTCGGATGTCAGCATCTGCTCCGTGGACAGTGTGGTGAAATAGGCCAGGTTGGTGAGCACATAGACCAGAGTGACCACAGGCAGGGAGATGATGATGGCCAGGGGCAGGTTCCTAGGAAAAGACACATGCTGTCATGGAGCAGCTGACCCCAGGACCCTCCGTGTTTGAGCCACTCCCCTCTTTGGCTCCGCAGCATATCCAGCTTCCCAGCCACATTCTGCTTCCAAGGCAGGGGAGATGCTCACATGGGAATAGGCTGTCCAGGGAAGTGGTGGAGTCCCCATTCCTCCAAAAAATATGTGGATGTGGCACTCAAGGACATGGTTTAGTGACGCTGCATTAACAGTTGGACCTGGTGATCTCAGAGGTCTTTTCCACACTTAAAAACTACATAATTCCCTAAACATCCTGATGGGAAGTAAAGGATTATGGCAAAAGGGACTTTCCATGGAGAGGCTCTGGCTGGTTGGGCAAGCAGGAATCCAAGACCACTGCAGTGGCAATTAATTAATTCCAAATACCCTGTGGATTCTCTTCTGGGCAAAGCAGATTCACTTGTGCTGGTGGGTCTCTCGTGGGAGATGGGAAGCTCAGGGATGCAGAGGGCACTTTTCAGGCTCTAACTCTGTGCAGATGGCTGGGCCGAGGGAACTCAAGGAAAAGGAGTCCAGGCACAGCCTGAGTGGGTCTGTAAACAGGCCGTGTTGGTACAAAATTGCCTTTCCAAACAGTTTAACTTCATTTCCCAGTGGAAACTGAAAAAGCAAACCCTGCTTGGTGCCGCATTTAATTGGTCCAGAGCAGCTCAAAGCCACAGGAGGAGAGTCAGATCCCATGACTGCATTCACCAGACAGGAAAATAATTGCAAAAGTAAAAAACCCCTTTTTCTAGCTGTTTCTGAAGGAAAGGGAGTATCAAATCCTTCCCAGCAGGAATGAATCCCCACCAGGGCCAGCCGGGAATGCGCTCTTGCACAAGTGACCCTGAGCCTGGGATCCCAGTGGCTCCCGGGCACCATCCCAGGGGCAAAAGGGATTCCTCAGCATTGTCCTGCTCTGCTGTGGCCCATCCTGAGCTCGCCAGACCCCGAGTGACCCCGAAAGGCACAAGCAGCACAGGAAGCAGCTGTTGCTCAACAGGATGGGAAGAGCACGGGACAAACACATGGACAGCAGCACAAACCTCTGTGGGAGTTTATACAAGGCACTAATAAAGCCCTGAGTGCTCCTTCCTTGCCCATAACTCACAGAGGAGGTGTCATGCCAAGGAAGCAGGGCTTTCCAACAGCACTGATAGGAGTGGGACAGGAAAGCAGCATAAACAACAGCCTTTCTCCTACAGAGATTATTATTCCGCTTCCCTGATTCCAGGGAGGGACAAGGCCATTAATTTATCCTGTTTTTTATTTCCCCAGATAAAGTCCTTGGCTCCTGAGCTGAGCAGCAACCCCCTGTTACACACAGGAGGGAGAAGCTTCCCCAAAACACAGGTTCTTCTCCCAGGGATGCCATCCCAGGACACACACCCACCTGTAGGGATTTATCATCTCTTCTGTCACAAAATTCAAGTAATTCCTGGAATTGAAAAAGAACAGGGATTAATTCTGGTTAGCCCATGGAATACATACAGCCCTTGAGTTTAACTCATGTGCACAGGGATTTCAGGAGGGCCACAGAGATATCTATGGGAACACTGAGGATGGCTGATGCCCAATTCCAAGACCTACAGTCCTAAACCTGCAAGGAACAAGCCAAGATGGTGCTGGTGGATCCAGCAAACCCTGCTGCAGCTTCCTGCAAGAGACTGCAAGTGGAGAGCTGGATCCAAAGTGACAGGGCCACCCCTCCTGGTGACAAGATCATGGACCTGTTGGAGCAAGTCCAGAAGAGGCCAGGGAGATGCTCCGAGGGCTGAAGCCCCTCTGCTCTAGAGCCAGGCTGGGAGAGCTGGGGGGGTTCCCCTGGAGAAGAGAAGCCTAAAGGGGCTTCAGGAGAGCTGGAGAAGGACTTAGGACAAGGGATGAAGGAGTCAGACACAGGGAGTGGCTTCCCACTGCTAGAGGGGAGGGTTAGATGGGAAACTGGGAAGAAATTCTTGGCTGTGAGGGTGGGCAGGCCCTGGCACAGGGTGCCCAGAGAAGCTGTGGCTGCCCCATCCCTGGGAGTGTCCAAGGCCAGGCTGGACAGGGCTTGGAGCAACCTGGGCTGGTGGAAGGTGTCCCTGCCCGTGGCAGGGGGTGGCACTGGGTGGGCTGTAAGGTCCTTTCCAACCCAAACCATTCCTTGAACCCATGATGAGCATGGCTGCAAATGGCCTGTTCCACAGCAGACTGGGCAGCTCCTCGTGCTTGCAGGTGCTCAAAGGACTGACAAAGGAGCCCTCCAGGTGCTTCAGTTTGGTAAAGGAACTGGGATTCAGTTCAGTGTGGAAAAGAGAGGGAGCTTCTTACCATCCTCCATAGGCAAAGAGGCCACTGTACAGAGCCAACACGATGTTCCCAACACCGACCTTCGTGCCCTCGAAGGAGTGCTCAGGAGTCAGGTTTGTCACATCACCTGCAGGACACAGGAGAGGATCACTGTGGGCTGTGAACACCAAGGGCCTCTTGTGGGGCTTCAAACAGAGAACCCTGGTGGGAAAAGCTGCTCTCAGGATTAATTATCTTAATTGTCATCCTGATGCATTTCAGGTTGGGCTGTTTCCTCCAGTCTTCCAGTGCTTAATTCATGTGCATTGACAACGAGCCCCAAAAATCTGTGCCTGGAGCAACTGGCCATGAGTGGCTCCTCCAAACTTTCCCACACGGCAACGTGCAATCGCCAAGGTGATCTCCCAGCTACCTTCTCCCTGTGAAGAAAACATTCTGGGGGCCTTCCTGCTGGAAGATGCTTTGCAAACACAGACATTGTCATGTTGTCCTCTCAACTGAAGACTGCTGTTGTTCGATAAAGCCCCAGGATTTCCTCCACTTCCACCAGCCACCCAAGGAAGCAGAAACCCAGGATTTCCTCCAGTCCCACCAGCCACCTGAGAAAGCAGAGCGCTGTGGCAATCCCTTTGATTGGGGGAAGTCAGGTTCTTTGGGGCTTGGATATCAGAAGTCACCTTCTTCAGGGCCCCAGGATCAAAAGTTCCTGTTATGGATCTGCCTTTGAAAGGAACAGCCATAAATAGACACCTTGATTGTCCCTCTGGTCCCAACTGCCCTGGGTTTATTTATTTTGCTCTCAGATGCTCTGCAGTTGTTTTGTTCCCTGCCTTTTGATGTGGGGCCTGGGTGTAGGGCTGGGATGGTAAAGCCACGTTCCCATTCCCGGAGCCGGCGCTCCCCTCGGTGCGGGGGGAACGGGGAGCGTGGTGGGATCCAGAGGCACCTTTGCATCCAGGGAGCCCTGTGGAAGCCCATGTGACTGCTCTCAGGGCACAGATCTTCCTAATCACCCCAGCAACTGCATCACACGGTCAGCAGGGCCTGGAGCTTAACCCTTCATCTCTCAGCACAAGGAGAACCTGGATGTGCTGCTGGGAAAAGCAGAGGGACCTTTCCCTCCCCTATGCCACCAAAAACCACTGCTGAGGGACAAACATGGGTGCACAGACCCTGTAACACCTCCCACTCATCTTTCCAGTGCTGGGAAAGAGGGATTTTTTCCGACAGCACTATCTGCTGGCACATCTCTCATCCCTGGGACTGCTCCAAACCATGCCAGGGACATGGAGCTGCCCTGTGTGTGTGGCAGAGCTCCCTCTTCTCTTTCCCCCCCTCTTCTCCATGACCCTCCAGCTCCATCCCCATCCTTCCACCCCAGGCACTGCTCCCTTTACCTCCTTTCTCCCTCCTGCTCCTGCTGAATCCTAACCAGGCAAAAAGACATTCCCCATGAGGGTGTGCTGCTCACCCAGCTGCCCAGGAATCCAGCATCCCTCTGCCTTTTCCCTGGCAGGAGCCATGCCATTTGCAGGGGGATGTTGTGGGTATGAGCTGCAGGAGAGCCAGGACCACAGGAGCAGCTCATCCACCATCTGGGAATCCACCAGGGGCAGGAAAGCCAGCACAGGGATGTCCAGCAGGCGTGCAGGGCTCTGCCTGTCCAGATCCCTGTCCCAGCTGCTCTTCTCCTCTGGAGTCACCTCATCACTCTCTCCCAGCATCTCCTTGCACCAGGAAGGTCAGTTCTGCATCCACCTTGGGATGTGCTGGATGCATTTAATGCCCCTTGAGCCAGTGAACCTCCTTAGCAAAAGGCACCAATCCTTTTTAAAAACACATCCAAGTGCAAGAGGAGAGGCAGGATATGCAGAGACTGCTCTACTGCTGAGTTTATCCTCAATTTCTGGCTTACAGGTTCAGCCATAGGATCCTAATTTAGCACAAGTGAATAAAGGGCTGAGCAGGAGGGGGTGCAGACTATCATTGGATCCCTCGGGCTCAGCTTTCCCCAGTTCATTTGCTGCCCTTCCTGAATAATTACCACTCTAGTCCTTTCCAGGTCTTTTGTTATGGGAATAAGATACACTTTTTGTTAACAGTGCCTGCAATTAGCTGCTGGAACAGCACATGGACAGGCTAGGAGAGCAGGAGGCTCTCCAGGCAGCTCAAACATCCCTCAGGATGTCTCTTCTCAGGCGGTCTCAGGCTCTGCATGTTCCCACCTGGATCAATGGATCTGATCACCCTCACCAGGTCAGGAGGATGCTCCAATCCAGGAGCAGCACAGCACAAGAGGCATCACAAGTATTTCTTCTCCACAGCTGGCCACCAGCTCCTCCCCAAACCCTCTTTCTGTTTGTCACAGGCGCAACCCTCTGAGCACAAATGTTCCTTTTGCTGAGGCAGCTGCAGGTTTCACTCAGTGCCTTCCCAAACCTCCCCCAAACCACAGTCCCGGTGCTGCCAAGGAAGGGCTGAGCTGCTGCCCCAGCCCAGCTGGAGGGGAGGGCAGGAGAGGGGAGCCTTGGTAGTCCCTGCCCAAAACCACATCCCTGGACTGAGGATGTGCCACCGACTTGGGAACCACAGGCATTCTCAGCCTCTGGGCAAGGGAGGGTCCAAGCCCACTTCCCATCCCTGGAAGTTTCCAAGGCCAGGTTGGATGGAGCTTGGGGCAACCTGGGCTAGTGGAAGGTGTCCCTGCCCACGGCAAGGGGTGGAAATGGATGATCTTTCAGCTCCCTCCCAACCCAAACCATGCTGGGATTCCATAACTCCAGGACAGGGATCAGCGCTGAAGCAGAGGAATGAAATCAAAGCCTGTAATTTCATTACCCTGAGGGTGGGTGAGGGTGATGGAGGGAGGGAACTAATTACTCTAATTGCTCCCACACCTCTCCTTGCACCCAACCCACCCCTTTGAGGCACCAGAATGTTGCTGCTGGCAAAGGAGGGGCAAGTCAGCGCAGGGGCAGGCAGGAGAGGGGACAAGGAAGGAGGGAAAGGAAGGGGCTTTCTGCTCCTCCTCAGCACCTGAGGGGCTGACACTCCCCTGCCCTCTCCCCCCCACTACCCGTGGAGAGTTGTAGCTCCCCAAAAACTCACAGCCAGTTGCTGAATTTCATGTTTCTGTGCCCCCACGGTGAGAGGGATTCAGCAAAACGTCAGGACATGACTGAGCACTCAGAGCAGCCGGGAGCTACCTCGGGTTGTGCCAAGGGAGGTGGAGGTTGGGTGTCAGGAAAAAATTCTTCACCAAAAGGGTTGTCCAGCCCTGGCACAGCTGCCCAGGGCAGGGCTGGATCCCCATCCCTGGAGGGATTTAACAGCCGTGTGGATGTGGCACTTGGGGACACGGTCAGTGGTGGCCGTGGCAGTGCTGGGGGTGGTTGGACTCGGTGGCCCTCGAGGTCTTTTCCAATTTAAATGGTTCTGTGATTCTTCCCACTCCACGGGGACAAGCTATTGTTCTCCAGGGTGCACATGATGCTCTTTGGCCTCTTTCATGCTTTGTCACCTCCTGGTTGCACAAGAGGGCCTGGGCTGCTGAACAAACACCAGCCCACCCAGTCCAACCCCCTGGAACGAGCAGGGACATCTCCAAGCACAGCAGGTGGCTCAAAGCCCCATCCCACCCGAGTGTTTCTCAGGGATGGGGCAGCCACCACTCTCTGGGAAAGCTGTGCCAGCGTTTCACCACCCTCACCATCAGAAAATTCTTCCTTTTACATGATCTAAACCCGTCCTTTTGCAGTTTAAAGCCACTGCCCCTCATCCCACCGGAACAGGCGCTGCTGGAACAATCACGGAATCTCTGAGGCTGGGAAAGACCTCCAACCTCACCAAATCCAACCTTTGGCTGATCACCAATCCTGTCAACTAGAGAAGGGCGTACTGAGGGGAAGGAGGGACGAGTGACTGTGCTGGGCCATCTACCAAAGGTCTGCCAAACCTCCCGACACTCGGCTTCCTTCAGGCCCCACTGTGCAATTCCAGCCTCCAGGCTTTTGGAGCCTTCAACTGCAGCCTTAGGCCAAACCCAGGGTTACAAATCTGCAGGTGAGGCTGCCAAGCACGGCCTCAGCTCCCTGGGGGGAGCCTGAGGTGTGCAGGGGAGCACATCCCTGGCACTCCCCGTGCCGCTGCCACCGCCGCTCTCCAGGCAATTCCCTGCCCGTGCCCGGCGCCCCGGAGAGCTGGAACCCGGTTTGAACTGGCTCTTCAGCTGCAATCTGCTCTACAATTAAGCAAATTAAGGTAACGAGCTCTGACATAAACCCCATTTGCTGGCCCTGCAGCTGCCAAGGCTGTGGTAACTGCGCCGGGTCGGCCGGGGCCTTGCTGCGGGAGGGACCGCTCGGGGTCTGCCTGTCGAGGCCCTGCCTTTACAAGGGTGCATTTGCTCCCCAGTCATGCCCGCTCTGGCTCGGGTGGCACGGCAATGTGCTCTGGCAGGAAGCACTTCCTGATAATTAAGGGGTTTGAACTTGCCCAAACAGCTTGGAGAGGGAACACGGGCATAGAGAGACCTCAGAGGAGGGGGGAGAAACCCAGGCACGGAGAAACGTGGTGTTGGTACCAAACCCCCCAGAGGAGGTGATCCACTCAGCTGCTGAGCCATTTTGCTTCCTGCTGGTTTATGGAAAAGTTCCTCTGCTCCCAGCCTAGACAAGATGTTGTCACCTTTCCCACCTCCTCTGCATCCTTCTGGTACACCGAAACCCCTTCACCCTCCTCCTTTCTAAGCAAACACCTCCCAGTTTTCAGTCTGTGCTGGCAGAAGGTTTGGGCAAGCAGGGCCCCCCTGATCCTTGGCACAGCATGGACAGGCATTTCCCCCGTGTCTGCCCCCATCCAGGCAGAGGAACAGCAAGGTGCAAACCCTGAACAAACCACCCAGTGGGTTTCCAGCCATTTCCATGAGCTTGTTTTTCCCTTCCATATCTGCACAACAGGTTCAAACCAGATCCATAAAAAGCTGTGACTGAGACTGACAAATAGCAGTGAGCTACTGGAGGGGCTAAAGGAGCCAACCAGCTCAACATGCAGAGAGCCAGGAATATCTGGGGAGGGCAGACCCTCCAGCACCACAGGCACCACTAATTTCAACCCCACAGTCAAAGGCTGTGGGAAAGGACAGATTTAAAAGGCAAGGAAAAGACCACGTGGACACACAGACGCGGAGACAACAACTGCACTGACACACCTTTGGCATGACCCAGGGACTCCAGGGAGACAGAGCTGCAAAGCAAATCCCAGAGTATTAACTGCTCTCCATTAAATGTGGCTGCATTGCTGGGATAGCTGCACTGGGAAAAACAAGAAGCCAGCGCAGCCTCCCGTGTCAGCTGCCCTAAAACCCACTCAGGGGCAAGCAGGGTCCCTGTGACACACCCCAGATGCCCCTGAGCCTCCACCCTGATCCAGCTTTTCACCTGGCATTTCCCCTGGGATACCCAAAATGAGCATGGTATGATCCACGACCCCTTGGCTAAAGCAGCTTTTGGGATGTCAAAGGCACGTTCCCACCCCGAGGAGCCAAGGCAGCCTCCACCTGCAAAGTCACACAAACAGCAGCTCACAGGGGCC
This sequence comes from Acropternis orthonyx, assembly GCA_035583155.1. NCBI lineage: Eukaryota > Metazoa > Chordata > Aves > Passeriformes > Rhinocryptidae > Acropternis > Acropternis orthonyx. Next base: position 18,940,735 of record JAWWEU010000020.1, read on the forward strand.
TTAAAGCTTGATATTAAACAAACAGAGCTCACAAACAACAGCTCGCAGGTTCCTAAAAGCTTGATATCAAACAAACAACAGCTCACAGGGCCCTAAAAGCTCAGTATCAAACAAACAACAGCTCACATCCCTCTCAAAGGCCAAGCTTCCACCCCAGAGTGATCAAAACAAGCAGCACAGGTCACTGACCCACTGCTTCTGTATTCCGGGCTGCTGTTTTTTTGAGTCTGGTTGTTTGTTTGGTTTGGGGGTTTTGTTGTTGTTATTAAATGCACTGTATTTATTTCTGGCCAGGCCACTTCACGCTCCTGCAATGCGAGAGCCCAACCAGGCTGAACTCTGCCCTTGAACCTGCCACTGCCAGAACACTGCCTGGGCAGAGAAGGCAAGAGAAGGATTGTCTGAGCAGAACCAAAGTGCTGCTGCCCCCAAGGAGCACCTCTGGCTGGAAGGGATGCAGGATTAGAGAGTGAGAGCCATAAAGCACCACTGCTGTACCAGCCCTCCAGTGTTTGACACCTGAATCATCCCCAGCATGAGCCTGATGTGATGTAGAGGGGCAGGATCCTGGCAGCTTTCCCAGCTTCCCTGTCTGTGGCAGTCTTGCACTCTCCATGTGCCCTGGGAACAAGAGGGTGAGTCAGGGCAGTGCAGGAGCTTCCCTTCAAAGCTCCCCGCTGGAAAATCCTGCCCTGGTGGCTTTGGAATGGCCATGGAACAAAGGAATGAGCAGCAGCAGAGGCAGCTGCAGGGCAATATTCCTGCAATCCTTTGTGCCTCAGCCCCAGGCTGCAGGGACACACTCAGAGGCTCCAGGGATGTTCTGTATCCATTGGATTTGGCTCCTGATCCACAGTGTGAGTTAGCCATGGGCTGGCTGGGTGAACACCCACCCACCTGCTCTGCCTGCGGGCTCCGAACTCCTCTCGCAGCTCCACCGCCTCATATCCCAGGCAGTGCCAGGAGCCAGTGAAGTCAAAGAGTTTTCCACATTTGAGTGGAAAATGTGGTGTTGCTCCTCCTGTCTGGTTATGGGTCCTGTGAACACGAACCAGCCACGGGACAGGAACCAGCCAAACCAGTAACACACGAGGGAACATGCCAGCCCTTCAGCCCTGGAACAGCAGCCGCACACAAACCAGCTGGGTGGGGGTCTCACCCCCAAACCAGCTGCCAGCTTGGGATGGATTTACCCAGCTGGGGGTGGGGAGAGCCCTCCTGGTCCAAAAAAACATTGGAATGGGAACAGCAGGACACAAGGGCACATGGAGGAGCAGTAAAGGCACAGAATGTGGTTCTGGATAGGTCAAAGATGGAGAACAGTGCAGTGTTTCCCCACTTCAGTCTGCTGAAAATGGGGATTTTCATGCTTTCCTAGAAATGGAGAAGAAAACAGACAGCCTTTTGATGTACCCGTGCTAAAAGCTCTGGGTCACCTGGCACGAGTGCAAGGAAAATGCAGCAAGGTGCAAAATGCAGGTGGAAGGTGAGGAGGGGCACAGGAAAGGAGCTTTACATTCTTAAGGACTTAGCAGAGAGCCTGAACTTCCCTAAGGAGATTAATAAAGCCCATGTGAGACCCCAGGCAGGATCCCAGCTGTGAAACAGAACAAGGTGTCACCCAGCCCCTCTGGGGATCCCAGGGGTCCCACTCTGATCCAGTTTGCTCCATGCAGAGAGTTGTGTGCTCAGACTTTGTCTTCAGGTGTTTTACGCAACAACTGCTTTGGGCCTCACCACCTCCCACCCTGCCTGAGCCTGCCAGCTGGTTTAGCAGGGAACTAAATCCCATGGAACTGCCTGCCTGGTCATGGTTGTACCTCCCCAGAGCTGAAACTGTGATGAACTTCAGAGGAAGTAAAATAACACAAGAGCAGAGGGTGGGATATTTTGTGCACAAGACAGAAATCTCGTATTAGCTATGGATACAATTCCATGGGAATATCAGGGATGTACACCCAAGGAACCAGGGCAGAAAGTGGCTCCACCTCAACACAAGGCCAAACGAACAGCCCGGGGGGAGGGAAGGTGATTCTGAAGATACAAATTAAGATTTGATCTGCAAGCAAAGCACAGTTGTAGAGGTCTTTATGGCAAAATGTGAACGAACTAACAGAGATTTATGGTGACTTATCCTCCTAAGAGAGAAAGAACAGCCTGGCAAAGCAGGCTGGGCACTTGTGGAGGGAGGTGTATTTTGTGATAAGCCCCAAACAATGTCCCTGTTGAGTGTCAGCACCGAGCTGGAAGAAAATAAAACCTCTGACAAAGCAGGAAATTCTGCAAAGACAGCAGTGGCTCCCAGGGCTGAGACAGGAATTAGAGCCCCACAGGCACACACACTGTACAGAGACAGGGCTCCCTGGGGGTGGGACCCCCACTCAGCAAATAAGGGCTGGGCTGTTCCCTGGGAAACATTTATTTCCACAAATCTAGCACCAAAAAAAAAAAAAAAAAAGCTTATCTGTGAGGATTGGTTAATCAGATGGGTTTGGAAAAAAAGCAGCTCCCTGGGTCTGAGAGGATTTCACATGTGCAAGAAGTAAACAAGCAAAACCAGCAGAAAATTTGCTTTACCTTCCCATTTTTAGCTTCTTTTCCAGGTGCTGGTTGACAGACATGTGCCAGTGTCAGCTGAGAGCTCCAGTATCTCTGCTCCTCACGTGGTCCCTCCAGCCCTGCCTCACCCAAGTGGCCCTGGGTGACCCCCTGGCTCAACCAAGGTATTCCAGGATGAAGGGAAAGGTGCAGGGACAGTGGTGTATATATATTCTCCACACAGATCACTCTCTACCAGCAAATGGTCATGCCCAGCCCCTCGCTGCAGGAGAGATGGCCCAGTGCAGCAGCACCAGCACTGTCATCCCCTGCAGACCCCCCTGCAATCCCAAAGGGAGAGGCCACGGTGACTGCAGGAGTGGGAAGGGCCTTGGGGGTTTCCCCAGCATGAAATCTAACCTGAACTGTGACAGAAACAGAATTCTCCCACATAAAACACAAACCCTCAGCCCTTTGCACAGCACGGGCTGGAACCTCCCCCCTGAGCACGGCAGGTTTGTAGGGCCCCTCTGCCATGTCTGCAGGGCTGGGGGTAGGACCCTACCCTGGGCTTTCCCCCCAGCCGTGCCCTCAGGGCAGGGCATCTGCCAAGGGAAAGGGGCAGCACTCACCCTTTGCCAGCTGCACGAAGCCGAGGATGATGATGAGGGCCAGCGCCAGCAGCTTCGCCGCAGCAAAGGCGTCCTGGACACGCGTGGCAGCTTTGACGCTGTAGCAGTTCACGGCTGTGAGCAGCACTGGGGACACACAGGGACAGCATCAGCACAGGGACACACCCAGGGCAAAGCCTCACCAACTCACGGGCGGGATACATGGAAGGAATTCTGCCCTGGGAGGGTGGGCAGGCCCTGGCACGGGTTGCCCAGAGGAGCTGTGGCTGCCCCAGCCCCAAGGCCAGGCTGGAGCAATCCGGGCTAGTGGAAGGTGTCCCTCCCCATGGCAGGGGGTGGGAATGGATCAGCCTTAAGGTCCCACCCAACCCAAACCACTCCATGATTCCATGATCAGTTGTGCAACGAAGCCCCTTCCAAGCCAAACCACCCTGTGATTTGCTTTCTGCAAAAACACAACCAACCAAAGTCTTCTCCTAAACAAGAGCAAGGCTCTGGGGGCCTCACACTTCTCAGTTCCATCCTTCATTCTGGCAACAGGTGCTTTGGATAATGTACACAGTGCCAGGGACATGGAATGGTCCTGCTGTATTGGAAAATACACTTCTGGGGGCATATAAATAAAAGGACCCATCAGCATCCAAGTGCTCGGCCCCAGTCCCTGCTCAGCCAATCCAATTTAGTGCTGCTGTTGCGTGAGGACACTGGAAATGTCAGGACAAGCTTCCAGGGCTGATTTGTTGTTATTTTACACCAACGGCACCCAAAAGCTATGGGGGCCACACCGTGCAGGACCTGCAGGTCAGTGGGGAAGAGAAGCTGGACCTGTGGAAAGCCTCACCCTCTGCTTGAGCCCTCGAGCAGCAGTGCCAGGCATGGCCTGTGCTGGGTCTGGAGATGCCCCCCAGGGCCACACAGGAAGGGGGTGCAGGAGAGGATCCCCCAGGATCACACTGCTCCCCATCAGCACTTTGCTTGCCAAGAAGCTCCTGCTTCCTCCCAGCTGCCCTGTGGTTAAGGTAACTAATCAAGCCTAATTGCTGACCCTTTTTTGCCTTATTCCCCCCCAACTCCTCTGTGCCCTGCCCCTGGCACTGTGACCCTCCTGCCAGGCAAGGCACAGCCTGAACCAGGGCTTGTCCCAGGCCACGAAGCTGCTCCTGGCTGAGCTTCACGTGCCCGGAGCAAGTAATGGCTCAAACCTCTGTGCTCTTCCAGCTCACTGACTATTTTGGTGCCCTGCTCCCTTCCCAGAGCCTGTTGCTTGTTATAGATGGGCAAATGTCACCCTGAGGGTGCCAGGCCTGATGTGATGGATGCCCTCCCCTCCTGCTGCCTCCTCATGCACAGTCACCCCTCTCTGTCCCCTTGCCAGCAGCCCCTGGCCCTGCAGGTCCCCAACAGCTCAGGGAGGGGCAGATCTCAACCCTTCCCTGGGAGCTGGAGACTTTTCCCTGCAGGATCCTTTCCTTGCTGGCCTCTGCCCTCGTGCAAAGGCTCTTTGCCACACCCTGAAGGGTTCTCACAGGGCCCCACTGCCTCGACCAGAGCTAACAGCTGCTCCCCAAAACATCCAGCTCCCCCTCTCCTGGAGTTCTGGGGTGGATCTGCACTCCCAGTTCTGAGCCCGGAGCATCTGAACACAGAACCACAGTGGGTGGGGTTGGAAGGGACCTCTGGAGATCGTTCCAGCCTTAATCAAACCCCCAGAAACAGGAGGGGGCTCAGCAGCACCTTTTTCAGGTCACCAGTCTCTGGTCACACATCTGTTCCCACGGGGATGAAGGCAGAAGATGCTTCACAACAGAGAGGGAAGGTGATGGATAAAGTGTGCTCCCAGCAAGGGCACAATGAACTGCACTGAGACAGAAAAACAGGGGAGGAGGAAGAAATATTTGGGCATTTGGAAGGGTCTTAATGTCCCAGAGCCAGCCTGCACCCTGCCCTGCCTTGGTAGGGGTGCAGGGAAACACACAGGGCCCTGCTGGAGCTGGGACATACGGGCAGGGACAGGCTCAGGGGTGGCCAGGACTGGCTTCAGGGACCAGAGTGTCCAGGTCCAACAGCAACCATGAGAGCTGCTGCTGTCACTGGAGGGACTGGCCAGGGCCACAGCGCTGCCCAGGGACCCAGAGGCAGGAGGGGCACGAGCTCCATCTCTCACTCCAGGGCTCGGAGAGCCCAGCGCAGCAACAGGAACCTGCTGAAGGGGTGAAGGCTCTGCAGGGCTCAGCCAGGGCTGCTCCTGTCCTGGGGCAGCTTTGGGCAGGGACAGCAGGGCCAGGCCCAGCACAGGCTGCATGTCATGGAATCATAAAAGCATGGAATGGTTTGGGTTGGGAGGGAACCCAACTCACCTCATCCCACCCCCAGCCATGGGCAGGGACACCTTCCATGGCCCAGGTTGCTCCAAGCCCTCCAAACCTGGCCTTGGGCACTTCCAGGGCTGGGATAGCCACAGTCTCCCTGTGCCACTATCCCAGGATACAGTGGTTTTCAGGATCATTGGCTCCTTCCAACCCCACAACGTTCAGCACAAGAGCCATTTCAAACACAAGAGCCCTTAAAGTTGGAGAAGTGAAAGAGCTGGATGTCTTCACAAAGCAAAGCACGTGATCCACTGTATCCTACCAGAATGAGAGCCAGAAGTAAACAAGGAATTTGGGATTGCCTTTGTCCTGTATCATGGCCCTTCAAGCCCCTTTGGGAGGGTGGGCAAGACCAAAAGGACCCAGAGCTGGTTTTGGGGAAGGCTCTGGCTGAGCTGCTCCGGCTCAGGGCCAAGGGCAGGAACGAGGAACTGTGCCCAGATCTGCCACACCAGTGTCCCCACCCCTGTCCCAGACTCCCTCCACCCCACACTGCCCTGGGGAGACACAGAACAGCTGAAAAGTCCCCCCACACCCAGGCCTGGAGGCTTTTCAGCCCCCAGAGCAGCCCAGCACCATCCCTGGGCTGCCTGGCCACAGCTCTGCCACCACAGGGACGGGCACACGGCTGCCCTGAGCAGGGTAAAGGAGGAAAGCCAGGTTAAACCACATCAACCTGTGCCTGCTGGGGAGAGAAAAAACCACAGCACAGCTCACGATTCCCCTGCTGAAAGCACCTCCACTGAATCCTAATGGGGAGGGAGCTGAGGATCCAGGATTCCCTTCGACCAGCAATTACACTAAAAATAAATCTCCCCTTGTTTACAGAGGGATATTTAAAGGATGAGCTCAGGCAGCTAAAAGCCTCTCCTGTGGGTGAGGACAGCCCTGAGAGGTGTGACAGTGACATTCCCTTCCCATTTAGGCATTCTGTGTCCTGGACAACGGATGCTTCGGCCTCCACTTAAATCCTGAGTTTCTGGGGCTGTTTTTCATGGCCTGGTTCTGTGCAGGGCCCCCTGGACACACCACTGGAAGGGGGTGGTGAAAATAAAGGGCAAAAGCTTCCTACACAGTCCATGTATCCAGCCCTAAATTCCCATTAGTGCCAGATAAACAGGCTCCCTGAAAACAAGAGAATGCTCTGAACAGGGCTGGGAATTTCTGCTGCTGCCCTGAGTGAGAGCCCTCCCAGTCACAGCCCCCCTGCTCTGCCCTTCCCTTCCCACCCTGCAATAACAATATTTGTCTTTCCTAAAGGAGCGTGGGGGAGTTACTCCACTCCAACATTTTCAACACAGGAAAGGCTGGAAAAAAACCCCACACTCTAACCCATCAGGAAGAATCCCAGAGGGGGGGGGGAAAAACAGCCAGGATGAGAAATTTCCCAGCAAGAACTGCAGGATGAATTCCAGTGGCTGCTCAGCTCCTCAGGAGAGCAGAGGGCTGGGATTTCTTACAGCAGCAAGTTTGACTGCTGCGATCAGAGATGCTGCCCTGCCAGGCAGGGGCTCCTCCTGGCACAGCTCCCTCACCTCGGATGAACTGCTCCCGGGAAAAACACGGCAGAGCTGCCCAGGCACGGCTTTACCCGGAATCAGGGCAGTGATACAGCACAGCCAGAGATCAGCCTGCACTGCCCTAATTCCTGCAGCATCTTCCCTAAGGCTCCAGCCACCAGCCCCTGGCAGACCTTCGGAGCGACCCATCCGGGCTGGGAATCGCTCTAGGAATAAGGATTTCAGCATGACCTGACATGACACAGCTTGGCTGATCCAGCAGCCCCTCTCCAAAGGCTTTACATAATTGGGATAATAAGAGCTAGAAAGCTGCAAGGATGGCACATGTAGTGGCGGGGGGTGAATCCCAGGATGGTTTGGGTTGGGAGGGACCTGAAAGATCCAGTTCCAAGCCCCTGCCATGGGCAGGGACACCTTCCACCAGCCCAGGTGGCTCCAAGCCCCGTCCAACCTGGCCTTGGACACTCCCAGGGATGGGGCAGCCACAGCTTCTCTGGGCACCCTGTGCCAGGGCCTGCCCACCCTCCCAGGAACAGATTTGTTCCTCACACCTCGTCTAAGTCTCATTCCTTATTTACAGCTCCTTCTGGCAGGAGCAGGAGAGATCCTGTTGTTCCACTGCAGCAGAATGTGCTCAGCAGGTGCTCCTCACCCTTCACCTCCCTCTGGTGACTGCTCCAGCCTGCCTTATCTTCATTCCAAGGTAACCCAAGCCACAGGGGAAGCCAGAGGCTTTCAAAGAGAATTTTGGCTTTTTAAAACCAACAGCAGGCCTGGTTTTGATATTCCCTCTGTCCCAGCAGGCCCTGCTGGCTCCAGGCACCTCCCTGAACCTGCTTCCCTGGCGCTCACCTGCACAGCACTGAGAGCAGCAGGGACAAACTGACTCATCCAGCACTGGCCCCAGGACTTTACCCCCACAATCCACATTTTATGGCTGTATTCCTTTGAACTCACCGTCCAAGACCCCTCCCAAACACAATTCCTAGATGACAACAGGAGAAACTGTCTACAGAGCTGGCAGAGAAAGGGATCATGGCAATCCCACACAGAACAGGTCCATGACAAACACACTGCATGGAACAAGAGCTCCTGTGTGGATGTGCCCCAAGCACAGTGGGAATGCAGCCCTGGCACATGGGAAAGCTGTCCCTGGCACTTACAGTGCAACAGTCTTAGCACTATTCCTACAGGAACAGGCAGGGCTGCAGCTTTCCCTGGATAACGGAGCACAGACATGGATGTGACAGGAGCAAAGGCAGCGCTCAGAGAGGCTTTGCTGGGGAAAATATCAGACAGGCAGCTGAGCCCCAGCTCTGCATCACCCTCCCTCACAGGGGGAAAGGATCCAATCCCACACCCTGCTGGGGAGCCAGGAGCTTGCCCAGCCCAGGATCTTCAACAGCTTTCCAGGTGTAAGTCTCTGGAATGAGTGCAGGAATTGCTGAGGTGCCAGCACAGCTGCACCTGTGCTGCTGTGGGTTACAGCCCCTGGGAGCCCTGCACGTGTCCCTGGGTCCTTCAGGTCCCTTCCCACAGCTTTCCCTGCTCCTGACCTGCCGTGTATTTCCATGGACACTCCTCTAACGTGGATACCTGTGTGGAAGTAGCTGCTTTAAAGGAGTAAACTCGTTAATTTGCTGCAAGTTGCCCACAGATTCCTGCTCGTGGCATCACGGGACAGAGGGAAAAGGCACAGGAGGGTGAGGAACTTGTGGGAAAAAAAGGGAAATTCTCCACCTCAGCTTCCCCCAGGAAAACAGGGACTGTAAGCTGCTCTACCATGCATGACTCCCGCTTATGACTCACATTTCCAAAGCGCTCAGACCTTGGAATTGTAAGATGATGCTTCCATTTACCATCTGCCACTGGGTGATGCTGATTCTCTCTCACAGTTACTCACAGAACAGCTCCAGCTCGTCCCCATCCCACATCCCCTTTCACTCCTCATGAAGTGCAGGTGGCACACAAGGAGTTTTCTCTCCCAGCAGTGATGGCACAACCAGGTTTCAGGCAGAGACAAGACAAGCCGAGCCTGTGGCCAGCAAGGGACAAACACCAGGCACAGAACAGTCCCTGTGCTTTAGGGAACTGAAAGAGGCTGGAATTGACAATAACGAGTTACTCCAATACAGGACAAACAAGGAATTATGTTCTACTGACTACAGTGGTTTAAACCCTTGGGAAAAATCAATTCACTAAGGCAAAACCCTCCCCCCCCCCCCAATTTTATATCCCGGTGGCTGTGAAGCCCCAGTGTCCCCCAAAGGCCTCAGGGGACCATTTCCAACAGCACAACCCCACATGAGACACAAGGACACAGCAGGCAATGGCTCAGCAAACCCCAGCTGGAGAGGTATTGACTGAAGCCTTGTGCCCTGCAAGGTGGTGAAGAGAGAAAAACTCTGCAGCTCTTTCTTCAAGGACAAATGCCTGGAGAAACTTAACACCCAGGGCAAACAGTCTGGAGCAGGGAAAGGCCTGGGGGCACATGAGGCTGCTGGAAGGGAGCACCTGACCCCAGAGCAAGTGTGTCTATATTAAAAGCTACTTATAATAATCAACATGCCTGGCAGCCATTCAGAGCTTCATCCTTATTTCTCTTCCCAAAACAGGAATCCAGCAATGAGGTATCAACAAATGAGAGGAGAAGGCAAAGGCTGCCTGGCCACTGGAGTTTAAGGAAAGGGATTCCCCCCAAATCCACCCCCTGAGACCAGGAGCTGGAGGTGGGAGCCACTGCTGTGTCCCCTTAGGAAGGAGCTCGTGATTGATTGACTGCCGAAGCTCCCACCTGCCATGATGCAGCAGTTCCACAGACAGGTCGTTTTAGGACAGGACAACAAAATACAGAGAGAAAAGACAGGGAGAAAGAGGTTTTTCAAATTCCTTCCTTTCCCAGCAAATTAACTATCGCAAGCTAAACATCTCTACCATGGCTACCTCATAGCAGCACCTTCCTAACAGCAAGCAACACTTACTAATATATTAATGTAATATTTACTAATATATTAATTTAAGTTACAAATTAAATTACTAATACACACATGAAGCCCCACAGACATCACCACCCTGGCCAAACTGGACCTGCCAAACCCACCCTACCTGGCCCACCACCGAGGTCACACTCCTACAGAACCACCTCCTACATTGGATTCCACAGATCCACAGGGAGGTGGCTGACAGCACTCAGGGCTAAATCCTGGACCAGGAGCTCCACCAGGAAAAATTCCAGGCAGGTTTTGGTCTGAGCCACGCAGGGGGCAGGATTCAGCCCTGCATCCTCATCCATTGGACTGGATCTACTGGCCACGTGTGACATGGGACTGTGAGACTCTTGGAATACTCAAAACCATTTATTTTGCTCTGAATGAGACTGACCACGGAGGATTTCTCTGCAAATAACCTTCCCAATGTGTTCATGCCCAAGGGGAAAGCCTCTGAAGGATCTCGGTGATAAGGTAAATCACCCACACGCAGTGGAATTTAACGGGACATTTGTTGTGAGAGCCGAGCAGGGGGTGCTGGAAGGGCGGTGGCTGCTGTGCTTCAGGAGTCCTCCAAGCCTTCCCTGATTCCAGGGAGTCCTGCGAGTGTCAGAGCCTCTTTCATTAACGCTGCTCTAATTAAACAAGCAAGCTCAGCCTTGCAGCATTTGCCATCCAGCAGGGATTCTACAGACCCCTTCCCTTCACCCTGCTCAAACAAGGGCCTATTTATTGATGCAGCTTTAGCCACTTAATCCACCTTTCTGGAGGAGGAAAAATAAATCTTCAAAGCTTCCCACCCGGCCTGTGCTGGCAGATTAATTAGAAGCAGGGATGCTGCAGAATAAGCCTCTCTGAGACAGACAGGGATGGGATGTGTTCCTGCCTCTCTCCCAGCTGATCCCCGAGGGGGTGAAGCCCCACCCCTTCACTCCAAACACCCGGGCAAGGAGCTGAGCTTGGTGGATTTAAAGCAAAACCCTAATGCCAAATAAAGGTGTTTGTGCTTTCAACATCCGTGACTCCTGGGGGAGGCACTGACCCTCCACTTACGGGCACGGCTGTCACTTGGCATGTGTTTGTCCCCTCCTGCCACAGCCTGGCTTTGATTCCCTTCTCCTCTAACTCCCGACATACTCCGAGGGGTGTCAGGCACTTCCACATGACATGTGCTGTTAGACATGACTCAGCTCGGCTCTGGCTGCTACTTATTCTTTCACTATTTGGCTGTTCAAAACAAAAGAGACAAATGAGGAAATCATCATCATTTCCATGGAATTCCACACTTGCAGGAGGAGTGCCCAAAATAATATTTCAGAAGCAGCAAAGAAAGTCTAAATAAATTTTGAAGAAGATTAAAATCCTGTGGCTTTGGAAGCAGCAGATATTGCTGTGCTGGGGTTATTAGTGCCAGATTTGCACTTACAATTAACAAGTGAGAAAAGAGTTCAGCAGCAAACAATCAAACTGCTGATTTGACACTGGAGATCAAGAAGGAAATTACATGCACAGAATATCCTGAGCTGGAAGGGACCCACAAGGGTCACTGCAGTCCAGCTCCTGGTTCCTCAAGCTTCTGTGAAGATTATATTGTGAAGAAATAGGTGAATTATAGAATAGCAGCATTATCTCAGGGAATTAATTTACTGTGCACAACTTAAACACATCAAAGTACATGGGAAGGTGCTTTCAAGCTGGAAATCGGCAAAATAACAAGTGGAAAAAAGGAACATCCATAGTCTCTAAGTGGGCAATTGGAAACCTGCCATCCAGCGGGGTGCTGGGCTGTGCTCTGTGCTTTGGAAGGATTTTTGGGGAGGTTTATCAGCTGAATTCCAGGAAAGTTAACATACTGCAGCCAGCTGTGACAGAGGACGTGCCCCACTCACACCTGACACGGGGCACAGCACCCTCAGCAGCTCAATTCTTTGCCACACACAATGTTGGTCCTGTAAAGCAGATCAGCAAATAGGCAGAGTCAGGTCCCTCATCTGCTGCAGAAGGGGTAAAACTGGTTTAGATGAGACCAGACTGGGGGAAATTCAGATTACTGTTGGGTTTTCACGCACATGCACAGACTCTGCTTCGTGAACCCTTCCTGTTCTACTTGGACACAAGGTGGACTTTCTGTTTGCTGTCATTGATTCAGCAGCCCTAAAAGCACCAGCCACACAATCTCACAGGCAAAAGGAGACACTGCCGTTTCTGAATCAGCCCTAACCTGCAGCCAAATTCCAAATTACCCCAAATTCCTGCACCCAAGGAGCACTGGCTGCTTCAAGGTGAACATAAAATGAGCCAGGCTGATGATGAACAGCTTTGGCCCATCTTGCTCCAGGAAGACTTCCCTGTGGTGAATTCCCACACTTCATCTGGCAAACCCACCAAGCATTCATGGTGTCTCATAAAGGAGTCTTGCACACCAACTCCGGGGAGATTACAATCTTCATAGCAAAAAACACCTATTTGTAGTTAAATTCCACTCACCACCCACCTTGTTTTCCTCAGGGCAACAAAATTCCCTGCTCCAACCAATTTTTTCTTTCATTCAAGGCTGTGATTTGGAGTCTCTCAATGCACTAATTCAGTGTCTGGACTTCATTGTGGCAAACAGGGAGCAGCACATTATTAATCCAACTGTTCAACACCAGCAAAGTGGAAACAAACAAGTGCTGTTACTCCTCCTCTTACTAGAAAGCAGGCAGCCAACTGCATTTCATGTTGAGAGGCAAACTGTGCAAGGAAAAGAGCTGGGACTGCTCTAGAAAGCTGGATTTTGGATACAGAAGTCCAGCCCCCAAGTTCCAGATTGTTCTGCTGCTTTCTAAACTGCTTTCCTCCTCTTTGAGATAGCTCATTAACATATGTGCTGCAGCATATGCACAAATAGGTCGTTTTTTCTACTCTGTTGCTTTTGAAAAGAAACAAGGATCTCCCTGGGTAGCTGATGTTTGGAACAAAGCTGCTTGTTAGTCCACACAAGGGTGGTGTTGGCTGTTGAGTCCTTGGAGCAGATTTACTTCATCTATTGTTTCTAGTCCATGATGTGGTTTTGGCAGCAGAGAGTTGAAAAGCTCATTCCAAGAATCAAAGTTACCCAAAGCTGACTTGCTGAGGGCGATGCAGGATGAACTAACCTTTTGTAGCAAAGGAGACAACCCCAGATTTAACCCAGAGCATAAACAAAACAGGAGCCAGCGGTGGGGGGGGGAGCAGAGTTTAAAGGAGAAACACATGGAACTGAGGAACATTTGGAGAACTCCTTCCTTGGCATTTCAAGATAAAGGTTCAGGAACAAATTCTGCTTCAGGGAAACTCCTCATTGCCAGCAAAGGAAAGCTGGAGACATTTACTGGAGAAGCAGGAACAGGAATGGGACCTGGCTCCAAGCAGTTTGATGCTGCAGTGCAGCCTGTGAGTGAACAGATCTCACCACGGGCAAGTCTGCTTAACCCCTGCTTTGGGTTTTGAGCAATAAAATAGGAACAGCACCTCATCCTACCTGTTTTGGGAATGATCCTGCAGATTAAAAGGGATTTAGTATTAGGAATACGTTCTCAAAGGCTTTGTCAACTCCAACATATGTCTGCACATCCAAACTTTGCCACAGGGCAGTAAGAAAGCCCAGTTCATCAATGCCCTAATTCCCTGGCTTCTCAGCAAGGATCAGGAATGCCACATCCATCCTTGCCCCGCTCCTCTGTGTCCCTGAGGAAACCACAGCACAGACTGGCAGGAAAGCTCTAAAACTGCATTTCCAAAGGGCAAGACACCCGTGGGCACAACTGTTTCCTAACCCTGGTACAGCTTTCTTGAATAATTCTATTTCCTTCACACATGCCCTCCACTTGGTGAAAGCTTGGAAGCAAATGCACACATACCCTTACGTCCCTAAAAATCTGTGCGGGGACTGAGGAAGTTTCAATGTTACCCAGGGAAAGTACAATTCACTGCCCTGCCCGTTATTAAAGCTGTTGTTACTAACTAGCCATGTAATTTACCTCCCAGAGCCTCGGGCCGTGCGGGTATAAAGGCATTTACAGACAGTATATCTTCCCGTAACGACCATGTGCTGCAGCTTTGGGATGCCTGGGATCCCAGAGGGGAAAGGAATTTAACAGTCCCCTTGCAAAGGGCAGCATGAACAGGCAGCCTTGTCTTCACCACCTCACAATGCAAAACTAAAGAGAGCACCTGGCTGTGACTTTGTGCCCTCCCAAAAATTACATCCTCTCCCAATACACATCATTATGAAGGCACAAGAACGATCAGAGGAGCAGAATAGATTGAATGGGAAATGAGGAGGGAAGGGCAGAAAACAGTCCTCTAAAGGATGGAGTGACTTGGCATTACCAGAGGAGCAGAAAATGGGGCTTGAGCAGCACAACTGCAGACCCCAAAACACCAGAGAGCTGACAAGAACCGCAGCAAGAGAGAGATCTGCGTGCCCTGGGAGGCACCAGTGGCCCTGAATTCATCACAGTGTGACTGAACTCTGCAAGGCAACACCTCATGAGACAGAATGTTTGCTCACCAAACCCCCCCCCAAAACCCCAAGGTTTGAGCACGGTATCGGCGCACACACAGCCCAGAAACACCGCACCCCACCACTGGTGCTGACACCAGCCAGGCAGCGAGCTCAGGCCACTGCTGGTGACAGATAATTTCCCCAGGCTTGTTATCCCCGCCTCAGCCTGCACATCCACGCCCATCCCAGGCACCGCAGAGGGGATTTCACCCTGCCCGTGGAGAAGCACGGGAAACCCTATGCCAGCTCCCGGGGAAAACACACGCTGCACTCATAGGGGCTCCTTAGCCCGCAGCTGGGGCTTGGGGGATTGTTTGCTCAGTTAATTTGGGATGGGGCCAGCACTCTCGGGAGGGAAGGGGCATCTCCTGCGCGATGCACGGGCAGGCTTCTCGGGGAAGGTGGCAGTGGCGGGTGAGGAGCCACGTGTAGCAGGGCAGGCAGGGACCGGGGAGGGTGTCAGAGCTATGGAAGGGTTTGGTTGGAAGGGAATTGAAAGGTCATCCCTGTCCCGTGGGCAGGGACACCTCCCACCAGCCCAGGTTGCTCCAAGCCCCATCCAACCTGGCCCTGGACACTCCCAGGGATGGGGCAGCCACAGCTTCTCTGGGCAACCTGTGCCAGGGCCTGCCCAC
>JAWWEU010000020.1:18956043-18972846 GCA_035583155.1 Acropternis orthonyx
GGGATGGGGCAGCCACAGCTTCTCTGGGCAACCTGTGCCAGGGCCTGCCCACCCTCCCAGGGAAGGATTCCTTCCCAGTATCCCACCCAACCCTGCCCTCTGCCAATTTAAAGCCAGTAAAGGATCTCTTCCTTTGAGTGTTTCCAGGGATGGGGCAGCCACAGCATCACTGAGCAACCTATGCCAGTGCCTCACCACCCTCACCGGGCAGAGTTTCTCCCTGATACCCAACCTGACCCTACTCTCTGCCAGCTCAAAGCCATCAAATGGTACTTACGGACACACAGACAGGCCACCAGCTTGGCAGCCTCGTCGGGCACGGGGCAGGTGGGGAAGATGGGCTTGAGCAGGTAGGTGGCGAAGACCAGAGCCACGATGTACTGCGAGGAGGGCCGGATGATGAGCAGCTCTATCCAGAGCTTGAGGAAGGCGGGCAGGGAGCCGTACACCTCGAGCATGTAGGCGTAGTCCCCGCCGGACTTGGTGATGGTGGTGCCGAGCTCGGCGTAGCACAGCGCGCCCACGATGGAGAACGCCCCGCACACCGCCCACACCACGAGCGACAGCCCCGGCGAGCCGGCCTCCCGCAGCACGCCCGTGGGGGTGACGAAGATGCCGGAGCCGATGATGGTGCCCACGATGATGGCCACGCCGTTGAGCAGCGTGATGGAGCGCTGCAGGGTCACGCCGTCCCCGGAGCCGCACGGCGAGGGCGAGCGGGCGCAGCCGTTCTCCTGCGCGCCGCCCGCCGCCTCCAGCATCTTCTCCATCGCCTGCTTGTCCTCCTCCTGCGCCAGCGAGGCGGCGGAGCCCGCCGGGCTCCTCTTCTTCAGGGCGCTGTCGCCGGGGCCGCCGCCGCTGCCCGACATGGTGGCGGAGCGCGGCGCGGAGCGGAGCGGGCACGGAGCGGCTCCGCCGCCACCATGGGCCGCCCCTTTTGTTCGGGCAGCGGTGGGCGGCGAGCCGCGGGGCCGGGCCGTGTTCCGGGGGGAGGAGTACGGCGAGGAGGAGCACACAGCAGGAGGAGGAGGAGGAGGAGGAAGGGGGTGGCGCGGCAGCCGCCGGGCGACCGCAATGGGCACCGGCGGGGTGCGCTCCGTGCGGGGCTGATCGCCACTTACCGGGGGTCTCCTCCTCTTAGAGACGGTCCTCTCACCTTACTGGGGGTACCTGCTCTGTACCGGGCATAACCACGCCTTACCGGCGGTCCCCGCTCCGTACCGGGGGTCTCCCTGCCCTTACCAGGGGTACCCGCTCTGTACCGAGCGTCCCCCTTCTCCACAGGGACACGTCTCTCATCCCGTCCCCCTCCGACCTTCCCGTTGCCCCAGGAGGGCACAGAGTGGCCGCCCCACATCTCTGCCCCCGGCCCAGGAGGGGAGGTGTGTTACCATCGGCGCTACCACCCGTTCTGTACGGATGAGGGGTGTGATCCTACAGAGAAGGGCTTTGTGTTCCCGCAGAGGAGAAGGGAGCCCCGTGTGTTTCTCCCTGCAGTTCAGCAGATCCCGTGTCTCCCAGCTCCCCCCAGCCCCATCTTGCTCTGCTCTTCCATCCCAAGGCCCCGGTGCTGCATCAGCTGCATCTCTGCAGAGGTGCTGCAGGAACCCGCCTGTCACATGAGATGCCAAAATCACCGTAGCAAAAGTACTTTGTCAATCTGAAATCCAACTGCCATGTTGGAAGCCAAAACCATCAGAGAGACTCATTTGGAAATAAATCATTCACCCATCTGGCAACTGTGCAGGCACAACAGGCTTCTGCCACACTGAAGACAAAGGGTTTGCACCCAAGGAGACTCACATGGATACTACAATAAGGCCTAAGTAACCGGTTCGTTATCAAATTCAGGTCCTCTCTTGCCCCTGTGGGACAGGAAAGGAGCTCAGAGCCTGGAAGCCCTGATTCCCAACAGTAAATCTTTCCCACTGGGAGGTGGAAGTGGTACCTCTGAGGAGCTGTTTCTCAGCAGGGGTTGGTTGGTGCCACACAAGAAGTCGTGCCCAAGCTCCAAAACCCAAGGTTGTCCATCCTCCTCCATGCAGGGTTCAGAGAGGCAGTGGGCAGGTCAGAAGATTTTTCTCCAAGATACCTCAGAAAACTTGAGATGGGAATTCTGGGGAAAGAAATAACACTTCAGTAACATTTTCAGGTGCCTCACGCTGCTTGCCATCACTCCCACCTCCAGCCGTTCCAGGAATCCCGAGCTGCCTCATCCCGGGAGCACTAATCCGAACCTGACCCCTAGTGGCTGCTCAGCCCAGGGCTCAAAAGTCTGCAGCTTTGGGTTTACAGAAACATCCAGATTTAGAAAGCACACTTAGAAAAAAGTTACCTTGGCACTGAGCACGTTCTTCCCGTTTTCAACTACAAATGGGAACCTGAAGGGATTGAAAAGACTTATGACAGTTAATTAAACAGCAAAACATTTATCAGAATTTTTCTGTAACCCCAAAAGCCTTTCTTTAGTTTAATGTTATAGGCTCTATGGCCATAATCTAAAGCAATTCTTCCTATGCATTTCATGCTTTATCCTGGGAGGATCCACAGGACCATGAAATCAGAATAAAACCCAGGTACTTAGAACTTTGGGATTGTCTCTGTGTTGACCTTGTTACATCAGCGTGCAGCAGACAGGACTGGGACACAAATGAAATATATGCTCTGGGTGTTCTCAGGTGAATGCTCAAATTCAGTTCTGTGTTTGGGTGACAGACTCATTCAGACAGGGATTCACTCCACCAGGTCTCTAAGCCAAGCTCTTACCTCAAGGCAAAATAAATTGACTGGAATGGGAATCTCCTGAGTTGGGAAGGACCCCTTCAGATCCTCCAGTCCAGCTCCTGACCCTGCACAGGATCCCAAGGATCCCACCATGACCGGCTGGATGACTGTGGGATTTCACACCTGACATGAAATTCACTGAAATTTACATTGACTGTCACAAGAATGAGATGGAGTTATTCTTCTCTCCAATTCTTCCAAAAGACTCACCAGCTGAGCATGTGGAAATCCCAGGATCCAGAGCCAGTGGAACAGCACCCACAGCACTGCCCTGTTTCAAGTCAACCACATACTTGACTCTCTTGCAAAATAATCCATCAGAGCTAATTCTGCAACTCCATTTGTATTCCTGAGAAAATCCCAGCCTTGCTGGTGTGTTCCCAGAGTGCTTTATATCTTCAAAGCACTTCCCAAATGCCAAGTGTGATTATCAGCCCTGCCCTTGAACATTAACTCTCCTCAGGCCCCCAAGTTATTCCGCAGGATCTTTGAAGACTATTTGATTATCCAATCAGTTCTCCATGTGCTAATACTCAGGCACTCAGAGTTTGTCACATCAAACAGGAGGACGGAAGGAAGGATTTGTCAGAAGGGACAAATAATTACCAGGAGCAGGAGCAAATTGGCCATTTGTCAGGAGTAATGTGGATGTTCCTGACCAGGTACCGGCAGGGCTGCCTTGATCACACCAAGGCTCCCCCTCCTGCTGGAACCAAACCAGCCATTTCCTCAGCAAACACCTCAGCTCTGCTAAGAAAGAGCTTGGAAGTGTGTTTGCTTGGGTAAATGGAAGTGGTGGCAGCTTCTAGAACCCTTAGACAGTGAAAATAGCAGAGCTGGCCTCAGTCTTTATCTCAATCCTAACCTGCACTGCTTCATTCCAAGATGTGTTGCCTACCCAGCAGCACCGCTGGGGAGGCCTTCTGTAAATATCATCTATATTATTTTAGGGGGGATTCCTTAACCAAGAATGTAATCTCCTGTTTTTCCTATCAAAATAAGTAGAAACTTGTTTGAATTAATTCAGCTAAGCAAAACCTTTCTCTCTGATAGCTAAACTCCTAGCACAGCTCAGCAGCAAGACAGAGAAATTAATGCTGACTCCAGCTAATTTTCACAGAATCACAGAATGGTTTGGGTTGAAAGAAACCTCAGAAATCACCCAGTGCCACCCCCTGCCATGGGCAGGGACACCTCCCACCAGCCCAGGTTGCTCCAAGCCCCGTCCAACCTGCCCTTGGACACTCCCAGGGATGGGGCAGGCACAGCTTCTCCGGGCACCCTGTGCCAGGGCCTGCCCACCCTCCCAGGGAAGGATTCCTTCCTAATATCTAATCTAAACCCACTTTCTTATATCAATTTTTCATTGTGGTAAGTAGTTTATTTTACTCAAGGGGGTTTTTAAAGTTATTTGATAAGATTCTTGTAGCAACAACCACTAACTATGAGCCCTGAGTTACAGCACCACAGGCTCAGTTTTACCAAGGTCAGTTACACAACAGAGAAAGGAGCTCAGCTGACAGGTCCAGTTTAATGACCAGTGTCAAATGAAGGAGTTTAGCAAAGATCCTCCAAATCTGGAATCCCCTTGGAGATGGCATGTTGCATCTGGCTGGATGTAATAAATTATTAGTTCCCCTTCCATCAGCACAGCAGCAACAGAGAGGTCATTGTGCTTTCATTCCCATCCCAGCACAGTTCAGCAGAGCCTTTCAGAGCCTGAAAGTATCACAGCACATCTGACAGCTGATCAGACTCCCCTCCTAATGAACTGGGTCATTCCCAAAGAGGAACTGCATTATTTTCTTGACAGAAAATCTAGTTTTTAACTTGAAGAGCTTAATTACACAATGAGATCCAGGCACAGGTTTCTCTGGTCCTTTATTGTAGTTGCACACTAATGTAACAGTGTAAAATCCAGCAGCTAGAAGGGTTCTATACATTAGGTAAAAGGCCTGTATCCCAGGGGAACAGAGGCTGTCTGCAAAGACAGTGATTTCAGTGAATTAGGATCAGGCAGTTAACACACGTTAAAATACAATGACAGCCATGAAAACACAATGCACAAAGAAAACAGCAAAGGTGGGCCAAGAAATACAAATTAAAACATCCAGAATTAAGGCCCAGAGGGACCCTTCCCCCAAAGTACAAGTCCAGTCCTCTAAAACCCTGCAGGGACCAAAGCAAGCTCTGTGCTAGAGCTCTGAAAGCCAAGGGAGGCACTCCCGTCAGGCCTGGGGACATTGCTGGCAGGAGACAGCACAGGAGTGCGCAGGGACACAAGGTGGGTACACCTGAAGGGAGAAAGTTCCGGAATGCAGGAATATGCATCAAACATTCAAATGCCAAAGGAAGTTTCTCCAACTATGAAGTGACCAGGAATGAGACAAGAGCAGCATTTAGCAGAAACACTGGAAGGCAGCTGGCAGTCAGGCCAACACAGGTCTGTGCTCAGAGACCTTCTGCTCCCTTTGCAGTCAGTTGTCCCAAAATTATTTCCAGTCCCGTCTGTAATTCCTAGGATTTATCGCCACAGGAGTGCCTCCCAGGGCAGCATTAAGTAACAAAACTGACTATTATGCAAGGAAAATACAAATATGTGCTTTGACCCTTTCATACTGTACCACCCAAAGGAGCCCAAAGATTCCTCCTTCAAAGAGAGCTCAACTTAATTGTGCAAAATTATTACAAATATCAGCTCTTACCCAACAATCAGATCATTTTTAGACACACAACAGAATAAGGCAAGAGAATTCCAGCTCCTGTTTTACACATGTGCAGGCACACAATTATTTCCTTGCAGTCACCACCCACAAGGCCAATACAGGCATTGTAACATGAAAGCTAGAACAGAAAAAAAACCCTGAAATTCCCTTTCTGTTCATTTCCAGACTAATTCCAACAACAACCTGCCCTGCCTTAGCCAGGGGTGCTAAAACACTACACAGAAATGCAGCAAACAGCAAAATAACTGTAACAGAAAACTTATCTTTGTAGCACAGTGAAGTTAATTTTATCTACATTGACCCTGTTTCCATACATTTGAAGTGATCAGTGCTGAAATTGAAATTTATTAACTTTATGGCAGTAAAAACAGGTGAAATCTTATCTAAGTATGGAGTATTGCTTACTACCTGTATTACTGGATAATTCACCTATTCTCTAACAATAAATGACAATATTCTAACAAAGCAAATCTCCACGAGACCTTGAAATGGATCACTGGGAAGGGAACATTCCACATCCCCTCTGAGGGGTGATGCAAAGAGATTTACACAGCCAGGAAGAGACTGGGGTTCAGTGGGGCAAACCCAAGGGGGGAGAACCCAGCTGGGGGGGAGGCACTGCAGCCTTACAGAGCACCTGGAGGTTCAACACCAGCACCCTGGTGGTTCCCCAGATCTGCAGCTTGTGTTTCCAGGAGTGAAACAAACTCAGTGGAGCAGACACCCCCAAAAACCTGGTGAAATCACCAAGGCAACAGAAAACTGAGCCAGTGCATAAAGCTTTTGAAGAGATCCACTCATGTATGGTAAGGGCATTACTGATGCAGGCCACCTACAGCCCAGTGCTGCTGAGTCAGCTCTACTTTGAAATGTAAGGCAACATTAAGATGCCTTCATATTATAATTTGTCTTATTAATAATGAGCAGCAAAATATCTGCCATCCTTCTACAGGGTCCTCCTCAGGGAAGTGTTTGCAAGAACAGCACTGGACAAGAATCTCCAATTTAATGGCCACTCATGTACCTTCAGGCAAAAAGTAAAATAATTCTCTTCCTGTTGCCAGAAGTGGAGATGTTCCTTCCAAATTTATTCTGGAACATCTCATTCTCTAGCAAAAATCATCACTGATATGTTCCTGTATGTGGTGAAGTGTCTGTGTGATGAGGCCAAAGAATGTGGAGTTCAATTGAGATCACGGAATCACAGGATCATGGAATGGTTTGGATGGGAAGGGGCCTTAAAAATCATCCAATTCCAACCCCCTGCCATGGGCAGGGACACCTTCCACTAGACCAGGCTGGTCCAAGCCCCATCCAAAGGGACATAGCACAACCAGGATGGAAAGGCTCACCCAAGCACCGAGGCCTTGGGAGAAGTAATGAAACCAAAGAGAGATGTTGCCACATTGAATTCACTACCCAGAAAAAATAACCTGCACTGGGATAGGAGGGAGATTTTCCTACATTTCCCACGTAGAGCCACTCCAGAGTTAAGTGGCCAGATTGTCAGGGGAGAAAGGCACAACTGTTGCACAGTAACAACAGCCTGAGGTAGAGCTATCAAGGAAGCAAAGGCAGGATTTGGGCACTTAACTGGCTAAACAAGATTATTCCAAACCTTAAAATCATCCTGGTCACACTAAAAAGTGTTAAAGTGCTTTCCAACTGAACACTGGGACTTTCAAACATGGAAGTATCAATCCTAAAGCTCTGGATTTAGCATGGACAAGACAGTGTCACGAATCACACCAGCAATGAGAAGCAGATCAAGTAACATCCTCAAGAGTCAAACACAAGATCACACCATGGTTTACAGACCTGCTCCTGAGCAGAAATCTGACCATCCAGCAAAGCACAAACAGCCAGTGAAAAAGGTGCTTGAGAGAAGATTAGGCCTAGAAGAAGCAGGCTGTGCAGAGGTAGACAATCCTTGTGGCTCTGGGGCCATCGCTCCAGGTAAGGCTCTGCAGGGGGCAGCTACCCAGCAGCCTGGCTTGGTGCACCCCCGAGTGGCAGCCACCACTGCACTCTGTTACCAGAAGGTGCTAAAAATGCAAACTGGCCCCCAGTTGTCCTGAAGCTGCATAAGGGGTTTTATAGGTAAATACATTTTAAGGCAAAACTCTTGATGAGAGTGCACTGGTGCTCTATGAGTCACTGAAATCCAAAACCTTTCTGCATGCTGCATTTTGTCCTCGCAGGGTTTCAGAAACTGGTTTTGGCTTTTTTCCCCCTCCCAAATCCCATTGGGAGGGTCAGGTGGCCCTTTTATCTAATCTTGCTTTCCTTTGATGTGATCAGTTTCCTGGGATCAATTGGACATTTTCACCTATTTTGCTGCTCCTGCCAATGCTGAGATACTGGTGAATTCTCTGCTCTTCTCCTGATATATTATTAACACACAAGAGTAAAAAGCTGCCAAAGCTAAAAGCTTCTGCATTTGTTAAAAGGTTTAAGAGAAGATCTTCTGGCTTGAGATGCATTTAGAGTGGACATTCTGGGGCATCCACATCAAACATGGATCATGCAGCCAAGAGAATGGAAAGAGTTTACATTCTACAAGCCATTTTTTGTCCTTCTTGTCATCCAAGGAAAAGGGAAGGAGGCAAAATATCTCTGTACGTGTGACTGGAGCAGCTACTTCTCTTCCAGTTCTCTTCCCAGACCTCAAACAATTCCACAAAAGGACCTGATCACACTTCCTCCTTGCTAACAAGTTTTTAGCCAGGATTATTAATTCATGCAAGGCACTGAAAGAGCATTTAAACAGAACAATTCAGAGAACAGGCAGAGGGAGAGCCTCTCCTGTTGTCATCTTAGCTTTAGCAGTTAAAATAAGTCCTTATTGATCCCTGCCTCAGAGCAACTCGATTTGTTAAGGGTTAATATTACCTACTTCTTAAGGAAAAGCCAACCTATAAAACCCCACGGCTTCCGTACCGAAGGTCACAGGGCGCTCAGCAGGAGTTCCACCAGCTTTGGCCATGCAAGTGCAGGGATGCAGCGCTGGGAAAGGGGAACCAGTGGAAAACCAGGCAGTGCCCAGGGGCTGGGGCTGGCCTGAGGGGCAGCTAGGGCCCGACGTGCTGGGCATGGCCCTGGGGCCGTGCCTCGGCCCCCAGCAGGTGCCTGACCTGGAAGGAGGCGCGCACCGTGCGGTTCATCAGCGGCTGCAGGGGACGGAAGTTGTCCACCATCCTCTTCTCCTCCTCGCCATCCGAGGTGAAGAGCAACCCCCGAAAGGCCTCCAGCTGAGGGGGAGAAATGCCCGTTTAGTGACTGTGCCAGCTGGAGGATTATTGGAGTCACTGATGCTTGGGGGGAAAAAAAAAAATCAGAGGTATCTTATTTTTGCATGCTGAGAAATTTTAGCACAAACTTCATTGTCACCTGCTGGTAAAGATCAACCCCATCATCCAAACCAGTGCAGAAGAGGAATTGTCACTCACCTGCCATCTTCAGACAGGTTAAATCCCCAATGTGGCACGTCTGAGAGAGACCCGATTCCCATTCAAATACTGAACTCAAGTCATCTTGAAATAAACCTCTCCAGCCTTGATTCACACCTTTCCTGGAATATCTCAGACATGTGAGGCAATCTCCATTTTGCCTCATGTCACTGGACTCTCCCTTCATTATTAATCAAACCCTCAAAAAACAGGAACAATGCAAAGATAATTTTTGGTTCCTTTTAAACCATGAATAAATGGTGGATTTTTGGGACTGTCCACCTTTACTTGCTTTGCAGCAGACTCCCAAGACCTGTTCTATGCTGTCATGCCTCTCAAAGTACTCTCCACCTCTCTGAAGAGGCAAGAAATCCTGAGAACTTCCAACAAACCCCACAATTATAGCACAAGTCCAGCGAGTTCTCCTTCAGACCATTTTCCACTTGTCTCTACATCTACTTTACACCCTCTGTGATATGCAGAACAAAGGACCAGCCCTTGCAGTGTCTCCAAGATTTCTGTGCACATGGCCATCAAGAACATGCATAAAAGCTCAGAGTTTGGAATTTCACAAAGCCTTCCCTTTCTCCCATCCACAAAAAACATCCTGGTGAGGAGAGCAAAATTATGCTCCAATAAATAACCTTAGAAGCTCCCCAAACCTCCCAGGTTTTCAAGGGGCAGCTTCCAGCATTGTTTACCACAGAGCAAGAGAAAACCCTTGAGGAGAGCTGCAGAAACATCCTGAAGAGGTCTTAAGTCTTCAGTATTAGCTGCTGTTCATGTCAGGATTCCTCCTCAAGTCCTGAGCTCCGTGTATTCACAGAGAATTGCTGGTTAGCAACTACTTCCCTGCACCTTCCTCTCCGTGGCAGCAACAGGAATGATGGGAAAGGGAAGCTGAGATTTACCTGCTCCTCATCCACCTCTATGGGCTTCTTCTTAATGATCCACGTGACAGACTCAGTCAGGGGGGGAGTGGTCAGTGAGCCTGCGTAGGTCCAATAATCAGGGCACGAGGGGATCAAACAGGATGGATCAAAGACATCAAACTCGATAACAGTGTCCTAAACACCAGGGAAAAATATTTTTAGGGGTGGCATTTTAAGGAAAAAAAACACAACAGAAGAGTAAAACAATATCCTAACCATGAGATTAAATACTGTACATGTTATGGGAAATTAGGTGTGTGAATATTAGTACAGATATACATACTTAGAAGTCTGCAAACAACAGTGTTTTACTTTTCACCACATGATTTTAGGCAAGGGGGAGAGAGAAGAGGACTCAAGTTTTATTTAAATCCTATCATATATTCCTGTCTCCAGGATGTGCAATCCCACAAGTGAGGTTATCAGACACCACACAAGAACTCCAGAGCTTGGGATTTCCTACACAAACACTGCTCCTGGGGCAACGCAGGAAAGGAAGATCCCATTTTCCCTTAGATAGGTTTTATCCATTCCCCACTGGGAATGAGAAATATTACAGTAAAGAATTGTTCAACAGAAGGGTGGACAAGACATTCTAGATGGGAGCAAGGACATGAGAATGGGCATTATCTGACCCCCCCCTCCTCCTCCCCAGGATGATGTTCCTCGGGGTTTGGTCCTTAGGTCAGTGATAATGTTGGAAAGGCAACAAAGGTTGGCAAACATTTTAAACCAAGTGCTGATGAGTTGGTGGGTGACACCCTTTGGAAAGCAGATCCCTTTCAGAGCCCACAAGCAGCTTGGTGAGCCTGACATTTGATACGACTTTCTTTAGTTTCTTTCAAATCCATATGCTGTAAAATACTCTATCCTCGTAATAGACATCTAGTCACAGATTTTGCAGGTCTTCTGGCACTGAACTGACCTGTTTGGCATTTTATTTGTCACTGCACTGCCATAAATATTTGTTTTATCTGAATTTTAAAAATCCTTCCTGTGAGAAACAGTGGTACAGCGACTTCAGCTGGATGTGCTTGCAAGTTACAATTGTCGATGGGTATTTTTTTTGCACTTCCAAAAAGGAACAGGGACCTGAAGGAGCAGGAGCTGCTCCTGAGCACTATCAGAGATCCAGCACTCCCCCTCCCGGCAGGAGTCGGGAATCAACCAGGAAGAGAATCCCCTTCCCCTAGGAGAAATTCAGTGTTTATAAAAAACCAAAAAATCTCCTCCTCTAAGATCAGACAAAAATCAAAAAGCCTGAATTCCCCAGTAAATAAACCACCGCTTCAGGCATTAAACACGTGTGTGCCTTTTTAAGGGGACACAATCTCAGGAGCATCATTTCTCCAAGAGCTTTGGAAAGCTTCAAGTATAGAATTTTCCTTCAAGCTCAGCTCCCCCTCCCCACCTTCAGGGGACACTTGAAAGCACTGACCTTGTGTTTGACTGCTGGCAGGGCATCCACCAGGGTCTGCAGCCCCTCGTGCTGTGCTCCCAGCTGCAGGGGACAGGGGGGGTTAGGGAATCCTTAAGTGACATTCTACTTATCTACCTTAATATATATTTGATGAAAACAACCATCACAGAACCACACAGTAGTTGGGGTTGGAAGGGTCCTCTGGAGATCCCCCAGTCCAGCCCCCCTGCCCAGGCAGGGTCACCTGGAGCAGGTGACACAGGGACACATCCAGGTGGGTTTGGGATGTCTCCAGAGAGGGAATCTCCACACCCTGGGCAGCTGTTCCAGACTCTGCCACCCTCAGTGGAAAGAAATTATTCCTCAGGTTGAGGTGGAACTTCCTGTGTTTTAGTTTATGGCCACCACTCCTTGTCCTGTCACTGGGCACCACTGAGAAGAGTCTGGGACTGTCCTCTGCCACCCCTTGGAGATATCTACATGGATTGATGAGTCTCCTCTTCTCCAGAGTGACCAGGCCCAGCTCCCACAGTCCATCCTCATCAGAGAGATGCTCCAGAGCCCTCATCCTCTCTGTGGCCTCTGCAGGACCCCCTCCAGCAGCTCCTTGTCTTTCCTGAACTGTGGAGGTCAGAACCAGACCCAGCACTCCAGATGTGCCTCTCCAGGGCTGAGCAGAGCAGCAGGATCACTCTGCTCCCAATGCACTCCACAATCCCACTGGCCCTCCTGACCCCCTGGACACGCTGCTGGCTCGTGGCCAACTTGTCACCCACCAGGACCCCCAGGTCCTTCTCAGCAGAGCTGCTCTCAAGTAGGTCTCCCCAGGAACAGGACCCCACATCTGCCTTTGCTGAATCCAGATGTGTTCTGCCCTAAATCGGTTTTAACAGAATGAAAACAAAAAGCCATCACTGCAGCTTACAGAGTTACCTTTAAAAACACCCCAATAACAGCCAGGCCATTCCCTTCCATCACAGCTTCTTCAAAAGTTGGGTACTCCACAGCATTCCAGTGCACCAAATGCAGCTGAAACAGAAGGGTGAGAAACCAACACCTGCACAGGGATCTCACTCCTCACCTTTGCTACCTTTTGGCCTTGGCAATTTGAGACACTGAAGGAGCAGCCTGAGAACCCACACACCACAAAAATGAGGAACAAAATGTTATTGGAAAATAATGGCCCTTCCCTTTCTTCTTTTTTTTTGCCTTAAGCAACAGACAAAGATCCATATATGAGAGGGATTTAGTCTGTGGGAGGCTGGTCGCAGGAATGCCAGTTAAAGGCACAGATAAAGCTTAGTATTCCTGGAACTGGACTCCATTCTTTTTATTGACTTTCTTCCTTAGTAGTTACTTAAGCACAGAAGTTTTGCTTTCTTAGTAATTGCTTAAGACTTGCAAGCAGAAAATAAAATTATGATGATAATAACCACCACATTGCCACAGAACTCTGCTGTGCATCATTCTAACAACTTAAGAAACATCAAAAAACTGTTCATAATTGGAATAAACTCTTCAACAATAGCCAAGGTTCTGGGGTAACATACACAAGACAATTATTGCATGCAAAGTGAGGAGGATCAGGCCTCTGGAGTTACAGCTGTGGCTGAGACAATTAAATAATCCATTTTCTCCTTAAACATTTTTTTGGAGTACTCAGTATGTGCTTTGTTTCTCTGCAATCATTTAGTAACAATAAACAAAGTGCGTTTTAACTTTCAGTAACAGGGCCACTGTTCAATTTTCAGACTGTTCTTCTCCAGGAAACACAGTGGAGAGGAGCTTACAATAAAACAGATGAGCTGTGGCACCCACCAGGTGTGATCCTTAAGGGCAAGATGCAACTCTTGAATTTGGGAGTTTTTTTAGCACTTGCCAGTCACAGGCACACCTGAGACAAGCATTTTGCATTGTTCAGCATTTTATCTCATACCTCTGCTGGGTAGAATTTACTGTCAACTGTGTGCTCTGAACCCCAGTCATTTATGGCTCCCCAGTGGAAGTGGAACTGCTTTAGCCTGTACTGGTTTTCCAAGGGACCTCCAACGATTACTAAAAAACACAACAAGACACACATTGATAAACATGACTTGTCCAGACAAGTAAATCCTTGACAAAAATCTGCCCAGGAAAAAACCCAACAGGTAGAGCAACTGTTTACATAGAAACAAGGCCCTATTGTTTGGCTACTTTGGACAAAATTATTCAAGCAAACACACCACTGGTTTTCCCTGCACCAAGCTGAGGATAAACTCAACACTCTCCTCATCCATCTAAAGTACCTAATCCCAACACTACTTCTGAAAATACGTTAATCACTTTCGTGCTAAGGAGAAAACAATGAGAGGTATTAAGAGCTTTTCATGTCTTTTTTTTTCTTTTTTCCTGAAAGCCAGCCAGCAGGTTTGAAACTCTAACTGGACAGGCCTGGTTGTGCTAAAGGGGTCAGCTAAAACAGTATTGCAAACTGACATGGAATTCATTGCACCCACTGCTGCTGGGCTCTTAGAATGAATGCAATACTGGCCAGCACCGAAAAATCACATTGCCTCACTCCTGGAAGGGTTCAAGGCCAGGCTGGACAGAGCTTGGTCTAGTGGAAGGTGTTCCTCCTGCCCATGGCAGGGGGTGGAATGAAATGAGATTTAAGGTCCCTTCCAACCCAAACGACTCTGTGATGGAGAAAGGGTGGGATGAAAAAGTGCCAAGTCCTTCCCAATTCAAGTTTCTGTGCTCAAACATGAACCATTCCTTTGAGGAAGATGAGGATGATGAAAAGGCAGCAAGAATGCTCACAGGGAAAGAGTTACCTCAAGTAAAGTCTTACAGATAGAGCAGGTAAGATCTTTCAGAGTTGAGCACAAGCCCCAAAGGCCTTGAGCCCTGATGATTCCATACTTGCCTCTCTACCACAAAATCCACCTGTGTAGTTAAATATTGCTTATTTCTGAACCTCCTATAGGCAATTCCCCTCTCTTACATCAATTCTTGCAGAGAAAAACAACTTTGTTATCCATCAAGCACTTTTCAAGATCATATCCCTCAACAGACAGTAGGGTGTGGCTGTATAAAGCAAAAGTCTTTTTTGCTAAATTAAACTTCTTTGTTAAATTAAAAGCAAACCCAACCTAAAACTGATAAATTAAAATCACTGGTGAGCTGACAAGTGATATCTCTCCACCTATCCCACCTCGATAAGGCAACAGTTTGTGCTGTAGAAACAGGAGGGCAGGACTTGGCTCCTTCATTCCATATAACAGCACTCAAATAAGCAAGGCCAAGAATGTTCCCTCTTCGAAACTGATACTGAGTGAAGAGCTGCAAACAACAAAAACAAAAGAAGCCCCAAACGTCACACAACCTCCCTGCATTCCACCACTACCATTTTTGCTGCATTGTTTTTATCAGCCTCTCTCCAAACATCAGCCAAAAAAACACTGGTACTGTGAAGAAAAGTGGTTATTTTTGTGCTGAAAGCTCCACTCCCATGAGCATTCCTAAACCCCTCAGCAAGCTCAGGAACTCTCACACTCCACAGTCACCTTAAACATAAATTACTCTAATCCAACAGGTTCTGACTTGCTCAGGGTCCCTCAGTTTTTCCCTCCAGGACAAGCTGATTAATCATGTGTTTCACAACATCCCTGACCAATTGCTGCCAGTTCACCTGACTTTATGAAATACCCTTACATACACCTGCAATACCCTTTGGTAAAGGCAACTTCTAAAAGGAACACAAAATCCAGAACCTGGGAGCAATATTTTGATTTTAAGTTACATGACCCTACTGAACACTTGAAATGATGGAGCAGCCCAGGTCAGAGGCTTATTCACCTGAAATTGCTGGGAAGCATGGTTGGATTTTGCAGGCACAACTCCCCTTACCCTGAAACAAGAGGGACACACACACCTGCTCCCTGGGCAGCAGCTCAGTGTCACTGACTTCCCCAAAAGCCCATGGAGATAAGCACCTGTGCTTTCCAACCACAAGCCCTTTGGCAGCTGATTATTTCAAAGGCATTAAACATATCCATTAGCACCACAAAAAGATAAGTGGCAGATTACTTCAATGAAGTGCATTGATGGAATCTGGTTTAAAAGAGGTAAATACACATATATATATACGACTGAAGATTGACTCATAGAGGCAAAGTTATGATATGACAAGACCTAAATGACAGGCCCTAGAGGCTTGTGAAATAAATTTCAACATGCAACAGGGGATTTGTGCAACAGTGAAAATGAAGCCTACATAGACTTTCTTCAGTCCAACTCCCACCACTGTAAATCCATGTTCAGCTACGGCACTTTTTACTGTACCTTCATTTTCAACACTTGCCCTGAGATGTACACCATGGCAGCGTTTCTAATTTACCGAGACATTTAAACACGTTTTGCTGAGTTTTGCTTACTTGATCTATCAGTAGAATCATCAAACTCCACGAGGAAGGAATACCCGTTGTTCCAGATGTGAAGGCACGTCGTGGGGTCATAGCTGATTTTCAGGGGCTTCAGGAAGGGATCATAAACGCTGTCTCTCCACTGGATGTTGATGGGGGACTGGCGGGTGCCTCCGGGAATGGTCAGCGGGCTCTGCCACAGTGGATGCACTGCAAGGGGAGGGGGGACTCAGGCTGGGCTGCACCACACACACCACTAAAGCACTCCAGAACTTTTTTTGGCACGGGAAAGTGCTTTGTCACCAAAGGCTAATTCGAGTCAGCTGATGAGCAGGAGAGTACAACAAAAATATTGCATTCCTGCCGCATGACTCAAAGCCACACGGGGAAGCCCAGTGATTTCACTCAGAACCTGATCAATACCTTTCTGCATTTGCAAAATGCTCTTCGAAGAAATCCTGTCCCCTTATGCCCCAGAAAAAGAGACTTTTTTTTTCCTTTTATTGCCAGTTGGTTTTAAGGTGGCTTCTGTTTCCCAGCACCCCACTTCAGCTTTCCTTGGACACCATTCCATCAGCTGGGTACCCAGGGGTGATGCACCAGAGTCTGCACAGGAGTTAATTGTGTTAATTGCGTTTAAAACCAAAGAGGATCTGTGTGTATGGGGAGCACTTTGTGCACCTGCTGCCCCACACACAGGTGTCTGTGCCCTGCCCATCACAGCAGACACAGCTGCCCGAGGCATTTTGCCAGGAGCAATTAAAAATAAATTACATCTTTTACCAAGCCACTCACACGCGGGGCGGCCCAACAACCTTCCCTCCTCTACCTCAGCCCGGAGCAAACTTTATCGGGGCTACATCAGGTCACCTCCCGCGGATAGGGCGGCGGAAAAACCCTCTCTATATTCAAAATACACTGTAATTTCCTGAGGCGGAGGGCAGGGACGAGGCCGGGACTGACTGGGCACTCCTGGGGATCCTCCACAGAGCGGGGGCGGCCGGAGCCCCTCAGGGCGAGCCGGGAGAGATGGAGGGGCTGCGGGGAGGGACAGAGCGGGGAGGAGGGGAGGGAGGGACCGGGCGAGAG
>JAWWEU010000020.1:18973460-18985663 GCA_035583155.1 Acropternis orthonyx
CCAAAGGGGGCCCCCCCCCGCCACCCCTCACACCGAAAGGGTGCCGCCTCCCGCCATCCCCTCACACCGAAAGGGTGCCCCTCATACCATCCCCTCACACCCAAAGTGTGCCCCCTCACACCATCCCCGTACACCGAAAGTGTGCCCCCTCACACCATCCCCCTACACCAAAAGAGTATTTATTCCCTCACACCAAAACTTACCCCATTTGCACTAAGTCTGTCCCCTCACACCAAAACCAATCCCTTTGCACCAAGGGCATCCCCTCATACCAAAACTGATTCCCTCAACCAAGTCTATCCCCTCACATCGAAAGCGTATCTCCTCTCACCAAGGGGGTGTTCCCTCACACCAAGAGTATTTATTTCTCACACCTAAAGCGATCCTTTCACACCAAGTGCATCCCCTCACACCAACAGAGTATTTATTCCCTCACGCCAGAACCCATTCCTTCAGTACAAGTCTATCCCCTCACACCAAAAGGGATCCCTTTGCACCAAATGCATCCCCTCACAACAAAATAGTGTCACATCACACCAGAAAAGTACCCCCTCACCCCAAAACTGTTCCCTCACACTGACAGTATTTATTCCCTTGCACCAAGTCCATCCCCTCACACACAAAGTGTACCCTGTTCTCCCCAAGAGCATCCCCATCACCCACAGGGATGGGCACCCCTGGCACAGCAGGGCCCCTGCCCCAAACTGTGCATGGAAAAGTCAGGAAAAGTTAACACTGTGGTCCCTTTCTCTGGCTGTCCCAAAGGCTGGAGGCCAAACCCGCCCTTGGATGGAAAAAGGGGTCACTCAGCTATTCCCCTGACACCGCTTGAGGCAGCAAAACCTGGATGAAACAGGTTAAAACCCTGGTCACCACTCACACCTCTTCTCTTCCCCACCTGTCAGAAAGGGACAACACAAAAAAGAAAAGCCCACAGAGAGCTGAAAGTGCCAGTGAAAGCAGAGAGAAAGTAGGTGTGCTTGTTTTTGCCAGCTCTGTTGGGCAGCCCAAAGCAGAACACCCTCAAGCTCCCCCTGGATCTCGCCACCCGTTTCCCCTCTTATTTCATAGTTACTCTCCTAAAAACACTTTGAAAATTTCATTTATCCTTTGGGGATTTTTAATCTTTTTAGCATGAGTACTTCTGAATTAGCACAAGGAACCTGACGTAGGATTCAGATTGTTTTCCTGGAGACAGGACTAGGTACTCAACTTGAGTCAAGCCAGAAGTGTTTGCTCTGGTTTACAACATCCACTGCACTCACAGTTTAAAGTACTCCTGAGTTGAGTAAGAGGAGGTTGAAATCTGGCAAGTGATTTGCTTTGAGTGGCTACTGAGTCAGAAAACAGATCATCAGGAGATATACAAAGACAAACAGCTTGTGATCGTAGGACATGAAACTGGGTTTAAGTTTTCCTCCCTGCCAAGATAAGCCTGCTTTAAAGGAGGGGGTTTTTTGTGTAGTGGGAGTTCAGTTGCAAACATAAGGAATTCTTGGATTGACTCCCAATGTTTTTCAGGATGGCTGATTTACCATTCTCTCACACAGCCCCCTGCAACTTAAAGAAAAGATATAGGTACTCAAAATTAAAGACAGTCACTGCCCATAAACACCATGATTCAGTCAGGCTTAATCACAGTTTAACACTTACTGATCATAGTTAGGCCACTGTTCAGCAGAGGTCGCACCTGTCTATTGCTGAAGCTGCTGCTGAATAACAGGTACCTCCTGATCATTAGGACAGCCCAGATGAGCTTCAAACTGCAGCTCAAAGCTTCAGGTATTTTATATTCAGCATAAAAAAGAGATACTGGGGTTTATTCTCCACCACTTTACACTGTAGCATTAAGATAACCCAACCTCAAGGAAGGTTTTTAAGTGGTTCATCCTGCAAGGTTTAAGTTTATTATGGAGTTACTAAGCCGGACAGAATGAGTCATTTCTTGTGGGCTGAAAAGCAAAACCAAAGGGAAGCTCTTACAGCACAGGCTTTCAGAAACAATGGGCTATTCCAGGGCAAAACCAGAGACAACTTAAACCTACAACACTTCTTTTTCCCTTCTGAGTCATTCACAGAATCTCCACCAGTTTTTACATGCACATGCTATTCCTTACTGAGTATAATTTTCAGTGAAACTTTAGCTTTTAATTGAAAAAAAAAACAAAACACCAAACTTCTCTTCTCTTGAGGGTTAAAGGAAAAATCCTTCAGAATATGAGCTCAGTGGCAGTGAGATGGTTTGTTTTAGAACCTACAGACAGAAAGGCAAAAACTACCTGCGCAAAAGGAAACAAAAGCCCTAAGTTTTGTTCCCAGCCCTCAGACAATGTGGCCAAAATCTTCTTTTGTGGACCATCTCAGAGCTTTCCCTTGGCCATGCCCCAGTTAGAGATGGGGATTTATGCAAGAGAGACACAGCTGTCATGCAGATGAAGAGCACAGCAGTCAGAATTACACTGGCCCTGTTGTTTTCCTGTTTCTCCCCAAATCCTTACATTTCTGGGACATCTGGGAGGTTTCAGCTGTGCTCTCCCTTATTCTGATCTCAGAGCGGTTTCCACAACGAGGAATCTGCCAACTGGCCCAAGGGGTGAGTTCAAATGATGCAGGACCTGTGTGGAAAAGGAACTGGAAGCCTCATCTACAAAGCCTGTTTTCAAATGCCCCAAGTTACTTACAAAAGGTGAGAAATTAAGGATCAAGAGAGCAGTTTGCTCCCTGAGGAAGGGTCTGTCTGTTGTTTGCCTTTGTTACACTCCTGTCTCTGCTTTGTCAGAGCAGTAACAGTAAACTCTGTCATATAAAAGCATGACCAAGATGTGCCTCACCTGTGAAGGGAGATCTGCCACAAACAGACCCGATCTGTGCTTGATTTGACTTTAAAGTCTCCCAGACAGACAACATGATGGTCCAGTTAATTTTATAGCATTTGGAGGCTTCTTACATTCACACTGTGGGTTTTTTTCCTACCTCTCCCAACTGAAGTGGATGTATAGAGCCATCCACATAGTCCCAATCTTTGGAATTATTTTCAATAATTAAAAATTACTTCAAAAGCTGCACTTGAAAAGCCCATTTAGCATTGATACAAGTATCAAAAGCTTTGGGGTGGGAGTCAAGGTCCAAATGAAAATACAGGCTGTGAGTATTAACGAATTATTATAATTCATAACATACTTCAAAGCAAGTATTTTGAAGGCAGCAATTCTGTGGTAAAAATGCAAAATAAATTGAGTTAAATTTAATGATTTACTGCCAATTTACACTGGTGTAAGCTTGATTTAGACAAAACTTTTTTCAAGGCTTCATTTTTAAATTCCATTTAAGCATCCTGGGGAGGAGATCTCACATATGGATTAGAAAATGAGAAGAAAGAGTAAGAAAATTAATTCAGCAGGTTGTCAAGAATGAGGGGTAAAATGATTCAGCTTCAGGGGAGTTCAGTCCTTATGGGTTTAAGCTTTAAAAAGAAGACTTGTTGAATCAAGTCCTTTGATTTGTTTACACAGGGATTTTCAAAGAAGCTTCCTCCAGCTCCAAGTTAAAACTGGGAGGACAATAGGGTGGGAAGGGCTGAGAAACCCCACCCAGGGGAAGGGAGGATGGTTTTGCCCTGAGTTGGGCAGGGCTGTTTGCCATAGCAACACAGCCTGAGTGAGGAAATAAAATAACCATGTTGCTGGAACTCAATAAAGAACCGGTTTAGACTTTAAAGGACTCTGCTTCAGCCCCTTAGATTGACTATTGCCAAGGAAATCCAGGAAAGGTTGATTTCCTGGAAGTTTTTTTTGTATGAATCAAGATTTTGGGGGATAGCAGCAATGGTTGGCAGAGGTCCGCCGTGACAGGGTGGTGACAGCTCTGCTGAATTGGTGTCAGATGGGGCTGTGATTCGGGCCAGTTTATTGATCAACAGCCCAGTGGGTTTTAATCAAAGGGCTGTCTCTGACAGGGTGCTCTGAGCTCCTCGGGAAAGCAGCACAGATTGTGAAATGCTGAGTTTTATTCTGCTTCCAGAATGTTTGGCTGAGATAGCAGCTGGATGAGGAGGCAGAGGCTGAGGCTAAGTCCAGATAAGGAGGAGGTAATTCCACTTGGCAAGGTAAAGCAAACAGAGGCTTTATCTTTTTCTGTATAAAAACATTGGCTAAAATTATGCATGCAGGCTTAGGAACTCAGCATGGAAAGGGCTTGGGGAGAGATCTCCCGGACAATTTGGGGAGTCCCTGCAGTTGTTCGTGCAGGCCTGGAGGGGGCACACCTGGATTGTGTGGCTGCTGGACTTCCATTTTACCTGCGTGACTCCCACGCTGGAAGTTGTTGGACTCACAACAAACACCCACCCACCATCCCGGTTTGTCTGAATTATAAATTGTAAAAAAAAAAATTAACTGAAATACAGAATAGTGACTTTTTAACCTTAATTCCAGTGGGTTCTCTGGATTTCCCCTCTGGAACAGTAACTGCTGTCCCCATGAGCAGCTTATGGGAGCCCAGCATTGCTCTTACTGACACAGGTTTGAGTTTTAGCCCTGAAATCTCTCTTGAATTGAAAAAGTTCATCACAAACTGGAGATAAAGGAGTTATACAGGCAGTGCCTGTGAAGATATTTTCTCATGTGCACTCACCCATATACACAGGGACTTGGACTGGCTAATTAACACATCTAATTAATATGAATTCACCAAAAAAAGCTATTACAGGCACCTAATTAGGACTAATTTGCTAGAAAAGATGTATTTTATGAGCCTGGATAATTGCTTTCTAAAGATTCTTTTGGAATAGAAGAAAAATTTCCCTATTTTAGTAGGAAAAATTATTTTTCTGAGCATGCTTATCAAGGAAAAACTGGTAGGGAGGAAAGTTTAAGAGGCTTCTGAGCTGTGCTAAGAAAGCTCTGCACAGGTCAGAGAAGGGGAAAACTATCATGGGTAAAGGGTGGGATCATTTCAATTTTGCATTAGGAATTAGGCTCTTTCTTAGGGTTGTTTCACTGGTAAAAGAATTCAATGCAAACTTTGCTCCTAGGATGAAGCATTAGCATTAATAGAGCTACTAAACATTGAAATTACTGAGTATTTCTTATGGCTTGCAATATAAACACAGCCTTGTGCCACAAAATCATCAGTTTTCTCCTCAATTAAGTAAACACAAAGTTTGGTGTTTGATAATTTAAAAAGAAGGGAATCACAGCTCAGTATTCAAGAGGGACCTGGCTGTTCTTTAAGAAAGGTTCAACTGAAAACATTTAAAGAGAGAAAAAAAAATAGGAAACAAAAGGATTTTCTAGATGTAAAAACCAGCTCTTGACTGTTCTCCAGCTGACATTATCTGTGTAGGCACACAATCTCTGTGCCCTCATCTTATCTGTAGGTAAGTTAATCAGTATTTTAAAGAACTAAATCTTTAACATCTTCCAGTAGCATCCTGCACCTCAGGATGTGATTTATGGTCATTCCGCACAGCACATTTGGAAGGGACTGTGGGTTGCACTAGGCCTCCTTTTCAAAATTAAACACTGTGGTGTGTGTGAAATTCAAAGTCAAACTCAGTTCGCACTAAATGTGTTTTGAATTATGCTCATTTTCATTGAAACCAGTCAAACCTTTCAGGACAAAAATCAAAAAGTAGTGATTGTATATTGTTTCCTCATGGTAGTTACAAGTGAAAATCCCAAACCACCAGTAAGACTGACACAGCAGAAATCAAGGACAGTGCATTAACCCTGCAATTCCATAACTATGCCCATCTCTAGTTCCTCTTACTCTATTCACTCTTTTTCCTTTCATCTTCCAGTCACCTGCCCAAGTTTCCCTTTTTGATCAGCTAACAAATAGGAACACCACTCGGCTACCCCCGCTCTTTCTCCCCCAGCACGTCCCTTGGGGGAGCCGGCAGTATTTTGGGGCAAAAGGCAGCGCACTCACGGGCAGCATCCCTGTTCCTCCGGGAGCAGGCGGCCAGGCTGCAGGGCCGGCCCGGGCTCCGCAGCCGCTGCCACAGCCGCACCAGGGCGTGAGCCTTCACACCAGCCATGGCCACTGCCCTGCCAACTGCAGAGCTTCGCTTCCACGCTCACGGCAGCCCTCCGCAGTCCGGGCACCTACCAACACAGCACAGAAGGGAAAAAAAAAAAATCCCTATGGATGTAGAGCTCTAAGACCAGTTACAAAAAAAGCACCCTTTGCTGGTTGGAGGTGGAGCCAAGCAAGTAGTTAATTTTCAACCTGTCCCTGGACTGTCTTCTTCATTGGCTCTGCATTTGCTCAGAGGGCCCAGCCAGTTGATGATTATTCTACACGTGTTTTCCAGTTTCTTCCCTCCACCCTCCACCCCCCACCCCTCCGTCATCTGGCTCAATGAACACCAAAGGGTTACAGAAAACCCCACTCTGCCATGCATGGAGAGGTGTCTTATCACTGCTGCAGGCTCTGAATGTGAATAGTTGTATATTTGAATATTGATAGCCAAGAACTGCTATCAGGAATAGCTAGAATACTGAGAGCTGGTAACTGCTCCAACTGAGGAATTCCCAGAAATCCCATAGGTATGCAAAGTTTGCCCAGGGGTAAAGGGGGGAACATATTAGCTCTGGGCATTTACTACAGCCTTGAGATGAGGAGTTTAAGAACAAAAAACATCCCGTTGTTTTACAAAGACTAGAAACAGGAACAGACATAAGGCACCCCAGTTACTCCTCTGCTCACACAACACTTGGACCCAGGAGGAGTGTGTTTCTGCAGAGGAGAAAACAGATGGAGATGTTTTCCTGACCCACATGTCTTGGAGATAAAGACAAGAAGAACTTCACCATCTCACTACTTCCATACGCAGCCATAGGAATTTTGTTGACTTATGCGAAAGATTTGTATAAAAATTTTATCCTTTCATTTTGTTTGGAAGGCTTGCTCTTCCTCCCACAGCCACAATCTCAGTCAGTAGTACAGATGCTTCCTCTGAAAACTTCCCAACATTACAGATTATTACAAACCAAAGGACAAAGAAGATGAACAACCATTAGAGGAGAGTCCCTTCCCTAGGCCAGGAAAGCATGGATCTAAGGATTACCCATCACAGCAACACCCTCACCCCAAAGTGCATGAACTGAAAGGGGCTCCCTAGAAGTCTCACCCCCTCCCAACAACAACCCAAACCCAACTAAGGAGCACAAAGAAGAATAAAAAGAGACAAAACTAAAGACAACAACAAGGGTCCAAAGTACTTCTTAAGGACAGAGACAAACCTGGCCATCAGCAAACTCCCAGCAGGGCTGAGGAGCCCAGGCTCAGGTTTAAGTAGGCTCCTGGCCCATGGGGGTGGGTGGTGGCTGCAGGTGAGGCTTGTTAGGCTGGGCTTTTAAAACTTGGTGGTGGGGTTGAGGGTTATTCTAGAACAAAAGGTTTGGGGGCCTTCTGATAACTGCCTTGCTAAAGTTTACACCATCAATGTGATGGCTTTCTTTCATTAAATAGACAGGTAGGTGTATTTTGAAAGCTATAGAATTTATTCCTAATGTAGCAAGAAATGATAAGCTATAAAACTATTAAAATTAGCATTCTTCCATTAAAACATTGCTATTCAACCCTATTCTATTCTTAAGTTATAAAGTTTCTTATGAAATAGTTTTCAATAGTTTTGTGTTTGTTTATTTTGGGCGTGTTTGTAGTACTCTTTGTTTTAACAAGCTGTTGTTTTGAGTTAGAAGCTTTTTCCCTTGGCAATGTTTTCATTAGATACTTGCAGGTCTGTTCCTTCCCATCCCACTGGGTATTAGTGTATGATTCAGGGAACTCTCTCCAGTAACCTGAAGTAGTAAGCTTTGCTGTGGTATTTACTGTTGCACAGTCTCTTGCTTGGGAAAGTCTTAGTGCTTGTCACTTATTTCTTCATCTGCCTGCTTTGGAGAAGGTAATAGCACTGAGTGCGTTACCAGCATTCCTGGGGGAGCCTGGACACTCCTTTCCCTGTGAACTGGCTCATGCTTCCCAAGGCAGATTTTACTGTAACCCAAAGGAAGTTTTGCTTTGATGTCTATGCTTTGCCCGGGGCACTTTGTGTGACTGAGCCTAGCAGCTTCTGCTCTCCCCACTTACTTATTCTTCCTCATGTACTGGGGCTCCCAAACAGGACAGAACATTCCAGATGTGTTCATACACGTGCTCTGTACTGGGGAATTGTCTCTTGATGTAATGGAAAGCTTTAATACAGCCTACTATGTTGTGAGCTTTCACTGCTGTGAGGGTGCACTGCTGACACGTGTTCAGGATCTGCTAGAGAGCACTTGGAACTGCAGGGCTGGAGAGAAGCTCTGTCTCCAAAGCTTTTCAGTCCCCAGGTTGTAGGGAAGCATGGGATTACACCATCCCAAAGGGCAGGGCTTGGAACTGGCCTCAGTTGCACTCCCTGAGGTTCCAGCTGACCTGGCTTGGCCTCCTGCTCCAAAGGGCAGCTCTGCCACATGGGCTGTGTGGACACGTGTGAGGGGACACGCTGTTACTCTGCCACTGAGGAAGGTATACACTTCCTTTACCTCCCACACCTGAAAACAATTGGGTTACACTGCAAATCATTTTGAACATGTGCCTAAATGGATGCAGGTCCAGAACTAGGAGATGGTCAAATTCTGGTTACAATAATAGAAAGATAAAATCCTCTAAAAAAAAAAAGTAGGTGTAGTGAGCTCCCTTTCAGGAATTATTAATCCCAGGGGATTAAAAAAGACTTGTGATCATGATGGTACCTGACCAAGTAAGCGTGGTCTGGGGCAGACCTGAACAAAGCTGTGTAAGGGAGGGAAAGGGCACAGAAGCAGCTGTGAGGGGGATCCTGGGAAGGTCACAGTCAGGCAAAGGCTAAATACAGGGCTGGGGGCAGAGGTAGGTTGCTCAGGGGGGGAATAGCCTCCTGTGTTGTTTTCCATGAGCTATATGGAGAGATGGGACAGTGTGTAAATAAATAAGAGAAATATTGACATTGCCCCTGGCCCTCCTTGCCTTGGTTCTCAGGCTGGCAGAAAGGACCCTGCAAGACAATGGACTGTGAGCAGCCAGCTGTCCCTCAACTGCTGCTCATGTGCTGCTACAGCACAATTACAAATTAGATTAATATTATCTTGTTTAAAATATGTGTTTTATGTAACTTTTCATTAAGAATCACTGCTACACTAGGGCTTGCTGTGTTCACCAGGCTGGGTTTGTGTCCCTCTTCTGTCACAAGGGGCGTTATATAGAAAATGAATAAACAGGGGAACTTCAAGTATTCTTTTTGCTTTTAATAGCACAGGGTGTGGTTGAGGACTTTATCCATAGGAGCCAAAATTATTCCTTTAGAGTTCTTACAGCAACTACTGGAGTTACTTCTGTGCCCTGCTCACATCTTGTGTGTTCCTCACCCCTTTGTTCCCCTATCCTGGTGCTCGGCAGTGAGGATAATTAGGACTGCCTGTCACTTGTTTAAACAAATGCTTTGTTTGGCAACCTTTGTTTTCCTGCTGCAGCTGCAGAATCGTGTGCACAGTGTGTTAATTTTTTACCTTTGATGCTGTGGAAGTTTTTCTTTCCTAACAAAAAAATAAAAGGAAACCAATGAATGAGATACCAATCTCTCCTGATCCACACAAAACGTGAAAGCAGCAACTTCCTCAGAAAACAATAGTACATGAATGCTGATACAAGGGTAAAATAAGCTTGATATTTCCTGGAACCAAATGATTCTTTGTAACATGACAGAGAAATGTTAGCACAGACAGAAAATGCAAGTGAGAGACTAAAAAAAGAAGAGGATGAAAAAGGTGAGGCAATAAAACAACAGAGATACCTTGTTGTTTTATTCGGGAACACAAACTGACAGGGCAACAGGATGTATTTTGTTTTATAAAACTGGCAAGTAAAACTGATATATTAGCACCCTGAAGTTCTTGGTCGTTTCCATGTAATATAAGAACGAATTTGATGTAGGCACTTGAGCAAGTTACTGTGGTTTAAATCAGAGTGTACCTTTCCGTGTATCAACTTCTTCCTGGTGTTTGCTTAGGGGAAAGTGAAGTGCTCCTTCGCTAAAGGGAGATTACACTGAAATTTCATTCAATTACTGCAGAAATAGTCAGGTGAGCTCATTTTTGAAAGCTTCTGAAGCTCAGGAGGTTGTGGAGCACAGAAAACAACTCTCCTGAGCTCAGTCATTCATGTGAACCAAAGACTGGAAGCCAGATTTGGCCCTTGTGGTGTAAGCACAGTGCAGGTCTCTGCTGTGAGCAGAAAGATCCTCTTTCTCCTGCTCTTCCCCAAGGGTTGCAGTCAGGCTTTGTGAAGTGTTTGTCAGACCAGGCTGTCCAACTCAAGAGGACAAGGAATAGGCTGTGATAATGAAACCTTGGCGTGATTTATTGGTGTAAATCATAACTGTAAAAGGAAACACCCCCCTGCCTTGGGAAAATGATAAGGAAAAAACTTCCAAAATCATTGTTCTGGTAAAGAGGGGAAAAACAAGGGCTAAATTAATTGTATGTTCCAGGTTGCTGGATCACAGTGGACTGGCTTGCTGGCACAAGGTGCTGGCAGCCTTTCTTATGATAAATTGTTGTATTACTGGTTTATTGTGCTGTTATCTCTGGTCAAACTTGCAGAGATCAGTTGGATCCCGCCAGTGTTTCCAGTTAATTTGATGACTTTAGATAAATTCTGTAATTGGTTTATGACAATGACAGTTTTCCTGTTTGTGTTGGGAATGATTCCTTAGCTCTGCAGAGGAGAGGGATCTTGCACCTTCAACAGAACAGGAGTTAATAATCTCTGGGAGGGGATGAGAAACCAAGACAGCTTTTACCTTGGGCTGGTTTTGCATGGCAAAAGCTTTACCAGTAGATAGAACATTGGTATTTCTATCCCTGTTTTCCAATTCCTAGAGTCCAGCAGAAACTCTTTAGCAAAACTGTCAGGGCGAATTCCTGCAGCAAAGCGTGAAAGAATCCTGTGTGAAAAGTCACTTTGTAAGCAGTTTAACCTTTGAGCCTCCTAATCTGCTTGTGGAGGGGGAGAGTGTGGGAGATAAATCAGCAGCTGAGCAGTTCCAAATCTGGAGGCAGGGGCAAGGCTTTTCCTGACACTCCAGTTGGTAATTCCCATTAAGGCTCATGAAAGCTCTTTAATACTGAAAACTTTGGCTTGAGAAGGGACTAAAGCACTGTCAAACAAAACTGCAGCACCTGAGAACAGCGTTCCAGCCCAGGGGACAGCCCCATTAGGTCTGTGGCTGTATCTGTAGGGTAACCAGTTACAGCTGCACCAGAGTGGATTCAGTGGTGTGTAATGACACTGCAGAAGCTAATTAATCACCTTATTAAGGAACATTTTTATGCACAAGTGTCCAAGTCACCCCTGAAGCTGTGTATGGTGATGGTCTTCATTGGGCAACACTGTGATGTAGGATATAAACCAGTGTAGTCTTTGCCTTCTCTCAGAGCCACTTGCATACTCCCTCTGTGCTTCTTTTTTGTGCCTTGGCATATTTTTACCCTTGCCAGGAGGTGAAGGGACCTTTTCCCACCTTCTCCCAGCACACGCAGGAGCAGCAGCAGGGTCAGGTGCTGAGCTCCTTTAGCAATTCCCTCTCTCCAGCTGGGCACACAGGGGTGTTTTCTTGCTGGACACAACAGCTTGTCCCATCTCAGCCCTGCAGAGGCTCAGGAGCTGTGGGAGAGGGGGGGAATTCGGTGGAAGGAGCAGAGAGAGGAGTAGGGCTGGGAATGTGAGTGGCTCTTGGGGGTCAGCTGAACTTTGGTCTGCTGGGTGGTGGCTCTGCTGACAGCCCAGAGATGGGGACTGGTGGGGTCTGTGGTGGAACGGTGGGGTCTGTGGTGGAACGGTGGGGTCTGTGGTGGAACGGTGGGGTCTGTGGTGGAACGGTGGGGTCTGTGGGCAAGGAGACCTGGAATAGCAGGGTTTGCAGTGGCAATGAGGTGCTGTTGCAGGAGGAACGGCAGGATGTGGTTGTGGGGTGCGGGATCAGCAGATGTGGCATTGTCTGAAATGTCCAGGGAGGTCCTGCTGGGTCTGGCGCGCTTGGGGGTCTGAGGGAATGCTGTGAGGGTGAGGAGGGCACTGAGGGGCTGGAGTGTGAACAGGGAATGGGGCTGGAGCTGCTGAGGGAGCTGGGGGGGCTCAGCCTGGAGAAAAGGAGGCTCAGGGGGGACCTTGTGGCT
>JAWWEU010000020.1:18998657-19014012 GCA_035583155.1 Acropternis orthonyx
TGTCTGTGTGTGTCTGTGTGTCTGTGTGTGTGTGTGTGTCT
This sequence comes from Acropternis orthonyx, assembly GCA_035583155.1. Taxonomy (NCBI): domain Eukaryota; kingdom Metazoa; phylum Chordata; class Aves; order Passeriformes; family Rhinocryptidae; genus Acropternis; species Acropternis orthonyx. The sequence continues at coordinate 18,998,699 of JAWWEU010000020.1, forward strand.
GTGTCTGTGTGTGTCTGTCTGTGTGTGTGTCTGTGTGTCTGTGTGTCTGTGTGTCTGTCTGTGTCTGTGTGTGTGTCTGTGTCTGTGTGTGTGTCTGTGTCTGTGTGTGTGTCTGTCTGTGTGTGTGTCTGTGTGTGTGTCTGTGTGTGTGTCTGTGTGTCTGTCTGTGTGTCTGTCTGTGTGTGTGTGTGTGTGTGTGTGTGTTAACCCTCTCCTCTCCCTGCCCCTGTTTTGCAGGATTGCATGACTGGGCCCGTTCCTGCCCTGGGGCCCCGCCGTGCTGTGTGACAGGGTTTGCTGCCTGGTTCTGAATGATGTCGGAGCAGGACCTGTCCGATGTTGTTCAGATTGCCGTGGAGGACCTGACTCCAGATGACCCAGGTACCCTTGACAGCAGTGCCCGCTAAGGAGGTGGGAATCGCTGCTGGGCTTTACTTGGGAATACAAACCACTGCTGCACATCTCTTCTCAAAATGTGCTGCTTAAGATCACATCCCACATTTTCAGTAGCTGCACTTGTGTGTGTTCAAATCCTTAAGATCAGATCATTTTATTTTAGTTTCCTTTCAGAGGCTTTATTGCCTGGGGCTTTTTTTTTTTTGTGCAGAGGTAGCTTAGTCCCAAAAAACTGACTGAAATATGACCACCTGCTGTCTTTTGTTTTTTCTCCAGACCAAACGCATGGTTTAGGCTTTCCCTCAAGTGGGAGCTGTCACCCATCTATTAGGAATTGTTGTTTTACTTGTAAAAGATTTTCTCTCCTACGTTGTTAAAGTTTTTTGTACAGTAAAATTGAAAACCACTTCTGAATTCAGATGGTGTGATATCCTTTGCTTAGAGTTTGACCCACTAAGCAAAAATACATTGAGATCAGCTCTAGGTGTTAGTCCTTTTTGGCCACTCCAAGTGACTGAAAGAACAGCAACTGCAGCTATGGAGAACAGAAACACACTAAAAACCTGCTCTTCTGACAGAAAACGAAGAAGTTCCTTCAGAAGTGTTCCCAAAGAGTTGGAGCAGAAAGTGGGACCTGCCCATTCCAGCCTTGCTGGGGTTCAGGATTGTCAGCTGGGGTGTGGACAACCCTCAGCAATCCTTTGCTCAGTTTGGTAGAGAAACAAACCTGGTCAGATCCCCCTTGTCACACATTTAAAAGAAAACCCGAGTAAATGTGAAAGAATCCATACAATATGTTAATTAGATACATTTGGCAGTCTTTAGTTTTCTCCTTCTAATGTGTTTTTAGTTGAGCCTTGTCCTCATGTGTTGGAAGCTCTGGCAATGCTCCTTTTCCTTGCAGTTGTGCTGGAGAACCATGAGGTGGCAGACGACGATGTGGAGCCTGCCCTGAAACGTCAGCGCATAGAAATCAACTGCCAGGACCCCTCCATTAAGGTAACACTGCTTTGGTCTCATCTTAAACGCCAGTTAAGGTCACTTTCTCTGGGAAATATGCTCAAAGAACGCAAACTAAACTGTCTGTGCGTAATGCTGGGGTTGCTCGTGGCCTTCTTGTAAGGGCTTGCTCATTTTTATGCACAAATTTAAAAATCTGGGTGTTTGTCTGGGCAAAGAGTTTTATATGCGGTGTAAAACATCAGAGTAATTGCAGTGACTCAAAACATCACTGTGACAGGTTTGCTGATAAAGCCAGTGAAGCTGACTGAAAAGATGAACTCGAGCGTGTTATTTGTATGACAATTTGTAAATCCTTTCAGCATGTTTTAAATTATTGTTATTTGAAGCTAACCACCTTCTTCTAATAGATAATTCACATTTCGTTCAGGCTCAGTAGCTCAGAACTTGCCCTGCTGTTCTCATTAGTGTGCTTTGGGGTTGTTTTTGTCTTGGAGCTTAAGTTTATGGCTAACATTTTATGCCACACACATTAAATAGTGTGTAATTGTGCATTTTTGGGATGTTCATGGACTCTGAGGCTCTGCTGACAGAGCAGCAGCCCCATAACCCAGCCGTGTTTGGGGTGTTCATTGAGTGCAGGGCCACAAGATGGCACAGCTGCTGTTTGCAAAGCTCAGTGTGTGCAACTTTTCCCTGTTTTCCCAAGAGAACCCGAGCAGAATGTGTTTTCTTTTGCGAAAGATTGCTTAGGAAGACAGATTTTATTTATTTGCTTTCCTTGATTTGCTGTTGAGGAGAAAAGTGAAGTGAAGGGCATTAATTGTGTTGATAGAATTTCCACTGCAATCATCTGAATGTATCTATTTGGGCAGGAAAAAAAACTTAGTTAACTTCATCCAGGAGGATGCATTCGTAGATTTATGATCCTTCTCTTTTCACATGTGGAATGGAAGGCTTTGGCACATCACTGGAAATGATTTTGTGGTGGATGAAATCATCCCTACAAAGTGCTTAGGTGAAAATGCCTTTGGCTCGCGTGCTTTTGGCTTCTAAATAAAGGTCTGGATGAGTCTGAGGATGCTGAAATGCTCCTGGATGTCATCAGGTTTGAACGTGGCTGAGTTTTGTCACTGCTAATTCCTTTAGAATTGTTTCCCAGTCACGTTTATCCGGAGCTTCCTCCCGCGTGTGTCGCCGGAGATAAATCCGTGTTTAAAATGAGTTTCCTTTGCCTCCTCCCCTGTGCAGTCATTCCTGTATTCCATCAACCAGACAATATGCCTGAGGCTGGATAGCATTGAGGCCAAGCTGCTGGCTCTGGAGGCCACCTGTAAATCCCTGGAGGAGAAGCTGGATCTGGTCATGAACAAGCAGCACAGCCCCATCCAGGTGCCCATGGTGGCCGGGTCCCCGCTCGGCGCCACCCAGACCTGCAACAAAGTGCGATGGTAAGGATGCCTCCCTCGCCCCTGTGCCCCTCAGGTAACAGCAGCACATCTGGGGGCACTTCCCTCCCTCTGCAGAGCTGTCAGGAGCTTGGGAGGCTCTTCAGGGAGGTGGAATTGGTTGATCTTGGAGGTGATTTCTGTACCGGTTTCATGATGTTCCTCACAGCGAGACGCTGGTCCGCGCACAGTTTGCAAGTCTCACATTTCATCTACACTTAAAGCGGGCTCGTTCATCCATCCTCTGGAAAAACCTCAGGCAGGTTTTCCAGGCTTGCTTTACTTTTATTTATGTAGCTGTTTTGACTTAATGAGTTCATCATCATTCTAATTGCTTCTCATTTTACCTCTATTCACCAGAAGCACAATGGAGTTTGTTTTATGGGCTTGTTTTCTAAAGACTCCTGCTAGAAAAATAGCTCTGCTTATTTTGGAGTTAGAAGTTGGAGATGGAAAATCTGGTGAATTATCTAATGCATTTTGATGAAAGAGCAGGCTTGACCTGCAGTCCCTTTGTGTAAGAGTTGCCTAATATGGTTTTAAATATCTAAAGCTTGATGTTCCTGTCACTTTCCTGTGGAGATGATTCCAGACACAGGAAGCTGCTTATCAAAAGACTCTTTTCTGTAATCATTTTTTCCTCCCCATTCATATTTTTATAGCTAGAAAACACCTAATGCTTCTCTAAATAACTACTATTTATTCTCCATTACAAAGGTATTTAGGCATTTAAGTTTTCTTTAAAATAAGTGCTGTGTCTATTTTCTTCTGCTTTTGAGGGCCTCCCAGTCATACACTAAAAAGGACAATTATGGCCAAGTTCTATGAGAAAAGAAATGAAGCACATGGAATAACTGCTTGGATCATAGAGCAAGTAACTGGAGTATAACACCAGTGTTTTTCCTAAATTCTCTCTTATCAGTAATTATTTCTTAAGGAACCTTCTTTAAATCTGAGCTGGGGGTTTTTTTGTCATCATTTTAGAGATCTTCAAGTTCTTGTGCATCAGCTGAACTTCTTACTGGGGCTTGTGCACAAAAGGCTTGAGAAACCTTTTCAGAAATGGCCCCTTTGGGACTCCATTAATTCACGCTCAGTGAATGCTTTCCTCTGTAAATTGTACTATTCTGAGTTTCTTTGGGGATTTGTCAGATCTGAGCTGTTCTGGTTTGGTGTTTTGAATCTCTGTAACCATCAGCAATCTGTCCTGTGTGTTAATGATGAACCTGACATTTAATCTCTGGCTTTGGGTGCACAGAGTTTTGCTGGCAGCTTCTCAGACAGTCTGAGCGTAAATTTAGACAGAATTCTTGAAGGCTCTGAGATTCTCTGCCCCAAATATTTGTTGGTGTTGGTCTGAAGTTGCACATTATCAATCCTGTGGTGCCAAGAAAACACTGAGGGCCTTTTGTCCTGAGCAGGCTGTGGCCTCTGGGACTCAAGAGAAAATAGGGCTGGATGTGTTTGACTTGGCACTGGTGACACTCCAGTTGCACAGGGACAGAATGTTTCCCTGAATTCCCCCTGTCTCATTCATAAAAACCTTGGTCACTTGTTGATTATTGCCAATTAAAGCCTGCTCTGGTTTTTCAGCTCTCTTCCCCTTCCAGCACAGAAGGCAGTGCAGAGCTTCCACCGAGCGCCAGATTCATGGAATCCTGGAATGGTTTGGGTTGGAAAGGCCTTAAAGCCCAGCCCATCCCACCCCTGCCATGGGCAGGGACAACTTCCCCTATCCCAGGCTGCTCCAAGTGCCATCCAGCCTGGCCTTGGACACTCCCAGGGATGGGGCAGCCACAGCTTCTCTTTTCCTGCATAAAACCTTTAGGAAAACAAACAAACCTAAAGAAATATAATCAAGGTATTGGGAAAAGACCTAAATCAGCCAGAATTCTGTTTTTTGTATTTTTCTGTATTTCTTTTTTTCCTGTGAGTTACAAACCCCTTAACCAACTTAATTGCATTTTTATCAGAAGCGTTTTTATAGATGATAATAAACTATGCCCCTATGCTAATTCAGACTTTCAGAAAGCATAGTAATTCCTCAGCCCTTATCAGTGTTGGTGGCTGTTCAGTCTCTTCTGGGTATCTTTCACCTGTCCTGTGTTCCCTGCAGTGGGTACCATAACTCATCAGGTGATGTAAACCACTCTTCAATTTATGGCTAATTTTTCCTTCTTTTTATTTCATTCAGCGATAAATAAATTCACACTGTAAACCTTCAGGATTTTTTTCAGCCTTTAACTGAAGTTAAGAGCTAATTGTCCCTTCCTGGAAATACCTGAAGACCCTCAATTTTCAGGAGTATTTTACTTTATTTATTTGAAGGAGTCAGTTTGAAACAAAGCATGGCTTGAGGAGTAGAGTGTCTGCGAGATGTAAGGTTTATTTGCAAGCTGCAGGTTCATTACTCAGCCTGCTGTGAGCCTGAGCTCACACATGGAACTCAAGGCCTGGAAAAACATTTCCCTGGAAAAAGACTCAGCCCTGGAGACAGCACAGGGTGGTGTTTTGGGGGGTGAGAGGGGCTGGAGTGCTCCGGATAATTGAGTCAGAGATTTGGGGTGTTAATCAGAGCGTGTTGGAAAGGTTTTATTTGGAGAAGCTTTGGAGTTCAGCAGGTTTTCAGCAATTCCTGCCCCTCTCTGAGCAATCCAGGTTTATTTTTCCTAGCCTAGGTCAGAGCCTTTGCTGGGGCCTCCTCCAATAGTGTTTTCAGTGCAGAGACTGAAGGGTGGCACAAAAGCACAAATGGACTTTTGTCACTGCTCTGGAAGGACCCTTTGGGATCAATGAATTCCCAACCTTTCCCTTCCTGCCGTCACTCAGCAGCACAGGGAGCAAATGTTTATTTGAATTCCCAGTCCAAGTGTCCCATCTGGAGCTTCCCCCAGTGACAGGCCGTGTAAAGGGGTTTTTTCCTCAAGGACTGGGGAGGAAGGGGCTGAAGGGAATGGCACAATTGGCCGGGCTCCATTTTCACCACCTTCATTCTGGTTCCACTTGGGGAACAAAGTCAATATTGGCACTGAGACTTCCTGACTTGGGAAGATTTGACCCCTTTTTTATGGATTTAAACATTCTGGTTTGAGTCTTGAGGTTTTTAAAGAGCACAGAAATAGAAGCAAAACCTTGATATTTTTGATAAATTTTGGCAAAATGGGTTTTTGACTGAGGGAGTCAGAACTTGAAGTGATAGTTGCCTTTATTGGGCCACAAAGCTGTTGCTTCTCAGGCCTTTTGGTGCCTCTGCTTTCTGTTCTGCTGCTAAAGAGCAAAAGGGGTTTCTAACTCCTGCACTGACGTTTGAACACGCTCGCTCTGTGTTCAGGCTGACTGTGAAATGGGTCTGGTGTGGTTTTCTTGCCTGAAGGAGGTTGGTGACCATCACCTCAATGCCAGCGATGAGCAGCGTTCCAGCCTGGGCCAATTGTTGGGGCCTGAGATCTGTAAATGAGTGGATGAACCCCCAAATTCCTTCTGGAAGTGCACTGGAGACGTTTATCTGAAAATTACTGCTCTGTCTTGCATTCAAAAATTCATTTTATGAAACAGAACTAATGAATTAAAGGAATTCTTTGATTGTCTGTCAGCCCCCTTTTCCTTATCCTGCTTATTTTAGTTTCTTTGGCTTTGGTATGAAAATCCACCCTCCCCTCCCTGCCCCCCCCACCTCAAATTTGACATACTTGATTCCCAAAGTCTCCTGATTTGTCACAAAACTTGTCAGCCTCAACCTCTGGACATGCACAGATTTCTATTTTACCCACATGGAAATGTGGATTTCATGTAGAAGTCCCTGCTGGAATTAGATGAACTTCTGTGATCTGTTATATTTATATTGAAAATAGTGGCTGTGATTTTTATGCATTTAAAATTCCCACAGGACTAAGAAGTGGCATCTTGGATTTAAGCAGCTTGTCCAGCAGCATTTGCATTGGAATTTCACATTCCATCACTGTCGAACTAAGATATTGGGGAGGAATGTGTTCAGTGATTTGCTGTTGGGCTTTGATAAATTGAGAAGCAAAGTGTGACTTCCAGACAGCACTTGGGGGGAGAGTGCAAGGTCAGGCAGGGAATTAAAATAGCAATTAATACCAGCAGCTCATCTGGCTTTTGGAGAGCTCAGTAATTCCTGCCTGGATGGGGTGGAACTTAATCTGGAAACTGGGCAGACTGACCAGGGTTTGAACTGAGAGTTCATTCTCCCCAGTCCAGTTTTACTTTGTGCATGTTGTAGGATGGGATTATAGTTTAGTGAAACTCTAAAAATCTTAATTTTATGTATATCTATTATGTGTTTGGTGGTATATATTTTAAGGAGTAATTTATTAAGCATATAATAAACAGAAGGGGGCAGAAAAGCCTTATATATTGTTGTGGGTTTCAGCCTTGAGAACTTAAATATTTCAAATGTTCCAGCTGCTGGGAGTTTGAAAATCCAGCAGTGAGAAACTTTTCCTGTGAGTTGTGTGTTTAATTGTTGTGAGTGGTTTTCTCTGCCTCTGCAAGTGGAAAAGTTAGAAATTAGGTTATGAAAATTTAGAAATTGAGGTCGTCTTTTGACATAATTTGCATACCAGTTTACAGCAGTTTAAAGTCCCAGTAATTCTGTTTTTAAAAGTTGCAAAGCCAACTGCACTTGTTTTGGAAAATAATACACAGTAGTGTAGTTTAAAAATAAATATTCTGCAGTGGGTTTGGAGAGTGCCAGTTTCACTTTCAGCAGGATGGAAAAGAGCAGTAGGTGGATCCAGAACTTCCCAGGGATGAAATGACCCAAACAGCTGGACTTGGTGATCTTAAAGGTCTTTTCCAGCCTCTCTGGGTCTGTAACATCTCTCAAGGTTGGTGAGTCCCATCTGCTTCATTTGGCAGCAGATGCCACTTAACTGATGCATTTCCAACCTGACTGGAATTGGAATGTCTTCCCAAACAGAATTTTTTCCTTCTTGGGGAACTGTACATTTTTACATCTCTTTAGCTCGGTCCCGTTGTTCCATAGCACAGGGTGGAGCACGAGGCAGGAAATCTGCTCCTAATAACCTTTTAAATTGCATTCTTGTACAAAGCGAAGAGTGGCATTTCTTAAAATGCCTTCAGGGGCACCTGGAAATTCCAGGTTCAGTCCCAGCTTGGAGCAGCATCCTTGGCTGCATCCTAGAAAGCCGTCTGTGTGGTGGCAAGTGGACAGAACTGGCGGGGGAATGAGGAAAAGCAGGAAAACCAGAGACGGCTGCTGGCAATCAGTTAGAAACCCCTGTGTTTGCAGGAACCTGCAGCTGGAGTTACTTGCAGTTTATCGGGTGGTCGTTGAGGCTTCACTTACTGTGATTAGTGCCTTGAGAGCCACTCGTGACACTGCCCCCTCTCCTTTTAGTCCCCCTCTGACTTTAGTGCTTAAGTCAGACTTATGCAAATACTAGAGTTGGTAAGAAAATTATAAACATAGTCTAGAAGCAGTTAATTGTATAATAAAGGGTTCAAAATATTTACTTTTATTTCACACAGTGTTTTCTAAACGTTTTAGTGAATAATTTCATTCACAGTTCTCAGGATCAGTCCAGCCTCTCTCATTCTGTGCCCAATTCAATCTTCAGTTGCTGCAGTGCTGCTGCTTATCTGGCTCAGGAAGTTCAGCCTCAAAGAAGGGTAATAACTGCAAATTTCTTTCCATACTGTCTGAAAACAAGATCTCTTTGCTGTTGTATTTTTATGAGTACATTTATTTTCAAACAGGCTTGTGTTACCCTGTTAGCTGTGTCATGACCTGGCCTTCTCTTGGACCATAATCAAAAGTAGAAGACTAATAATTAATGTAATTTCTAGTATACTATTTTTCAGTCTTAGTTATGTCACACATGGCCTGGATGTTCTGTTTTTGTAGGGGTTGTGCATTTGTTTAAGGCAAAAGGTTCACGGGGGACTGTGTGACCACATTTAATTTTTACAGAGTTTCAGTTGTGTTCAAAGTGAGAGATTTTTAAATTTCATTGCCTTTTTTTTGTTTTTTGTTTTTTTTTTTTTTACAAAGAAGTTATAAACTTACTTGTGTCCCCATAGAGGTGATAGAGGATCCCTGAGGAAATGAGCCTGGCTTTGTGAGAGGTGGTGTTTTGACCTTTGGGTCACTGGAGGCGTTACCTGGTTGTTGGGGAGTTGGGTGTTGTCATTTGTGACTGATCCCACTTGGTTGCCCGAGTGGGTTTAGCTTTCCTCAGGGCAGAATAACCCACAGCAGATGTTACCAGTTTGTGAAACTGGTGGATAAAGTTGATCTTCAAGGTGGTCACTGATGTTTTCCTGACTGTGAGCCAACCCAGAGCATCTCTGCAGTGCAGCGAACTAGAGAGGTGAATCTGCAGCTGCAAATGCCTGGCTGGTGCTTAGTGGAGCTGGAAAGTAGATGTTGACTGTCCTATTTAATAAATCCTCCCGTGCTTTCTCTCTCTGTTACGCATGGATTGCAGCCCTCCCAGGTCTCACATCCACACAGCCCTCCAGCCATGGCTGGTGTGCTTTGGCTTGTCCTTTGACCTCATCCTTAGGGCTGGCTTTGTCACGTCTGCTCTGGGCTGGTGTTGCCCATGCAGGGAATCCAAAGTTGATGTTTGATGGCTGAGCTCTTGCTGAAGATGATGGATGACTCTGCTGCTTTCCTGGCAGTTGGCTGTGACGAGGTGAATGGATGGGTTGGAACTTTAGAACTTTGACTGCTGTTGGTGTCCCACCTGCTGGGTGAACGCTTTGGTTGTTGACAAGTTTGCTCTCTGGAGGAGCTGCATTAATATTTTGGGGCATAAATCCAATATAATTTCATGCGTTCTTTGCCAGTTTGTGGTTTTTTGTTTTTGTGTGCTTTGGTGCAAGTTCGCAAGTGGGTTTTCTCATTCCTTTTTGGATAGGGATCCTTAACTGTGTGTGCAGAAGGCAAAGGAAGCAGGTGGCCATCAGGAGGAAAGAGCATTTGAGCATTATCTTCTAAAGAGTGATGGAAAGATGCACAGAGTGGCTGTTCTTGCAGATGAACACAAGTGTTAGTGAAAGATAAAAAACCCTAAGGAAAACACCACACTTTAAAAGTGGTATTTGCCTGTGTAATTGGAAAAATATTTAGGGGCAATATAATAATTTTAACAGTCCTCCAGAGCGTGAACTGTACATTTAAGTCTTCATGTTCATCCCCAGCAGCAAACTGGAAAATACCAGAGTTCAAGGTCTCATTCCCAGACTTGCTTTCCTTGAGGATGTGTTTGGCTGGAGACTCTGCCAGCAGCACTCCAAGTCCTGCTTCCCGAGCTCCTCTGCTGCTCCTGGGGCTGTGTCCCGGAGCACAAGGGCAGTAACTTGTCTGACAAGCTCAGTCCCCCTTTTTCCAAGTCGTTCCCATCCATTTGGAGAAACGCTTTTGATCTTGCACCTCCTGGAGGCTTTTCCCCCCCTCTCTCCAATTGAAAAGCTCAGCTGGGAAGAGGAGGAGATGAGGGGCCTGGTGCTGCCAGGAGTCCTTTCCCGGCAGTGGCTGCGCCCCGTGTGATTGGCAGCTTATTGGCAAGGCAAGCCCAGCGCTGAGATTAATGAGCATTTCTGACTCACACATTTCCATACTCAGAGTGACCTCTGGCAGCAGTTTGCTTATGCAAAATATAGAATGTCCATTAGAAAAAAAGAATCAGGGGCTAACTATGCAAGCTTGAAAATCATTAGTGGGTATGTTTCTTTTTTTAGCTATATTTTCACCTGTAATTAAACGGATTATTCAGTAAACTCAATTTAAAAAAAATCCCCAGATATAATAATACCTATAGGTTTCATGCATTTAAATATTTTTACTAAGTTGTGTCCAAGAATAGGCAAATTGCAGACCCAGTCTCTCCAAGCCCTAATGCTTATGGGGAAAGGAATATGTGAGCACTAATGGAAAGTTGTGAAGGCTGTGCAGACACTCCGGGCTCGGGACACACTCCCCTGACCCCCTGAATATTTTCTTTCCATCTTCTCCAGGAGTCCTGGCAGCACTCAGAGAGAGTGTTGCTTCACTGGGGATCAGTGAATATCAAAAGCTTTCCTCCTCCTTGTTGGTGTTTTCTGTACTGTAGTACATAAGGAATAATTAAAGTGGTTTCATCCTCAGTAAGAGATGGACAGAGTGCAAAGAGAACTTGGAATAATAAGTGAGGATGCACTTGCCTGGAAGGAGTTCTAATGAATTCCTCTGATGGATTTTCATCAGGTTGGCCCAAGATTTTGATTTTATGTAGAATTCCATGCTTTAATTTTGTCCTTATTCAGCAGATTTTTTAAATCTGGAAACAGAGATTAGAATATCTCACAGGGAAGTCAATGGGAAGCAAATTCCCATATCCCTCTGCAAGTCCCTGCCAGGAAGGGGGAGCTGGGGGGTGAGGGGGTCAGGCTCTGCTCCCAGGGAACAGAGACAGGAGGAGAGGGAATGGCCGTTAGGGGAGCTTTAGGTTGGACATGAGGAGGAATTTCTGCCTGGCAAGGGGGGTGAGGCCTTGGAAGGGGCTGCCCAGGGGGGTTTGGAGTGCCCAGCCCTGGAGGTGCCCAAAGCAGGACTGGCCGTGGCACTGAGTGCTCTGGGCTGGGGTACAGGGTGGATTTGATGGTCTTGGAGGGCTTTTCCAGCCTCAGGGATTCCCTGATTCTGGGATCTGCAGGGAATGTTGTGCATCTCCATCTCTCCTGTGTACAAACTGGAGCCTAAGACACCCCTGGGAAACCCTCCTTTTCAAGCCCAGCGGGGCCTTTTCATACTGGTCCCAGTTATTGCTTTCTTTTTCTCCCAGCTCAAGTCTCAGAGCATGAGCCCTGACAGATTTCTGCCTGAGTGGTGCCTTCACTGTCAGCAAATTCCATGTCCACTCATGTTCCATGTAGAACACCAACCAGAATTGTCATTCCTTAGTTACCAGTTGAGATGCTTTGAGTGGAAATGTTCCCTCCTCCTGCTTGTCCCCCTCTCTCCTTTGAGACTGAGAGAGAATTGAGAGACTTCGTAAAAATGAACATTCCTTAAAAAAAGGCAACAAGCCCCCAATTTCTTCCTTATTTTACACCAGTTTTTAGTGCTAGGACTTTTTTCCAAATACAAACTTAACAAGAGCGAAATGCTAAGGACTTTCTAAATGTAATTTTATTGCGTTTATCTCTGCAGTTGAAATTAATTATTCCAAGTCTTCATTAAAAATAAGCTTTGGTAAGTGACATTTTAAACAGGCAGAAGTGATTGCAAGCAGGATGGTGATAAAGAACAGTGTCTAAAAGGAAGTGTAAAATTTAAGCTGCCCTGTAAAACCTTCCCATGGAGCTCTTTGGGCAGTTGGGGGGATGTGATGGGAGCACACGTTGCTCTGGACAGCATTGCCATGTCTCACTGTGCTATCACTGCTTGGGGGGTGTTTATTTAAAAGGTTTGGTGCTGGCACTGAGGAAATAGCAGTTGCCATTTTTTAAAAACATACAAAATGTGCGAGTGTGTTTCCCTGGATAATGCAGAAGACCTTGCACAGGTGGCTGTGAAAGCACCCTAAGCCCTGATGCTCCAGACAGCAAAGAGAGGAAACCAGCAGAACCCCCCTGTCATTGCTTGCTAAAATCTGAACATGAACACGAAGAGCTCTGGTACAGCCTGTGCTTGTCTGTGATCAGCCAAACATCTTCCAGAGCTTCTCCAGGTTTCAATCCAGCAGCTCATTGGCAGTCCATGAGCAATCCCATATGTTGTTAGGAACAGATGCACTTACTGTGAGGGGGAGGCAGGGCATTGGAGCCTGGGGCTTTTTGGAGCCAGAAAACCTCTGGTCAGCCCTTTATCTGTGCCAAAGTTTGGATCCAGTCGTTGTGAGCTCCTGTGACAGGTTCTTATCTTTCCTTCAGGCCTCAGTGATGGATAATTTAGTGTTTCAGGTCTTGTGTAGACTCATGAACACTGGAGTGAGGGTGTGCTCTGCTACAGCTGAAGTAAACACAGTTCTGTCATCAGGTTTGTTTAGTTTGTGGTTCAACTATTTGCCAAGGGAAAATAAATGACTGTCAGTCGTGTTTGAGATGCTGGACCAGTAAAAACAAGAGTGGGCTGTTTACTGTGGGAAGCAGAGGGAAAGTGGGAAACCTCCCCTGTCACTGAAACACAAGTTTTCTTCCAAGTTCTCTCCTTCGGTTCACCATGAGCAGAAACAGTCTTAACTCTCAAGCCCTCAGAGTGATGGTGTGGGAATAATGTTAATAATCTCTGGAAACAGATTAAATGCTAATCTGCATGTGGAGACAATTATTTCCTTCATAGTTCCCTGGGCAGTCCAGTGCAGACTTCACATTTCTGGTTGTTTCCTTCTGCCTTGTCACCACGGGTGATAGAGAAGGTTTTCTGTTTCTCACACACTAGATGTTTTTCTGCTGGTTGCTTTTAGATTTTTTTGGTATGTGAAATGCACAGAAGAGGCAGTTTAGTCCTGTTGTTTCTTAAAGTTCCAGCCTGATCCTATTTGCTCTTGTGCCCCTTGTTCCACTTTCGTCTCCCTGCCCTCGAGACAACACGTGTTCTTAAACCAAAGCTCGTCACCCAGTTTTGCAATGAATCCTTTCCATCTTTCCCCTAGGAATTATTCTACTCAGAGTGGTGCATTCCCAGGTGAATTGGCCGTAGTACCTCTGAAAATGCTTGCTCAGACTCTCAAAAAAATTTGGTGGCTCTTCAGAGCTGCGATTTCCAGACTTGCCCCTGCCTGTCTTGAATTGATGGTTTCTTTATTGCTCTGCCAGGAGTTGTGGCCTTTTCTGTAAATCCATTGGAGCCATCCCTCCCTCCCTCCCTCCCTCCCTCCCTCCCTCCTTGAGAAGATGGGAGTGCTTGGAATGGTGCAGGTGTCAGGCTGGATGGATGAGGAGCCCAGCCCAGGGGCCACCCATCTCGGGGCTGCTCCGTGTGTTGTTTGTCACCTTTCTCCCTCACCCCCTGAGCCCCTGTCCTGTCCCTCTCCCTGCAGTGTTGTCCCTCAGACCACCGTGATCCTCAACAACGACCGGCAGAATTCCATCGTGGCCAAGATGGTTGGGCAGGAGGAGCCTCTGAGCAGGGCAGCAGATTCTCTGGAAAACATCCTTAGCAAGTAAGTAGCATTCCCAGGAATCCCCCTCTTCATTCCCTCCTTGGACAGAGCAAGATCGGTTTCAAGTGTCCAGTGCAATTTGAGGTGCCAAATAAGGAATGCTCAAGGTAATAGTGTGGGGAAATGTTAAACCTGGACTTGGATGTTTTTCAGGATGACAGGAAAGGAAAAGCAATGGTTCGCTCCTGATGGGAGAGAACATCTTGGAGGATCTGGGATTGATCCCTTGTTAGTTGCCAGCTGACAGGTGGTCCATAGCCACATAATTTCTGCACTTGGGAACACTTCAGAATCCTGTTTAACCAGCTGGAGGAGGGATATGCAGTAGCCCAGAAAGGCTTGTCCTATCTAAAGCAAATTTTAAATAAGCGGAACTGGGGATTCTGGGTAGAAAATGAGCTTAAATAAATTACTTGAGTATTTGTTTTGTTTTGCACCCTGGGCTGAGACTTTTCCATTGGTGCAAATTTAGACAGTGTGTATTGAAGATTGTTTTTATTCCTTCTGCTTTTTTCCTTTCATTTTTGTTTTGCTGGATGGCTCTGAGGTATAAACAGGATTAACTTGTTTAATAGAGTTTTAATAATACATTTAACTTTGTCACTTAGGGTTTTTAGTTAAATAATTCATTATAACAAGGTGCAGGGCAATGAGTTGGACTCTGATCCTCCAATGTGTTACGACGTGTCCTTTCCAACTGGGGATACCCTGTGATTCCGTGCTATCCCTGACGAAGGACTGGGTTTCCCTGACATCCCATCCCTCCCTGCCCTCAGCGCCGTCCCGGGCCGCCGGCAGAACACCATCGTGGTGAAGGTGCCGGGCCACGATGACAGCCACAACGAGGACGGCGAGAGCGGCTCCGAGGCCAGCGACTCGGTGTCCAACAGCGGCCAGGTGGGCAGCCAGAGCATCGGCAACAACGTCACCCTCATCACGCTCAACTCCGAAGGTACGCGGGCACCGAGGGCCGCCCGGGGCTCCCAGCCAGCCGGGTTCGGAGGGCACGTTAGAACTGAAACCCAACACCGTTGTGAGTGTAACTTGAGCAGTATTTTATTACAGCAGGTGGCCAGGTAGGATAGAAACCCCGAGCAAGGGAGAGGGAGAGAGAAACCCCGATGCCCCGTGTAAGGACCCCTCCAGGTGTGACTTACACGGACTTGTCTTACCAGCTTTAGAATGCCCAATGCTCCCAAGGCAGAGGCAGCATCCCCAGAGGCTGGCCCGCTGGCAGCGTCCCCGCCGTGACAACGAGGTCCGTTCAAGTGTAGCGAGCCCCCCCCCCACGAGCAAGCCGCCCACCCTTTATAATTTTGCCAAAGGGGGCATCTACCTCAGTGGGTGTGGCCATCACCCTCCAGGCAGAGGTCCC
>JAWWEU010000020.1:19014158-19032738 GCA_035583155.1 Acropternis orthonyx
CTTGGTGAGGAAAACGTAATTTCCCACAGGTGGCTGGGCAAAACACAGACCAAAAATACCAGTATTTACACCAGCACAGATACACAGGCATATCCAGGGGCTCCCTGGGAATTGGGAGGTAGCACAAGGGGGTCACATAAGGGAGGGGGGGGTGTGTGTATGTCTGAGTCGTTGTGTCCTGACAGGATGGTCTGAGACACCTGAACATGGCACTCTTCCACTCCTATAGAGGCTCATACTGTGTGTATTCCAAAGGGTGCTGCTTCAAGGGGTGTTTTATACAATCATAGCGTGGGTTGGAAGGGACCTTAAAGATCCTCTTGTTCTGACCCCTCTGATGTGGTCAGGATCATCTTCCACTAAGCCAGGTTGCTCCAAGACCCATCCAACCTAGTCTTGAACACAAGGGATGGGGAATTTATTTGTGGGTCGACAGGGAATCACCAGACTGAGCCTGAGGAATTAATCTCAAAAAAATGGTCAGATTGCAGGTAGCACTGATAT
Organism: Acropternis orthonyx; assembly: GCA_035583155.1. Taxonomy (NCBI): domain Eukaryota; kingdom Metazoa; phylum Chordata; class Aves; order Passeriformes; family Rhinocryptidae; genus Acropternis; species Acropternis orthonyx. The sequence goes on from JAWWEU010000020.1 coordinate 19,014,663, forward strand.
TTCAGTGTGACAATAAATATAAAATGTACCTTTTGTGGAGCTTGTTAAAGTTTCTATATCACAAATAGTGTGGCCAGCAGGACTAGGGCAGTGATTGTCCCTCTGTGCTGGCTCTGCTGAGGCCCCTTGAGTGCTGTGGCCAGTTCTGGGCCAGCACTGTCCCAGAGACATTGAGGGGCTGGAGAGTGTCCAGGGAAGGGGCTGGAGCAGCAGGAGCGGCTGAGGGAGCTGGGGGGAGCTCAGCCTGGGGAAAAGGAGGCTCAGGGGGGACCTTCTGGCTCTGCAAGTCCCTCACAGGAAGGGGGAGCCCGGGGGGGTGGTCGGGCTCTGCTCCCAGGGAACAGGGACAGGAGAGGAGGGAACGGCCTCAGGGGAGCTTTAGGTTGGACATGAGGAGGAATTTCTTCCTGGAAAGGGTGGTCAGGCCTTGGAAGGGGCTGCCCAGGGAGGTTTGGAGTGCCCAGCCCTGGAGGTGCCCAAGGCAGGACTGGCTGTGGCACTCAGAGCTCTGGGCTGGGGCACAGGGTGGGCATCGGGCACAGGGTGGGCTCCCTGGGCTGGGAGGGCTTTTCCAACCTTAGTAATTCCAGGATTCACACAGCTCTGTCAGCTATGCCAGGAACAAAGTTGCCAACATCAGGAAGATATTGGTTGTATAATTCCCTTTCTGCCTGGGTTTGGCACAGATTTGCAACAAATGTGACACTGGCCTTTTATGCCAATGTTGTACATGCAAATTTTGAAGAAACACCTAATCCATTAATGTCTGCAGATCTGATTTTCTTCAGACCTTTGCAACACTCATCCATTACAAGTCTCTCTGAGATGGATGAATGCTCTGAGAATCAGATCAGTGATCCCCACCCAGCTCTCCTTGCCCTTGCCCAGGAGGGATGCTGAGTGACCTCTCCTGCAGGCTGTCACAAATGGAATTACTAACAGAGCAGGGGGGGAGGGATGGCAGGGCTGCTCTGCACACTCATTGTCTTCAGCAGTGAAAGGCAAAAGTCACAGCAAAAGGCAAAAAAACTCTCAGCTTTTCATTGTCTGTGACAGGATTTGTGAATCAGGCCTTTGTATCCCTGAAGTTACTGAATCATAGAATGGTTTGGGTTGGAAGGGACCTTAAAGCCCATCCCATCCCACCCCCTGCCATGGGCAGGGACACCTCCCACCAGCCCAGGTTGCTCCAAGCCCCGTCCAACCTGCCCTTGGACACTCCCAGGGATGGGGCAGCCACAGCTTCTCTGGGCACCCCGTGCCAGGGCCTGCCCACCCTCACAGGGAAGGATTTCTCCCAGTATCCCCTCTCTCCCTGCCCTCTGACAGTGGAAAGCCATTCCCCTTGTCCTGTCCCTCCAGTTCCTTATGAAGAGAATATCAAATTAGAAATGTAAACGTGTATTTTTTGAGAAGATAAGGGCAAACTGCTCTCCATTGCGTGGTAACTAAGGGATGAATAATAACTTTTCCAAAGCAAATTCTTTAGTCCCAGGTTGTCTCTTCACTTTGGCATCTGGAACAGTTGGTGTACAATAGTGGCATGAAACAGTGCTCAGGATTTGGTTTCCAAGTGTGAATCCCAGCAGCTCTTTGTACGTGGCCCAGAGTTAGCTGTCCACGGGGTTTCCCAGTGCATGGCAAGATCAAATCTCCCATCTGGGATGATCCTGTGCAGCCCTTCCCTGCCAAGCTCCTCATGCCCAGAGACAGGGAGAATACACCCTATCAGAGCAAAAATGAACCTTTTGTGCCTTAATATAATGTGCAGCTGATGTGGAGGCACTGGTGAGACTTGGGGAGCTGCAGTGACTCGTTCAAGCCAAGGAAAAGGGTAGAACTTGAATTGCTTTGATGTTTTTTCGCTTACTGGGAGCCATCAAATGAATGGTGGTTCCTTCCAGGTGTCTGTCACCACGAGGTTTGGAGTTCACTGTGTAAAGCTGAGTGTAATGAGGAGGCAAGAAACAAGAAAAAGTGGGCAAAATCCAAATTAGCCCTTGAACCTTTCTTGTAGCACAGCTTTAAACCCCACTGCTGGATTTGTAGGTGAATCTGCAGCCCCATTGTCACTCCCTTTCATGTGTTTAATGATTGCTAATTAATAAAGTCAGTGCTCTGTAGTCTCTGCCAGTTAATCACTGCTCATGTGAACTCCAGCAGGAGCTAATTGACAGAAGCTTATTTAAAAAGATCACAGAGTTGTGGAATGGTTTGGCTTGGAAGGGACCTGGAAGCTCATCCTGTTCCAAGCCCCCTACATGATGATGTTGAATCTTCTGTACATCAGCCAAAATGCTATTTAATTTCTCTAGAAACGAAGGTTTATTTTTGTAGGTTAGGATTTGGTTTTTTTTTTTTTTTTTAATGTTTCAAAGATGAATTCATCTTCCTGCCTTTCTGTACCTACCAGTGGTTTGCTGCCCCTGCCAGCTCTGCACCCAGCCTGGATAGGAAAATAAACACAGTGCTCAGGCTAATGGAGCACGTTCATCCAAGTGTTTCTGTGGGCAGGTGTGTGCCTTTGTTTTGCCTTGTTTTAAGGCATGACTGACAGCTCCCAGGGAGAGAGCAGGGCCTGGCTTTGCTTCCATGGAAAAATGTGAGGAACAGCTCTGTGTCCGTCATCTCTCTGGGTGGGAGAACACGGCCAGAGGGAGCCTCGAGGCCTCAGCAGCCCCTCTCTGGTTTTTGTTCTCTTGACAGGGGTTTTCTGGCTGCCAACCTCAAACTGGCTCCTGCTGTCCCTCAGAAATCCTTGTTTGCCGTGGCAGCCCCCGGCACTGGGATGGCCAGCGGTGGTGGGAGGGAAAGGACTGGACTTAGTGCAGGAAAAGGGCTCAAAAGCAGCATTGACAAGTCAACCAGTTCTGTATCCAGTAGGAGGGAGATAAAGGGAAATTTTCTGATCCCCCCCCAAAAAAACATTGCAGAGGAACTAGAAGTTAGCATCTCCTGGGAATGAGGTTCTGAGTGCAGGGAGTGAACCAGATGAATCCAACAGGACTTTTGGCACTGGAAGTAGAAGTGGTCAAGAGCCACTTGTGTGATGATACAATATTTGGGGTGCAGAAAGGCAAGGAAGTACCTCTCCATGTAGCACCCAAAATGCAGGGAGGTCGTTAGGAAAATTCACCAAATCCCAGGATATTTGGGGTTGGAAGGGCCCTGTGGGGATCCCCCAGTCCAGCCCCCCTGCCCAGGCAGGGTCACCTGGAGCAGGTGACACAGGGACACATCCAGGTGGGTTTGGGATGTGTCTGGAGAGGGAGACTCCCTGGGCAGCTGTTCCAGGCTCTGCCACCTTCCACGGGAAGCAGTTCTTAATTAATTAGGGAAAATACTTTAGAGCAAAATAAGTGTGTGATTAACTGAGTTGCAGGTGACTGAGTGCATTTCTGCCTCCTTAATTTTCAGCAAAGTGTGTTGCTTGGCTGTGCTTTTGCTCCAGCTCACTGGAATTCTTTGGGAGCAGCCCAGCTGAGTGTGGCTGTGCAGTGTGAGGATGCTGAGTGGCTGTGCTGAGCAGCTCATCCACATCCTCTCTAGGCAGTACATACAGAGCCTGATACTGCACATACAGAACCATTCCAGAAGCATTAAGGCATGTTTGAGTGAGGAGCTTCAAAAGATGCAGTTAGTCAGTAATTTTTATGTACTTAATTATTCAGAGGGAATTTCCATCCAGTTCCCAATCTGTTTTCTCATTCCTTACTCATTCCATCTCCCCCCCACACACCAGAGCTCAGAGTGTTTCTGCCTCACTCAGAGCTGCACTGCATTTCCTCTTTTCACCAGATTTTATGTGCCAATCTTGTGTTTGCTGCCTGCAAAGTGCCAGATGTGTTGGCAGCCTGGGAGGAATTATTTTTGTATATAATAAGGAATAATTCAGCTTTTGTGCCCTGCACTGAGACAGTAGGTTCGTGGTTAACTCGAGTCATGCAAGTCCTGCTTAACGCAAAATGATTCTAAAATAAATTCCCTTTCTGTCGAAACTTTTCAAGCAGGAGGAAAATGCAAGAGATAATTTAATGGGGGGGATTGTGGTCATAGGTCAGAATAACAAGATAGTGTCTTTTTTTCCAGGCTGTGAGCAATAAAAGAACAGTTGCATGTGGTAAAAACAGTATGTTCTGGACTCGGTGCCAGTAGAAAAAAGAGATTATTTTGCAAATTGAAGAAAATCTTTGGTTCACGTAGGTTAGCAGAGTGTGTTAGACAAGTCTGCAGGCTAAAGGTGTTCCACAAGGAGGAATATATCTAATATCCTATATCCAACTGCAGTCTTGTCAGCTGGGGAGGAAATAAAGTTTGTCATAGGATGAGAACAATGTATTCAGGCTTCTTAGAATTTCTTTGAAAAACGTACACATTTATCCAGAGATGTTTTTCCTTTGCCAGCTCTGCCCAAATTTTTAGAAACCAGGCAATTTATCTTCAGGAACAGCCTGTTGTTTTCCCTGATAATGTTAACCAGACTTGTGGTGAGCACAGACACAGTGGCATTCAAAACAAGCTGGAATCCATCCCAACCACCTTCTTTTTGGGATGCACCTGGTGCTGGGAGCAGAAGGCAGCCAGTGTGCCCTGTGCAGGGCTCAGGGGAGAAAAGGAAGGCTCAGAGCAAAGACATATATAAAATCAGTTTGGGAGGGTATAAAAATATATCCAAACAGGGCATTAAGTTCTGATTTCAACAGACAAAAGTTTGAGGGATGAGTTGCTGCATACATCGCTCATTTTTCCTTACAAATTATTAGATATTAGGAAGGAATCCTTCCCTGGGAGGGTGGGCAGGCCCTGGCACAGGGTGCCCAGAGAAGCTGTGGCTGCCCCAGCCCTGGGAGTGCCCAAGGCCAGGTTGGACGGGGCTTGGAGCAACCTGGGCTGGTGGGAGGTGTCCCTGCTCATGGCAGGGGTGGCACTGGGTGGGCTTTCAGGTCCCTCCCAACCCAGAGCGCTGTAGGATTCCCAGGTTGGATCCCAGCTGATAATCTGCTGTCCCAGTGCTCTCTCAGTGTTGCACAATGCAACCTTTGCTCCATCCTGCTGTTACTCATGGCAATAAACCTGCCCCTGACGTGTGCTCTGACTCACCCCAGGGGTCACGGTGGGAAAGCAGCTTTTACTGTCTGAGCTGCTTTTATGTTACATTTTATTTACTGCTCTTGGCTTGCAGTCTGATAAAGTTCAGGCTGCTTAGCCCAGGCCAGGATTTGGAAATACAGATGCTGCTCAGGGTCACGTTCGGGATGAAAAGGAGGTGCTGGTTGGTCTGAGCTCTGTCACCCTGTTTGGTGACAAAGGGTTGGGGACCCCCAGAACCTGTGACTCTGTAGGTGCCTCCAGGCTGTCCTTTAAAGCCATTTCGTGGAAGGCCAGCGCTGTGACTGACTGACTGACTGACACCACAGCTGGCTCTCAAGCTCTCCCTGTTGGGGGCTGGCTGACCCCGAGCCGGGAAGCCTCGTGTTCCTGCCCAGGGCTGAGCAGACATGGAAACCGCATCCAAATGGTTCCTGTCCATGAACACTGAGGCACTGCTGGGATGTTCTTCTGCCCAGTTCTGTTGTCACTGTCAGGAGTTCTGCTGGAATTTTTGGTTTTGTCTGGAATTGAGGCTCATCCTCAGTCCTGTGCTCTGTCCTCCACTTGAGCAGGGATTTGGTCCTGGACTCTGTTCTAGTTTCTGGTTAGTCTTGAATCCACTAACTTCTGGCATTATCTGCACAGATTCATTTCAATTGAGGGCCTAGTATTCCTTTGCATTTAATTAACTTTATTTAATTAATTGAATTCTTAGTAGTCCTTTTTTTTTCCTGCCAAGCTGAGAAGCAGGAACAGCAATAAATGTGTGTAGGTGGGTATAGCTCTGCTCCTAATGAACTTACACTTGAATAAGAGGGAAGAGCCACTTGGCAGGTGATTAGTGGTTGATTAATTATCTTTATGCTGTGCCTGTTCCTTGGTAAACTGGTTTTTAGAAAACAGTGTAACCAGTGAATTTGAATAAAGACCAACATTTCGATTGGGATTTCTGGCTACATTCTAAATGATCATCGTTGCTTGAGATCCTGTTTTTAAGTGATTAAACAAAATCGCTATTGATTGTAATTTCCTCAATTTATTATCCTGCTTAGCCTCTTTTTTTTAATCTGATACTTTTTGGGGAAAAACATGGTTCAAAGCTGTTGGCTGCTTGAAATCAGCTGCACCCTGGGGATATTGCAGCATCCTCATGCTTAGGGCGTGCCTAAGGCTGCAGAGAGCCTGGATGTGTGCTCAGAGCCACCTGAGTGGCACACCTGGACTGGTGGGCCGGAGGGGAGTGGCAGAACCTGCGGGCACAGCTGGGGTGAGTTTGGGGGTAATTGTGCTCAGCAGCAGGTCCCGGGAGCCTCTTGGTGCTGCGGATGGTGAGTGGGAAGAAAACTGGGCGAGAGGAGGGTGAGAAGCGTTGGCTGCCACCGGCCCTTGGCCCAGGCCTGCGTGTGCTGTGTGTTTCAGAGGATTACCCCAACGGGACGTGGCTGGGGGACGAGAACAACCCCGAGATGCGCGTGCGCTGCCCCATCACGCCGGCGGACATGCTGCACATCAGCACCAACTGCCGCACGGCCGAGAAGATGGCCCTCACCCTGCTGGACTACCTGTTCCACCGCGAGATCCAGGCCATCTCCAACCTCTCGGGCCAGGGCAAGCACGGCAAGAAGCAGCTGGACCCGCTCATGATCTACGGCATCCGCTGTGAGTGTGGCGCCCGCTGCCTCGCGTGGCACTCAGGGGCGCCTCGTGGTGCCTCTGCCCGGGAGGGAATCCTGGTGGGCGGCTGGAATTCGCTCTCTGGGGTGGGGGGGGTCACCACAAAATCCCGCGGTGTGGAGCTCTGAACTCAGGTTTCTCCACAGCTGCCAGCTGTGAGTACGGCAAATAACGTGGCAATGCTGCTTTCTCAGGGGAACAAATAGTAGTAACACCGATCTAAATATTCTTCAGGTGCTCACGATGTATGGCCTTGAATCCTGCTTTTTTGCTTCCCATTGAGGTGAATTATTTCCAAAGATTTGCTGGGATTTGGATGGAAGAAATTTGCAACCTCAGTGTTATAAAATCTGGGGATTCACAGCAGGAACTCACACGATGCTGATTGACTTGTTTCTGTTCCAGTGTGCACAAGTATTTTGATCATTTAAGCTCTTATGGAGCAATGAACAGATATTTACTTATTACTATTTACTTTGATTAAAGATAATATTAAGATATTGTTCATTACTATTATTACAGATATTACTTGTATTGAAGACACAATTTTTATCAATTTAAAAGGAATCATTGTGATTTCATATAGAATGTGGTAGGCACAGCCACTAGTTTTAAGTGAGGAAGGATCTGGATGCATGTGACTTCTAGGAGAGGGGATGGCTTGGGGAATTGAGGTCGGCCAAGTGCTTTATTTCCAGGAAATTAGGATAACCAGGATATCGGGAAAAGGCCCTTCCCCCAGAGTGTGTTTGAGCTCTGGAACCAGGGCAGTGGGCACAGCCCCAAGGCTGCCAGAGCTCTCCAGGAGGGTTTGGACAACAGGACAGTGACAGGGTGGGATTGTTGGGGTGTCTGTGCAGGGCCAAGAGCTGGACTGGTGATCCCCTAACTGGGTTCTAAGAAACCAGTAGATCTCATTGTTAAAGGATTCTTTATAGTCTCATTTTACGTAGGTCACCTGGAGTGGGAATAATTTGTTACCCTGGAGAGTTTTGTATGGAATTGCCAGCTTGAAATGCCAATAAAGGCTTAAAAACATGGCCTGGGAGAGACTCCTTTGGAGTGGTGTGTGAAGGAGGGGGTGTTTTCCTGCTGCTGTTGGGGCAGTGTGTGGGATGGCTACAGGGAAGGCCAATGGGATGGCACACATGTAGGAGCAATGGATCGTGAGCACTGAATGTCTGTCTGTGATGTCATGAGCACAGTTTGGAAGGTTTGGGATCCAGGTGTCTGAAAAACGTCTTTATTTCTTCTTCCTGTTGATTAGTGTGTTGCTTGGTTTTGGGAACCAGTCTGTAAAAGGCTTGGGATTGTGTGTGTCCTGTGGAAAAAATCCCCCCTGTGTGTGTCCGACCAGAGCTGACTCTTTTGGGTACCAGAATGCTGGTGGTGTTGAGATTTGCTACCAGCAGCAAAGAATCCCATGGCAACAACTGAAGGAAACTCATGTCAGCTTTGATGAGGCAGCAAATTTAATAGTAGCACCAGTGGTCCAGAAATGAGGATTTCAGAGAATAATTTAGTGTGTCATCACTGGGAGCAATTAAGTGGAAGGGAGGCGGGTTCCAGTGGCCAGGGTCTGACTGTGGGTGAGTCCCAGCTCTCGAGGGGTGGCTGTGCCCGTGCTCAGTTGGGTGGCACAACTCCTGGTGGGTTCATCTGTGCCGTGATTTCATCCCCGGGGTCTGCCAGGGGGTACTGGGACAAGCCTTGCCATTGCACGTGCCCCTCACCGCTCGCACACCTGCTGCTTTCATCAGGGAGCTGCTGTTCCCTAAAACCAACCAAAATCCCACACAAAATCCCGTGGGAGCGCCCCCGCCTCAGGTGGGTGTCCCAGCAGTGGGTTTGATTCTGGACTTTGATGCATTAATTTAAACACCCATGAAAAATCCAGTGCCATCAGCCTCTTCCTTGCCAGTCACAGGTGGAGGAGCTCAAGCCAATAGAAAGGGTTTTATTTTTACCTTGTGCTTCAAGTTCCTTGCAGTTTGTCAGTGGAAAGATGTTCCATCCTTTTTTTTTTCTGTAAGAAAAACACCAAGTAAATCTGTATTCAGTAGAGCAAATATTTTATATAATATGCAGAAAGTATAGCAAATGAAGAGTTGTGTGTTTATGAAAAATTCTTGATCCACTGCACAAGGGTTACCACAAGAGAGAGAGAAGTTTATCTGTGGAAGGATAAATTTTCACTTGTGGGGAGGCAGTGGTAAAGAAGAGAGTTTTTGGGCAAGAAACCAAGATGACTTAAACACAATATATGTCATTAAATAGCTCATTACTTCAGCCCTACTGAAAATGGAGACAGTTTCTGGTGAAATACGATATAAACCATTCTCTGTTGTAATTTTCTTTGCCTAACAGGAAATACAGGTTTAGTTCTTGTGAGATCTTGCAGCAATTTCCACGAGTGGGTTTGAAAAAACAGATTCTCAAGTTCAGAAACTTGTAAGAAATTTTGTAATAAAAAGGATGATTTTACATGTCACTGTAAAAAATTGAGAGGGGATTTCTGAAGTTCAGAAAAGAAAATCTATCAGTAGTTCTTGAATTAGATGAGAACAAAATAACATTAGTTGCTTATATGTACATATTTTTATGTACATATCTTTCATCTTTCCTACAGATTGCCTTCAGGTCCTGTGAGCAAACATTACAGTTACTGAAGATGTGCTCTAGAAATACAGAATATGTATAGTAATTCTGGGGTTTTAGTGTTCCACTCTGTTACTGTATTTTTATTAACTGTACACATTTTCCCTTTTACGTCCTTCCTTTTTTTTTTTGCATTTTCTTTTTCTCCCTTTCACCTCCAGCTTATAATTTTGGGCTTCTGGTGTCTCATTTCTGAGTATCCTTCTCATCCCTGACTTTGAGACACACAGTGACATGCAGTGGGTTAACAGCGTTGCACCAGGATGCTGCAAGTGCTGGTTGTCAGCAGTTGTAGCCCTTGAACTCCATCAGGAGAGTGTTGGAGAGCTCCAGGAAAAGCTACCCCAGTTGGCATTATGGCCTATCTCTTTAATCTTTCATCAGCACTGGAAATTGATGGATTTCTGTCATTTGGATTGTTGGGATGGCGTTGTTAATTGTCATTTCAATCCCTCCCTTGATGGGGGATGACAGCTAACTTGGGAATCACTCAGGCTCTGGATACTCTGGAGGTCTGGGGGGAGAGAATGGGATATGGGATAGTGGCAGTGCTCAAACCCATGATTTGTTGAGGATCTCTGCTCTGTTCCTTCATTCTATAGGATGTGAGTTACCCTTCCAAGCTGTAGTAGCCTGAACAGGAGTTATGTGGTTTCTGCCTGATGGATGAGCTCATCTTGTGGTCCCTGGAAATCCTTTCTGCCAGCATTTTCTTCCCCAAATGATAAATCCCACGGACTGGAGTTCTTGGGAAATAATAATTTACTTCAGCCTGTTCCTGTGGTTTTATCCAAGAGTTCTGGAGTGGGTTGCGTTGGGAGGGACCTTAAAGCACACCTGGTTCCACCCCTTGCTGTGGGCAGGAACACCTTCCCCTGGCCCCGGAGAGATGCTGTGGCGTGTTCCTGCTCCCCTGCCAGGTCATGGCTTGGGGACATGACAAATGTCACTTGGGGTGAGCAGAGAAGAAGGTGCCCAGGTCTGCAGTGTGGTGGCTGTGGCAGGTGGGGAGTGCCAGGAGGTCCTCCTGAGCCGTGTGCTGGTCAAAACCTTTGCTCTGAGTGTCACCAAGTGGGCCTCGTCCAGCTGGCAATCCCCAAAAAGTTGTGTGGGGTTCCTTGGGAAGTCTGGGAGTGCTGACTGTTGTTAGGGACAGAATTTGGGGAGAGAGAGAGAGAGAGGAGGCAGAGTTTGCAGTGCTGTTGCACCAGCTCATACTCAAGGGAGTGAGAAGCAAAGTCAGGGACTTCAGCACATCTTAAAAAGAAAGAAATCACCGGAATCGTTTTCTCCTCCTGAAATCCCTGATTCCCGTCGGTGCAGCACCCCGGGCGGGGCTGCTCCCACCGCACACATTGTCTTCCTCAGAGCTGCACAGCTTGGCTTCGGCTCCAAAGAGCCGCTGCTTTGTGAATCAATTAAACGCTGCCACATGGAGGGCAGCGATAACCTCGCTGGAGGCTGGGCAGGAAGATAATGGGAGCGCCCCCGGAGTTTATCTCTGCCCGCAGCTCCCAGGGATGGCACCACTGCTGGCACTTCCTACGGGCTGCAATTCAGGGCTGCCTCGCCTTTGCTCCTTGCCTGGGCACTGCTGTTTATTTCAGTTACTTTCCTGGCCACTTACTGTTTATAAACTGAAAGAAAGGCAGTGATTTTTTGGCAAATAGAATCAATTGTGTGTTTTCATCTCTCCTTCTCGCACTTCTGTCCTTGTCTCTGTGTTACACAAGCGAGGAATTACATTTTCCATTCTTGGACGTAGCAGCTGCTGTCAGTCCCAACTGTGATGTGTGTAACTTGATTGTGTGTGATGTGCTCTCAGGCACTGCTGAGTTTTTAGGCTCTGCAGAAAATAGAAAATGAATGCATGAGGTCACTTGGACCATCTCTCCCCCCAGTTGTTCCATCCTTTGATGCTCTCCCACTTTGGCCAGGCTTAGTTGAAGTACGTGCTGAAGCGTGCAGGTCCTCGCTCCTGCAGAGGCAGCTGAAAACAGGCTGGGAGCAGAAAAGCAGCTTTCTCGGTGACTTTAAATGCTGCCTTAGGAGTGTGTGAGGAAAAGTTGGCTAATCTGGAGATGTGCTCATTGGGAAGGTGACTGTTGTAACTCACTTGAAGGAGTGCTGGGTTTTTCTAATGCCAGCCAAGGGAGCCTTGTGTGCTTTTCAGCCATCGTTAGATATTCACGTGTTAACAAGCTGTGAGAACCCAGCCCCTGTGAGAAGCTTTGGGCTGTTCATCATCGATACACTCCTGATGGAGATGTCCAAGGACCATCATTATCAGCACTGCAGATCCACAGGAGTGCTGAAGTGACAAGGGGAACAGAGAGCTCTTTGTATCCCCGCTGCATCAATCCCTGTTCGACTTTGGGCTCCTTCCCATGGAACTGCCCCAGTGTTGGGAGTGTCTGCAGTGCTGGTGTCCCTTCAGGGCCTGCCTCAGGTAGGGGTGCTTTGCTCCCTGTGTCACTCAGGCTCAGTCTGGCATAAATAAGATCTCCTCCTGAACTTCCAGTGGGCTCCAAACAAGAAATATTTACTACTGAAAGCCTCTAAATGACCAAATTGAACTTTTACAGTGTGGTTTCAGAAGACACGAAGAGTCTGATGAAGCATTTGATCCCTGACACTTGGAGAGGAAAAGCAGCTCAGCCACCAACCGCGGATTGATCCACACAAAAATCCTGTGTATTCATCTGGAAAAGGCATTGCTGCCTGCAGGGAGAGCTGGGAGCTCACAGAGCCTCCTGGACGGGATTCCAGAGAGTCTCAGACTTTCCTGACTTGGCACTTCCTTTTGTCCCTCTCCCAGGGGTTAAAAAGCCAGCGAGGAGGTGCCTGTGAGGAGAATGGAAATAAATCCCTGGGGTTGCTGCAGGGCCAGTCCATCCCAAAGCCACGAGCTCCTTGGGAAAAGGGGGGGGGATGTGTGTTGTTGATCCACCAGGGAGTTTTTCTTGGCAGCACCTCTGCCATCCAGATGGGCTCCCGAGGCAAGGCTTGTGTAACGGGGCGGCTCGGGAAGGGCTGGTGGGAGCAACACCCCTCCTGTTCCATGGGCTCTGCTCCTGGCACAGCACCTTGGGCTGCTCCATGGAACAAAAACTGCTGTTTCTTCAGCCTCTCTGTAAACTCCCTGTCAAAGCCCGTGTTCTGTGTGGTTGTTGGTGTGTGGTTGTTGGCAACAGCTCGCTAAACCCAGGCCTGGTTATTCCCGTTGTTGCCTCGGTGGAGGTGGCTCCATTGGTTTGGGGCAGCAGGCTGTGATTCCAAGCAGGCAGTTGATCCTTTGGCCATAAACACAGCGAGGCATGTCCCATTCCAAAGCACAGAAACCTTGTGGGATTGTTTCTCCCAGTGAGGGGAAGAAACAGCGAGGTCTTTGCTTGTGCCCGTGGTCACAGATGGCTGTTCTGGCATTTCAAAGGTGCAAAACTGAATTTAACTGGAGAGCCAACGTTTGGTATCCCTGGAGGGCGTTGGAATTGGGCAGAAGGAAAAGAATGGTGGTCACGAGCTCATGAGGTGCTTCATTTGGAAGGAGGTCCTCAGTGGCTGAGTAAGTCAAACAAGTGTTGGAGTCTTTAGGGCCTGACCCTCAGGAAAAGCCATATGGAATTGTGTCCGTGCCAGCTGCAGCTGTACGGAGTGCACGGCTCTGCTCCCTCCTGGCCCTGGAATGCTGCAGGGAACACGTGTGTCTGAGGAGCAAAGGAGACACAGAGCTTCCCCTTCCCAGGTACCTCCTTTGATTTGCTGAGGCTTTGGAGTTCTGCGAGATGATCTTTAGGGGAGATAACATCTTTTATAAAAGTGGGGGGAAAACCCAAAAAGAAATGCAGGACGTTTTTTAAAAGTGGGGGGGGGAAATGATAAGCAAATGCCATTTGTCCAGTGTCAGGAGCTCCCATGGAACTGTGACCTGGAGCAAGGGTGTAGGAGATGACAGGAAGGCTTTCTCTTCTCACATTATATATAAACCCTCTGATTTCAGAGTTATTTTCTTGTGGGGTTGGTTGATTCTTTTATGATAACAGTTCCATTGTTGCAGCTGTTGATGGTGTGTCACCATCAGAGATCCCTCTGGGAGTGCTGTGACGGCCTGTGTGGAGCTCCCATCCAAGGGCACACCAGGAACATCACAAATATTCCGTATCCCCAGTCATTAATGATTTCTGCAGTGATTAATTAACTCATTCACTCCCATTCCCCAGCCCCTCTCTGGTGCTGCAGCTCCCCGACCTTTCACAGCACTTGGCATGATCTGGGAGGAACTTGGGAATGAGCAAGCACAGGAATGGATCAAAGTCCCTCGGTCCTTGCCAGAGGGGGAATTTGACACCCCACTAGGTGGCAATATTTGAATGCTTATGGCTCCCTCCATAAGGCGGAATAAAACAGGTTCTGCTCCGTGTAAAACAGGTGAAAATAGCCTGGCTGCCTTTCCAGAGAGGTGCTGAGGTGTGGCTGAGGGTAGAGCATTCCTTGGAATGCGGACATTCTAGATCCTAATGAATTTTAGTTTCTGATTTTTGGAACTTCTGATAGGGTCCTTTTAATGTGAAGAAGAAGGGCATTTAAAATAATAATCTGCTGTTTCAGTGGTATCTGCTGTCAGTTCACTCTGCAGGAATTTGTCCCCAGCCTCACTGCTATTCCAGCTGGAATGTATATATATAAAATATATATCTTGGAGAAGGTGTGAAAGCACAGTGTTTAGAGCTCTGTGCCTTAATGTGTGTATTTATATTTATCTAACACCCATATCATGCTGGAACCTGCAATCCAAAGGAATTGTGCAGTATGAGCAACACACTCCTGGAAAAAACATCCTGGTCTCCTTAAGTTTAGTCCTTATTCCCTAAATGGCCCGATCTCGTGCTCACACCGAGGACCACAAACTTCCCATCTGGAGTGTTCCCTCAGACATTCCTGGCTTTATCAGCTGTGTCCTCAGTGGGATTTGTGGATTTCCCTGCTCTCTTTTCATGACAGATTCAATTTTCTTACTGGAGATAAACAGGTTTTAGGTATTTGTGGTAAAGCAGCTGCAAAATGAGCAGTTTTGTGTTTGGTCATAAAGCTGCCCAAGATTTGTAGGGATCTCCAGTCTGGAGCTGAGTTCCTGCTGTCCAAGCAAAAGGGAGTAACCTGGTATTTTGAAATTTATTTGTTCGGATGATTTACTTCAGGAGTATCATAAAATAATCAGTTTTCTATGGAAATGTATTTGCAGAAATCCTCTTTAACTGAATCTTCCATACCTGGGAAAACAGGGAATCTCCTTCCTTTAACAAAGCATCTCTTATCTTTAAAAGCTGACCATTGAGAAGCTCAAATTTTATAACCATTTCTTACTGTTTGACTTTTACATTTCACTGTTTAAAATATTCTGGTGACTGGCTCAGGTTAGGAAATCCCCCTTTATGTGTGTGTAGTAAAATAGGAGGATCCCAGTTGTATTTGGGGCTGTTTGGAAGTACCCCCTGAACAGTTCGTGGTGGTTGGGAATTTATGGCTGGAAGGGAGGATTTGAAAGGGATAAACGTAACAGTGAAATGCAAACTGGGTTAATTATGGGGGAGCTGAATTTTCCTCCCTCTCTCCCGGTTTCTGACAGCTCATTTTGGACACTGTGGATGGGAACAATGGGATGGATGTGATGCTGGAGGAGCCTCCAAGCTCTGCTGTCCCTCCAGAAGGGAGGGCGATGCTGCCCTTCCCTCCTGCATCCCTTTGCCCAAACCTAAACATTCCTCTTTCCGGAGGGGGAGAACTTCCCTCCCAGCTGTGGAGATGCTTCAAAGGAGTAGAACAATCCCTGCCTTTGCAATGATTTCAAGATGGGCAGTGCAAGCCCTCGGCTCTGGGGGAGCACTCGGAGCCTGAAGGCGCGAGAAGGAGCCTCGGAGGGGCTTCCTCTTCCCCTCGGCCGTTCCAGTGTTTAGCACAGCACATTTTGTTGTCATGTGCTCTTGGTTTAATAAAAAGGCCTCCAAATGTATGACCCTGCTGGGGAAAAATGCGTTTTGTGAGCCAAGGCCCCAAAGATTCGCCCCTCTCCACGACTGGGAGCAGGCAGATCTGAAGCCCTGGGTGTTTTGGAATATCCATCATTTCCCTGTCCCTGTAAAGGAGATTCACTTCAAGGTTTGAGTGACAATTGTGACACCCTGTTGTTTTTTCTCTGAGCTTTAAAATCAGGTTGAATTAGAAAATGAGGGAGCAGTGAACCAAATCTGTTTGGGTTATGTATTTTAATATAAATACTGTGCTATTTTATACATGTGGTGTTGCATTCTCTGGTGGCAACGCTTTCCCGTGGCAAAACCAGCAGGGAATTCTGTGCCATCTCAGCAGAAAGGGAACTCTGCCAAACCCTTGAAAATAAGGATTTGCCTTTTAATTTTCTAAGGAGGTGTGTTTGTGGAAAAGAGTATCCAGTATCCAAATGCAAACTGCTGACATGGAGGTTGTTTTCTGGGAGCTGGTTCGGAGTGTGGTGTCAGGATGGGACATTCCATGGCTGCTTTTGATCTTGCAAACGTCTTCGCTTCCTCCCCAGTTGGTTCTTAATTAGATTTCCCTCCGGTTCTGTGTTTTCTGTGCCTTGTTTCATCTGCTGCCTCGCTCCTGACCTGCAGGGAAGGGGCAATCTCTTTCTCAGCAATGTTGTTTTCCCGGGATTTTCCTCTTTTAGGATTAGTCCTGGTTTTCAGGGAAGCCCAGCCCTCTCTCTCCTTGTTTTGTGCATGAGATGCCCAGAAGCTCTGGGGCTGTGTCAGCATTTCAGCCGTGGGCGCTGCCGATCCCTGTGTTTGTCCCAGATCACCCTCACTGCATTGCCAGGCTTTTCCCTTTGCGTTTCCACCTTGTTCCTTTGCATTTCTGGGGTTTTTTTCCCTTTGCATTTTCAAGCTTGTTTTGCTTTGCACTTCCGTTTTTTTTTTCTTTGCATTTCCAAGCTTTTCCTTTGCGTTTTCAAGCTTTTTTTTCTTTTTTAGTTCTAAACTTTTTCCTTTGCATTTCCAGGCTTTTTCCTTTGTGTTTCCAAGCATGTTTTCCTTTGCATTTCCAAGCATGTTTTCCTTTGCATTTCCTGTCTTTTCTTTCTTTTGGAACCACAGGCAGATTTCTTTCAGAACTTGTTGTCAGCCTTTTTAATGTTACAGGAGCTTTCCCAAGGCTCTCCCCGTGTTGCTTACCCAGGATGTGGAAGGCAGAGCTCAGCCTGATGCACCTGCTGCTTTTTTCCATTTTCCTGATGCATGTTTGCCTTCTTCCTGAGCTTTTGCTTGGTAAGGTTGGAATGGGGGTTCCTGCTTTCCCCATGGATGCTCTTTGCAAACCTTTCAGTCTCCCAAACTCCCAGTATCTCTCCCTGGATTACAGAAATCTCCCAGGCTCCTGCAATTTATTCAACAACTGAACTGTTTTGAAGTCTCTGCGGTGTTTTCATAGGAAGCTTTGTTTAGAAGTGAGATTCCCAAAAAAAGCAAGCTCTGGACCCTTCAGTGTTTGCAAACAAGGATGTCCTTTGTTCTGGGCGTTACAGCCACGATCCATTGCCCTGCGTGAAAAGATCCCTAAAAACACAGGCAGGCAGCCTTAAATCACCTAAATCCTGCACTTCCCTCCTCTTTTATGGGCATCCTCCTGTCAAAGTGCTGGATTATGTTGCTGAAGGGATTTTTTATGTGCTGTTTGTGGCTCAGGGACGCTCTTGTGTTTCAAATCACGGTGCTTGTGCTGCTTTGGGGTAGGAAATGGCCCAACACAGTAAAATCCCTCCCCACTGAGAGATTCCTGCCTTTGCTTTGTGCTTCCCCAGGTGAAACGTCTCATTTCCAATATCCTGCTTTAGTGTTTGGTGTTTGAGTGCTGGGCAGGAGGCGCTGGGAGCTCTCCTGCCTGGGATGGTTGCTGGGCAGGGAGCAGAGGCAGCACTGCCTGGGATGTCCCCCTGCTCTGCAGAGGGGTCACCTTTCTGATGGCACGGGGGGCTTTTTGGCTCCTTCCAAACTGCTCCTCTGTCCTTAACAGCAGGGTTTCCTCCAGCTGGCACGGAATGTGGTTGCTCAAGGCCTGAGCAGCGTTTTAGCTTGGGGTCCCAGCTGCACCCCTGAGATTCCCGGGCATTTCTGCCAGCTGGTTGTCCTTCAGGGCTCTTTGTTCCTGCCTGGTTTGCACATCCAGTGGCTGTGGCTGAGTCTGCAGCTGGGGTTAAAATCACTGCAAACAGCACTGCCTGTCTGGACCAGTTTTACACCTTTGATCACTGTAACCCCCAGTGGGAATTTCAGGAATTAAGGGAAAGAAATAGGAATGCCTCACTTGGAATATCCGCCTGATGTTTTTAGGTCTCTGTAGCCTTAAAATCATCATCTCTGACTGCCCTGTTTGGTTTGTTTCCTGCTCCCTGTGCTTTCCTCTGGAGCCATGAAAGGAATGGTTCATTTTATGGCCAGTCCTCATCACAAGGGTTAGATTACAGTGTTTGTGATCAGTAGGTAGAATCCTGGAAGGATTTGGATTGGAAGAGACCCAAAAGCCCACCTTGTCCCCCCCCCGCCATGGGCAGGGACACCTCCCACCAGCCCAGGCTGCTCCAAGCCCCGTCCAACCTGGCCTTGGACACTCCCAGGGA
>JAWWEU010000020.1:19040344-19053559 GCA_035583155.1 Acropternis orthonyx
ATCCCTGGGAGTGTCCAAGGCCAGGTTGGACGGGGCTTGGAGCAACCTGGGCTGGTGGGAGGTGTCCCTGCCCATGGAATGAGATGGCCTTTAAGGTCCCTTCCCACCCAAACCATGCTGGCATTCCATGAATATCCATGCCTTTCAGTGCCCTTGGCGTTCTGCACTTCCCTGCTCGTCAGATGAGAGGCATTAAAGGTGTGTGTCCACCGGGCAGCAGAGCACGGCTTGGTTGTGGTTCCTCAGTTCCTGCAGCAGGGCTGCGCTTGGAATTCTCTATTGTCGGATCGCTGACCCAGCCAGAGCTGTGTGAATTGTTAAGCAGCGAAACTTTTCAACAGAGAAGTAAAAATTCACTTGGTGGCTTTGAGTTTCCAGTTCCCACGTTTAGACCGAAAACCTCAAAATCATCTCCTTGCACAAACGTTTGCAGACAGGGAGGGGAAAAAACCCAAGGGCTGATTTCATTAAAGAACATTTTCATTAAAATGTTTGAGTGGGTAAAGCTCCTTCTTGCAAAACTAGCAGTGTGTTTTCAGTATAAATCTTGCAGGATTAAGTGGAGGGATTAAAATTTTATGGAACTTGGCTGCAAATAGACCAACCAGCATTTGGAAATCAAGATGTGGAATTTTGAGCAGGATCATGGAATGGTTTGGGTTGGAAGGGACCTTAAGGATCATCCATGGGCAGGGACACCTCCCAAGGTATCCCAGGATGTCTCAAATGGAGGAAAAAAAGGGGGAAGAGAACTTGGACTGGTGCTGAATCTTCATGTAATATTGTGGGGCATTTTAGGGTTTTCCCTGGCAGAGAGTCCCTGACCTTGTCCCTGGAGCTGCAGAGGTGTCACCGATCCACAGGCCCAGGTTCTCCCTGATTCCTGAAAGGATTCCACTTGACCCTTTCAGCACAGAATTACTGTCATTGCAACTTTCTTGGTATCTCTGACACCATTAAAAAAAAAAATCACTAAAATCAAAGTATTTGAGTGCTTATGCTAAAAAAAAAAAATAATAATTTGAGTTCTCTTTACTTGCCTTTTGCCTCTTATATTGAGAATCCCCTTTTCCCTGCAGGTGGAAAACCTAGACCTGCATTTCTGATATGTCTCATGCAACCCTGCCCTGGTTCTCCTGGTCCATGTTGTCACTGTTACCTGAAGATTACACTCCTCCTTTTTATGGTTAAAAGTCCTTTTTAGGGGCATTTCCACTTGAATCGGTGTTTAAATTCAGCTAAATCAAGGAATCGACCTGCCCCTTTGGGGTTTAAAAACAGCAATTCCAGACTCTCGTGTGTCAACGTGAACGACAGAGGATAATCTTGAGGAACAGTGGAGATATTCCCTTTATTTATAGGACAACTTCAACTTCCAGGGTGCACAGGGTGGGTTGGGAGTGTGGTTTTGTGCTGCTGGGGGCAGAAATTCTCCTCTGGTGCACAGAGGAAGTTGTGGGTTTGCTCTGATAACGGCTTTTACAGTTGCAGAATCTCTATTTGAGGTTCAAAGGGGTTTTGCATTCCCAGAGACAAACCAGCCTTTGGAATTCCTGTGGAATTTGTACAGTTGCTGTACAATGGACATGCCCAAGGGATACGGATGTAAATGGTGGTTACGTTTCCTTCCCGGGGGATTTGGGTGGGGATCCTCCCGTGGCTGCTGGGCTGGGATGGGCACAGCTAATAGAGGGGGATTTTTGTCTCTCTTTTCCAGAGGGTTCCCAGAGTTCCGTGTCAGCTTCCAGTGAGATGCAGCAGAACCAGCCCCAGGCCCTGCACTACGCCCTGGCCAACGCCCAGCAGGTCCAGATCCACCAGATAGGAGAGGATGGACAAGTCCAAGTAGTATGTCCTCGGCTTTTTCTACATTCCTCCACTTCTTGCCCTCTCGTTTCTTGCAAACTTTGCTGCGGTTGGAATTTAGTGGGTTTTTTTTGTTTTGTTTTTTTTTTTTTAAAATAGGGACTTGCCATCACTGAAGATTTTCAGTAAACAAACATTGGAGGCTTATGGGGGGGAATAAAAAATTAGTCATTTGGCAAAACTCTCCCTGCAGGGGAAAATGCAAAGAAATGCACCTTCATTGTTTGATGTAATTGGCCTCTTTCCTGCACTTGCACCAGCAGCCCTACAAAGTGCAGGAGTTACACACCAGAGGTGGTTTTAGCCCTGAATTACACAACCAAAGTGCATTTATTTATTTATTTAGCTTTAAAACTGCCTCCTCAGCTGTTCTGGAACATCTGTTGGCTCAGTCCTTTGCATGTGTATCCATTTAGCTGCGTGTATATAAGTAAGAGTTATAAATATTGACATTTTTTGAGCCTGAGACCACAACTGAGGCCGGGATTGTTTCGAGACGTGGGTTTGGTGTCCTCTGGGAAGACCCACCTTCACTTCAGCTCCTCTGGCCCACAGCTGGACTACAAGGCTTATTTTAAATTCACATTGAAATTGTTTTAAATTCAGATTATTTTTGAAACATGTCCTCAGTGAAATAATGCTCATTCTGCAGCAACTGGGCGGAAAAGTTCCATTTCCACTTCAATTTTGCTGTAACTTTGCAGTGTTATCGTGGGAATTTCCTTGTCTCTTGGTTTCCCTATGGATTTGAAATCGTTTTACCTTCTTAACTGCTTTATGGATCTCTGTATGAGATTTAATTGGGGACTGTAAAGCAGTTTTCAAGTCTTGAAAGACAAGGTAGAAGGGGAAATTATATGAAATACGTGGATATAATAGACAAAGTGTGTACATTTATAGATGGAGGTGATGAAAATTTGCCTCATCAAAAGCTCTGCACCCCTTAATGATCCTTGAAATTGCTTGTGGGAGGCAGGAAAAATCCACTGCTCCCCAAACCACTTCCTAAATGTCATCATTTAGACATAGAGAGGTTGAAAGGGGAGAAAATGCATTTTCTTTTTTTCAGTTCTGGGCAATAACAGATATTGATGAGGCTGAGGGTCATTTATAATATATGGTAAAACATCAGTGCTGGGGAAGGACTGTCCTTGAGGGGCAGTTCTGTGTCTGCCGAAGATGAGAGAGGAGGTTTTTTTTTTTTTTGGTCATAAAAAGGTGAATAAAGTCCCCTTCTCCCCCTCCCTCCAGCCAGAAAGGATTCCTTATATTTAAACCCGCTCTAAATGGATCTCCTGAATGCTCCAGGCTTTTTCCTGGGAGCCCCAAGAGCTTCTCGTTAAGGAGGGAAAGTGATTTTAATCTGCACACAAACTGGGCAGTGCTCTAGTTTTATATACAGCCCCTATTGTCAGAGTGAGACTTTCAGGGTGTTTTTTCTCCCTATAAATAGATGGTTTCCTTCCAAAGGAAATGAAACTGTTTGAAATAGAGGGATCTGTGTGTCTTTGAAAATCACATGCAATTGTTCTTGTGTTATAAAATAAGAAGAGCCTTTGACAGAATTCCAAATGATTATCTTTAATCTCATGCAAGGCATATTAAAATGAACACAAAGCCTCAGAAACCCTCAAGGAGGTTATTTAGAATCCAATCTCAGGTAAATCACAGGAGCAAAGACTTGGCTGGGCTAGTCAGGATGCACAAGGAATTCCATGCACTCTTATCCCAGCTGGGATCAAAAGGCAGGCCTGGTGCCAGTCTGAGTGCTGGGTTTGCTCAGCAGTACCGGGTATGGGTGTAATTAACGCTGTCGGGGCAGTAACGGTGCCCAAATTAACGACTCTTGCCAGATCCCAGCAGCCCGAGAGCCCTTGGCATGGTGTGTGCTCCTCCAGGACTGGGAGCGTGCACAGATCCGGGGATAATCAGATCCCTTTGGAAGCCTCACCCTCAGGGATGGGCAGTTTTAAGAGCTGAGTCTGCAAGGTCCTTAAACTGAATTAATGTCTCAGGCACCAAGTGAGCCCCAAGCCTTGTGTGCCACCACAAACACGGACACTTTGTCACAGAGAAACTCCCTGCAGAAACGTTATTTATGACTGGGCCTGTTTTCCTTCCCTTAAGTGAAAATGAACCATTCTTTGCTCAGAGTCTCTCTGCTTATACTTTACATAAAAGGAGGGGGAATTGCTGTTACACGTTAGCTTTTAAAGCTCTTTTTTAATGGTTTTCATTGAACAAACACTTTGCTTCTGTGCCTCAAGCTGTGCTGCTCCAAGGCAGTAGCTGCTTCCTCTAGTCCTGATTTTCCTCTGATGCTCCTTGGTGTTTTCTTTTGTTGTGGATCCCACAGGGCCATCTCCACATAGCCCAGGTGCCCCAGGGGGAGCAGGTCCAGATCACCCAGGACAGCGAGGTGAGCCAGGGGTGGGGTGCCCTGGAGCACGTCTGCTTCCAGCACTGCACCTCTGAGATCCCAGCAACTGAGGGGCTCTGCTGGAACCAGGCTGAAATGGGCTTGGGGTGGAAAATTCAGCCTGCTCTTTGTGTCTCTGGCTGTTTGGGGGGGTTTTATTCTCCTTGAGCAGCTCTGGGTGTGTTGCACTATAGTGGGTGTTGTATAAAGCAGGGTATTACAGCGCACCACTCCAGCTGCTTGCCCTGCCATCAAAATGAAATTATTTTATTTAGGTTTGTGAACTAAATGTGTCCAGAGTACTCGGTGCCTTTAAGTGCGGGAGCTGTTGAACAGGAGCTGGAGAAAATTCCAGCCACCATCTCGCAAAGAGACTTTGCAGAATGAACTCACCCCCGTTACTGACCAGCTACTTTGGCACTGCAGCATTTGCACTCCTTATTTTTTTCCCCCCAAAATTAGCTCAGGAGGATGGAAATGGGTAAATTCAGTCCTGAACCCTCTATTTTGACTGAGGTGAAGCAGCTCCCAAAGCCAGGGGGTGTTCCTGTGTGGGTTATTGAAGGGTATCCAGATCCTCCCAATGGCTACAGCTGCTGTCCCAGCTCTGTGCTCTCTGTTTAAATGAGGAAGGGACAGAAAAATAAGGTTAAACAGCAGTGCAGGTGACAGTTTTAATCTGTACAGTTTCCCTGCAGAGGTTTTTGCCTCACTGTGAAGAATTTCTGAGTGTGGGTTATTTTAATCCATTTCCAAAGCACCCAAATCACATCTCATAAAAGCACCTTGGGAAGGAACGTTGTTAACACAGGCAGCTCCTGTAGAATAAATATTATCATAAATATTCTATAAATATTAGAGTTCGAGGCGTCTCCTTTGAAGAGCTTGTCTAGAGAGAAATAAAGGAGGACTCAAATAGTCTGGCTCTGGAGGAATACAGTAAACCCTGGGCAGTTTGGGGGGAAAGCCACTAAAGCAGTGGGGATGGAGCAGATCCTGCGGGAAGCGACCCCAGGGCTGGCACCCCCTGCCAGGGCAAGGAGGCGGCTGGGCTTTGGCTGGTTCCAGTGTCCAGCTTCGGGGGCTGCCAGGAGGAGAAACTGCCCGAGGCCTGAGAATCAAAGAGCTGGGAGGTTTCTTTCCCCCCCCCCTCCTCCAAGAAATGTGCTATTTCACTGTTTGGGAAGCTGCTTTTCCTTAATCCAAGCGTGCTTTTGGAAAGGCATCCCCGAGCATACGGATAAAAGCTTCTTTTTGTAGAGATTTCTGTATTAGACTATCAGTTTCCTTTAAAATACTTCCCATTATTGAGACTTTTTAGATGTAACTCCTGTAATAGAGTTGTTAGTCTGCAGAATTGGATTTTGATAAAATAAAAACCAATTAGTAATTAGATGTAAAAGTGTTAAATTGCTAATTCTAGGTTAGGAAAGGCTTGACTTAAATTGGCGTCTTTATAGAAATAAGGAATCCCAAAAATGTTACCTCAGAAACAATGCAGAGAAACTTTGCATAAAAATACATTATATAGTAGCTCTCAAAAAGCAGAATATGCTGGTGCTGAGACACTTCCCTGCCTTTGATCTGTTTATCCCTGTGGATGCAGAGCTGACCACGGGATTGGAGCTGGATTGCCAAAATAACCCTCAGCACAACTTCCTAAATTAGTTGCTTTCCTTAATATTGAAGCTCTTTAACAATAAGATGAGAAACAGAGGGGGTTTTTTTTTCAGCATAGAGCAACTTTTTTTTAACTTCCCAGTTTGTGTTTACTGTCAGTGCTCTGCTTTTTTCCAGGGAAACCTGCAGATACACCAAGTCCACGTGGGCCAGGATGGCCAGGTAGGAACATTTCCTTTGGTCTTTAATGCTGCACTTGGAATTACCCCACTTTATTAGTGGCTGTTTGAAAGAGGAAAATCTGCTGCAACAAACAACTTGCAAAATGATGACAATGCACATGAAATACTTTAGAGACCAAAAGTCTTTCTTTCATCACTCCTGCAAGATATTTCGTGGGTGTGTTTCACCCCCTTGCCTTCAGAGCTGGATTGATCCTGGTGTGTACAGGCTGTTCTTGTCCCTCTTCTCCTCTGGCCCTGTGGCCAGATGTGGACTCAGAACCCAACATTTATTGCTGATTTTTAAGCAGTTCTTTTTTCATTGCATGCCTGTCTTGGGAGAAACAGACCCTTCCCATCTGCTTTTGTTCTTGCTGAGCTGCTCGTGCACATGAGGGAGGGGAGGAAAAGCAGCTTTTTCTCGCAGTGCTGAGTCACTGAAGGGCTGAATTAGCAGAATTTCCTGGCAGGTGGTGGCAGAATTGCTCCTGTTTGGTCTCAGACACTCTGTCCTGACAGCGGGCTCTGTGAAGTCCCCGCAGCTCACAATCCTTACTGAGAGAGAACCTTTCAGGCCTGGCCACTGGCTGGGAGCTTTTTGGGTGCTGCTGAAGATGAGCAGGTTGTGAGGCAGCTGGTGAGGGCAGGGCTGGGGCTGGGGGAGCTCCTCGGGGCCTGGGGCTGAGGAAACTCCGGTGGTTTTCCAGCCTGGCCGTTATTTTTTGGGAGATTGGCTTTTCCTTCCGTGTTTTGAACTGATGCAGCGGGCCAAGGGATTCTGAGGGATGCTGATAAGAAGGAATACTGTGGCACTTCGTGGGTTAATATGTACTCATGAATGGTACTGAATCTTAGCTTGGATACTCAATATTGCCCTGGAAAATGCCTCTGATGCTGCTGTTCTCCATGTGTTTTGTGCACTGAGCAGGTGTGGGCTGTTCCCTGTGCCCCGCTGAGGTCTGGGCTTGCTGCTGCTGCTGCTGCTGCTGCAGGTTTTCCCTCTGAGCCACAGGTGGAAGGTTTAAGAAGCTGGGACTGCAAAGCACAACCCCCCCCCAAACCTGGTGTGAACTGAGCCCCGGTGGCATGAGCGGACCCTGAGGCCGTGTCAGGGCTCCCCAGCGAGGGGAGATGCTCAGCACCAGCCCTGCCCTGCCGGTGCCCCGCACTTGGGTTTGCTTTTCCTGGCATTGCTGTGCGTGGAGCTGATGGAGCATTCCAGGAGGGGCCCTGTCCCCTTAGCCAGGAGTGTCACATTGCAATGCATGTTTAATAAAACACCACACTGCAAAGATAATTGGACTTGATGTTAATGACCACTTGAGACCTCGGAGCAGTGGCAGTTTTGGGGACTTTGCGTTTGATCCTTAGGAATTACCAGCATTTTTCTAATTTGTCTGCTCTGATTACCTGCCTTCCTTTCTCCCTAACTCCATCCTGTTCCTCCTTGGAACATCCCAGGAGATGGTTCAGTGTGTGTCCTGCACAAGGGGAGGTGTTGCCACAGTGTGCAGAGACAGGGATATGAAGAGGTGGAACAGGACAATTCCAAGGCCATTCCTTGATTCTGCATTTCAGACCTTTTGTTCATCCTCACAGCCAGAGTTCCTCCAATTCAGGCATCAGTTAAAATGGCACCAGGCAAATGATCTTCAACTAACAGCCTTAAATAGTTCTCAAATTAAAAAGTTAATGTGCTTTAAAATCTCAAATATCACTGTACATATTCCTGGAGAGCTGACAAGTCCTCCTGCTGAATGAATGAAAAATGAAGGAGGTAGAAAAAGCAGGAGAATCCAGGACAAGGAGCATGTAGGGAAAAGCCAGGCAGTGTAAGCTGCTTTTGTGGGCTCGGTCTGTGTAGGAAATAAATGTGCAGAATTGCTTCTGTGTTATATTTTCCAAAGGAAAATCGACATTTGACATAGTTGAAGACACAGGTCTGTCCCAGGGAAGTTGGGAATCAAAGAGGGGCAGCGAGAGCCCTGAGTAACTGCTGAGTTACAAGTACAGAGAGACCGCGGGGATCACATTCCTGCAGGTTTTCCTGCTGTTTGTGAGGGAGTTGGATGGAGCAGGGATTGCTTTATCTTCTCCTCAACTTCTCTGGCGTTGCTGCCTGAGCTCTCCAGCAGCTCTGAGGGGTGGGATGGCTCAGGCTGCAGAGCAGGGAAAGCATCCTCATGTGTGGAATGATGGTGGGAGAGCAGAGGGACTGGAAAGATATCCTTGGAAAGCTGTGGCGGTGATGGAGAAAACAGAGCAGAGCTGGGAGGTTGGAACAGAGAGGTGGATCAGGGTTTGTGCTGCCCTGGGAAGGGGCTGGGGCTGGGCCAGGTCTGGTGTAATCCCCTGGGAAAGCTCAGGAGGAGCAACAACCTCGGCACCTCTGTCTGAAACATCTGGCCTGGGCTCTGCTGCAATCCAGGGAAGGGCAGGAATTCTGACAGGGCTGGAGAAACAGTTCCCAGCGGTCACAGGGAAAACTCCTCTTCTGGTAATCCCACTTAAAAAATCCAGTGAACCTTATTTGGGACTGCATCAAACTGAAATGAAAATAGGTTGGTTTGGTGTGGAAACCACAGATCCCACAATCCCTGGGGCTGGAAAAGCCCTCCCAGGCCAGGGAGCCCACCCTGTGCCCCCAGCCCAGAGGCCTCAGTGCCACGGCCGGGGCTGGGCACTCCAAACCTCCCTGGGTGGGCAGCCCCTTCCAGATTGTCCCCAGCCCTGTGGGACAGGGAGGAACCAGCCCTGCCCTGGGGGTTGGGTCTCTGTTGGCACCCTGCTCGCTCCTGGGCCATCCGCAGCTCTGCTGGGGGAGGGCACCACCTTTTCTGAGGGCACATTTAAGCCACGGCTCAGTTATAATTTCAATTTATACGAACAAAAATGTTGTTGACATTTCCATATTAACTTGGCTGCTCCTCTGTTTCGTTTGTGCGTTTTCCAGATGTCGTTTTGTTGGGGGGAAAAAAAAAAACCTGATGTATTTTCTGAATATGCTTTTTAATTGCCTTTGGAATAGATCCTGTGCTTTCTATCAATGTATTGTCCAAGGCACAGAAAAGAACCGTCTTCTGCAATTTGTAATTTCCATATCATGCACTTAATTAAAAAGGTGGAGACTTAAATGTACTAAAATTCTTTGTTCAACTTGCCCAGGCAGTAATTAACACAATGTTGGATATCTTCCCCCTGTGCCTGCACTGTCAGCAGTAGAGGGCAGTAGAATGAAGGTGATTCCGAGTTGGTTTGTGAGCCTGGAAGGAACGAGGAGGAAATTTGGAGTGAGAGAAATGAGCTCTGAAATCCCCCTGGGAAGGGACAGGGATGGGCTGAGGGAGAGTTCTGCTTGTGCTGCTGCCCTGGGGTTGGGAGAGAGGAAGATTGGAAATGCTTTGAATTATTTTAAAATTGATTTTGATTAATTTTATTAATTGATTTTATTCATTCCAATAATAATTATTGGAGTAACACGCAGAGAAAAATGACTGTCAGAAGGAAAATAATCAAGTTAAACCCCCAGTATTGTTCAGCTGGAACTTTAAAAACTGCTGGATTTGGAAAGAAAGAAATGATTATTTCTGACTGAGGCTTCTTCAATGATTGTGCTAAATTGTACTTGCAGGTCTGTCTGTTCTTAGGAGCAAAAGTGCACAGGATAGTTTGGGCACAACACGTGCTGTGTGGAAATTTGTGCGAAATCACTGTATTTCTGGAAACAGTATTTATGGCGACACTATTTATGATAAGTCACGGTGTTGAAGTACTTAATTACACTTAAGTAGGAGCATTTTAATGGCAGGATTTTTTAGCTGTGCTTGAAGGTTTCCGTGCTCATCCTCTTTAGTTTGGGGTTTTGTACAAGAGGTGTCTCCACTTTGCTCCTCCGAGCACTCAAAACCACACCACTCGATTCTGAATGCTCAGTTTGCTAAAAAAAGAAAAAAAAAAAAGGCTGTTTTAGCACATGGAAAGGTGAAATTCCATTTTAAAGCAGTTCAGGGCCCTAAAACTGACAGACGGGTCAGGGTGAAGAAAAGCTCCAGGGAAAACCTTCAGCGTGGTGAGCAGTGAAACACAAGGTACCTCCAGGAAACGGAGCAGTACCAGGACAATCCCTGGTGATTCTGGCTGACTAAAAAGCCGGCCTTGGCATCTTTTTCCCACCCCCTAAATTACCGTTTTTTCGTTTGTAAAAACCTTCTGACTGGTGGAAAGAATTACTAGAGGTGATTTGTTAATCTCTCACAGGCATCCCTTTGATGCAGTCCCTTAGTTCTTCCAGTGATCTGTGGTAGTTGTAAAGCAAGATTGCTTAATGAAGGGTTTGGAAAAGGATAATGTTTTCTGTCATCTCTTTCTTTTATTTTTTATTTTGCTCCTAAGAAGGTGGGTTGTTCCATTAAAATTCCATTCAAGCAGACCGGGAGCATTTATAATGCTCCAAAGAATATGTTCTCTATTTTGGAGTATATTATGTTCTTTATTCACCCAAATCTTGTTTTAATATTGCTGTAAACTTAATAAGAAGAGATGAGATACGAAGTGATAATCTTTTAAATATAAGGGAAAATAATTTTCTGCACCTTGATAGAAGGCAGAGGTCTAAGCTGCCTCTTATTAGAGATTTTGGTAATAAAATCTCAGCTTGTCGAATAGCAGTGATCACAAAGCTATCTTGCTGGGCTAATCTGGAGAAATCATTTCTTTTTTGTTTTGTTTGGTGGGTGTTTTTTTTTTTTTTTTTTTTTAGTGCTGTTCATTTATGATTTTCCTCATCATGTGATGGGCGCCCTGTGTGTGCTGGTTACCCCAGTGCTGTGCCTGCCTGAGCTCTCACAGTGCCCCCTCCGGCTCCTCAGCCCTGGGGAGGCGCGGGGAAGCCACTGCTCCCCAAATTCCAGCCCAGGAAGGGTTTGGGGAATGTTTAGCCTGGAGAAAAGGAGGCTCAGGGGGGACCTTCTGGCTCTCTGCAACTCCCTGCCAGGGCTTGGAACTGAAGGGGTCGGGCTCTGCTCCCAGGGAACAGGGACAGGAGGGGAGGGAACGGTCAGGGGAGCTCTAGGGTGGATACTGGGAACATTTCCTCTTGGAAGGGGCTGCCCAGGGTGGTTTGGAGTGCCCAGCCCTGGAGGTGCCCAAGGCAGGACTGGCTGGGGCACAGGGTGGGCTCCCTGGGCTGGCAGGGCTTTTCCAGCCTCTGGGATTCTGTGGTGTCTGGATGCATTAATTATGGGAGCATCCAGGCAGTTCCTCCTGCGATTCCCAGCTGTTGTGTTTATCTCAGGACAAACCATGTTGCCATCAGAAACAGACTTTTGTCTGTTGTTCATATGTTTAATCCTTTCTATAACTCAGCGTTATTTTCAGGCCAATTTTCCAGAATCCTTAAATTATTTCAAACTAGCTGAGGGAACAAACACATTTTACCTAATAAATTGGAGTAAATTGAAGGAGGATCAAAGATCCTAAATGTGAGATTTCTGTGCTGATTGGAACACACTGTATAGATTTGCACGTATGTTAAAAAACCCACTACAAGTTGACCACTTTATTGCTTAATTTAGACATTAAACCCCCGCACCAACAGCACAGTCTTAATTTGTGCTCTGTTTTAATTGGCTGAGCTGTATTTCCTCCATTCAGAGCTCATCTGTTCGTTTCTCTGAGCAGCATTTGGAAAGTCTCTTTGGAAAACCGTTGGCCGCAGCCGTTTCTTTGGTGTTCCGTGAACAACATCATTCTTGGGGCTGAGAGGATTTGAAATGATAAACTTGCTTCCCTTGATTTGATCCAGTCTGCAGGGATTAGTTGTTGTATCCTGACTCCATCAATTATCCACTTGGAGCTATCAGTTCCTGCCTGGGCTGGAAGCAAAACTCCTTCACACACAAAAGAGTCTTTCCCTTTGATACAAACTCCGGGCTCCAAGCAGGGTGGATTATGAATGAATCTGTTTTAGAAATGGCTTCATTTTTATTTATTTTAATTTTTTATGACTGTTTTTTACCCCTGAAATGTGTCATTCCATTCTTCTGGAACGCTGCTAGATGTTTGTGTAGAGCAGCAGAAGTGTCACGGAGTTCACCAGGAGGAAGTGCTGGAATGGGTTATTCATCCCCGGAGTGGCATCTCTTGTTGGAGGCTGGGCTGACACTGGCCACGAGGGATCTCATCCCACAGGAACCACACGGGAGAGGTCCCGTCCTCAGGAAGGCTGGAGAGTGCCAGGACACAGGGAATGGCTTCCCACTGCCAGAGGGGCAGGCTTAAGATGGGATTTTGGGAAGAATGAGGGTGGGCAGGCCCTGGCACAGGTTGCCCAGGGAAGCTGTGGCTGCCCCATCCCTGGGAGTGTCCAAGGCCAGGTTGGAGCAACCTGGGCTTAGTGGAAGGTGTCCCTGCCCATGGCAGGGGGGGGGAACTGATGGTCTTCCAGGTCCCTTCCAACCCAAACCATTCCAGGGATCCTGTGACTCAAGTCCAGCCCATCCTGCATTCGGTCTGGGTGTGGTTTGTGGTCGAGGTCGGCGGTGCCGGGAGATGTGACAGCAAACATGGAAAAATGCTGGTCAGGCCTTCCCGCTGCTGGAACTGTGCTGGGACAGCTGTGGCGTTCGGGTTTGCCTCCAGCAGAGACCGGTGCGAGGCCAGCACATCTGGGCAGGGGGAGCAGAGCAGGTGTCTGGGTGGGGAGGAGGAAGGCACAGTGACCCAGGGACCTGAGAGAGGCAGTTTTAAGCTTTTGAGGCAAAAGGTGTTAAAAGCGGGTGAAATCATAGAAAACCATTCCCCCCCCCCCCCATTCTAAGGGGTTTTTGGTTGTCTCTGTGACAAGAGATCACACCGATAACAATCAGGTGGAGGAGCCTCGGAAGCAAAATGCTGTTTAAAGCAGTGGAGCTTGTCCATCCAAACAAGGCTCTGCTGCTGTGGGCATGGAATGATGGAATCCTGGCATGGTTTGGGTTGGGACGGACCTTAAAGCTCATCCACTTTCAACCCCAACACCTCCCACCAGCCCAGGTTGCTCCAAGCCCCGTCCAGCCTGGCCTTGGACACTCCCAGGGATGGGGCAGCCAC
>JAWWEU010000020.1:19058961-19077832 GCA_035583155.1 Acropternis orthonyx
CCTCCCACCAGCCCAGGCTGCTCCAAGCCCCGTCCAACCTGCCCTTGGACACTCCCAGGGATGGGGCAGCCACAGCTGCTCTGCCCGACCTGTGCCAGGGCCTGCCCACCCTCACAGGGAAGGATTCCTTCCCAATATCCCATCTATCCCTGCCTTCTGACAGGGGGAAGCCATTCCCCCTTGTCCTATTACTCCAGGCCCTTGTCAAAAGTTTTCTGTGTTTTGTTCGAGTGTTTGGAAAAATACGCTATAACTGTTGATTCTTTTTTATTTGGTTTAATCCAGAAGTTTCCAGTAGCCTCAGATCCGTGAAAAGCCTGGCAAAACCCTGTACTGGGCACTGTTAAACTGCAGAATTGCAGCAGTGAAACATCTAGTGGCACCTCTTGGTGTTTTGTCCAAGGGAAAGACGGAAAACAGGGATGGCTCTGTGGCACAGGAGGTGATGTCTGGCAGACCTGGACTCAGGATCTCAGGATTGCAACATATTGGTGATGTGTTTGGTTCTGCCCTATGGAAACGACCCGGTGTGGGTCTGCAGTGGGAAGGGATTGCACGGAGCGGGAACGCCCCATGGCTTTGAGCTGGAGGTGTGTGAGAGGCAGCCCAGCAAGGCACAGGGGGTGCAGCAGTGGGAGATAAAAGCATGAATTCCAGGAGGAAAGGAGGTGATTTTGGCAGAAATCATTTCAAACAGGCAGGGGCTGTAGGATGTGATGAGGAATTCCAAGGCAGGGAAGCAACCCCGGGAGCTTGGCAGTCCCAGGGAGCCCAGAAGGTTCCAGCAGTGGCACCGAGCGTTCTCCTGACTGGGAAATGCATAACACGGCCACAGGGCTGACTGGAAATGCTTCATGTTGTGTTGATGTCGGGCTGGAAATCTTTTTGGTGTGTTTCTGAGGGCTCACTTGGAAGGGGGATGTGATGTGGAGGCCTTGGAAGAGCTGGAGCCTGAGCAAGGGGCGTGAGCAGCTCTGTGCCCGCTCGGAGCCAGCGGGGAAGGAGGACCCCGCCGAGCCTGGCTCCTGCACGTGGGGCAGCACGAAACCACCACACAGATGGTCCAGCTCCCTACATTTCCCTCTTTTAATTCAGGAGAGCCAACTCCTCCAGCTGTGCAGGACAACCTGAGTTGTCCTGTGACCCTTCCCTTCGGGCGCTGCCCGCCCGTGTCTCCTCTGGAGTTGAAAATGGTGCTTATGGAGTCCTTGCACCTCCGTTTCTCCCTTCCGGAGAGATAAGTGTGGTGATAAATGTTTCCCCTTGTTCCGTGTCAATTAGCACCGTGAGGTTGCTCTCCAAGGCCAGCCTTTATCTGCTGGATCCTTGGCGGGGGGGCAGGGTTTGTGTGCTGGTGTTTCCAGGGAATTGCCTTCCCGACAGCCCGGACTCTCCAGGAGCACATTTGCCTGGTCCCAGTCCGGAGGGTTTCCCAGCAGGGCAAACAGGGGCGGGTCTGCGCTCACAGGGACCCCACATGTGCTCTGGGGGAGCCTGGGAAGCTTTGGCTCCACATTCCCATCGATCCCGTACAGGGCTTGCAATTCCCACTGCTCCGGGCCCGTCGGAGCGGGCAGGCTGAGGGCGGAAGATGCCCCACGTTTCTCAGCCTCGCAGCTCGGGGAGCGTGAATCGTTTCGCTCTTGGAAGAGCTTTAATAAAAAGCTCCAGTGCAACCTGATGAGAAAAACGTGCTAAACCTTTTCTTCCTTTCTTTTTCCCTCGTTGAAATGGGTCTTTTTTTTTTTCCAGACTATTTTTATCAGGAGCACTTTGAGAAACCCTAGAAATGTTTGAGTTGTAACACTTGCTGAATTAGAGTGCTGGAGGAGTTGGTTTAAGGAGCAGTAAAGTTCCAGCCAATTAGAAAAGAAAATTATTTGTGTCTGGGACAGTTTACTTTAGATTTTAAACAATCTCTGCAGCTTATGGAGGGTTGGACTTCCTTCTGAAGAGATATAACATCATTTCTAATATATTTTACAGCAGCATCAGATGTTAAAAGCATAAGAGGGTTTATATCTCACAGAGGCAGTGCCAGAAGGCCAACAATGAGTTCAGTAATTCCCTGGTTTTCCATGAAGCAGTCAGTGCATTCTATTCCCTTGAATCTCGCTCAGTTACTGTGTCATTCGCTGGAGCTTTTATCCTGATGATTTCAAAACACTGAACAAGTGAAAAACGCGACGGGTTCAGTGCAGATCCACGTTGTGACTGATCTGTGAAAGAAAGGCTGACACACACTGCTGTTTTAGGGCTTGAATTTCTGGTTCTTGGGCATGGAGGCCGTTCCTTAATGCCATATAATTATTGAGTGGTGGCCGGGGAGCCAACATTGCTGCTCTTCAGCTCCTCTGCTGCCACTGTGAAGTGGAACTGTGGGAAAAGCCCCTTCCCTGAGGGTCTGAGGGAGCAGAGCCACTAAAAGTGTTCACAAGGAACCTGAGGCTATTCCTGCCTTGTGGAGCTTCTCAGTATTAGTGTTTTATTGTTCTAAAGGCTGAGTTGGTCCCAAAAGTTTAACAAAACGTGGACCCTTACAATGTGCAGCCTGTCCTGCCGTTGTCCTGCCCTCCTGGCATAGCTGGGCATGGAAGGTTTTCCTCCTGTTCCTTCTCCCTTGGGAGAGGGCAGGAGAAAACAGAGAGGTGCCTTGAGTGTGGCTCAAGGGCTCTGAAATTGTAGTCTTAGAAATGCCCGAGGTGTTCTTAGTTCTGGAATTTTTTTTCTGCCAGGTGGGATTCATTCCAGCAAACTGAAGGAACTGGGGAAGACGGGGCAGGGGGGGGTGAGGGGCAAAACCCAGTGTTTTCTAAAAGAAATGACATGATAGCATTTCTAACTCAGTGGAAGTGACACTGATGCTGCTCTTCCCCAAATCTTTGGGCTTCCTTGGCACTTGGACAGGACAAGAGAAAGGGAGGGGAGGTTTAGGTCAGGTATTAGGGAAGATTTCCTTACGGAAAGGGCTGTCCTGGCACAGCTGCCCAGGGCAGGGGCGGATCCCCATTCCTGCAGGGATTTCGCAGCCCTGTGGATGTGGCACTTGGGGACACGGCCAGTTGGTGGCCTTGGCAGTGCGGGGGGTGGTTGGACTCCATCCTGGACGTCCTTTCCAACCTCGGTGATTCCATGCTGTGATTCTGCTTCTCACGTTGGTGCCTGGACACACTGGCAGGAGACATGCTGGGAGTGGTTCCCCTGAGTGCCGCCTCTGTTGGGTGGGGGGGTTCTACCTTCCCTTCACCACCCCATTTTTAGGGCACCTCGAGCTGGGTAGGAAAAACTGGAAAATATTTCATGTAGGATTTAGCAAAGAGCAAAGCAAATGGAGCGAAAATGCCCTTTGATTTCCAGGTTTGCGGTGAGTTTCCACAGGATCTTTTACTCCTCAGGCGCTCGAGACAAAATCCCGGCTTTGCTGATGGGTCTTGGCTGAAGGTCAGCTGGAAAAGCGTGGTATTTATCCATTGAGGAAGTAGCTTTTCAAAACTTTGGGGGAGGAATTCAGCTAAGTATTTTCTTTAAATCAATATATTTGCAGGGCCACGCTGTAGCTGTTACAACATCTTGGGCTTGTGGAGGTGCTCTGCTCCTTGTTGGAGCTCCTTTAAGATCTTTAGCAATTAGGCTGAGCTGATAAAGCCATGTGGGCTTATCTTGTCTCTTCTTTTAGCTTAGAGGAAATAATTTGTGCATTATATCAGGGATAAGAGCTGGGAAGTGTGAAATCTGATCCCAGTTGTGCCACTTGGTGACCTGTAGGAAATTGGTTCCCCACAGCACTGCAGTTCCCTGGCTGTGTGACAGGTGACTGCTGGTCTCGTCTGCCAGGGCGTTCTGCAGCGATTTGAGGGTTTAAAGCAATACCAAACCTTTTAGCAGGCTCCTCTGTGTGTCATTTTTATTGAAATCAACTAAAAATTAGGTTATCTGGAGCTTACAACAGCTGTGAAATCTTTCTGCTTGAAATCAGTGTATCCCACTTGGTTGGGAAAGATTTTCTGTTCCATTATTCATTACAGGGGCCTTAAAATTATACTCCAGTGACAAAGCCTTGCTTTATTTTTAGACAATTGGCATCCACTTCTGGCTGACCTAGAATGTTTCTTTGATGACAATGCCTGTGATCCAGCTGGGTTTGCTGAATGGTTGAATAAACAAAGGCAGATAGTAAAATGTGGGAAAGAAAAGGCTATTTTTATTGTGTTAGAGAGTCTGTGCAGCCAGGCCCAGGCCTGACTGGAAATGTCCTCTCTGCAGCACTGCACTCTGCTCATCTCCGTGATATCTCTGGAATTTTAGCATTATTGCATTTCGAGGTTATGAGAAGGCTAAGAGAGAAAAAGGCCCAGAGTGGAGGTGATTGACAGGAAAAACCACAAGGAGTTTGTTATCCAGCCTCTTTCCTGCCTGAAGTGTGGAGGTGAAGCACAGGGGAGGGGAGGGCAAGTCCAAGTCCAACTCTGAGCTGCTGTTTTCTTCCTGAGCAGTTCTGCTTTTCTGTTTCCTTTGGTGCCCACTTGTATTTCGTTGCAACGGCTTCAAAATGCACCTGAAGCTTTGGGTGATAACGTAGGCAAAGAACTCCAGGGAGGAGAGTCTCATTTTAACGAAAATCATGGAATCCCAGAGTGGTTTGGCATGAAGGGACCTCAAAGCCCACCCAGTGCCACCCCCTGCCACGGGCAGGGACACCTCCCACCAGCCCAGGCTGCTCCAAGCCCCATCCAACCTGGCCTGGGACACTCCCAGGGATCCAGGGGCAGCCACAGCTTCTCTGGGCACCCTCCCAGTAAATCCAAAGGGTGTTTCAGTCATGGCATCACCATCCCAATTTCCGTCCCTCGTTCAAAAAGAAGAGCCTGAAACAGTGACTGGTGCAAGGAGGGGTCAGAGGGCGAAATTTGGCAGCGATTCAAATTTCTCTGTCAGTTTAGTGGCGGATAAATTTCTTGCGTGTATTTAAGTTTAGATTCTACAGTACAAATAGTAGATAGTATTGGGAAGAATGTCCTGATATTCCAGTTTGAACCCCTCAGTTGTCAGTTTTAACCTGTATAAGGGCAGGGTCAGGTGGGATCTCGGGACAAGGTCCTTCCCCCAGAGGGTGGTGGGCACTGACCGGGCTCCCCAGGGCAGGGGGCGCGGCCCCGAGGCTGCCAGAGCTCCAGGAGGGTTTGGACAACGGGACAGGGAGGGATTGTTGGGGTGTCTGTGCAGGGCCAGGAGCTGGACTGGATCATCCCTTGTGGGTCCATTCCATCTCAGAATGTTCCATGCTTCCAGGAGGTTCCCATTGTCACTGGAGCTGCTGCCAGAGAAGGAGACCCAGCAAAGCCTGACCTTCTCTGGGCTGTAGTCACAGCTCGGGCCAATAAACCCCATTCCTGCCACTGGGAAAGCAGGAATGGCACAGCTCAGGAGCTCCAGCAGGAGTATCCTCCGAGTATTTTAACAGGACAATGAGTTGGTTTGCCCATCTCTTTCAGTGGCTGGTGCACAGGGAGCTGCTTTTAGGGTGTGTGGAACCCCCAGGTGCTCTCCAGCTTTTAACTCTGGTCTGTCCTGCTGGGGGGGCAGTTTATTTCTACCCCATGAAACAATTAAAACACCCACCAGGGCTCTGCAGGAACATCCTTCGATCCTAATCATCATGTTTGCCTTGGATTAGGAGCTTTACAGGATTTATTTAGAAGCCTTTGTGTTTATCTGTTAAAATGGCCTTTCACATCCCCGCTAAGCTCCGTGGCTTCGGTGTAATTTTCCATGGTTCAGACTTCAGTAATAAATAAAATGTAATAAGAATAAATTATAAATATTTATAAGACTATTTTCATCCTTTATGAGGTTCTTAGGATTTAGAATTTAATATCCCAGCCAAAGCTTCAGCCAGGGCTCCTCTCTTGAACATCAGCATGCCTGCTCAGGGTTCTGCAGGGACTAAAAAGCCTCACGTGTCCCGGTGCCAAGGAAAGCATCCGGTGGGACAGAGCAGGGAAAGGCAGCAGGGCTGGGAGCTCTGGGAGCCCAGCACAGCCCGTAGCCATCCTCCTGCCCCTGGCTCTCACTCTGGGTTGCATGCCTGGTTTATTAGGGGGGGGAAAAAAAAAAGGTACAAAGCAAAGGCAAAATAATTTTAATTATTGTGGAGAAGTTGAGTTTTGTCAATGGCTGTCCATGCTTACATTTGTAGCACGAGTAATTCTACACAGTTTGCTTTAACAAATGTCTTCGCAGTGTTTTCCTTTTAAATTTGGACTTGGTTTATTGAATAATGTGTGGATTTTTGGCCAGTAGCTTAGGGAAAGTGGGTTGTTGGTGCTGGAAAAGCAATAAACACAGTTTTCATTTGTCCCCTTGGCTTTAACTGGAGGACTCAGCCCTTGCAGCTCTTGTCTTGAACAAGTTGATTACATCAACTGTTAATTAGGTAATAAGCAGATGGTTTTGTGCTGGTTTAAGGGCAGTGGTGGAGACACGGAACAGGTTGTTTCCTTCACACAGACCATTCCCTGGGGCTGGGGAGGAGCTGCTTGGCTGCTGCTCGGGGGGGTCACTTTGCACCTTGGGCTCTCGGTGTTCTCTGCTGTCCCATCCCGGTCACTCCGGCGGCTTTTCCAGCCAAAATCCAGCCCTGGGATCGTCCTGGCTTGGGTGTCCTGCCCTGGACCTGCCCCGTGGTGGGGCACAAGCTCACAGGCCTTCAGGGCGCTTGGTGAGGCTGGTTATGGGCTGGTGAAGTCGTTTGGTGGTTGTATAAAGTCACTTTATAATTAATGATGAGCCGCCTCTCTCTGAGCTCGCAGCATCTGCATTGCTGAGGAGCTCAGCCAGCTCAGCACGTCTAAGGCTAAATCCAGTAAATCAGGGCTGGAATTGACTGGTTTGTTCTAAATTCCAGCTGTTGAAGTGTCACTAATGTTGGCAGCACTGCGGAGAAGCAGCTTACCTTGCAATAATTGGGCTAATTTGGGATCAGTTCTCGTTGCATATTCCGTAGTCTTGTGCCCTTCAGGAGCCTGGGCAGGCCCTGGCACAGCTTACCCAGAGAGCTTGTGGGTTCCCCATCCCTGGAAGCGTCCAAGGCCAGGTTGGACGGGGCTTGGAGCAACCCGGGCTGGTGGAAAGTGTCACGTGTGGAACGGGATGATCCTGAAGGTCCTTCCGACCCAAACCATTCCAGGATCCCGTGAGGTTTGGGGGATGATGGAAATGCCCATCGGAACTCTCGACCTCTCCATCCTGTTGGGCAAAGAATATCCCACAGCCTCAGTGGAATAAAGGGAAGAGTCTCGTGTTCCAGAATTATCCTGGAAAAAGCCATCACTGGTGTTCAGTGCCTAATTAAGTCCCAAAATCTAAATTCCTGTTAACTAACCATTATTTGGGCAAAATAACCCCCCCCCAGGCTAAGTGGGAAAGGGAGAGCTGGCAGTGCCTCTGTCAAAGCTGGATCCTGCAGAGCTTGGACACGTTCCTGCCAAAGCACAGAGCAGGTTGGACCTTCTTTTGTTGTTTAAGAACTGGTAGAATAGCAAATGTTTTTCTGATCCCTTAAGTAATTTATTCCCTGGGTAACATTCCTTATTGATAAGTCCATTTTTTATTTTGAAGAATGACCCCAAACAGGGCCAAGAGTTAATGGATTAAAAGGAACATTGCAAAAATACCCTACTGAATACGTGCTTGCTGTTAGTGTGTCCTTCTTTATTAATGTCCTGTCTGAAACTGCTGAGGCCCACGTGGGTGGAGGTGGGATTTGACTCTATTGATAAAATCCATGCACTTACATACAAATCCTCCTTAATTTACTACCCCTGGTTTTCCTGGTATCTCAGTGCTGAAGGACTTGAAAAAAAAAGAGATTTTCTTTTCCTGATGTCAAACAGATGTGTTAAAAATAAGTTGTTTTTTCTTATTGTCTGTGGATTTTCCTCATAGAGGCAAATATTTTTGTCATGGATTGAACTTTGTGTTTTCATCTGCTGTTGATACTTGTAGGGCATGCAGGTTCTGGGGCTTTGCAAAAGCGTTCTCTGTGCAAAAATTCATCATATAAAGGAGAGGAATGAGATATTTTTATTACACTGAACCATGCGATTTTTCTGTTGTAGAGAGCAATTAGAAAATAACATTTTCTCCTCTACCTGCCTTGCAAGGAGGGGGATTACTGTAATAAATAAGGACTCTGCAGGCTCAGGCTGGGGTGTGTGATGCCTTCAGCTCTCGGGGAGCTGCCTCTGCAGCTGGGTCTGCTTTGTCTCAGTCGGTGATGTTTAACTGCGCTCAGCAGTGCGGGAAGAAATATGGATTGGGGAAGGCACATCCCGGGAAGCGCGGCGAGCAGATAGCAGGGACTGGGCTGGGGGGGCTCACATTTCAGGGGGAATGTTTGGGATGAGCATGGAGAGGGAGGGATCCTTCCTCCCCTTAGTTTAGCTCCTGCAGCCCACCCTGGCCTAGCGAAGAGCAAGGAGGGGTAAGAGTTTCTTTTCTGATCTCTAATCGTTGGGTTTAATCGCGGCTTTCCCGGCCGGTTTTTGTCGCGGGCGCAGGAAATTCGTCCGGCACAGGCTGTGAGAAGCAGGTTTTAATAGTCTCAGCACTGACCAAAATGAGTAATCTGGGGGTTCTTTTTGCTTATTAATTTGCTCTTTAATTAATCAGCAATTAGCAGTGTTATTAGTGGCTCGGGCTGGCCCGGCCGTCACAGCCCTGTGTGACACGTGGCTCTGCGGGGTCAGCGGCAGGGGGTTTGTCACGTACGATAGAACCGTCTTATTTATTTACCCAGAGCTCAGATGTGGCTTTCAATTCCACACTGAAATCTTTCCCTTGGAAAACAATCCTCCTGCTGCTCGAATTCCGCTTGGAATTCGCCTTAATTTGCAGCAGCGACGCGGAACAGCCGGAGCCTTTTCCAAGTTGTTTTCCTCTGAGGAATATTCCCCTTTCCCAGCAGCTTTTCCCCTCCAGCCCAGCCCACCTGCCCAGGTGCTTTAGGGGGTGGGTTTTACAGCCGTGGTTTGGTGGCTGGAAGCGCTCCTGGGGATCCAGGGACCGCCTGGGCTCGGGGAATGTTGGTTTCCATTTGGGAAACACCCAAAATGCTGCCCAAAAAGCCTCTCGTGGTGCCGGGGGAAGGGAGGGATGAACTGTTTCCATCGGCCCCACCGGCCTCTTTGTCCTGGGGATCCTCAGCTTCCCAAGCTCCTCCAAAGCTTTCGGGGCTCCCACGTTTTCTCCTGCTTTTCCCTGGGTTTTTTGACTGGTTTCTGGGGCCGGGAAGCGAGAACTGGACACGTTTCCAGGCACAGCGTGGGGTTCCATCGCATGGAGCGAACCTCCCATGCCTTGCCTGTCAGGCTCTGCTGGGTTCCTTTTCGTGAGTCTGCACAGTTAATCTGGAAATAAATGTGTAAATCAAGTTGTAAATCTCAGCTAATTTAGAAATTGACTCGTGCTCGTTGGGGGGGTGAATTTCACCTGCCTTTTCTGGGATGCTTTGGAGTGTTGCCTGGAATTCTCTGCCTTCAGCTCTGCTCCTGCACACCGGCTTTCCCTAATTCCACACGTTGTTCCACATGCGGGGTTCAGAACGTGTTGAGAACAGTTTTCTGTCTGCAGGGAGGCGAGAGACACTTAGAGAAACCATCCTGTGCCTTCAGCCCCTCTGAAGGTGCAAGAAATTCCCAATGATTTAAAGTGTTTCTCCTACTTTTCAGAAATTAATACGGAGTTTTTGACTAAAAGGTCTGACGTTTCACAGGCCCTGCACGTTCTCATCACCACTTGTATTTAGTAAGGTATATTTGAGAAGAAAAATATTCTGCAAGCAGCATGTTTTGTATAAAAATACTGTGAACTATGTTACCATATTTTATTTGTTGCCAGAGCTGAAACGCAGCCTGTTCTCCCCCTTGAAGCTGTTAAACAGATCCAGCCTGAGCCTGATAAGTTGTGTGTAAATTCTACATTTCTGGCATTTATCTTGAGGGTTTTTTTGGGGGGAATCATTCAAAACACTGAGGGATTAATTTCCTTAAATCCCTTGTGGGGAATTTGGTCCGTCTGCCTTGGAATGTCACACAGGAAAAGCGGAGGGAGTCGCTGTCTCAGGGCAGGGGATGCTGGGGCTGGGCTGGGTTTGTGGCACTGCCCGGGGGCTTTGGCAGGCGCAGGAGGGTTTCTCTCCGTGTCTCTCACCTCCCTGCACACCAAAAATGCTGCTCAGCACGTTTTAAACTCCGGGTGTGAAATAACCTGTGGGACTGTGCACAGATGATGTGCAGGATCAGAGCTGGGGAGGGGGGGGGGGGAGCAGAATTCCCAGTGAGGAGACCTAAGTCGTGCTTGCGTCTCGAATTATTCCTGCACACCTGCTGAAACAGGAATTAAACCGCGGATATTTGCCTGATGCCCTTCCCAGAAAACAGAGAACTGACGCAAAATTCAGTTTCTTGAGCCACAGCTGAACCCAAAGGGTTGAAGGTACAGAATTAGGACTGAAACCTTTCAAAATACCTTTTGCCGTTGGTTCAAAATAAGGAACCTGCTGAACCAAATCCCTGTTTCCGTATATTTGAGCCCGGCTTTGCCATCCCTTCAGGTCTGTTTGCCCCTTTCCTCCCTCTCTGGAGCCCTCCAGCAGGGAAGGATTCGGGGAGTTAATGAAGCCCCTTTAAAATCCTGCATTTCCAGCTCCGCTGGAGCTGCCAGGGAAGCGCCACTTTGGAGTTTTGCTGGGAGCCCAGTGTGGGAGGGCTGAGCTCCCGGGGCCGGAGCCCAAGGGAACGGGGGGCTGCGGCCACTTCCAGGGGCAGGGCACTCACGGGGGCTGGGGCTCAGAGCGCTGGTGCTGGCTCTGGGTGTCTCCGCTGCTCCCCTGCCCCTGCCCACCTTGGCATGACACGGAAAGGCCAGCCCTGGCTTTTAGACAGCGTCCCCAAAGTCCTTGGATTCAGACTTGGAACCAGGTCCTGCTAAAGAGGGACTTATATTTCTCTGTGGTGGGGTTTCCTCCCCCCCCCTCCCCCGTCAGTTTTCTGGTTTTAAAAACCGAGTATTTTTTCCACGTGTATTGTTCTCTTTTCATTTGTGTCTTTTTCTGGGAAAATATCACGTATCTAAAGCTTTTTTTTTTCCCCTAGAAAAGCACTTGCCAAGCAAATCCTAATTGAAGTTATCCAAAGGAAGGGTCATTTTTCCAGCGAGACTTCTCCATATATATTTTTTCAGACAACTCGCGAACGCCCAGCCAACAATAGCAGGGGCATCTTTCAACTTTAACCTTGTGTTCTTTAAAATTTGTTTAACAAAAAAAAAAAAAAAAAAGAGATTGGAAGAAGTTTTGTCTTTTCCATGAAGTAATTCTTTGGAAAACCCTGATAATAAAAAGGAGGAGAAATGGGAATGTTCAACTTGTTATTTTGAAAAAAAACCCACCATGAACTGTTGAATTTTGAAAAACATGGAATTGAGGAAAAAAAACAGAAAAAAAATCCTGCAGCAAAAACCTTTGGGGTAAAAACTTCCAGAATATTTGACTGTTAGGAAAAGTTAGTATAGAAATAATATAATAAATGAATAAAACCTCGGTACAAAGGATAATTTATCTCTTTTGTACTGACGGTGTTTCTTCCAGGCAAAACCGTTCTGGTCCCATGGGCTGAGCCAGAACCAGGAGTCCTGGAAAGCCAAGGGAGCACAGGGAATAATCCCTTAGGGAAAAGCCATCCCTGTGAAAGCAGGCTGGGTGTTTATTAGACCCAGGGAACACCCTCAAAATCTCAAACCCCAATTTTCCCTCAGCTGAGAGCCCGGCAAAGGTGAGTTGGGGCGAGGGCAGGAGCAGCTCGGGGTGGGCTCTGGGCACGGGGCTTTGCTCGGTAACAAATAATCCTGCAGCTTTTTGGAACGGTGTTCAGGTCTCTCCATAAATCGAAGGGAAATCCCCAGGGCGTAACTTGCTCCTGGTTTTTCACCCGTGCGACTTCAGTGGGTGTTTATTTGCGTGGATTAATGCATTAAAGCCACGGCAGGACTTACTGCAATTCCCGTGTCGCGTTGAAATGAAACCAGAACGTTTCCTTCTGGAACCATAAGCCCAATATTTCAGTGCAGCTTTTCTGGTGGAGATACTTTTCCCTGAGTTATTTCTTCCTGCCATTGTTTGAAACTAAAACCAGAGCTGGGGAGTCTCCTGGAAGACGATTCCTCAGCGGGGACGGGCACCAGGGAAAAGGAAACCCGGAGCACTGAATTCCTCTGTTAATGAAACTCCCGGGGATTTCCGGGGCTGTTGGAAGTGTGCGTGATGGATATTCACTGCAGGAGCTTCTTTAGGGGGGGTTTGGATCTTGCTTTGGCTGCTTTTCCAAGGGGCTTTAGAGGAGATAAATGGAGAATGTGATGGGAATACCCGGGTGGGCTGCACGCAGTGCCCTTTGCCGCTCCCACCTGCAGAGCTGCCCTTGGCCTTGC
The DNA here is from genome assembly GCA_035583155.1 of Acropternis orthonyx. Lineage (NCBI taxonomy): Eukaryota > Metazoa > Chordata > Aves > Passeriformes > Rhinocryptidae > Acropternis > Acropternis orthonyx. Next base: position 19,071,448 of record JAWWEU010000020.1, read on the forward strand.
AGGGCAGTGAACGGAGAGCAGGTCTGGGACCTGCCCTAACTCTCCCCTGCGCTGTGGTTTGCTCTCTGCTGCTGATTTACAGAGCCCTGGGCTCATATTTGTGGTTTCTGGTGGGGTTATTAAAGGGTGACATCAAGATTGGAAGGCATCATTTTAATACTAATATTTCCAGAATGCCTCGGGACATTCCCTTCTCCTTTATTGAACCTCACGTTGGAGGTGTGAGAGATGGAGGAGGAAAGCAAGGATGCCCCTGGGGATCTCAGGGGCATTTCCAATCTGCTCCTCATAATGCAGAGGGTTCCCACTCCAGACCAGGACCTGTCTTTGGCATCAATTCCCACATTCCAGGACCATTTTGAGGGGAATGGCCTGAGAGATTTGTTTGGGTGGAGGGAACGTGGAGCGCTAACTGAGTTAGAGCTGGGGCTGGCTGGGCTCCAAAATATCCAGCATGATGTGCTTCCAAAAGGCTGGTGGTGGGATGGGAGTCCTTTTCCAGGAAAATCTCAGAGAGGGACAGAGCCAAAGCACAGGATTGGAGCCAACAGGCATGGCATTGCTATCCACAGCCAATAAAGCTCCTAATAAAAAGGGGAATAGAATTGAATTAGAGAGGAAAAATGTCCCTTGTGGACATTGATTATAATAACCTTTAGGATGATGTTCTAGAAGGGTGGATTTATTCCCCCCAAAAATGGGCTTTCCCTGTATAATTTGATCAATATTGGGCCTTCCTCGGTGACGTGGCAGAGTGAACAGTAACGGGGCAAGTGTGAGATGATGGGGTGCGGAGCACTTGGGTGGGTGTTACATCCAAAACCCCCTTACGAGATGTTGCCAGGAGTCCCAAACTCCAGCAGGGGAGGGTCCTGTGACCAACCTGCATTCGGATTGTGGACTGATGATTTTTTTTATAGTATGTTTTAAAAGCCTCATGCAAAAACTGTACCTTTGCAAATTCTCCTAACCTCATCCTTCAGGGGGAACCTGTGGTTTTTTTTGAGCTGCTCTGTGCAAGAATATTCCCCAGAGCTTATCTGAATTAGCAAAGATCTCCATCGGTGGATTATTTTAAACCAGAATAAGCCCCTGCGTGGACACTCTTACAGAACTGCAGCGGGTTTAACTCATGTACCTTAATTCATTTTTGAGTCTGAATTAGATGGAATTAATGAAAGTCACTAGAATTATGAACGAGAGTCTGAGGGATTTAATGGAGTTCAGCTTGACCATTGTATTTTTTCCCTGTGTCCTGCTATAAATGTTTACTCTTTCATGTAACAGCACAGCCTGCGTGGAAAGAAGAGGCTTGTTTGGAGCTGGGGAGTTCCAGCTGATCAGGAGCGCCACAAGTTTTACTCTGCTCAGTCAGTATGCAGTGTGTGCCCTCTTGCTCCCAGATATGTCCCCCAGCAGGTGGAAAAGGGAATATTGAGGATTTTGAGTGTGTGCTTTTACATAGATTTGTCTCCCTGCGCCGGCTCTTTCCTACTCGTGTCATTCGAAGTGGGGGAATCGGGAGGCAGAGCCGAGGAATTACGGAATCTATAGTTACACACTTGCGGGAAAAGCTGTTCAGGGCTTGGACAGGAGACAACTTTCTGTGTTTACCTTAATTCCAGAGGTTCCCTCGTGCTCCCCCAGCTCTTGGGAAGGGCATCTTGGGTTTCCCTGACCTGTCTCGTCTGCCTGTCACTCACATTCTCAGCCGAGCTGTTTCTTCGGAGCAAGGTCCGTTCTTTGTGCTCTCCATGCTTTTGTTCCCTGCTGTTCCCTTTCAAGCTGTCGGGAATTTTGCCATTGATTTGACAGGACCTGGATCGGACCTGGAAGTTTTGGGCTGCAACAACAAGACTCTGGTTATTGGAGGTATTTGAGAGCCGTGGATGTGGCGCTCGGGGTCGCGGTTCCGTGCTGGGAATGGTTGGACTCGTGGTCCTGAGGGGGGCTTTTCCAGCCTCAACCATCTTAGGATTCTGGGATTGTTTCAGTTTCTTGGTATTTTCTGCTTTGTAGAGTCAGGAGTTGTTGGCAGTGGAATCCAATGTTTGGTTGCTGTGTCATCCGAAGAGCAGCGGAGCTGGGAAGGGGCAGGAGCGTGTCCAGGGAAGGGAAGGGGCTGGAGCAGCAGGAGCAGCCGAGGGAGCTGGGGGGGCTCAGCCTGGGGAAAAGGAGGCTCAGGGGGGACCTTCTGGCTCTGCAAGTCCCTGCCAGGAGGGGGGAGCCGGGGCGGGAGGATCAGGCTCTGCTCCCAGGGAACAGGGACAGGAGGGGAGGGAATGACCAGGGGAGGGGCAGGTTGGATATTGGGAAAATTCTTCCACTGAAAGGGTCATCCAGGCCTGGCAGTGGGGGAGTCCCCGTCCCTGCAGGGATTTCAAAGCCCTGTGGACGTCGCACTTGGGGACAGGGGTCAGTGGTGGCCTTGGCAGTGCTGGGGGCTGGTTGGACTCCATGGCCTTGGAGGCTTTTCCAGCGATTCCGGGATTCCACGTGAGCTCGGGGCCGTGTTTGTAGCACATCCCTGTGCTGTGTTTCGCTCTGGGAGCGACACAAATCCCATTTCTGTGGCATTCAGAGCCCGTTGCCTTCCCCTGCTCCCTCTGGAGCTGACAAAGACCGGCATCCATCCCTCCTGCCTGTGATCTCGCTGCCCTATCGGCCCGAACGGCAAGCATTCCCAAATATTCCCGGAAAAGGGACTCCGGAGTCAGAGCCCAGGAATGAAATGCGTGTGAAGGCCCCTCTGGGTTCTGGGAGGAGGGAGAAAGGACTTCAGACGGGAAGGTCTGACAACACCAGCACTGGGGAATTTATTGTTATTGTTTCAGAAAGAGGAATTGGGAGCATCTTGAACCACTTGCCCCAATTGGCCGAGCCGGGAAAATATGTATGGACACATTATCCATAGAAAAATCTGAATATTGGAAATACTTTCGCTCTGTGACAAATGGAACCATTTGTTCCTAATTTTTCCTGTCCAAACAGTGCTCCCGGGGCTGGAAGAGCCCGGGCAGGGAGAGGAGGGGATTTATTGTCATGAAAAGATCTTTTCCCCCTGGATTTTTGCCCTTTGATTTGCTGTTCTTGCAAGTCCCCCCCTAAAAAAGAGGGAGAAATCCCCAAGATAAATCAAGCAGAAGATAAACCCCTTTTATTCCTGCAAGGTTTTTATGCATAATCCTGCAGAACACGTGGAAGAAATGCTTTGTAAACCTTCCTGTGTTTGTTCTCAGAGAGATTCCAGGGGGGAAAAGTGGAAAAAACTAATGGAAATTACAGAAAAGGGTAAAAAAATCCAGATAAGAGCAATCCTTACAGCCCAGGTGTTGTGAGCAGAGGGATGAGGATCAAAATCAGGGATTTAAGGATAACAAGAGGGGATAAGCACAGAAATCTTAAATTTTAGACTACAAGGTAGTCTGCATTAAGCAAAGATTCCACAAGCAAAACTCATCTTTTGGCTTTAAAAGCGCAGGGGTTTTTTTTCCCCCTGTGGAATTAATTCCATTAATTAAAGTTTCGTGCCTTTTTAGGGACATTTTAGAATTAATTTTTAAAAAAAATATTGCTGTGGGCATGTGCTGGTTTGTCCCCAAATACTCACAAATGTACTGAATTTAGGAAAGAGCAGAAAAACCTCTTGTTTTTATAAATACGTTCACATGTCTCAGCTTTTTACTCATTTGGAGTTTTTTATTTTTTAGTCATTACAGGTGCAAATTAAATCCTGTCTAAATAATCATAATTAGCAAATTCGAATTTGTTTGCTTCCAGCTGAATGGAGAATTTATGTTCTGTGGAAGTCAAAATGTGCCTCTTTAATAGATCGAATAATGTTTTAATCGAGTGGACGGAATATAAAAATGCCAGTTTTAGAGGAGAACTGTTTTTTCTTTACAATCCAGAAATTCCCAATTAGGCAGTACTTGCAGTGTGTCTAATTAATGATATTTTTTAATCCATAAATGCTTTTTCCTCCCCCTCTGGCATTTTAACCATCCCCAGGAAGAATCTCAGGGAGTTACCCCGGATATTCCTCCTTACCACGAGGTCCTGATGCTCTAATTTGAGGTGCATTAATTAACGAGGAGGAATTAAAGCTCCTGCAGTTCTTTGACTGTCAAAACGTCCTTTTAACGGCAAGAATAAACTCGCCAAATTTGGGTGCTCCTACAATTTAGTGGGAAACTTTTCACTATTGAAAAATCAATTGATAACGACACAAAAATCCCAGGGATTGGTTGTGGGAATATTTTCCGACACTGGAAAAGCGTTTAAGCCAGGACTAAAGCGCAGCTTAAGCTGCTCCTGGGATCCTCTGAAAACAGAGAGGCAAAAAAGGCAGGGGATGTTCTGGGCTGCGAAAACTCATCCCACATCAAATTCCCTACTCGGCTTCCAGAGGGGGGACAGGGATCTGTGTCCTGGTTTAAATCTGGGCCTAAACGTGGCCTGGGGAGTCGCCGCTGGCCGAGCTCGGACCCTTCCCCGTTTCCGTCTCTTTGCCTGTTAATTCTCCACATTCTTCCCAACCTCACTGTGCAGGGGAAGAGGTGGGAGCTGTGCCGTGTCCACGAGCTCTGGGTAGGGAACTGGGATAAGAAATGAGGAATTCTGGGGGTTTTTCCCTACATTTTTGAGGATTTTCTCCGATTTTTACCAGAAGAAGCCCAAGCAGCCTCTGTGCTTTTGGGGGAGAACAGTCTGATGCCCTTTGGCTCCGTTTGAGATCCCGTCTCATCCCACCTTCCCTCCCCAGGAACAGGACACTCTTCCAAACTTTCTTCCTCTGTCAGTTGGCACAGCATGTTTTGCTTTGGGCAGGATTAGGAAAACTCTTTGGAAGTGCACAGTGCCCTGGCCTGGCAGCTGGATAAAAACCCTGGGATTTTCACATCCCCGGCTGCTTTGGGGGCTCTTTGCCCCCTGCTCAGATTCCAGGGCAGTTTTTCCCCCAAGATGTTGAAATGCTTTGGGAATCTCAGTGCACGGAGGACCTTGACATGTTTGTGACAGGTTTTCCCCCAAAGTCTTTGGGATGGGTTTGATTTCCGTGTGACATTTCACATAAACTCTCCTTTGCTGTGCTGCAAGTGGAATAATTTCAGGAAACTAAATTTCATGGACCAAATGAAGTGACTTGTTTATTGTGACGGAAAATTGAGCATTTTGCAACTTCTGAGTTTGATTTCCAATCAAAACAATCTGCTTTTTATGCTGTGTGCCCCCTTGTGATTTATGGGGTTTCAACAGTGGGCTTTGATGGATTTTTGATGATATTCCTCAAAACCCCTACGGCAAATTCGAGCCTCCCCAAGCAAAACCTTTTTCGTGCTCAAATGAAGTCCAAAGATGTTAGAAATATTTCATGGGTTCCTGGCAGCCCTTCTGAAGTGTCAACCAAATGTTGGCAGGAACAGCCCGGGGTCACCTATTGGTGTCTTTTAATGAGTTTTGGTTTTAATCTAAATGTCTGAACTGGAGAGATTTGTTTCTGCTTAGAAAGCCAAAGACTCCGTTCAGCGAGCACTTGCCGACAGCTGCATGAAAGGAGGGAACTTAAAGCCACTTGTTTGCAGCTCAAATAAATACTCCAAAATGCTTTTATTGAAAAAATACCCAGGGCAGCTTTGGTTTATCTTCGCTGTTGGGTTTCATTCTCTCTCACGTCGCTGATTTACAAGCAAATGAAAACGTTACGGCCACAGCGAACCGACACGGAGCAGTAAATTATAAAGTCTGTAAAAGCGCTGGGTGATATTTAGTGAGACAAAACAAGAAAAAAGGGGTAAGGACAAGTAAATTGCCCCTGGAATTTCAGCTTAGTTCCCCAAAGTCAGTGTTAAGCTGGTCCTTGAGTGCCTGGTTTAAGCGAACTCAGGTTGCCGGGTCTGGGTGAAACGGAAACAGTTCCTCCTGAGCAGGGAAATGCAAGAAATAAGAACAACTTTATTTCAGTTGTAAAGATAAATATTGGCAAAAGCTGCTGCTGTCACTGCTGGGGTCGTGCAGAACAAGTGTTCACCACATCAGTTTGCTTTTGAAGGCTTTCCCTTTAAAAGTGATTTGTTTTCTCTTCGTTTTTACCTTTTAGCAATTCTGGGAACGGGTCTCGGTGTCTGTCCTTCGCAATCGCAGCTCAGGGCTTTTAGACTCGGCTCTTGCTTTTATTTGCTGTGCTTTTGCTGTTGTCACTTTTAGACTCAGCCCTTATTTATTTGTTCTGCATTTGCCATTGTCACTTTTAGACTCAACCCTTATTTATGTGCTGTGCATTTGCCATTGTCACTTTTAGACTCAGCCCTTACTTACTTGCTGTGCAGGTCCCATTGTCACTTTTAGACTCAGCCCTTAGTTTATTTGCTGTGCAGGTCCCATT
>JAWWEU010000020.1:19080499-19092987 GCA_035583155.1 Acropternis orthonyx
TAATAATAAGAGTAACAATAGTAACATACTGCTCCACAGGCACTGGCACAGTGATAATAGTAATAATAATAATAATAATAGTAAGGTACCACTCCACACGCAGCCAGGTACAATGGTAATAATAGCAATAATAATAATAAGAGTAACAATAGTAACATACTGCTCCACAGGCACTGGCACAGTGATAATAGTAATAATAATAATAATAGTAAGGTACCACTCCACACGCAGCCAGCTGCAACTGTAACAGTAGTAATAATAATAGTAATAATTGTAACGTCCTGCTCCACAGGCAGTGGAACAGTGATAATAGTAATAATAATAATAATAGTAACGTACTACGCCACACACAGCCAGGTACAACAGTAATAATAGTAATAATAATAATAGTAACAATAGTAACGTCCTGCTCCACAGGCAGTGGAACAGTAATAATAATAATAATAGTAATGTACTGCTACACAGTCAGGTGGAACAGTAATAATAGTAATGATAGTAATAATAATAATAATAGGAACATATTGCTTCACACAGAGGCAGGTGGAACAATATTAATAGTATTATTAATAATAATACTAACGTACTGCTTCACACAGAGGCAGGTGAAAGAGTAATAGTAATAATAATAATAATCTACTGCTTTGCACAGTCAGGTGAAATAATAATAATAGTAATTGTCATAATAATAACATCGATAATAATAATAACAACAAGAAATACAACAATATATATAATAACTGGATATACAATAATAACAATATGAAGAACAAATAGCATAATAATTTGTATAATGATAATTAGAAGAAATACAATAATACCGTAACTAGATATAAAATAATAACTAATAAGAAGAATACGAAGAAGAAATATAGTAATATATATACAATAACTAGAGGAATAATAATAACTAGATTAATAGTAAATGGATTAATACTAATAAGATATACAATAATACATAATTTATTATATATGTATATATATTATATGTATATACAATAATATATATGACTAGAATATATGTAATAATATAGATATTATTTATATGTATATTTATTATGTATATTATTGTGTATATTTATATGTATATTTATTATGTATAGAATGACTAGATGTATAATAACTAGATATAAAATAATGAGAATAAGAATAATTAGATGAAGCTATATCATAATAATATATGTAATAACTATATAATAACTATATACAAAACAACCAGAATAAGAATAACAAGAAATACAATAATAGAAGAACTAGATAAATAATAATAACTGGATTCATAATAGTAACAACAATATAACTATATATATATATATATATATATATATATATACACTATAACTATATATAACTATATTTAAATATGTATATATATATATATATAACCCCTATTTCCCTGTGCTCTCAAAGGGCTCCTGGGACACGGATCCCGAGGCTGGGAATGGCCGGGGGGCCTCTGGAAGCGCCACCACAGCGGGTGTCCCAAGCTCCTTTTCCCGGGGGCAGGAAGGAGCCTCTGGATTGCTCCAGAGGGAAATGGTGGTACCAGGAGGAGAAGAGGCTTCAGAGAACACGGTGGTGTTCCGAAAATACAGAGATTTCCAGACTACCCTGTTCATCTGGGACCTCAGGGCTGCCCCAGGGTCAGTGCAGGTGTCTCTCCCAATAATCGGGCTTTGCTGGAGCCTAAGGGCTGGAATTCGGGAGGCAAAGGCAGCGTGTTGTGTGTCAGGGCCGGACCAAGCGTGCCCTACGGAATCCTTCCATCCCCTGGGCCCTGGCACGGCTCCCGAGCCCACGGCAGTTTGGGCCAGGAGCAGAGGCGGCAGCTCCGGCGTGGCCTGGGGGAATTCCTGAGCCCCTCTGGAGCCCTCTGTCCCTCTCTCCGAACAGGCGGACGGAGTCAGGCTCAGCCTGAGCGTGGGGAGTGACCGCGTGAAGAAAAATCTGGGAATCCGAGGCAAAATAATTCATTCCTTAATGGGCTGGGGGAGGAATAACTTTTCCTGCCACTGTTTAAACCTCTCCGAAATCCCCGTCCAGGACCCTCCTCCCCTCCGGGATAACATTATCAGGTTATCACTTTTATTGCTGCCCCACTTCTGATTTATGTTTTGCCCCTCCAGGCTGCCAAAAGGTGGTGGTTTTCTGTACAATTATGTGTATTTTATACACAGTCACTCTCTCTGGGTTCAGCAGTTTCCTCTGCACACTCCAGAGTGTTTCCTAAGAATTCAATGTTTTGTTACCAGCCATTTGTGCTTCCCAGGGATTACAAAGAGGAAAGTTTGGAGCTGGTCAGGGGGAAGATTTTTGCTTGGTAATTCCTTCCTGACACTGGGAGAAAACCACACTTTAAATGGCTTTGCTTTAAAAACTTGGGGGTTGACTGTAAAAAGAAGCAATTTTAACCTTCTAACAGCAGGATTATTTTCTGCTGCTCTGGTGAGTTTGGTCCTGATTCCCAGTCTGTGGCCACACAGGGCATGCCTTGGGGTGGGATTTCTCCCCTCTTTTATCCTTCAGTGACAGGAACTTCTCCATGGGTAGAACATCACTCAGGGTGAGCTTCATTCAGCCAAGTATTGTTGCTGAGCACCAGCCTGTGCTCTTGAACACAAATATTCTGAACCCCAGTCTCTGCTTCCAGCCTTTCTTCTTTCAGGTCATGGACTAGTTTGACATTATCCCAGCTGGGTTTTAAAGGGACTTCCGGAACTGGCAGCATGTTGGGAAGAACCAGATGTGGACTCTCGGAAAACAGTCCTTCTGGGTCTGAGCTCTCCTTGGTGTCTGCTTCGGAGCCACACTCCGTATTCCAGGGGTAAAAATTGAGAGGGGCTCAAAAATGCAGCTTAAAAAAGGCAAATGCTGATGGGGAAGGTTAATTTCCCTCTCCAGCTTGCATGTGCATCCATGTCAAAGACCTTTGGCTGCCCTGGAGGCTCAGCTGGTAGCAAAGGGTGGATTTATTGTCACGGGGAGGGGCAGGCACAGCCTGGGGGTGTCTGTAGGTGCGACTCTGAGCTGGGATTTGGGGCTGGGCTGGTTCCCCTCAGTCCGTCCCACAGCCCTGGATTTCACTGCAGGGGAAAAGGAACGACCTCACAGAACCTCAGAGAGGGTAAAAGCGCCCTGAGAACGCACACGTGGTTGGAGTTTGACCCCCAGGGGAGAACAGGCACTCAACTACTGTGCCAATTGTGTCCCACTCCCAGGGCAGGGGGCTGGGGGGATTTGTGGCAGGACAGAGGGGGATGTTCCCTAATGGGGTTACAGTGACTCTGGGCTGAGAGTGCGGAGGTGAAGGGGATAAACAATCCCTCCTCCTCGTTCCAGGTTATCTGCTGGAATAGTAGTTCCCCCGGGAATGCTTCCCCATCAGAGCTGGTACATGGAAGGAGAAAAAAAAAAAAAAGAGGTTTTAAAAATCACCACACCAGAAAACTCATTTTCGTTGTGTTGTCACCATGGAGTGAACTGGCAGTGCACGTTTTTGAAGGGCTTGTGTCATTCTGAAATGTTGGGCTACCGGAGAAAGTAAATAAAGGAGGGAATGGTTCCAGTAACCAGGAATTCATATGGACAATCGGGGAAGCATCACTTGCAGCCCCAGAAGTTGCAGTGCACGACTTGGGCAAACCAAGTGACACCCTGGTAGGATTCACCTCGTGCCGTGCCTGGAAATTAGAGCAGGAACATTTGCATCACCTCCGAGGCTGCTGTGAAAGAGGCACCAATTCCCGGGGAATCGGAAACATTTGCCCCCTTAGTGCCTGGGCTAAGGGGAAGCACATGTGGAGCTGCAGTTCTGAGCAGCTTCTGCTGCCTGGACTGAGGTGGCTTCAGGTGGAGAAAAGGGCTATAATTCATGTGTTATCTGTGAGCCTGGCGGGGGGGGAGTCAGGGGTGCTGCTCTGGGGTGGTCCGGGGTTGTTAGATCTGTCGGAAAGACGAGAATGTAAAAGTGACAGTGGGTGTGTGTAAGAACATCCACCTCCGTGGAGGGAATCCGTCAGTTTTTCTAATTGCTTTTCTTTGGAACTCTTTTCTTAAAAAAAAAAAAAAAAAAAAAATGGCCTCAAACATAAGATTTGCTGAGGTGGAACATGATCTGTAACATTTAATATCCCTCCCATCTGCTCTTGGTTTTGGTCATCACTGGAGCCCACGGAGCAGTTCACAGCAACACTGGCCTTTTCAGTGCCAAGGCTGGAAATAAAGTGGATGAATCTCCTCTTATTTTGGATTCTTTTTCCATGAACTTTCCTCAGAGATAAAAGCCAAGATTAGAGCTGTAGTTGGGTATTTTAATTCCTTTCCTACCGGTGTCCTGTAACTTTTTGTAGGAGTATTTGGAGAAGTCCAGGTGTTCTGTCATATGTTTTCCATTCTAAAAATCAGCCTTTTCATTTGTTTATTTTTAGCCTGAATTCTGGAATTTGTATTCCCCTTACACAAGGACATATCCACTGAAACAGGAAGAGAACTCCTCGTGTCCTGGTGTCTCCCAGCTCTGTCATTCCTGCCACGAGGTTTGGGTGGAAAAGGGAAACTAAAGACAGCAGACAGTTCCAAGCTCTGGATTCCTTCATTGCCTGGGAAGTCAGGGAGCATCTTCTCTTAGGTGGAGGAAAAATCCCTGAGGTTCAAATGTGCTCTTTAACTTGGGTCAAGTTGCTGCTTTCTCATGTCCTTGGGATGTGTTTTTTTCAGGAGTTACATCCACAGCGGGTTTTTTTGGTGTGAGTTTCTCTAAACAACTCCTTAATGCAGTTCAGGTAACTCTCCGGAGCACTGTTTGCTCCCTTAAGTGCTCTTTAATTGACAAGTCCTGGCTCAGAACTTCCCCAGCTGCTGATTTACAGCTCAGGCCCCTCGCTGGGGCTGTTCCTGCCACCCTCCTCCTGCTTTTCCTTCGAATCCATCACGTCCTCCTGATCCTGATGGATGGAACTTGAGCCGGTTACATCATTGCACAGTTAAAGTGGGGGGAGGGAGAATATTAATTTGCTTTTCCTTAGGGCTTTTCCTGGGCATTGCAGTCCTAGACCTTCTCTGCTCCTCCATGGACGAGCCGTTGTCGCTCGGGCTTTTTCCCCACTCCGCGTTTCTCCGAGTTAATGGGATCCTGCCGTGTACAGTAGGAGCAGTGTTTTGTTACCCTGGCTACAAGAGCCAAACTTTCAGATGTTATTTTGCTAGAATTTAAAAAAAAAAAAAAAAAAAATCCCTGCCAGTTATGATGCAAACATTTGCAGTTCCCCCTAAATGCCTTTTCCCTCTGGAGTCAAAGTGAAATCACCGCTCCGAGGGCAGGCTGAGGAATTGCTTTGGACACTGGAAAGCAAAGCAGCAGCTGTGCGTGATCTGGGAGATCCTCTAGTTGGAAGTGGCGTATTTACTGCCAGTCTCATTGGAAGGGATGGACCTTCTCAGCAGCACCGAGAGTCCAAATCCTCCTTCTCAGTTATTTATGGAAGGATGGGATGCTCCTTGTGCTGCGGCTGCCTCAAGACCTGAGCAGAATTCCAGAGTGAATTCTCCAAGTCCTTCAGCATTTCTCTTGACCTCTTGTATGTTGAGTAAAACCCAAACCCAACGTTCCGCTGGAAAAACCCATTGAAGCCAAAGGCTTCTTTAGAGCTGCTCCAAGGAGGGGATTATTGTGGGGAGGTGGAAGTGCCCACTCTGGAAAATCTTCCTTTTGGAAGTAACTCCATGGTTTTGCCACCTTTGCTGCTGACACTGGGCTGTTTCTTCACAAAATGTTGGAATTGTGTAGATTTGTTGCTGCCCTATCCCTGGAAATGTCCAGGGCCGGGTCGGAGCAACCTGGGCTGGTGGAAGGTTTCCCTGCCCATGGCAGGGGATTGGGATAAGATGGTCTTTAAGGTCCCTTCCAACCCAAACCGCTCTGGGATTCTGTGATTCCGTGAGATTTGAGTAATATTTACTGTTCTTAGGCTGAATTAACTCCAAAGGTTTTGCAAGCTCTAACGGAACACGGAGGGCTGAGCTGAAATGCTTGGTTATGTGTTTCTGCCTTCTCTCCTTCCTTGCCAAAGGATTATGGGGATATCTGGAAGGATTTTGGATGGATTGACTACCTGGCATTCCCATGTCCATATGTGTGGGGTTGGTGTGATACAATCCACGGGTTCATGGGCACGAAACCCCCAGATCCCTCCTTCAGGGATCTCTGGCAGCCTCAGGGCCATCAGAGCACCTTTTGTGGCACAACTGACGCCAAACCGGGGCTTGTTTTGGGAAGTCCGACGCGTGAGAAGAGCCGCCAGCGAACGCCAAAGCTGTGTGAGGAGTTTGCACTTCACTGAGAGGGCCTTGGTACCAAAGAGGAGTCAGATGATCCCAGATTTCCTTCCTTCCAAACATCCCCTCTGATCTGACCCAGGGAATTCCGGTAACTCCTCCTTCCGTAACCAAGTCACTTTTACTGAAATTACATCTGCACTCGCACTGCCAGTTAATTATAATGAACTTTTGCACATGTGCTGGTTTAAAGGGGATTTTCAGTGCAAGTCTGGGTTGGTTTTGGCTTTTTAACTTCCTTTTTCAGGGCCCGGGCTCATCCCTGCTTGAAGGCAAAGGAAGGGCCCCGCTTGGCTTCCTTGGGATGTCACCCCAGAGCATCCCGAGGCAATCCCTCCTCCTTCCATGACTTTTCCTTCCATCCCTGTCTGTCCTTGTGGGAGACTGAGCTGAAATCAGACCCTGCTGATGTCTCAGATACCTTTTGCAGCTTCACCTTTGTCTGCTGGTGTTCACTTCATTTCAGACAGGTGGTGTTTAGCCTGGTCAGAAATAATGAATATAAAAATACTCTGTATTTCTAAATACTTTATGTGGGAGGAAAATGCCTTCTTGTAGTTGGGCTGTGCTTGGGAAAAGCAGTGATGGGGAGAGCAGGTGCTTTTTAGAAAAAGACAACATAAACTCTATTAATTTAGTATTTTTCTGCATCTTATGCTTTGCCGTTATTTACCAACTTAGATCTAAACAGTTTTCAAGGACCCCAGAATATTTATTTGTGGGCTTTTTAATGTGTTGTGCCATCAGTACCACAGGATTTTCTGGGAACCTTCTACAACCAACCACTCGATGATTCTAAACCTTTTTATTTAAAAAAAAATCATATTTTTTTTGCATTCCTGCAGTAGAAATGGGGAAAAGGACACCAAATTCCCAGTGTCTTGTTTTTGAGCTTTTTATAGGTAGGCAAACACTTGTGCTTGCCCAGGTCAACAAAAGAGCTCCCAACAGGAGCAAGAATGTGTGTTGGAAGGTTCAGGAATGGGTTTTAGGAGGTTCAGCGTGTCAAGGACCAGCCTGAGGAACGGGCCTGGTTTTGGTGAACAAATTTCAGTTACCCCAAAACATTTACCTGGTTTTGGGGTTTGAAGTCTGAGCTCGTGGACTTCCAAAAGAATAATTGTCAGTGGTAAGTAAAAATCAGCAGAGGGTGTGATGTGAGTTCAGCCATAGCTGGAAACTGTTGGAATGGTTTTGGAAGAAAGAAAACATTAAATCTTAATCTTTTTAAGAAAGTTCTGTTTCCTGCCCTGGCAGTTGAATGTCAAATGGGAACAAATAGTTGTGGGATAAAATGGGTTTGACATGGAAAGGAAGTGGCTGGTTTTCATTATTAATGCTAATTTGATTAAGTTTTGTATGGCAAAGGTTTCACTGAGGAAGGGATGAAAAACAGAAATTGGGGAGATTAATTGTTTGCCTGTCCCAAATCATCAAGAGCTTGCAGAGGGAATGATAGAGGGGAAAAAAGGAGGAGAAGAAGAGGAGGGAAGAACCCAAGGAGAAAGGCAGAGGTTCGGGTGAGTGGGATGACACAGGGGGTGCAGTCACAGAGTCGTGGAATGGTTGGGCTTGGGAGGGACCTCAGAGATCACTCAGTTCCAGCTCCAAGGGCAGGGGCACCTCCCACCAGCCCAGGCTGCTCCAAGCCCCGTCCAACCTGCCCTTGGGCACTCCCAGGGATGGGGCAGGCACAGCTTCTCTGGGCACCCTGTGCCAGGGCCTGCCCACCCTCCCAGGGAAGGATTCCTTCCCAGTCTCCATCTAAACCTACTCCTTCCATCTGAAACCCTTTCCCCTGAATCTGCAGTGAGAGGGAGTTTTCCCAAGTGCTCTGGAAGGTTGGCAGGTGAGAATGTGCCATGAAACAGGGGAGCTGCTTCCCTTGGAAACTTTCTGGCTGCCTTGTTGTAAACCAGTTTCCATGTGAGAAGAACCGGGGGATGGAGCTTGGAGCAACCTGGGCTCGTGGAAGGTGTCCCTGCCGTGGCTGGGATAGAACAGGATGGGCTTTAAGGTCCCTCCCAACCCAACCCATTCCATGGATCTCTGATAACGGGGCTGTTCACTCACTGTGAGGTTTATAGGACAGAAATAAATGATAAAAACCCCACTGAGGACCTGCAGGTAACGAGCAGAGATGTGATCCCAACAGCCTGCATCCTTTGGTTCCAACACCAACACTGTGGGGTGGGAGGGTTTCGCTCACTCCTGTGAAAACAAAGCGTAGCATCCCTTGCAGTTTGGGGCCGAGTGTATCCCAGAGCAGCCAAGATCCCATAAAACCCCGAGCACACCCCGAGGTCATTTATTGGGGTCACCTCTTCTTGCCTCCCACGCTCCCCAGAGCAGTTGTGGTGCGCCCCCTCCTCCGTGGCCACCCACCCTCACGTCAGCTGAGAAATCAGACTTTGGGAAGCAAACCCTTTGTTAGGAATGTTATTTCTGCCCTTTGTTCTTCTTGCCTTCCTTTGAAAGGTTCCCTTTGCGTGCTGCGGGTCAAACGCCACAGTTTAAAAACACATCATTCATGGCACAGAGAGGCTGAGTTAATAGTAACAAATGTGCCTGTTTTAGCTGAATTTCAAAAATGTGAGCGAGGACGTGTCAGTATTTACATACAGGTATTTTGTCCTCTTGTGTGTGTCAAGAAGTAAATTAATCCCAAGCACGTTTTTGAGAAGCACTTTGAGATGGATCAACTGTGCTTTGGTTTCGAAGCCTGTGGGAACTCAGGAACTGTAGGAACTTAAAGAGTGAATCAGTAATTCTGAAATGCACACCTTCATATATGGCAGGGATGTAAAATTTCCTGCAATTGGTGGGCAGCAGCTGGATGCCTCTGGATCTGAGGAGTGCCTTGGGTTTGGGTCTGTTTGTGCAGGAGTAAAACAGTGCTCGGTGACATCCCTGTGTGCTGCCGATCCTGTCACACTCCAGGGGGCATCTGTGCCAATTAGTCTTTGTCATAACACTTAATGTCATTATGAGTCCTGGAAGGCCATGGCTGTGGGAATGGGAATCTGTGTGTTCCACGTGGCTGGAAGCACCTGGTGCTGATGGATGAGTTTTCTTGGGCTTCTTTTTAATGGTCCTTGGTGTTGGGTGTGGTTTGGTTTGGGAGGTTACAGGCACTCAATGGCTGGGGTTTGTCTATCCATCCATCCATCCATCCATCCATCCATCCATCCATCCATCCATCCATCCATCCATCCATCTCTCTCTCTCTCTCTCTCTATATATATATATATGTAGGGTTTATTTTAGAACAATTTCATTGCAGTGGAAAGGATATATAGAGCCATTTTGCTTATTATTACTATTATTATATGTAGTAACATAACAATATAAAAGTAGACGTTTTGCTGATTATCTCTAGAAATACAGCAATAAAAAAGCATGAAAATAGCACTTGAGAAAGAGAACAAAAGGATGAGAGTGCAAAGTTCTCACCACCCGATTGTTGCGATATCCGTGTCTGTTGGTCAAAGTCTTGACCCACTGGGGTGGGGTTAATAAATGCTGAGGTTTGGGGGGAGCCCCCAGCACCTGCCCTGGGGTGGGGGGGAGCAGCTTTTCCCCAGCCTGTAACCCCGTGGGTCACACACACACACACGCCTCGGGGGGAGCCCCGGGAAGGAGCCTGGAGCCGTTCCCAGGAGCATCCCGGGTGAGGCACCCGGAGCTGGGATGAGGCACCCGGAGCTGGGATGAGGCACCCCCAGGGTGGCAGGGCGGGGGGGATGCTGACCCCTGTCTCCCACAGGTGCTGCAGGGAGCCCAGCTCATCGCCGTGGCGTCGGCCGAGCCCGCGCCGGGGGGCGTGGAGGGATCGCCCCTGCAGGGCAGCGACATCCAAGTGCAGTACGTGCAGCTGACACCGGTGACAGACCACGCTGCCAGCACCCAGGTACGGCCACAGCTCTCTTTGCACCTCTGGAAACATCCGCCACGGTCCGTGTCCGCACCCACAGAGCTTTTTCCAAACCATAAAAACTCCCACTGAGAGGATTTTTCGAAGGGATAAAGGTCTCTGCCCACTCCTGTGCTGTTCCCTGGCAGTGCCTCTGGAGAGCAGTTACTCTGGCCAGCCCTGTGGCCCCCCGGGCCGAGGGCCATTGCAAGGGAACGTGCCTGAAAGCAGCCACAAGGGATATTTTAGGCTGAGGTTTCGCTTAAAAATGTCGTTCCCTTCCCCACAGCAGTTTTCCAGTTGTTTTGACCAACAGCCTGGATTTCCCACGGCATCTGCAAGTGAACACTCGGTCCTCTTGTGTCGTGGTGCAGGAATTACCGTGGCTTTTTGTCTTTCTAAATCAGTTGGAGCAGCCGTGGAGCTGAGCTTGGCATCAGCCTGCAGCTGTGGTGACAGCCCAAGGCAGTTGACTTGGAGCGGTTGGAGGAGGCTCCTCCGAAGGTGCTCACGGGTTGTTGGCATAACAGGAGCGTCCTGTTGCTCCAGGAAATTCCCATTCCCGCTGAAAAGCACCTTTGGATTCACTTCCTGCTGTGCTGTTTCCCTTTGCAGGGCACTGACACCCTTCAATCAGCCATCCAGCCAGAGATGCAGATAGAACACGGAGCCATCCAGATCCAGTGAGGGGATCTGAGGAACACTGTGAGCTGCTGGGGGACTCCAGCTTGGAAATCCCAAGTGCAAGAGGGTGGACACACCTCTTGAACTGACGGTCGCACCTCAGACATCTCCAGCCAGGACCTGGTTGTCCTCACCTGGGATAATTCACACCCAATTTACTGCAGCTGGAGCTGCACCACAACGGCAGCTGGAGAGCTGGCCTTGAGGAGCAAATGAAAAGCTCAACAGAGAGGAGAAAGCCAACCTTGCAGGAGGACAGGAGCAGGTTGGGTGCACCCACACTGTGAGACAGTTCCTGTCCGGCCACCTCTCCCGCGACAAAGGCCCCGGGAATGTCTGCAGGTCCCTTAGGAGGTTTATTGCTGCTTTGCAATACTTGCTTTACCACATAGAGAAGTTCCAGAGCTCAGCCTATTTTTCACTGTTTAAACAGCTTGGTTTTTTTTTTTTTTTTTTTAATTTGCTATGGTGTTTATAACAAAAAAAGGAAAATATTTAAAAAGAGGAGAAGCCCACAACAGCAAGGATTGGCCTTTTGCTGCTGGTTTCCGTTCCGTGTAATGACAACTGTACTTGCAGAAGACTAACAATTTTGTTTGTACTGTTGCTTAACTACTTTTCTACGGGAAAAGGCTTTAAAATGCTGTAATTATGCATTTCTAATGGAAAATAAATGTGTATTTATGACTAGTGCAGCTCCAGGTTGCTGTGCCTCGGGGCGAGGATGGTTTGGTGGCTGCAGGAGCTGGTGCCACCTGCAAGTTCTGCTGTCACAGGGAGAAGTCACACAAGGCCTCTAAGGAAGGTCTCAGTCCCAGATGTTTTTATTATCTAAATTTTCAGTGCAAGAAAACGGGATAGTTGAGCTTTGGAGTCTGCAAGTCCTGATTTATACAGTGAATGGATGGAGTTTGAGCTGAATGGGAACAGTTTGGAGCTCTGCCCCTGTTAGTTCCTCCTGCCTCCTTTGCCCAGCAGCGCCTCAGGCTGGGATTGATCCCTCCAGGAGTCTGATCCCCACCTTGTCACCCACCATCAGAGCAAGGTGAAACCCTCTCTCCTCTGAAACTCCTGGGAAACTGGAGCTTGATTTCAACAAAGCACCTTTTCCCTATTTGCTGAGTGGGAAGGAAACTGTTTACTGGGACCTGGTTATTTACTGGTGCACCTTCTGGAAAAATAGGGAGCTTCCTGGGGGGGGGGGTGTTGTTTGTGCTTGATTTTCAGCTGATTTCTGTGTGATTATTGCCCAGACATGGCTCATAATGCATTTCATGGGCACAGCCACAAATTCCACGTGGTTGAATTCAGGAGAAGTTGAATTTTTATATTTTTTATGAAGAAAGGAAGGGCTAAGCCACCCAGTTTGTGGGAATGTTGTCCCTGGGAAGTGTTGCACTTTATATGAATTCCTGCCTCTCTTTAGGGTGTTTCTTGGTGCAGGAGCACAATGCAAACTGAACCACAGCTCGTGGAACTCAGGCTTTGCACCAGGCCAGGAATTTGGCTGCTCTTCAGTTTCTTTTTTAATCGTATTTCTCAGACTGGGGGATCTTTGAAG
>JAWWEU010000020.1:19093923-19121769 GCA_035583155.1 Acropternis orthonyx
TCCCAGGTTGCTCCAAGCCTTGTCCAACCTGGCCTTGGACACTTCCAGGGATGGGGCAGCCACAGCTTCTCTGGGAATTCCATTCCAGCCCCTCCCCTCCCTCCCAGGGAAGGATTTCTTCCCAGTGTTCAATCTAAACCCATTTTCTTTCTGTTTGAATCCACTCCCCTTGTCCTGCAAGTCCAGGAGGGGAATTCTCTCCCTCGGCTCTGTTTTATGGTACAATAAGGATTCTGTTCTCTTTGCCTTTTTCAGCTGAGGGACAAGATGAGGTTGAGCCCAGGACATGAGACTGAGCCCAGGACAGGTTCCCCTTAACCACCAGACCTGCTGCAGGCTCCACTCTCTCCTAAAACTGATTCTAAAGTCTTATCAGGTGGTGATGCAGCTGATGTAGATCCCAGGAGAAGGAAATCTGCTCCAGTGTGGAATGGAGAGTGTCAGGCCAATTGGGCTGGGTAAGGAGAGCAGCTTAGTGAGATCCTCCACTGCATCCAGGCTTGGAGGTCCTCCAGATGTGAATGTTTCTCCGTGTTCTGTCCACTTGACACGAGTCTGAGCTGTGGTTGGACTTCAGAGAAAGGAAACTTCACCGCTGAGCCAGGTATTCCAATGAGTAATCCCTGTCCCTCTTCCCTTTCTGTGGCTTCTGTGTCCTTGTCCCAGGAGAAAACGTCCTCAGGAATGCTGGATGTGTTTTCCAGGCATCACTGGGTGTGTCACCTACACATAACTCATTCCCAGAAAGAGTAATTGAGGAACAAATTCCCTGGTGGAAAATGGCTTGTGAATGGTCAGGAGGTTCTGTGCAGGCTGGAGATGTTTCCACACACGGGTTGTAACAAAACCACTGAGAACAGGACACTGAGAAATCCTAAAAAATATGGTAGGATAATCCAAGGAATCAGCACCTCCCAGGGGCCCTGAGGGTTTGCTGCCTCGGAGTTTGGGCAGGTTGGTGTTGGTTCCCCAGGGCTGTGGGTCTGTCCTTGAGGACAGTTTTCAGTGGGTCAGCTGTTCCTCCTGCTCCTCCCAGGCCCTGCTCCTGCACTAAGAAAGCTCTTTTTCCCTCAGCAAACCTTCCAAAACCCTCCTTTTTCCCTGTTCTTTTCCTTCTCGTGCTGCTTTTGTCCAAGAGAGGCTGAGAACAAGTGACCAGGAGCCTTCAGGGGGATGTTTCTTCTAAGGTTAGACTTGCATCAGCTGTGTCTTTTATTTTTTAATTTCCATGATTTTAACCCGTCTGGTGACCCCCGGAATCCTCTTTTCATGGGGTTGATTTGCTGGAGTGCAGTAATATTTTGGTGTTCAGGCCTGGGGGCAGAAGAGCTTCTGGTTGCCCTACTCGGTGCTTGGATCCCACCTGAAAAGGTGAATTCTTCAGGGTTTCCACGGTCCTGATTCACAACTAATCAAAATATCACAGTTTAATGGATTGTACAGCCAGAAATTGGTCTTAAAAAAAAAAAAAAGTGTGGGAGTGGGTTATTTCTTTCCTGGTTTTCTCCTTCTTTCATTTCCTCGTTAGTTTTACGCATTTTGTCTTGCAAAACAAATCTATAAAACCCCTCACCCTCCTGTGACCCAAATAAAGTGGAATGTCCTCATTAGCTGCATTTTCAGGCATTTCAGCATTGACGGTTTGCCTGTAAAACAAGGAATTCTGGCCAAAGTGTTGCTCTGCTGCTTGTCTCCAGTGGAGATCCTGCTGTGTGGATACTCTGGGGGCCCTGGATTTGATTACCCACTCCTATGGATTGGGAGTTTCACGTCAGAAAATCCAGCGAGAAAACCAACCCCCGAAAAAAACCACCCAACCCCAACTCGCTGCACGGCGTCCCTTCCACCCAAACTGCTGTTAGCAATCACTGTTCCTCCTGAATTCCTGATTATCCAGGCACGGAAAGTTCTGACTCCAGCTCAACCAGAGCTGTTTCCCGTTGTCAGCAGTAAGAACGTTCCTTTCCTTCCCGGCGATCCCGAAGCGCCCCTGGAAGCTGGGCTGGGTTAGGGGAGCCCTGAGCAGCCTCATTTCCTCACCCGGAGCTGGGAATAAGGAAGGCACTCGGCTGGAATCCTGTGGATCCTTTACACTTTGTTCAGTGTACACTTGTTTTTGAATGGTTCTTAAACATCCTGGGGGGAGTTCCCTCTGGAATTCCACTGAGTTTCTTAAATTGAGCGTTAGGATGAAACCAGGACCTTCTCTGGCAGGTTCTGCCTCAGAAGGTTGGGAAAATCATCTCCACACCTTCCCCCCTGATGTTTTCCTGCGTTGTCATGGGAATTCGCTGGTGTGGCAAAGGGCTGAGGGCACCTTGGTGTGAGGGAGAAGAACCATTTCCTTTTGTTTTCCTTTTTTTAAAAGGTGGAAGCCATTCATTTCTCCTGCCAGAAAATCAACTTTGTAGGAATATTCCCTTAAAAAAACCTCGAATGCCTTTGCACGGATTGACAGTTTTCCCGCTGATTCTTTGGGCAAATGCAGCTCTCTTGGCACTGATAGAGCTGCACATTTGGAGGCAGGTTTTCTGTGTGCGGTTCTGCTTTTATTTGGGGTTTTACCTGTGCCGTTCCCGCTGTGGAGCTGGGAATCCCAGCTTGGTGCTGCACAGAAAGGAGCCTGCAAGAAGCGTGTCCTTGGATCTGAGGTCCTTCAGGCTCCTGGCTCTAAGTCTCTGATCAGTGTGCAGGTTTGGGTGAGTCGAGGGTGAGGTTTAAAAGCCCTGGATTGGACTCTTGGGAAGGAATTTTCCCTAACCTGAGGGAAAGGTTAGGAACACCCTTCCTAGAAGGCTGCTCCGTGGTGCTGAGCTGGAAAGAGATGCCACGTGGAGGTACCGGGTACATCCGAAGGTGTCAAGGGTTGTCCATCACTTGCTCAGATGTTCTTGTCTGAAGTTCTCAATGTGTGAGGGTGAAGTTGGGCTAAAAACGCCTGGTTTGGGGAGCAGAGAACCAGAAGTGATGGGCTCTTGTGCACAGACCTTGTTTGGGGGTGGCAGCACGTTTGGGTGCTCTGGGAGCCGAGAGAGGAAGCCTGGGCTGATCCAGATGGTAAGGAAAGGAACTCAACCAAAAACCATTAAAAAAAGACTTGAAATCCCTAATCCTTTGGGTCTGGTTTCTAAGGGTCCATAATTCCCAATACCGTAGTTAATGAGGGCTTCCTCATAGCACAGAGTTCATAAGCAGAATATCTGATTCATAAGCAGAATGTCTGATAAAAATGTGGGGGTTCTCCTGAAATCCTGCCTTCCCCCTGCCTTTTGTGCCCAGCACTGTGGTGGTGCTGACCAGACACTTCCAGCAGGAGGAGGGTTAAGTCCATGAGAAGGGGGTGGAGAGGGAATCCCAGCTTGGAACTTGAGACTTTCCAGCTGAGAAAGGAGGCTTCAGAGATGCAGAGGAATCCTGCAGCTCTGCAACCAGCTCCTGAGGCAGGGAAGGTGGGAAAAGCACCTCAGTGAGCCCAGAGCCACAGCTCAGGTAGTGCAGGACGTGCCTCAGTGGTGCCACCACTTCCTGCAGGGTGAGTATGGAAAAGCTTCCCACCTGAACGCTTGCAGATGGTCCAAATGCCTGGGAGAGACTGGGGGTGGACTGTGGAAATTGGGGTGAATTGGGATTATTTGGTCCCAGCTCACACAGGTGCTCTTTTACCCTTAGTGCCAGCCACAGGTTTCCTTGCAGACCATCCCAGGAGTGATCTGGGGGTGTCTGAAGCAGGATCCGTTTCCTGCTGCAAATTCAGAAGTCCAAAGGAGCTGCCAAGGAGCGAAACCAAACATTTCGTGGGAATGCAGATTTGTCTGTGTTTAATACACCACTGTGAGCCTTTCTGTGTGAATGGCTTAACTCCTTCCAGCTCGAGCCACTCTCCTCATCTGCCTCCCACAGCTGAAAGTGTCCAGGTGATCCACGTGCTCTGCTGGCCTCTGAAGGATCCTCAGGAAGCCTGAGTAGCTCCACACTTTCTTTGCTGCCTGTGTGAGGTACAAAAAGCAGAGGGGGGGGTGGTTTGTGGACAGTCCGAAGGATCCAAAGCCTTCCTGATGGATCCAGGCAGAAGGAAGGGTGGAAGGGGTGCTGCTGCCTTGCTTCTCCCCATGGTGGGGGGTGTTCTCCCCTGCCAGGTGGTGAGGATGTGATGTTGCAGCTGGGCTGGGATTTGTTGCATCATTCCCATTCCCGGTTTTCCCGGGCTGGTTCCGAGCTCACAGACCGCCTCACGCTGGGCTTTCTGTGGATGTGTTTGTAAAATGCCTGTTTTCCATTACAACCCGGCAGATAAACGAAGATGACAGTCACATTTTCCTAACATAAATTTCTCCCTCTGTCTCCTGCTTGGGAACCATGGATTTCAGCAGTCTGTCTGTGCTCCAGACACCCAAAGCCCGGGCGGGTGGCCGGGCCCCTCTGCCGGGCCGGGTCCTGTGCGGACGGACAGCCGGAGTGATGGCACAAGGCTGGGGAGGGAGCAGGGATAAAGGGGGGAGCTGCTCCGGGTGGGAGGGCAGGGCAGGTCTCCTGGGAGGACTTGTCTCAGCTGATGCACTTCAGGTGGTGGGGAGAGATCTTCCCTCTCTTTCTGGCCAGTGAACATCTTCCTGTTTTCCCGTTCCTGCCCGGCATGTTTGGAGCCATAGGGACTCAACCTCTCCTTCCTCCCAGCCCTTGGCCAAGCTGTTATCTCACCAGGGCCCCATTAGCACAACAACCCTTGCTCTTGGCCTTGGCCAGTGCTGCCTCTTGCCCAGATCAGATCCATTCACAAACTTCCTCTCCTTTGGCTCTTGCTTCTCCATCGCATCAAAAACTTGTCTGGACTTTCACTGTCCCTCCTGGCCCATCCTCATCCCAGATCCTGCTCCTCCTTTAAGGTCTGTTCCTTCCCCATTTCTGCCCCTTGCACTTGGCAGGAACAAAATCTCTCCCCTCAGCCTTCTTGCCCTTTAGTCCCTTCCTGCTCTGTATTCCATGTCTTGGGGGACCTCCTGTCCCTTGGAGGCTTGGACCATCTTGCATGTGCAGCACTTGTGGTTAGTGCTCCTGGAAATGTGCTTCCAGCCCTTTGGAGCCGGTCAGCACAGGGTCAGCACGGGGCCTCCTTCCAGCACAACACCTTGTTCCAAATATTCCGTGCCCTTCCCAGCCCCTGGCTTTGCCCAGGGAGCAGCTGCAGGTGCTGCAGGATCGCTGACCCCCAGGAATCCCTTGTGTTTTTGTAGGGAAAGCCCAGAGCTCCTGTAGCTGCTTTTGGGAAGCTCCATTTTTATGGATAATGAGTCCCTTTGTGAGGAGGCTGCAGTGCAGAGGGGGTTCCTTGTGAGCTCAGGGGGGGTCTCCATGCTTGGCTCACTCTTGGTGTGCAAGAACAGCTGGTTTTTCCTTCCATCACCCGTGTTTTCTTGCATCCAGGGAGGAATTAGTGGTCCCACATGGACTAGAGGAACCTGGAGGTAGCACTGTCAGTGTATTGACTGTGGAAGGGACAAAAGTGTCTGGATAAAAGGTCAGCTCCCAGGAAAACTCTCATGGGAGAAGCCTAAACCCCAGCTGGAGTCATCATCACCATCATCACCATCACTGGGCACCAGGTCAGCCTGTCCTGGTTTCCAGCCTTCCTGGGATGTTAATTCTGGTGGGCTCCACATCAAGCACAGTCTGTCTCTGGGACAGATGGGCTTCATCCTTTCGTCCAGCTCTGCGATTCCTGGGAGGGGGAACAGGGAAACCTTCAGTAACCAACACCCCAGTGAAGTGCATGGAATAAAGAACCCTGGAGTACGTAAACATTCCAGGCTCTTCCCTTCCGTCCCTGACTTTAGTTCTTCACATTTGCCATGACTAAGGTCAGACTCTAAGTAATAACAACAAAGCCTGATGGCAGCTGTACCTTGTGGGGCCATGTCTGCCCAGCAAGTTTGAGCTCTTGTCCTCATGTGTCTGGAAAATGTCTATTTATATCCCATGGACACAGGCTTTTCCCAGTTTCCAGGTGGGGATTTGCTGGAGGCTTTCTCTGGGTCCTCCTGGAAGCTGCTGGGACAGACTGACTCATTCCCTGCTATAAACTGCAACTGCCATTTCTGTTGCACTTGTTGATCCCTCTTTTCACCCTGTGCTTTGAATTCCCTGGTTTTTCTGGCAGGGAGGTGAGGCCAAGGCCAGCCACACTCATCCCACTCCTCCCAGCATTTCAGCTCAGCTTTGAGCTACTGGAAGGAATAACTCACCATGTGCACTCTCCAACAGGGCAAGGCACTGAGCACAGGCCTCAGCATTCCCTGTGTCCGTGCTTGTTGTGGCTCTTCCCACCATTATCAGATCCTCCAAGCCCCAGCACAGCATTCCAGAGCCCTTCTGGTCCATCACAGCATTCCAGAGCCCTTCTGGTCCATCACAGCATTCCAGAGCCCTGCTGCTCCATCACAGCATCCCAGGGTCCTGCTGCTCCATCACTCCTTTCCAGTGCAGGAGGTTTGAAACAAGGTTTCTAAAACATTTTTTCACGTAGAAAAGCTGAAATTCAGCAAAGTCAAAGGGGACAGTGCCAAGCGTTTCTCCCTCACAGCCCTGGAAGGAGCAGGGTGGGAGTCTGGGGATAAAGCCCAGCAGTGAGGACCTGGGCTGTGTGGGCAGCTCTCACTTCATCACGGAGAGCTGCGGAGGAGCTGGATCTGCCAGCGACGGCTTTTTCCTTTCCTAGAAGAACCCAAAGTGCTGCTCCAGGATCTGTGCCAGGCTGAGACCAAAGCAGAGAGCCCGGGGCAGGGGGAGCTGGTTTCTTTTAGCTTTTGGAACTCTGGGAGCCCTGGGGAGGGGGGAAGTGCTCTGGGGTAGGAGTGACCTTCAGCAGGGAAGCAGGGTGGGCTGGCAGCCCCAGCAAGCATCTGCTTCCACTTTAGGGCCCAGGTTGGGGCTGTGCTTCCCCAATTCCAGCTGCCTGCCTGGACACAAACCTGGCCTGGGCCAGCAAGGTCTCACCCCCCACGGCTGGGAAAGGGGCTCGGGCTGGGGAGGGGGCACTGTGGAATCGTGCTCTGGGACATGAGGTTTTAACTGTTTGGTTACTGGGGCCAAGGAGTGCTTGGGCAACGCTGCCAGAGACATGGGGAGGGTTGTTGGAAGGGTCAGGAGTTGGGCTGGATGATCCTGATGGGTCCCTTCCAGCTCAGGATATTCTGTGGTGGAAGGTTCCCTGTCCGTGGCAGAGCATGGAATGAGACGATCCTTAAGGTCCTTCCAACCCAATGGTTGGGATCCATATAGGGATAAAAGACACTGGAAGCTTTTAAAGGACTCCAGCAATGATGGCTGGACCTTCCCTTCCACAGCAAGACCTGGGGCAGAAGGAATTCCTTCCTGGCAGGTGTTGTCAGGTACGGGAAGGGGCTGCCCAGGGAGGTTTGGAGTGCCCAGCCCTGGAGGTGCCCAAGGCAGGACTGGCCGTGGCACTCAGAGCTCTGGGCTGGGGCACAGGGTGGGCATCGGGCACAGGGTGGGCTCCCTGGGCTGGGAGGGCTTTTCCATCCTTAATGATCCTGGGATTTTGGGATTCTGGGATTCTCAGCTCAGAAATGCCATTCTGGCCTCCCGTGTGGTTCCCTCTCTGGGGAGCAGCTGAGCCCCTTTCCCCTCCCACCACGGCAAGAATGGCAAGAAATGGAGCAAACAAAACCAGGAATGGCTCTGGAAGTGCCACAAGTTTATTTTTTCCCTGCTATTTTTAATCTGATCACTTTCATTTTTCCCTGGAACTCGTGGAAAGAACAAGCCTCTGGAGAAGGAAAAGCGACTGAACTCGTGCTTGGATGAGTTGTTGGGGGGGGATTCATTACTGGTGGTGATTACACAGTAAAATCTCAGTGATCAAAGCAGACCCCACACAGGGATGTGGGTGCTGGGAGAACAGGATGGCAGAGCTGGGAGGGAAAGGCTCCAGCCCAGCTCTGCTGGGCGATCCCCAGTTTGTCCCTGCAGGGGCCACATCAGTGACTAAGTGACATTTCTGCCAGCAAAGGTTATAAGGAAGAACTGCCTGCAGTTACCAGGATGGAGGAACCACTCACGGCTTTCATCCAGGTCTTTGGGACCCTTGGAAAGATGGGAACCAGGTCCTTTTTAACTGGCACTGGTGCACTTTAGCCTGAGCCCTGGATCTCTGACTCCTGCAGCTGAAGGGACCCTGGAAGTGGCAGTTCCTGTCCTTGCTGTTCCCTCCAGGCCTGGCTGAGGTGACACTGCTGCTCATCTGCCCCCAAGGCCATGGGAAGGGCTCCAGCAGGCCATGCTTCATGGGAGAAATGGGGGGTGTCATTAGGGAATCATTTAGGGCGGTAAACACCTCTATGATCGTCAAGTCCAGTAATGAAGCTTTGCAAGACCATTAACCAAGTCCAACCACCAGCAAGAGCATGAAGCAAGCTGGGCTAAGGCTCTGACCCCCAGCATTGTGCAGGATGGGTTTGGGGCCTTGGTAAGCACAGAAGAGAAAGGGAAAGGCTTCTTTGGCTGCAAATAATGCTCCTCTTTGTCCTGGCGGCCTCCAGCTGGACCTTCCTGCCTCACACAGAGGGAATCTCCTGGGGAATTTCAACTGAGGTGTCACAGAAATGCTGAATTCTGCACAGACACCCACCCTGAGCCCTCCCTGCCCCTCCTGGGTGACACACCCAGCAGAGGGGGAGTTTTCCATCCTCTCACAGTCTGTGTCCTGGGAACACCTGGTGCTCCCATAGTTTTCCATGTGGAGCTGCAGCTCCACCTGCCAGCACAGGCTGTGGTGTCTTTGGGGGTTTCTCTCACTGGGAAAAGCAGCATCCAGTGCTCTCCAGAACCCACAGACGTGACATTCCCACAAGGAATGGCATCTCATCCCTGCTGCAAAACCTTGTCTGGAGAAGTGCAAAGAGGAGGAAACCAGTGCTGGGCAGAGTGTTGGCACCTGGGCTTAGTTACGGGACTGCGTGTCCCCAAACGAGGGGCACCTGCGTGTCTGGTCCCAGAGGGGCCAGCAGGGCTTGGACACAACGGCCCAGGAACAACCCTGCAGATTGTAAGAGAAATCACCTGTTTCCAATTATTTCTAAACCCCCCCCCTTTTCTTCTTTTTTAGTGTTTGAGGGGGAGCTTTGTCCCAGCAAAGCCTTGTTAACACCCAAACCGCTGTGATCCTCTCAGCAGGCAGTTTGGTTCTTCCAGTGGGGGAAAAAAAAAAAGGGTTTCCTGCAGGAAACTCCCTCAGGAGTGAGAGATCTGCAGAGTGCCCCCAGCCCTCAGCACACGGGGGGTTCAAGGTTGGTTAATTTTATGTTTTATCCTTTTAAAAAAGCCACTGGAAGCGCAACAGAATGTGGAAGTAGCTTTGGAGGATGACTGTGACCTGCAGGGGGCCCTGGGGGTGTCACAGGGGCCTCAAAGAGGCCAGGTAAGCACAGGAGCCTTTTCTCCTTTATTTCCTCTCTCCCCCATCCTGCACGGAAGGAGGAGCCTGTGTTTGTTTGCATCTTGCAAGATGAGTAATTAGTGCTTTACTAATGATGGAATTTGTGTAGGTGCAGGGTGAGAGGGAGCAGCACCAGGGCTGGGTGTTAATTAGTCCTGCTCAAGTTTGCTATTGGGCTTTCTTGTGTTTAGTCTCAGGTTTAATGAGGAGTCTCTGCTCTGCCAGGAATGGGTTAATTTGCTGGGTCTCTTCCTTGTGGTCGGTTTTCCTTGCTCAAGGTCTGTGCTCAGGTCACAAGGGCTTGGATTTCATCTTCTTTTCTATTTTATGAAGACCATTTTATAAAATGCAGTGAATAAAAAGGGGTGTTTCATGTAAATTAGGGTCTGAGGGGGGAATCCAAACCCTTTTGCTGTGGCTCTGGGAGCTCCTGCTGTTTCCAGTGTGTGTGGACAAGAGAGGGAATTAAGCAGGAATGGAAAATGTGAGTTGTCAGTGGCAGAGAAGACACTCTTAAGTCACCTTTCCCATCATATTCCTCTCTGTCCCTCCACTCCTCTGCAGCCCCTCACACTCCAGGTTGGGAAAAGCTGGGCAAAGAAGTCAGGAAATGGTGAGAACAGAATTAGTTTTTAATTTGCTTTCAGCAGGTTTTAATAATCCCCAATGCTGTTAATAATCTAGTTATATTCCTCTAAAGAACAGAACTAATAAACTTTCCCTTCTTTTAAGCTAATGCTTGTTCAGAGGGTTAAACCTCCTCCCAGGTGCTATTCCATAAAACAGCAGTGATTGAAACTCCAGCAATTTTAGTCTACAGGACAAAAAAAAAAAAAGACTTATTTGAAGCTTGTGTGGGTCTGGTTTTTCAGTGTCTACAACCTCCCTCCCCCCTGAAATAACACTTGGGCCATGCTGAGGGAAACCTGGGGCCAAGTTTTACAAGTAACCACATGCAAAAGTGCTTATGCAACTGCTGTCCTGAAAATGAGCTAAAATTCCATGCAAAACAAGAGTTTGGGGATACTGTAGGGAGTGGGTGAGATCAGACTGGCCTTGTGATGGGGGGGATGCTGGAGCTGGGACCTCTGTGGGCTTCACACCTCGGCTTTTTGGTGGCAAGAGGGAGCAGGGAGGGGTTTCTGGATGCCCTGTAGGATTGGGCAGAAGGAAACGTAAGGAGATGAGCAGCACCTCCTAGAATTACTGTCTGCAGGTTAAAACAACACCGTAAAAATACAGATATATAAAAAGCTCAGGCCCCCCCTTTTTTTTTTCCAGCTGGTTGCATCTGTGTGGTCTGCTCTGCTGGGGAATTCCTGCCCTGGAAGATCTGCAGGGCTCCCAGGGAAGGGCTCTGGGGGTTAATGAGCTGCTGGCCCCTGGAGACCTTTAGAGCCTGGGGCGGCCTTGGGGGTGACTCTGCCACGTGTGACACTCTGAGAGGGGCTGCAAAGAACCAGCACAAAGCCCAGGCAGGGGCCTAGAGGGGAGTCCTGGCTTTGCCCCAGCCTGATGGATATCCAGCGCTGGCCTGGACACTCCGAGATTAGCAGATAGTTGTTCTCCTCGGGGATTTGGGGAGATCTCCAGCTTGGCTTTCCAAAGGCTGGTTCTTCCCTGTCTTGTGACGGGTTCGTCCCGTGGACACACGTTAGCAAAAGCAGATGATAAATTAATCACCTCTGAAGAGATTGAACTCTTTATTCCCTTTTCTTTCCTTTCCTTTCCCACCATGGCACCAGGGCTTTCCAAAGGGAGTTTAGAGTCGGCCCTGGCCTTCCAAAGGAGAATGACTCCATGCTGTGGATGTAATGGGAGGCAGCTGTGACCCACAGCCCTGCTGGCCTCAGCTCCTCAGCATTGGGTGAAAAATCATAAATAACAGTTCTAATAACGTTAATAACAACCATTAATTAACATCAATAACAAACAGAGGTCTCTGAGCAGCTCCTGCCTTGTGCTGACAGCACAGGGTGGGCAGAGGTGACTCCCAGGGGTGGGTGTGGGCACCCTTTGGGATCTTTGGAAAAAGGCAAATGAGGATGTGAGTGTGTAGGGATGGTCTTGGCTTTGGGTGTTGTTTTCCTACGGAGAGTGAGCTGGATTTGAAGTGGCAGGGAATGCCCCTGGTCCTTTCCACATGAACCCCCCCTCAGCTGGGTCCAAGCAGAGCAGGAGGGGGTTCTCAGTGTTGGTTCTCCCTGTTTCAGTGGGATGCACAGCTTGGAGGTCTCTCTGTGGTTGTCCCTGTTCACGGCCAGGTGCCAGACCAGGAGGTGACAGAGCAAGTCAAGGGAAGAGGCATCTCCATCACTGCATCCAGCTGGTGTGTGTTCCTCTTGCTGGTGCCGTCTGGAGAACCATTTGCTCCGTGGGAGTGGAGGTGTGGGGAGGATTGATTTGCTCCACTGGGCTGTGCTGGGACACCCCACAGACAGATCCAGTCTGGGGAACAGCCTCGTGCTCCCCACATGCTCCTGCTCTGTGTCAGGCAGAGCCTTTCCTGGGAAAGGACTGGGCTTTGGGACAGGGGTGGGATCCAGCTCTGAGGTAACCTGGTCTTGGTGAGTTGGGGGGCCAGTCCCCCCAGGCTGACCTCTCCCACTGCAGGGTCATTCCTGGCACTTGCTGCTCCATTCCCTTGGTGCCACCCCATCCTGGGACAGCACAGGGAGCCAGGGCACAACACTGAGGGATTGGGGGATATGGCAAAACCCTGCAGATAACCCACAGAGGGACCCTCTGGGAATGCTGCAGCCTGTGGAGAGCCAGGGAAAGCTGCTGAGCCGACACCTCCGTGCTGCTGACATCATCAATAAAGCTCAGCGAGCCTTCTCCAACTGCTGAGCCTTGGATTTAATCAGCTCCAGAGCTCCAGCAGCACCCCCTTGTACTCCACATGCTCCCAGAGGCAGGAGAAGGAAAGATTTCTTTCAACACCCCAGGAAAACCATGAAAAACAGGTTGCAGAACATGTAGAGCCCACCCTGCTCCCCTCACTGGTGCTGCCTCAGGCTGTCAGGAGCTTCCTGAAGAGGGAAACCCCAGGGCTGCTGGGCAGGCTCTGCAGGGGCTTGGGACGGATGGATCGTGGATCCCCTTGGATCCCTCGGGGGCTGCAGCTCAGAGGCACAACCTGAGGCCATCTTCAGCAGGGTACTGTCCCCATCCCTGGCAGTGTCCAAGGCCAGGCTGGACGGGGCTTGGAGCAACCGGGGCTAGTGGAAGATGTCCCTGCCCATGGCAGGGGGTGGGATGAGCTGAGCTTTAGGGTCCCTCCCAACCCAAGCCATTTGGGGTTGCATGGCAGGGGATGGGCTCCAGAATGGGGCTGACCAGGTCCACGTGGGCTCTGAGCTGTTTCCCCACCCATGGAAGGGGGCAGAGGCTCCTTCCTCTCTTCCCTGACACCCCATGGGCCCTGCTGGTGCAGCAAAGCCCTGCTGTCCACGGCCAGCACATCCAAAGATTATTCCATCCCTGTGCTGCAGCCTGGCCGGCACAGGAGCCAACAGAAACACGGCTCCGGGAGAGCCACAGCAGCACTGGGAGGGCGGGGGGGGGGAGCTGGGATTTTGGGGGCTTGGAGCCCCCATCTCCCAGGCATCACATCTCCAGCCCCCAAGGTCTGTGCTCCATGTGCAGGGCTCGGATCTGCTCCGTCTCCCACCGGGAACAAGGTCTTGGACTGGTCCCAGCGCAGCACGTGCGAAGGGCCAAACTGGAACCGAGCGCTGGGCTCCAGGACCGTGCCAGCCCAAACAATCCCGGCCCCGTGGCCTTGGAATTTGTCTTCCTGTTCGGAAATCAAGCTGATTTCTGTCAGGGCAGATGAATGTTGTCTGCAGAGCTCAGATAAGAATGATGAGATCTGTCCTTTTCCGAGGGGTTTGGGGGATGCAGTTGGAAAGTCAGGGCTAGACTTGCCAAGAGCAGGGAGGCTGAGCGAGCACGTGGGAAAGGTTGGATTGGTTGGGGGAAATGGATGTGAAGCCTCTCTTTGAGGTCATTTGCCCATTTATCTCCGAGTTTGGTCCTGGCTGAGCAGTGTTTCTGTGTGATCAGGCAAGTGCAGGCTGTGCTGGTGCACTCTGGTGATGCAAGGCTTGGAAACACAAGGGCAGATCCCGAAAGGTCTGTCTGTCCCTGCATGTGGGGAAGCCGAGCATTGCTGGTGTCTATCCCATTCCCACACAGCTCGTGTCCACCTCAGGAAGCCCCCACAACACCCCTTGGTGTGTGTCCCAGCAATGGGGACTTGTCCAAGCACGGGGTTTAGGGCAGGGATGTGCAGAGCAGCACTGGGATGTGCTGTGGGAAAGGGCTTGTCTGCTGGAAAGTTTGGGAAAGATGCTGTTTCAAGTCTCTGCCTCTTTCGTGTTTTATGCAGGAATTTGGCTGCAGGGAGTCTTAGTTCTTTCACATATTTGGTATCAAAATCCCTTTAGAGCCCAAATAATGCCTCTTCCGTGGGAGCGGGGCTGTGACCCAGACACGTTGCTCCAACCTGTTCGTGCTGCTCACACAAACCAACCAGGCCAGCCTGCAGCTTTCCTCTTCAATTCTCAGGCTTTTCCCGTTCTCAGGGATGTTTTTCAGAGGAAGGGAGAAGGAGACAGAGCTTTAGTGCCCGGGCTTGTCCATCCCAGAGCATCTCCGAGCTGGTCAGTGCTCAGGGCATTGAGCCGGTGGCCCTGTTGTCACCTTGGCTGGCACTTAAGGAAAAGACCTGCCAAAAATTCCTGTGGTTTCCGAGCTCTTGGGCTGCCGGGGGGTTTTGCACCTGCAGTGAGTCTGTCTGAGAGGAGACCTCCCACCAGCAGTGGTTAATCCCCCTCCGGAGCGGCGGCCGCGCCGATCCCGCCCAGGACAGGCTGACAACGAGCTGGGTGAGGGTGTTTCGCTCCCGCTGACACCGGAGCTTTGGTGATGAAGGCTCGGGCCGCTGAGGGACAGGGGGAGCCTCTCGTGCTCCCCGCGGCACACACGGGATTCATTAGGGATGTGCAGCTGGAGAACGAGCCGTGCCCCGCGCAGACAGACGGCGAGCGCTGCCCTCCCTGCGCCCCCGGGGCCAAAAGGGGCTTGGGCAAAGGGGGGAAGGAGCTGCAGGGAGATGGGATGCTGGGAGGGGGGTGGATGATAAGGGTATGGTTTTCATTTCAGCATCCCATTAAACAGAAGGAGGAACGTTCCCGGCCCGGCAGCTTGTTTGCAGTTCTGCGTCGTGCCGGTGCTGTCAGAGCCCCAGATGTGTCTGGCAGCGAGATCCCAGCGCAGCTCTGCCGCTCTCGGGGATTGCAAATCCCAGCTGGCTTTGCCCGCTTTGTCAGGGAGTTGCAGAGAGCGAGGAGGTCCTCGCTGAGCCTCCTTTTCTCCAGGC
Organism: Acropternis orthonyx; assembly: GCA_035583155.1. Taxonomy (NCBI): domain Eukaryota; kingdom Metazoa; phylum Chordata; class Aves; order Passeriformes; family Rhinocryptidae; genus Acropternis; species Acropternis orthonyx. The sequence goes on from JAWWEU010000020.1 coordinate 19,108,761, forward strand.
TGAGCCCCCCCAGCTGCTCCTCGCAGGACTTACAACTCAGCCCCAAAATGACCTTCCTTTGCGCTCCAGTCTCAAATCTGGATTTTGCAAACAGCACAACCTTCACCCCCTTGCCCAACATTCTGTCCCAGCGGAGGTTCAGCCGTGCCTGAGCTGCCCGTGCTGCCGGCAATCCATGCCCTGGATGCCCTGCCTGTCCCTGCTGTCCCTCCGCACGCTCCATGTGCCGAGCAGACCCGGAGCTCTCCCGCACCGAGTGCCCGTGAGCTCAGCCAGGCAAAAACAGTCTGTAATGGGCTCCAGCCCCGCGGCCGCCTTTGATGGGCTCCGACAGCCTCTATCTTAGCCTATAAATATGCCAAACATGCCTTTGTTTTCGTGCGGGATGCAAATAAACCATTGCGTAATGTGCACTGGGCGGGGAGGGCGAGGGGAGGGGACGGGACGGGACGGCCAGGGCTGCTCAGCTCCGCAGTCTCCACCTCTTGGGAGGTCACTCTGTGGCCCAAAGTGGAAGAGAAGAACTTTCCAGGCAATATTAGTAGGGATAAAATAGGAACAGGTCCTTTAATGAAAGCGCTTTCAGGTGCAGCAAAGGACAGGGGTGCACATCCAGCACGGGGTGCTCACAGATTCATGACACTAATTAATTGTTGGATCTAACGGGCACAGCCAACCTGAGAATCATCTGCCCCTCTGGAGCTTCTCCAAAGGTTTTCTGTTCTGCTTCACCCACAGTGTATCTCCCAGGTGCACATCCCAAAGAAGATGTCCTTGCTGAAATCTTTTTCCTTGGAAAGAAGGTTAAACAGAATGTCAAGAACGTGGCACAAACCATGAGAAAGGGGTTTAGAATCTGTCACCTGCTGCCCTGAGTGTGAGAAACTGCACAGATACATGAAAAACTACAAGTCTGGAAAAATCTTAAGGCATCAGTTACTTCAGGAACACACAAGTTCTCTTTCCAGCAAGCCCCTATCTTGCATTATTCCAGTGGTCTGTGGAATCCATGGACAGCTCCGTGCGTTCCCTCTCCTGGCAGTGCTGCCCAATCCCACCTGGAGCTCCTCAGTGCTCCAAAAAACACTTCAGATTCCTCCTGAGATCACGTGTAGGGACTCAGAGGGTCTGGTGGCCGTTGGTCTGGTGGTCATCTCCCACCCTTCCGTGTCCAGCTCGTTCCCAAGATCCTTTTGCTGTGTCCGTGTGTGCACCCGGAACGATTTCTGAGGCTGCAGCCTCAGCACTGCAAAGGCTCATGAATTATGTCCTTCCATCCCACCTTCCTTCAGGTCTTGTGTTTTCAGAGGTTGCCCAGAGAGGTTTGGATTCCCCATCCCTGGAAGTGTCCAACGTTGGATGGGGCTTGGAGCAGCCTGGTCTGGTGGAAGGAGAGGAGTTTTAAGGTCTTTCCCACCCAAACCGTTCTGGGATTCTATGGTTTTTTTCCTCACTATTAAGAGGATTTTCCATTTCTCATCCTAAATGCTCAGTGGGCAGATCCCCGCCTGGGATTGGCTGTGTTTGGGGCACAGTCACGTCCATGTTCCCGTTTTCCTCAATAATGCAGCACTTCCAGGGAAGACCATTGGGATATAATAATATGGATCGGTATTTTACTGCTGTCACAGATGTCCTGGAAAAGGGAGCACAGGGAGCAATGGGGAGATAAGAGATGGTGCATAAAACAGTGCCACATGATTAATGAACCTTTTGTCCTGCTGAGATAAAATTCCTGGTGCTGCTGCCCAGCATTTGAAATGTTAAATATTTTTTCCTATTGCAGAGGTTTTTCACTGTCTGTCTTTGCTCAAGGGCAGGTGGGGAAGGGGTGATGGAAAACACTGAGACCTGGAATCTTCCCCAGCTCCCTCTTGGTGTCAGACCACAGAGATCCTTTCTCTGCTCTTTGTTCTGTTCTCTCACCTTTGCAAGATTCCAGAGCTGGAAGAAATCCACATCGACTCCTGACAGCCCCCTTCTTCTCCAGGCTGCTTTTCAGCTATGGCCACCAATATTCCCAACAGGAAAACAGTCCTGTAGGTGATGGGAAATGCCTTTTCCCACATTTCTGGCAGATTTTACAGAGTCAAATCAGCCTCCAAGGACAGACTTGATGAGCTGAAGTTCTTCCCTGAAAGGTTAAACTGGGACAACTCACGGCAATATTTCCTGCTGGGGTGAGTGGTGCTGCTTTTACACCCATTCAATACTTGGATTTCAAGGAGCTGATTCCCAATTTATTTCAAGGCCAGGTTGGACGGGGCTTGGAGCAACCTGGGCTGGTGGGAGGTGTCCCTGCCCATGGCAGGGGGGTGGGATGGATGGGCTTTAAGGTCCCTTCCAATCCAACCCACTCTGGGATTCCACAATTCCTTGCTGTGTAAGGTCAGAGTCAGGCCACTGAAGGAAGATAAATATCTTTATGTTTGCTGCCTGCTTTGATGAAAGGAATGTAATGGCTAAAAATAAATTCCAAGTGGAAAACAAAAAAAAGACTATTTTTGGAGAGGTGGGAAGGACACAACAAAGCCAAGGACAAAGTTGTTGTCTGCCGGCAAAGCCAAGCCAATCCAGGTGCAGGGACAGGGGGCTGGGGTGAAGGAAAAGGGAATTTGATGGCTGGGAGCAGGAATTTGCAGTTGCCCACAGTTGGAATGGGTGGTTTTGCAGGTTCTCAGGGTTTCTGCCTGAAAGTTGCCCATCCCTGGGAGTGTCCAAGGCCAGGCTGGATGGGGCTTGGAGCAACCTGCGCTGGTGGAAGGTGTCCCTGCCCATGTCCCTCCCAACCCATTCCAGGATTCCATGATAATGCAAACCCATCATCTTCTCCACAAGAAAAATTCTGGGCCCCCCGTTTGCTGAGTGGAAGAAAGAAGCCCAAATTCCGTGCTGATTGCCCAGACTGTTGGTTTGAAGTGTCCAGAGGGCGAGGACTGTGGATTCTCCCAGCCTGCAGCAATCTGAGCTCCCACATTCCCTGAGGGGCCTGGAGATGCTGGGAAATTCCATTAATCCTGCACAGATTTGCACCTCGGGGTTTGCTCAGCACCCCCATCCCGGAGGTGTGTGAACACTCTGCAGGATCAGACCTGACCTGCCACGGGCAATCATTCCCTTGCCTCTTTTCCTGTAGGATGCATCCAGACTATTGAATCTGAGCCCATTTTCTGCAAGATTTCATTTGAAATTCCCAGCATTGTCCTGCCCTGCATGACCAGAGGCAAAAATTCAGGAGCAGAACCTGTGGAAATACATATTTTATTTAAATACGTTGTTTTAAAATTTATTAGTAGGGGGTGTTCTGTGCTGAGAATTAATGTTTATTGGAGCTGATTTACAATCCCAGGAAAATGGGCTCCGGTCTTGGAAAAAAATGCACAGCCTGCACATACCAGAGGTGTGTTCTGCAGTTTCCACAGAGCCCTCCAGCATCCATAGGCAGCGTATTTTAGGGGTGTCACAGCTGGCTTTCTCTTGGCCATATTTTGCTGGAGAACTTGGAATCTTGGCAATCTGAGCTTTGGTGTTCTTCCAAAAGCAGAGCCGGCACCGTTCCTGGCTGGTGGGAGGTTTCTCCAGAGGAGATCCATGGTTGGTCTGCAGAGGCAAGGCGGGAGAGGAGCTGTGGCCCCCCTGCCTTCCAGAAAGAGCTGTTCCCTCTGGGATCCTCTGCTGGGGCATTTTCCACATGCCCACAGAATGGCTGAGGTCAGCACAGCACGTGGGGGCCTCACCAGAGACCACGGAGATGCTCCCAGGGCTGGGGAAAATCCCCTCTGGAGCCAGGCTGGGAGAGCTGGGGGAAGGGAAGGATCCAGGGAGACAGGAGAGATCCTAGACGGGCTTCAGGAGAGCTGGAAAGGGACTTGGGACAAGGGATGGAAGGACAGGACAAGGGGGAATGGCTTCCCACTGGAAATGGGAAGTTTTGAGTGGGATATTGGGAAAAAATTCCTCCCTGTGAGAGTGGTGAGGGGCTGGAATGGAACTCCCCGAGAAGCTGTGGCTGCCCCATCCCTGGGAGTGTCCAAGGCCAGGTTGGACGGGGTTTGGAGCAACCTGGGCTGGTGGAAGGTGTCCCTCCCCATGGCAGGGGTGGAATGGGATGAGCTTTAAGGTCCTTTCCATCCCAAACCATTCTCAGCTCTCCAGGACACGGCATACAGGCAGCTGCCTCTCCACTTATCCCAGGAGAGGATGGAATAGGTGGGAGAAGGTAGAGGGTAAACAGTGCTGTTCCCTGAGCAGGGGCTTGGCAGGGGAAGGCCAGGATTTGGTGGCAGGTTCAAAGGCTCTGATACAGAAGGGGCTTTATAACACGGGGCTGTGCTCCCTGAGCAGGGGAATCCAGGGAATGCCACCAGTGCGGGAGGTGGGGAATGGGTTTGGAGCTTTCACTGTGCAGAAGTGGTGGCTGAGCTGCTCCAGCACCAGCTGGATAGGAAATGCTGGAGACACAACCCCATCCATCAGTCCCCATTTTCCCTTCTTTTGGAGAAAAAAATTCCACAGAAAACCCCCCTGACACCTGGATCATTCCAGAGGGCAGCCTGGCTCCGTGGGGGCTCAGCACGAGGCAGGACCAGCCTGTCCCTTGGGAGAGGCTTTAACAGACCCTTGGTTGGTTAAAAAGAGAACAATTGGCTGATTTGGGCTGCAAGAAAAGTTGGAGCACCATTCCCTGGGAGATGCCTTTGCCTCACCTGCCTTGTGATCCCAGGTGGGCCCATCAGTGCTGGGCAGCTGCAGGAGATTAATGGGATGGGAGAGCCCAGCCCACCTTCCCCACCTGTAGTGGGTTTAAAATTACCCATAGGTGCTGGTTCCCCTCCTCGGGCTGGGTTTCTGCTGGAGGTGCTGCCTGGAGCTGGGGCTTTAGGTCTAATTTAATAGCTTGCTAAGCACCATAAAGGGGGTTGAGGATGGGAGTCTGCACGGGTGTTCCTGACCCCCTGGCTTTTGGGCTTCGAGGTGCTACGCTCTGAAATTTTGCCGCCTCTGCTGGGACGTGGCTGGAGCCCTGGGCATGTCCCAGTGCCATCCTCTCCTTGCTGAGCAGCAGGTTGGTGAGCTGTCTGTCCCCTCTGTGTCCCCAGACTGCCCGTGTTTGGGGGGGGGATGTGGGTGGGAGGCTGAGCTGTGGGTTGGTTCAGCTGCTGTGCTGCCTGCTCTGAGTTAGGGCAGCTTGGAGCTGTCTGGGATGCAAAGCTGGCCCTGGTCCTTCCCCCCTGCCCCCCCCCCCGGTTCTGGGCAGTGTCTGGTGCCAGTCTGGGAGCCCTGGGGCTGAGGAGCCTCAGAAACCAGCCCTGGCTCCAAGGTGTATTCCCCTGGAGCAAATAGCTCTTGCTTTTCCTCTCCCTTTCTGCCCACACCTCATTCCCCTGGGTCCTGGGCTCTTCAGTCCAGCCAAAGGGATGTCTGTTATTTCTTAATAGCCCCTTCCTTATAATTTTGAAGCGCTGGCAGGTGGATGTATCAGGTGTTTTGCTGTGGTTGCGCTGGATGTTGCTGTTTTCCTTTCCTCATGATCCATAAACTTGGCTGAGGGCAGTGCCCCTGGAATCTCGAGTTTGTGCCGTGTCTGATGGTCCAGCACCTCAGTCTCTGCCTCTCTGCTCTCCCTTCCTTCCCCTAAAAACTGTCCTTTTTGTGTTGTAAGAAGGGAACAAGTGCAAGCCCTTCCCGGTCCCCGTGCCAGGGATGGGTTTGGTTGGATGTCTGTCCTTGGTGGGGAGCAGGAGTGGCTCTGCCACCCTGACCTGCTCTGCACCAGCTTTCCAAGCTCCGGGGTTTCCACATCTGGAAAAGGGAAATAAAAATGCCTTTTTGTTCCCTCTGTAGTAAACTCATTGTGAGCTGTGGATGAGAAGCAGCTTCTGGGGCTGATCCAAAATCTTTGGAAGCTGCCTGAAAGATTCCCGTGGATTTTAATGGGCTTTGGAGTAGGAGCTGTGACGTTTTCCTCACTTTGGTTTGGAAGTTTCCTTTGCCTTCCCTACCCAGCTGAGAGTCCTCTCCTCACAGCTGGAATCACTTGGGAGCATCAGCACCCAACTCCTCCCAGCCAATTAACTAATTAACCCCCTCGGGCTACACAGGTGCTTTCACTTTGGGGCTAATTAGAGGGATAACTGCCATGTGCCTTTTCAGGGATCGGTATCGGGATGTCCTGGAGCGCTCGGCTTTCTGTTCCAAGGTGAGTTTTTATAACTAGAAGAGGAAAAGGGGGGAGCGGAACATGGAATGTTTTTGGAGTTTGTGTCTGTCTGCATTTCATTCCTGGCAGGCGGGCACAGGGCTCTGCACGTGTGGCAGTTCCTCCTTCCCTGCGTGTCCCCTCCATCGTTAGGGCTTGATTAAGTCTGGAAATAGGGGTTGAATTGCAGAGTTCTCCCAGATAAAATTTGGGAGCAGAATATTGGATAGCTGGAGATCTTTACAGTTGCTCTAAGTGTCTGTAAGGCCTAAATGTTTCTAGGATTAAATAACAGCTGAGCTGTGACTGAATTATTTGATTTGGGGTTTTTTTGAGAGCCTCTGTGGCCGTTCAGCTTAGACTTGCTTTCACCTGTCAGGTTTTTGAAGAGCTTTTAAAACACGACTGAGTGTTCCCGGCACTTGTGGGTGCACTCCTGAACCTCTGCTTGTGGCTCTGGTTGGGAATGTTTTCCCGGGGGTGAAAAAAAGCTGTTTTCTCTGGAGCTACTTTCCATTAAGCACTTGTGGAAGTTTCCTGTTCCTTCAGGGGTTGCTGCTGAGAGGAGGAGGGAAGGGGGCACTGGTTTGGGAATTAGAGGTGGGACAGCACTGGAATTGCCGGGAGCTGCTGGGTTTGTGGGAGCATGGGAAGGGGAAGCAGGAACTCTGCATTCCGTGGGGGCATCACACTCTGGGCTGTGCTTGCCACCTCAGAGTGCTTTTTGAAGATGGGAGTGACCGGTTTGGTTTTCCAAGTGGCAAACTGTGCCGAGCCTGTGCTGTGCTTTATCTCCAGGGCACGTGTTTCCTCACAGCTGGTAGTAAAACATTCCTTCGGGGGGGAAAAATACAAATCCCATTGTTGGTCAAGGATGGGGTGGCTGGAGGCAGAAGTGCCCTGGTCTCAGTCCTGTCTGTGGTTGGACTCTGTGACATCACCAGTGTCACGGCTGGCTTTGGTTGCTGCAGCCCAGATAACGCTCTCCCTGTGGGAGGTGGGGGTGTCCTGCACGGCTGCCTCAGAGCTGAGTTTAGCACCCCTTGGAGATCTGAGTGATCAATAAAGTGCAGCGTTAACAGCTGGAAGGGTGGGCTGGAGCAGGGGCTGCTCCTGGGCGGGGGTGCCAAGGCCTGGCAGCCCCTGCAGGTGGATGCTGAGCTCCCTTTTTGCGTGCTGAGGTCAAACTGCCCTTGGGATGTGCAGGAGCATTCCCCAAAGGCCCGGGGTGGTGCTCTGGGGCAGGTGGGGGAGCGTGGGCACTGCCAGGCTTTGCTCCCCAGGGGTGGGGGAGCTCAGGTTGGAGCTGCCAGCTTGAGGGAATGTGCAGTCTATTCGGGATCAGGTTGCAGCAGAGCTCCTGGTAAAGGAACATCCCACCTCCTCCAAGGAGAGGAACCCAATCCCGGCGGGAGATGGAGGTATCAGAGCATCTCCCTAATGGCCCTGCCCTGGGAAACACAATGATCCCGTTGAAAGGTGGTTTGAATAGTCCCTGCAGAGCCCTCGGAGCTGGGCAGGATGCAGGGGGTGCTTCCAGTGCTGACTCTTTGTGGGCAGCTTGTTCCAATATAATTACCCTGTTTATCAGCCGTAAAAGCCTGTCTGGGAGAGGAGCCCTTTTAGGAAAGAAAAGGAGTGTTCTTTCCTTCTATTTGTTAGAGAATAAAACTGAAATGGATCACTTGATACCATAAGCAGTGCTCTATTCACCAATCTTGTGCCATTCTAGCAACAAAAGGGAAGACTTGATGCTTCCTCTAATGCCAGGAAGTACAAAGAAGGTCATTTTGAGTTTTACTGCCTTGTTAATTCCAGCTGTTAACTTGAAGAGCATCTTTCCCATGCAATGGCACAGCCTAAAAATGTTCTTTATTTGGGTTTGGAGATAAGTGGCTCATCCAGGAAGGGCCTGCAGGCTCTGGAGAAGATAGTGGGGCAGAGATATGGGTAATAAAACCAGCAAAATGCACACAAAATCGGTGCAAATGGGAGGACTTCGCTAAACTCGGGATGGGAATGTGGATGCAGATACCTCTCCATGGCTTTTGGTGGGCAGAGTGGCTGGAGGGGGGGGTGTTACCCCTCCAGGGTTTGTGGTGTTGTTCATTTATGGTGTAGAATATCATAAATTGGGCTCTTTTCCCAAGTAAGAAGTGATAGGACAGGAGGAAATGGCCTCAAGCTGTGCCAGGGAAGGTTTAGGCTGGATATTGGGATAAATTCTTCCCCCAAAAGGCTCCCCAGGGCAGTGGTGGATCCTCCAGCCCTGGAAGGGTTTAAAAGCCATGCGGATGTGGCAGAATTGCCACCCAAATGTGCACACCCAGCTGCTGTAAAATTGGGGAATAAGGCCACTGTTTCCTCCCTCATCCCTGTTTTCTTGCCTTTCCCTGACCCAGGTCCTGCAGGAGCTCCCCAAGGGTCACAACCTGCATCTTCCCCAAATCCAGCCCCAAAACTGGGGGGCTCTGGGAGAGGGAGGAAAGTGGGATGGAGCTGGATCCCAGTTTTGTAAGGTGAAGCTGCAGGGAGAGAGGATGGGTTATCCTTATTATTTTTTTAATGTCTTTATAGTGGCTAAAACATGTGGGAATTGTCTTTGTAGTCAGAGCTTTGTATGTGCTTGTGGAAATAACTCATCCTTTGAGTTGTAGGGCTGGGGTGGGGGGGATAAAACCCTTCCTGGCTCTGGAATTCCACGTGCTAGGGGCTCCCACTGGTGTCACCTGCCCTTTGGGGGTGGGAGCTGATTGTGGAGGGAAAGTTCTGAATGACCAGAAACCAAAAATCTGCTTTGTACAAAAATAAGGGTTTAAACCGGTTGATTTTCACAAAGGAATGAAAACAAGACCTCTTAGGAGGGTTTGTTCTTTGGTGTCGGTTTTTTTCTTTTTTTTTCCCCTCCTCTGAATGGAATGGAGTCAAAACAAGAGTTTTTGGATAGGAAAAGCTCCCCCTCCCACCACTTTGCCTCCCTTCATCTCTCTGGAGGCACCAAAAGGCTCATGCTGGACCTCAGATTCTTTTCCACCAAAGATTGTCAGAATTAAACCACGTCCCCCTGGACTGGTTGGGCAGAAAACATCGAGTTCCTTCAGTGCAGCCAAGAGGAACCATGTCCCAAAGAACTGGGATGAGAAACTTCACTTGCAGCCAGCAAAGATGGTCCTGCTTAAATCCAGTGCCACAGAAAACTTCCTGTGGCTGGTTCCCATGTGAGACAGGGATGGTGCAAACAGCAGCTGGAGGTGGGAGCTCAGGAGCTGTGGGACTTTGAGTGAGTGACGGTCACACCTGGGAGGAGAGGACACCTCTGGTGTGGGAACTGCTGGTTGTTACTAAGAATAATCTCCCTTTCCTGCTCCTACTTGGAATGAGGGCACAGCCAGCCTTGTTTTTCCAACGGGCTTAAAAGCACTTTTGGAGTGTAACTTTTGGCTCTGGGAGGCTTTGGGAGAGGATTGAGTTGCAAAAGGTGTTGGCTGCCAGTTCCTACATAAAAACACTGCGTTAGTCAAAAGTCCCTTCGGAAGCACCGCTGATTAATCCATGAGCTCCCAGGGGGGAATGCTGACCTACATTCTGCCTGAGCTGTTAGGTGGAGACAACTCCAGTGTGGCTTTGTGTGTTCTCACAGTGGATTTAGAGCATGTGGAGTCTACAGAGAGCTTTTATTTCCTTTGCAAGCCGTTGTGTTCAAACCTCCCCCCATGTGCTTGGGCGGGGGCTCTAAATCTCCCTCATTGATCCTTTTGGAGGAGTTCAGGAGAAGCTACCCGGGAATGGTTGGGAGAATCCATTTGATTCTCAGACACCTGAAAGACACCCGAAGTAGGAGCTGTGGCAAATATTTGCCGGGATGAGCAGATTTTCCTCTGTGGCCTCTTTGAAGTTGAGATGTGTTGAAAGACTCGTGGGCAGACAGTCCTTATCTGGCTCGTTTCTGCTGGGGGAATGTAATGCAATGTGAAAAGTGTTTATATGGAATTTCTGGAATAACATTTTACAGGGTGGGAAAAGCAGGATGTCTGCAAGAGAGTCTGCCCTGGGAGTTTGCAGCAAGGGCTCTCCGGGTTCTGGTGCTGCTCCGCAAGTTGTAACTCTTGACTTGCAGAGTCTCAAAGTGCTTTCAGAGCGTTGGAGGATTTGGCTTCCTGATGTGCAACTGAGATGGAAAACCAGGGCATGGAAGTTATGGAGATCTTGTGGATTTGAACGGGGAGGGGGGGGGGGGATCCCTGATTGCTGAATCGCCCTTGGAATTGGAAGGGACCTTTTGAAGGCCATCTAGTCCAACCCCACAGCTCAGCTTGTTGCACCCTGCAGCCCAGCCAAGGCTGCGCTCCCAGCCTTTGCTGTCCTGTGTGTGCTGGCCCTGCCCCGGAGCCAGAGCAGGGATTGTCCCCCTGACCAGCAATATTTACACTCCTTGTGGTGAAGGACAGTCCGAGCACGTTTGAGCCTCGGTTTCATTAGTGGTGCTGCAGTTCATCAACCCCCATAAATATTTACATCTGCAGCATTCCTTGTCTGATTTCAAAACCCTGCCTGTCCTTTAATGGGGCTCTTGGTGTTGTTTATTGTGCAACAGCTTTGCTGTAGATGCTCTGGCTGAGAATGCCCTGGTGGCCCTGAGGAACAGGGAGAACCTTCTCTTCCAGATGCCTTTATGGACCTGGTAGGAGCTGCCTTTGCAATCGGTGCTCAGAGTGGGTGGGGAGGGAAGGCCAGTTGGGGATTCCCCCATGAATGTTCCAAGTCCAAAAGGTCTGCAGCTCTGCCAGCCCTGCACACTCAGAAACCACGGGCTGCTTGCTGAAAATCATGGATTTATAATAAATAAATGGATGTTGGGGTAGTTTGGCTTCCTATTAATGGCTGTGGTTCTGAGTGAAATCATGGAAGGGGTTGGGTGGGAAGGGACCTTAAAGGTCACCCAGTGCCACCCCCTGCCATGGGCAGGGACACCTCCCACCAGCCCAGGTTGCTCCAAGCCCTGTCCAGCCTGCCCTTGGACACTCCCAGGGATGGGGCAGCCACAGCTTCTCTGGGCACCCTGTGCCAGGGCCTGCCCACCCTCCCAGGGAAGGATTCCTTCTCAATATCCCATTTAACCCACCCTCTGGCAGTGGGAACCATTCCCTGTGTCCTGTCCCTCCATGCCCTTGTCTAAAGTCCTTCTCCAACTCTCCTGGAGCCCCTTCAGGTCTTGAGGGGGCTCTGAGGTCTCTCTGGCGCCTTTTCCAGACTGAGTGGAATCAGGCTGATTTTTCTGCAACCCCTGTGATTTGGGATTTGGTCCTAAATTGTAGTGTCGTAATTGAAAATATTCCGGGTGTTGAGGCTTTTAAAAGATGCATCAAGTTTTTGGAGAGTGCTGTGGATAAACCAACACAAACTGGCACGTGGAGCTCGGGGAGCAGGGGGCCCTGCCCTGGGGCTGGCTGGCTCTTCCCAGGGCCTGGAGACTCCCCAGGGAAGGCTCTCCCTTGTGTCCCCTCACTTTGGAGGCAGGAAAAGACAGTGCTGGCTCAAATGGAGAAGCACCTCGGTTGGCATTTGGTTTCTTGCCCTTGTTCTTGCTTCTCTAATGAAACTGGTTGGTTATTAAGCCAATTAATGCTTATGGAGAACTCTGAGTGTGACAATCACGGAATCACAGAATCCTTTAGGTTGGAAAAGACCTTTAAGATCACAGAGTCCAACCCTGTCCTGAAGTTTTAGGTGTTTAAATGTTCGATTTCACTTTTTTTTTTTAGTGGTGAGATGATTAAAATAATAGTAAGTGATCCTGGGTGGAGGTTCTGTGGAGTCGGTGGGACGTGTGGCCACTGCTGGTGGTGGTGCTGCCAAGAAATTCCCTGGGAGACCTGAGGGCCTGGAGAAGCAGCTGCTGCAGGAGCCTGTTCATGCAACTCTCCCATTACAGGATTTTTAAAGAGTACTTCAGATTTTTCTTCCAAGTCTGTTGTTTGTTAGAACAAAATATTTTTGGAGAATAAAAAGGCAGAATTATTATTATTATAAACCTTAGGGAATGTTCTTTTTTTAGGCAGAAAATTTCACGGTGTAAAGAAAAGAAACACAGTCTCTCAATGAATAAGTGTGCTTGTGTTGACAGTTTTAATGAGTTAATTATTTTGTTTAATTATAGAAAATCTTTAAAAATCTCAAGGAAAAAAAAAAATCCTTATTTTTCTTCTCTTTTCCAGGCAGGATTGATTCAACACACTGACTCTGCCCTGTGGGAATTCACCTCCTGAGCACCTGCACCAGGTACCTCATTTCTTTCATTACATATCTGTTTTTTCTTCCTATTTAATGCTGTTTCGCAGAGGTTTAAATGCTGCAATAATTGCTGTGGTTGGGTTTGAGTTTTGCCTTCAGAGGTCCATATTTTGGGGTGCTGTGAGAGGGGGAGGCAAACTTGTCTTGCAAGAAGATCGAAACTGGGGGTGATGGGAGCCTTGGAAACGGGGTGCTGTTGTTCAGAGTGTATTGAGTGATACTTGGAGGCCTCACAACACCCAGGATCTGTATTCCTGTTGCTAAAGGAGCCTGGGATGGATGTGTATTCCCATTGCTCTGGGAGCCTGGGATGGGTCTGTGTTCCCAGGTACTCAGGGAGCCTGGGATGGGTCTGTGTTCCCATTGCTCTGGGAGCCTGGGATGGGTCTGCGTTCCCAGGTACTCAGGGAGCCTGGGATGGGTCTGCGTTCCCAGGTACTCAGGGAGCCTGGGATGGGTCTGCGTTCCCAGGTACTCAGGGAGCCTGGGATGGGTCTGCGTTCCCAGGTACTCAGGGAG
>JAWWEU010000020.1:19121869-19135530 GCA_035583155.1 Acropternis orthonyx
CTGCATTCCCATTGCTAAAGGAGCCTGGGATGGGTCTGTGTTCCCAGGTACTCAGGGAGCCTGGGATGGGTCTGCATTCCCAGGAACCCGTGGGCAGGGCTGGCAGCAGGGCCAGGGTGACGCTGGGTGTGCTCTCCGTGGCGAGCGCCGGGCACGTGTAACACAATCGCCTTCCCAGCTGTTTCTTATCCCAAACACACCATGTCAGGAGGAAAAGCCCCACGTGTGACCTGAGACATCCCTCCTGTCTGAAGTGTCTGAAATACTTTAATACTTTTGTCAAGCTGATCCCCCATCCCTTTTCATCAAGTCGGAGTTATGGCATGTGCCGGCGACCGCAGAGCCCGAGGCAATGCTGAGCTCCGGGAAGGGCTTGACCAATTTATTGTGATTGCTTTCAGATGGGTTTTTATTGGTATCTACCACTTTGTTACCTTTATTTCCGCTTATAAATGAGGCTGCAGAAGTGGAGAGGGGAGCAGGAGGTGAGTCCAGCTCACCCTCCTGCCCAGTGCATCGGCTCCGAGCCGCTCCTCCTCACGCGGTCGGGATGATCCTCCCAAGATGGATGTTTTTCCATCTCGAATTCGCTGATGTGCTCTGCTGTTTATTCCCCAACCGCTCCGGATGAGCGAAGAGATGGGGCTGGCAGGAACACTTGTGGGAAAGCAACACCATTGCATATTTGTGTGGATAAATATCCACCAGAGGACGCGCGGCGGGAGCGCAGCTCGGCCGCCGAGCAAATGCTGTTCCCATTACTCACCCGAGAGCCTCGCTGCGTGTCTGTAGCTGTTTGGTGGGCAACTGGCAGCAAAGTTGGGAAGAGTCATCATTTGTCGAAGCCCTTTGATGGTTGGGGCTGGAGAGGGATGAAATCATCAGGCCTGGGTTGACTAATGGGGTGGCACAGGTAGCCCAGACTCGGAGCAGCTCGTTGCTGTCTGTGGTGACTCGGGGTTGTCTGTTCAGGCTGTTCATGGGAGCTGCAGGAATAGTTGGAAGGCTCAGAGCAAGTTTAGGGATTGTTATGACTTGGCCTAAGAGCTGGATTTGCCGGATAAACGAGCAGAGCGTTATTTGAGCAGTGTGAGGGAAACGTGAGGACTCTATTTACCTTGAGTTGGGGGGGGGCTCTTGGAGCCATCACCAGTTAATGCCTGTGCTCCTGGAGAGCTGTTACTGAATGATGGAGAGACCTGGGGAAGCCCAAATTCCCTGCTCCGAGTGCCCTGCACTGAGGGATGCTTTGATCTGCTTTTCTGCTTCTCTCCTTGCACAGCACTGGGAAAAGCAGCTGTTGCCTTCAAGGGTCAGACTGGGCTTCACAACAGAGTGAACTGTCACTCAACCCCCCTCCATTCTGCTGCAGTGGAGGACAAAGCACTAACAAACTGTTCCAGTTGCAGTTCTGCAGGCAAATGTGGTTTTTGGTGGACCCTTTTGAAAGGGAGGTCAACTGTCAAACAAAGGTTGCCTCATCCTTTAAGGATTCAGTTGACAAAGGTAGCTGAAATAAAGTTGGATGTCCTTCTGAAGGGCTGGATGTGCATCTGAGGGAAGCAATTAGTGCTTCATGGGCTCAAACACACAGCAAAGGGATTAAGAGTTGGCTGAGACATCTGAAAGAGAGAGTCATCACCGGGGAGCCCTGGTGAAGTCAGGGGTTGGTTGTTGGGCTCCTTTGAGCTTGCTGGTCTTATTCCACCCTCTCATCAGCGACCCAGAGTCCTGATAACATTCCTGCTGATGAAGCTTTGGTCCAGCTCGTGCCTTGGCTGGCGAGTGCAGAGCGGTGACTAAAGGACCGTGTGGTCTGGAAGGCTTGGGAAGCTCAGCCCGTGGGAATTAGCGAGGCTTTGATGCAGATGGAGCTCTCCATCTGGGAACGAGGCAGGCAGGAGGCTCTGGGGGCACTGCCATGGAAAGGGAACCTTTGGGAAGGGCAGGATGAGCCCCCAGACTGGCACAGGAAGGTCGCTGCGATGCTGGGATGGGTGTGCAGGGGAGCCTCGTGTTCCCCACCAAGCCATGGGGGTTTGGACCTCTCATTTCTCTTCAAAAAATAGAGGCCAGTGTGGAAAAGGGCTAAAAAATGATTTGAGAGCTGGGGGAAGTGAGATATTGAAAAGGTGTTAATCTACTGCATTTGTGGAAAAAGTAATAAATGAGGTGACTTGGTATTTGTGCACTGGGGTCTTTCTGAGAGAGAAAACTTTGGAAACAAGAGGAAAAGATGGAATCCTAGCTGGAAGCTAAACCCCAACACAGTCTAACTTAGATACAGACCTCGTGTTTGCGAGTGGGAATCCCACAGAGGATTTGCTGTCTCCTGGTGCTCAGCAAGCCAGACCTGCACAGGAGGGGACACAGCCAGGACCATGTGGAGCTTTAATTTTAGGACTTTATGTAGTTCTTGGCTTTGCAGAGCTGGTTGAGTGGTTGGGGGGGGGATGCACAAGGTCAGAAAAGATGGAATCATGGTCCCTTCAGGACTCACAGCTATCTGAAGAAATGCAGTTGCAAATCCTCTTCTGTTCTGGTGGAAAGGGCTGCTGTTCCTGAAGATTTAAGGAGAGATTGAAACTTGCAGCCACAATAAAGTCCCTCTTGGCTGGAGTGTCACAGCAGGCAGGGCTGGCCCAGCCCACCCTGGCTCCTCTCTCTCCCTGGGATGTTCATTGGGGGAGCTGAAGCACTTGCAGCTGCTGCTGCTCATCACTTTAATGAGGCTTTTCTCATTACTCTAAATTTTCTCTCATTAGACACCACACAAAATAATGTTTAGATGAAAGACTGGTCAAGGAAAGCAGATGGTTGTTGGATGTCTTTGGGTGTCTTTACAGAATGGCTTTTTGGAGGTGAGAGCTCCAGAAGCTCTGGCTTGGGCAAGTGGGTGTGTAAAGGTAAAGGAAACCCAGTGTTTGCCTCCTTTTCCTTCCTTCCCTGTCTGTCTGATTTACCTTAAGACACCTCTGTCGGTACCACTCTCATGTTTTGAGTGCTCCGTCAGGAGAGCCATTTCTGACAAGGCAAGGGGGTGGTGATAAATCAACCCGCCCCAACCTCACTGATTCACTCACCAAAACAAATTCCTTTGGGGAAGCAAATATTCCAGACCAAGTAGCAAAACCAGGCAAAAACTGTTTTCGGGTCAGATCTGCGCCTTGTGGTGATTTCCCGCTCTAATCCAGTGCTCGGCTATACTGTGATGACACCGGGGGGTTGATCCCAGTGACTCCCTGCTCCCTGGAGTCCCATTTTTCCCTGCAGGCTGTGAAACGCCCACCTTGCCTTTCAGTCCAGTTCCATTTTGCTTCTATAATCATAAAACTGAGCAAGCAAGTTTAGTTCTCTCTATTGTGTTAAATTATTTCCAGACTGGGGGTTAAGTGCCTCTAAAGCACTAGGTAGAATAATGTTCTCCATCTGCATCCCTTTGGAATACAGCTGAAGGATGCTGTGGCGTCGTTACCTCTGGAGCTCACGTGGCCCTGGCACAGCAAGTGCTGAGTCCTGGACTTGTGATGAGGGTTTTGCTGGTGTTGCTTCCTTTTTGCTGGAAAGGAAAAAGCCCTTGGTGGTGTCACTGAAATGTAGCAGGATGTCCATCATGGATCAGGACTCCCTGAGGTTCCCCTCTTGTAGCGTGGCAGGAGCAGCTCACGGTGAGGGACGAGTGGTGCGTGCATGTGGCTTCGAGCGTTTAAAGCCAACCAGATGTTTGAAACATCTCTGTGAAGTGCAGATGATGATATAATGACTCCATCGTAATCCATTGGCAGGGGAGACATGAATATCCCTCAGTGTGGCATGTGGAGATGAACTCCTGATTCGCAGGGCGAGGTCAGGAAGTTCACAGGCTACCTAAGGACAAGAGGGTTGTGTTCCAGGAGCTCGCTCTGTCCCTGCTAACACAGCACGGCTGGGCTCGCAACATCTCCGGGATACTGAAATTAAGGGAAGCCTCCACTTGACAGTCAGCTTGGCACTTGCAGGATGGCTTTAATCCAGAGGGTTTATGCAACACTTATCCTGCTGTGTGAAGCCCCTTTGGGTGCCAAGTGGCTCCTGGGGGTGTTCTGAGCTGGCCACCAGGACGGCAGTGGCAGGCTGAGCCCCCTGCCCCGACGGGATGGGCAGTGCTGGGATGCCCAGGTGGTGCTCCCTCAGCCTGCCCAGACAAAGCAGAAAGCATGCAAAAGGCAGACACGATGACTAGACTGATATATTTGTTGGCCACTCAGCTGGAAGATTTGAAAAGCTTTAATAGGAACAGGAGGGAAGTGAAGTGCTTGGGGCTGCAGGTAACGTGATCTGGGGGCTCTGGGCCCGGTTCCTCAGGGGGGGACATGGTTGTCCTGGGAGGGGTCGTGCACACATTGCCTTTGATGCCCAAGAGACAGCAATTTCCTGCCTTGCCCATGTTTCAAGGCCTGTGTTCCCCCTGAACGTGGTGTCTGTCAGCACGTGCTGCAGGAGAGATGCAGGAGCTGCCAGCAGGCACTGAGTGGGGTTTGAAGGATCAAATACCCTTCCCTGTGAAGTGAGTTGCAGGAGGAGGGGAGGGAGGCTGTAGTGACGGCTGGTTTTGTGCTCAAGAGGGGGCAGAGAATGTGTGTGTTAGAAACGTGAGTAACGGGGGTGTTTGGGGGTGAAAACAAAGCAGAGCCTGGAGTGATTTTGCTAAAATGAGCAAACAGCAGCAGCGTTTAGTCTGGAGCAGCCACAGCTCTGTGTGCCCTGTAACCTCCTTGACACCTCCTTTCTGGTTGGCTTTTTGGGGCTAAAACCCTGCCCATGTCCCTTCTGCCAGCCGCTTTGCAGTCAAACAAGACACCTGAACTGTTGGCACCTGTTGGAGGCACTTGTTCAATGTCACCTGAAATTTCCAAACAGTCCCTTCAGCATTGGATTTAATAAGAGTTTTGGGATCAATTTGTTTAAACCTCAAATATTAACTTCGAATGGTCATCCCACTTCTGAAGGTCTTCACAACCGCGTGTTGTCTCCCGGTTTCTGCAGCACAGCACAAACCTGCCCTGTGCGGCGTCAGCTCCACTCTGGGTCGCGCTCAGAAATTACGGCACTGATAAACTGGGGTAGCACAAACAGCTCGATTGTCTGCGTTTTCTGCTGAAAAGGGGGGCTCCTGATAGGAGGGACCGGCCGGGGATGGCGAGTTAATGGGCAGGTTTGAGTCCCGAGGAGCGGTGAGCGCAGGATGCTCGCGTACAGAACAGAACAGTGCCCTCTCGTGTGCCTTCCCCACGGCACACCCGGATTTCCAAGGGTCACAGCGAAACTAAACCTGCCCCCCTCCCTGGGCACAGGCTCGGCTTTTCCTCCGGGTGGTGGCTGGAGGGGCTTTTTCGTGTGCTGGTTTCAGAATATGGCAGCGAATGGGCGTTTTGCTTATACTTTACAGTTCAATACACTGAATTAATGCCTTTAGCTGGGGGAAAGCTTTGTGGTTCCGTGCTTTGTTTGATCTTGGAGCTGTAGCTGGCACAGATGGCACTGCTCAGTGTGCAGGTGGCACCAGCTGTGTTCATGTGGCAGAACTGGGGGTTAAGGTGCAGGACCCGATTCCGGAACAGTCCCAAAGGAGCAAATTCAACATTAATACGTGAATTACTCATTGCTGGGGTTTCCTGTTGTTTGGTTTGGGGTTTTTTTTTTTATTTTTCACCATTGCTTGTCCCTGCAGTGGGACTGTTTCAAGAGCTTAGTGGAACTGAAGTCCTTGTTTGCCAGAGACTCCACAGGTGACAATCCTGTGTGGTCCCTGCTGTGCTTCTCTTTGGGCAAGGTTGTCCTGTCAGTTGTTTTGCAAAACCAGGATCATTTTACTGGCTAGCTGCAATAAATTGCATTCTTCACAGCATAGAATCATTAGGGCTGGAAATGACTCCGAGGTCATCAAGGCCAGCCTCGGGTTGTTCTCTCTCCATCTCTTACCGTGTTTTACTCTTGGCTGCTCTCTGAATTTTCTAAGTTTGGTTCTCTTCGTGCACTGACTTATCTGAGTGAAGTTATGCAGCCCAAAGCTCTGACCTGCTTTGTAGACAGATATTATTTTATGTACGGTTAGATGTGAACAAATCTACTCGATTCCAGGCCAGTATGTGGATCAGAAATGCTCTGGTGCTTTTAGACCAGCCCTGTAACAAGGGCACCCACAAATGGACCCGCTCTGGACACGATGCATTGGTGATGACAAGGTGTGGCCATTGCAGGGGAACCTGTGCTGGGAATCAACTTGCTTGGGGGGGTGCTTGTTTTCTGAACACACAGGAAAATAGCTATTCTTGTAGGACTTAAACCTTTTGTGAGGCTTATAACCCTGTGTTGCTGGTGCTCCAAACTCCTTGCTGTGGGAGAGTGGAGTCTGCCTTTTTCCCCTTTGTTAGGGGAGTGTTTGTCCAGCTCGATGGATTTAATCTCTCACGAGGTGGAGGAATTCGTGTTAAATAAACATCAAGTTTGGGCTCTTGCTGGAATTGGGTGTGTTTGCCTGATTTTTCAGAAGGGTGATGTGTTTGGATGAAGGATTTCTATTTTGCTGTCGGGCTCCCTTTGCGCTCGCTCCAGCGGCGGGGATTTGGTGTTCGGATCCAGGAGGCTGCACCGGCCAAGGGCAGTCATGAGGGCTGTGCAATTGCATAAGCCCCAGACATTGGCCATGTGGGAGAGCCTGCAGTGCTGGGCCCTGTTCAGCAGAGCTCTCTGAGGTGCAGCATCTGCTCTTCGGGGTGTTGCTGTCGAAGGTTGGGCCAGACTGACCTTTCAAGGTCCTTTCCAACCCCAATTGTCTTGTGATTCTGTAAGATCTTAGTTGCAATTCGCGGTGTTTCCCCACACTTGGTCCTGTTTTTGCTTCCAGCCACTGCTTAGAGGGTGGGCATTGCAGAGTGGTTCTGGTGCTCGGTGGCTGGAGGCTCCTCTGCTCCCAGCAACAGCTTGGTGGGAGAAACAGTGGAACCCTTTTTTGGCCAAGGTAACTGGAACAAGAGAAATCACCACACAGGGGGTGAGGTCCCTTCCAACTCAACCCATCCTGTGAGAGCACCAGCCTTGCAGAACAGCTTGAAGCTGAACTAGCTCAGAGTAATCCGAAGGGTTTTCCCAGAGTGTGGCTGTGGGTGCAGGGCTGGAACCCCAACTGGCTCCCGGGCCTGTGGCAGAAGTGGCAAATGGGCCAGGAGAAGTCCCCAGGAGAGGTGGTGCTGTGCCTCAGGGTGATGCCAAGAGAACCAGGGGTTTCTCAGGCAGAGTGTTGGCTCTGATCTCAGACTTGGAAATGTCTGAGAGGGAGTTTTCCTTCTGTTCCGACTCGAGTCAGGGGAAAATGGCTTTGCGTGCACGTTTTTCAGTTCGGTTTTCGGTTCTCTTTCTCTTGGAAGAAGATCCTGGGCATTGGCTGAACACGCAGGTTGGAAGGGCTCGTGCTGCCCCTCTGCCTCTTCTGCCTCTCAGGTGACTGCCAGAGCCTTTGCTCTGAGCTTGGCTTTGAATCCAAAGTGGAAAGGCAGCACTAATCCCACTGTCCAGTCCAAGGTGCACATTGGAAGTGGCACTGAGATCTTGGGATCCTCCTTCCTGGGATGCCAAGCTCGTGGCACTGTGTCCAGGGGGGATGTGGCAGCCCATGGTGGGCTGGGCTGGCCCAGCAGCTCCTGAGGGCTCAGAGATCTACATTTCTTGCCTCTTGTGGTTGTAACACCAGAATTATCTCCCCTAACATTGTGTTTGCACACAGGGGCTGCAGCAGCAATTCCATGTTCTTATAATCCTCCCGCTCGGATAAAAATCAGATCGTAACAAATGTGAGCACAAGAGGACTAAAGACTTTTATTACAATATCTTTTTAATTATCAAGGTGGAGAATCACATTTTACAAAGTACAATAAATTGAATTTTATTATGGTTTGTGTGAGGACTTATTTAATAGTAGATTACACGAGACTGTAACAAAATTCTTTTGCTTTCTCGAAGGTTTATTTGTCGCTTGTTGAACTCTGGAAAAATGAGCTGTGAATTGAACCAGAGGGCTGCAGATATAATGCAAATGATGGCTCCTATTTATGGTTTAGATCAGCCTGGTTTAATTCCAGATTGTGAGCACTTCAAACATCTGGGAAATCCAAGCCAGGCAGTTATGCTTTATTGGGAATTAACTTCTCCTGTTTTTGATAGGTAATTTGTAAACTGTCTCAAGTACTGGATCGTGGCTGTTTGTTTTGGAAGGTGCTTCAGTGGCTCTTCTGCGGTCTGTGCTCTCTGGTAATCCTGGTCTTGTGATAACTCAGGGCTTCTGTGGAGCCTCCTGTCCTGCAGGTGTGGAGAGAGGATGGCTTTGGAAATGAGGAGCAGCATCCACCCTAAACTGGATTAGTCATAGAATCCCGGACTGGTCTGGGTTGGGAGGGACCTCAAAGCTCATCCCATCCCACCCCTGCCATGGACAGGATGCCTCCCGTTAGCCCATGTTGCTCCAACCCAGGCTTGGATACTTACAGGGATGGGACAACCTGTGCCAGAGCCTTCCCACCCTCCCAGGGAAGAACTTGTTCCCAATATCCCATCTGACCCCCCCTCTGGCAGTGGGAAACCATTCCCATTTGGGGCTTGCCTTATTGCTGGGCCTGTCACGTTCTCCTGATGAGCAGCAGCTGTTCTCTTATGCTTTATCCTTTTCATATCCTATCTCAAATTCTAATTTCCCCCCTACTCTTCTAATATTTATGTGGAAGCCCCTGAAGACCTTCCAAGGTCTCTCTTTCCTTGCACTGGTGTGGATGGGCTGAGCTGTGGAAGTGTCATAGCTGAGAAGTTAGAGAGGACAGAGACAACCTGATGCTTAACAGGAGATGGCAAATTCTTCCCTAGACCTCTCGTGGGACCTTGGTATGGCCCAGAAAACCCTGGCTCTTAAAAGAACATCTCTTGAGGAAAGTGGGGACAGATCCAAGTTTGGGACACGGGTTTGAGTTGCTGCTCAGAAGCTGCATTTGCATGAACAAAGGGATCAGAAGTGTCTGAGGAGGCTCAGGGGATTTGGGATGGTTTGCTTGATAAATAAATAGATGAGTGTGGCCTCTCAGTGCCTGAGTTAGGGGAGCAACTCCTGAAAACTCCGGGGTCGCTGTTCAGCAAATCCACTTGGAGTAAATGCTGATGAGTTGGGGATGTTGGGACTGGGGTTGGCCACAGCTGGATCTTGACCTGCTGCTGATCCAGGGGAATAAACCCAGGCCATGGCAGAGCTGGGAACTGGCCCAGAGCAGCCCCTTCTTGTGAAGCAGCCACGGGGCCTTTGTGTTTCTGTGTTCCGTTGTTTGTTTGCTTTTAATAACGCTGAGGTTTGTAAAAACCTTTTAATGGCTTGTTCAGCTCTCGGTGATGAAAAGTTCCCCTTTTGGATTTCAGATTTATTGTTTGGGTTACTTTGGGTTTAGTCCCTGATTCCAGCAGTTTCCAGGCACTGTGATGGTCAGTCCATACAACAAAAAAAAAGGCTTGAAGTTCTGGATGCTGCTGTTGCAGACGAAATTTATAAGCAAGTGTATTTTGGATATCAGTTTTCCTGTTAAGGAGATTCCAGCTTGAGGGAATTGCACATGGAGCCCCTCCCCAGATTGCTCTGTGTGTTTGGAGATGGAGCAAACAATAGGACTGTTCCCTGTCCTAAATAAATGGGAATGTGTACGTTCCAGCCTTGCAGATACAGTGGGTGCCAACATGATCAGGTTTATACTTCCTTTTTAACTTGGGAAAAGAAAATCGGTCCAATAAAACTATGAAACGATGGAAGACCTTTCTGGCCCCATGGCAACAGCAAGCAGAGGCTTTTAAGAGCTGATTTTCATATGCATGGAGTCATCTCAGAATTTTGGAAGGGAACAGTTTGTCTGGGATTCATGATAAATTATTCATCCTCTTTATTGCCATAATAATCGCTTTTTATGGTTACCCGAGTGAATGTTATGAAAGCACAGAAAAATCTATTAATTATTTTCCAGAATTTTATCGTATTTAGTATTTTCCTAGAGTTTTCCCAGTCCTATAGGGTTTTTGATGTTATCAGAAAGCAAAGCACTTATTTTTCGCTAAGATAAATCTTTCACTACACTTGTGCATTGTGCAGCACCGTCTTTGTTAGAAGAACATGAGAACAACTCATCCAGGGGAAATACTGGATTGCCAGGATCACTGGATGCCTCTTCCCGGCCTTTTGGGTCCCAGAAGCCGTTTGGATTCTGGGTGTGTTTCCACCAGCCTCGTGTAGGTCCGTAACCGATTCAGATAAATGTCCCAAACAAGGGTTGGGTTCCTAAAAAACCAGAAGTGCTGTGCCAGGAAGCAGTGGAAGGAGCCTGGACTGGAAGATGTTCCACTCTCAACAGGGGGGGGTTCTAGTGCTGATTGGGAGGACCACAGTGAGTGCCCGTTTTAACTTGCAAACCCTGTTCACAGCCTGACTGCCGGGGGCACTGAGGGGCTGGACATTTGCTTGGTTGGTTTTCCCAGAATAAGTAATTATTTACTCAGCAACTCCTGATGTTGTTTATTTCCATGTCTTGAGCATCCTGGGCTAGTGGAAGGTGTCCCTGCCCATGGCAGGGAGTTGGAATGAGGTGAACTTTAAGGTCCCTTCCAACCCGAACCATTCCATGAGCTCCTGGATCTGAGGGCATGGCTTACCTTATCGCAGCGGGATGTGGGAGAAGTCTGGCTATGGAGTGAAAAGCCTTAAGAAATATGGTTGACTCAGCATATTTGCTGCTCTGAGAGGCTCAGTGGGTGTGGGAGGGATGACTAAACCTTTCTCCTTGGCTTTGTGTCTCTTGGTGGGCTGGGTCTGCGGGCACTGCCCTGTGCAGTGAAGTGGGACTGCACCTCTGGAATCCTTATCCATTGTCAGATGGAAAAGTCCTCAGCGCTTGCAGAGTCCCCTTCCCCTGGTGTTTAATCCCCTCCTACACCCAGAACATCTTGGGTAAGTGCTCAGTATGCTATTTTATGATGCTTCTAACTGGGCTGTTGGTTTCCTTTTGGTCCTGGGAGATGCCCTTTGGCCACCTGGGGTTGGGGTTGGCTTGTTGTCATCTCTGACGTGGCACTGGGAGTGAACGTCCCCTGGGGCTGGGGGAAGCTGGGAGAAGTTAATGAGAACTGAGTTCTTCACTGACAAATGCCAAGGAATCCACAGTAGAAGAAATAATTGGAGCTGCTTCTCCAATTTTTCTGCTCCAAGTTTATTATATTAATGGAGAAGAAGTACTTAAACTTCTCCGTGGTTGCTCAATGTAGCCTTTGGCACCACACGCAACAGTGGTCGAAAAAAAGCAAACAGAAGTGTTAAGAGGCCTACAAAACACATGGAAAATATCTTGCCATTATATAAATGGGCTGAGTGCCTGTGCCTGAAGTGTTGTGTCTCGTTCTAGTAAATTCATCCCCCAAAGGAGGCAGCAAAATAAGGAATTCAGAGGCAGGAGGAGTGAGAAGGGTGAGTGTTTTAGCATTTTGGAGGTGTTTATCCCATAGTGAAATTTAAAGTGATTGGGAGAAGTATAAAGGAGGGGAGATACCTTGACTTGGATGTTCCTTCTGAGAATACACAATGAAAAGAGGTGCTCAGCTAAACTGGGGAACTGGGTTGTCAGGGCTTGTGTCTGTCACAGAATCAGGCTGGGACCAGGAGCTCCACAGGTGCCACTGAGATAAGAGTTTAATGAGACTAAAAAACCCTCAAAAAATAAGACTCTAAAAAAACATCCCTAAAAGGGGAAAAAAAAAAAAAAATCCCGACTAGACAAATCCCTAAATATCCCAGAGGGGAAATCCCAAGGTAATTGGAATATGTTTCAGTGGTGAACATGGTGGTGCTGGTTTAATGGTTGGGTTGGATGGTCTTGGAGCTTTTGCCATCCTTAATGGTTCTAATGAACTAAGAGGAACAAAGGGATTTATAGCTGAGCTGACATGGTTTGGGTGTTTTGCTTCTGTCGTAATCTGGAGGCGTTCCTTCCTCTGCCCGTGGTGCAGAGGTGAGGCTGCTACGAGGGATCCAGTGGGAACTCTCAACTATACCCCGGCAGTTCCAGGAAAATACACCGTTATCTTTGCAATTTCTTCAGTGAACCTGGTTTTGAGCACAGGGCAGTCCTGGGGCTGTGGGGGGTGAGGAATCCCATATGCTGTGGGCTCTCCATCCTCCAAGGAATGTGCTGCCTCTTATCTGTCCCCTCTTATCCACTCCTCTGCTTCCATCATCTTGCATCTGCCCTTAATTAACTTTCCCCTACGCTGAGTGTACAGGCTCCTGAGATGAACCAAGGGGGGAGGGCAGAGTTTCCAGAGAATTGAAAATCAATTTCTCTGTCTCCACGTGCCTGTCAAGGATTGAGTGCCAGGGCTGGAATTTGTCCTCCGATGGCTGATGGTATCGGCTCCACCTGAATCACCTTTCCAGCAATGCTTGAGATAGATCAGCCTGAGCACCGTGGCTGAAAGCCAGTCCAGGCACAAAGCTTTTGGTGGGAAGCAGAAGGCCTGGAGTCAGTGCTGACTCCAAGCCTGGTAAAAATACCCTTGTGGAGCAAGAGGAAACAATGAATGGTCAAAATTCCTGGGTCTTCGTCTCTAAATGCTGAGCTGTGGTGTTTATAGAAAGGATTGAGCGTCGGGGCCTTGAGATGGGCTTACTCAGCTGCTGGTCTCTGGGAACGAGGAGGGGGGTGTCTGTTTTTCCATCTAATCACTTGCAGGCATGTGATTACAACATTTAATGATCCGGACGAGGTCAGTTTTTAATTAGCTGAGCCACATGATGGGCTTTTGCAGTGCCAGCAAACTCGTTTATTGATGTCTGGTCTGATGTTACAAACGAGCAGCTGTGCCAGTGAAATCATGGATTGATGGGTTAAATCACATTGTGGAGCACGCTGGATTTCCCAATCCCAAGCTGTTCTGCTCTGATCTGGATGGGCCACGGTGGGTCCAGGTTTCAGCGTGCACAAGTCTCTGTCTCTGCTCAACGTGACGTGCAGTGCACACTAAATAAAAATAGTGCTCCAAGTGCTTGTGAGGAACCAGGGCTGTTCCTGGGACTCACATGATCCTGTGGTGCGCTGCAGTCGGGCTCTTGCTGATTGAATCACATGTTCATGTACTAATAACAACCAATAACACCCCTTCCCTTCCCAAAAAGCCTAAATATAGTCCTGAGAAACTCCAACCAGTGCAGATTGGCACCAGCCCGTGAGTTTTCCAGCAGCCCTGTGCGATGGCTGGGATGCAGTGGTGCCGTTCCAGGAGCAGATGGCAGGGCAGGCTGCACATTTCTGAGTCAGTCAAGCTCTCCCTTCCCCCTTTCCTGCGAGGAGGGAAGGATCCTGGGCTGGCTCCACGCATGGCTTCACATCCAGCATCTCGGGATGGAAAGGTATTGGAAAGGGCGATGCATGACTTGGGTTTTCCTGGCCCACACGAGGCCGATAACAGTCCATTATCCCTCCCTGCTGAGGGCTGGGGGTGGAGGGGCTGAGCCCCCAGAGATGACCCAGCCATGGTCCGTGTGGAGGGGCTGAGCCCCCAGAGATGACCCAGCCATGGTCCCTGTGGAGGGGCTGAGCCCCCAGAGATGACCCAGC
>JAWWEU010000020.1:19149538-19193278 GCA_035583155.1 Acropternis orthonyx
GGGCGGGGGCGGGGGTGGGATGGGATTGAGCTCCCACCTAGAGTCACAGTCTGGGTTGGGAGGGACATTAAAGCTCACCCAGCTCCATCCTCCTGCTGTGAACAGGGACACCTTCCACCAGGCCACGTTGCTCCAAGTGCCTTGAACGCTTCCAGGAATGGGAAATTCACACCTCTGAGCATCCAGGAGCGAGGAAGGAATCTGGGCGTGCAGAGAGGGAATTTGGAGATAGTGCCAAGTTCTGGGGATGAGGCTGGGGCTGATCTCAAAGGGAGACTGAGTCCCACCTCCCTGTCTTCCTCAGCGGGGAGGAATTGCTCTCCAGGACCTTCCCTGTGTGACTCCAGTGGCAACATCCCCTCCTCTCCTGGTGCTCCTGTTCCTGCTGCCTTCAAGGATAATGCATTTGATGAGGCATTTTAGGTTGGGAAAGGGCAGGATGATAACCATGTTTGTCACAGGCAGGCTTTCAGACCATGACCACGGTGTCTGTTTCACGACAAATGATGGGCTTAAAGCACCAAAGCTGCTATTGGCTTGGTCCATGTTTTAATTTGGAATGAAGGGATTGCAGCACCTGGTTTTGCTGCATGAACAGCATTGAGCATCCAGTGCTAGAAAATCTGGGAAGAGGGAGCAGCAAACTGTGTTGGCCTTGCCTTTCCTTCTCCTCATGTCTCCTGGCAGAAGCTTCCAGCAGTGGAAGGGGATGCGGACTCATCTCTCACTGCTGCACTCTTCCCTTGGGGGCTTTGGGAACGTCATTAACAGGGAAGCTCTTAACAGGGAGTGTTTGTAGGATGACACAGTTAATGACTGCCCCGCAAATTTCATGGATGCTAAAGTTCAGGATGGTCCCTGCCGTTCATTGGAGCAGGATTGGGAAGTGGGGGAGTGGAGATGTTGTCAGCGGGACCACCCAGGGCTGATCCATCTGCCGGCAGATGTGGCTGGAGCTCCTGCTCTTGCCAGTGGCCACGGCCACTGCTCTGCAGAGGATGAGTGGGCAGGAGGCAGCGATCCCAGGGGCTGGAGCTGCCTTCCGGATGGAGAGATCCCAGGGCCCGGAGCTGGACTCCGGATCACCCACCGCTTGCGTCAACCGGCTGCGTAGCCGTTGTCTGGTGAATGAGTGGGAACCCCTCCTTATTCCATGCTGGAATAAAGAGGGCGTGTAGCCCAGACGCTGCTGTGGGATCTCCAGCTGAGAGCAAAGCTTTCCGTGGACCGTTTCTCCAGGAACTCTCCGTGTTCCTGGACAGGAATCTGGGAAAGATAACCAGGAGAATCCCCCGGGATCCCATTGCCCAGAGGTAAATGGAAGGGAACATGGAGACCCACTGACCTGCAAGATGAGGGTCTCCCCCTCTTTGCTGCAGGACACCGAGCCTGTCCACCCACGTGGCAGCTGCAACCCTGAGGAGGAAGGTTGGGCTCTTGGGAGGTTCCCCCTGGAGCAACCTGGGCTGTGTCCTGTGCTCTCCCCATCCCACCTATTCCTCCCAGGGCTTGACCCTCCTCCTATCAGCCAGCAGGATCTCTGAGCCTCTTCTGAAGGGCACAGCAGTGAGGGGGAGCTGGGATGGCTTTGGCAGTTTTCTGGCTTGCTTGGTTGGTTTGTTGGAGGGGCTTTTTTTCATTTTGGGGTTTTGTTTGTTTGTTTGGTCTTAATGGTTGTTCTCTGTTTGCAGCTGGAGCTTTGCCCAGAGGGCCAGGGGGGTGTTTGTGTCTTGGGGGAGTTGGGGAATCAAAGGACCTTTATGCTCCTGGCCCTTGCTGTGAGCTGCAAACGTGTGTGTGCTTTGCAAGGCAGGCTGAAACCTTTATATATATATAAATATATATGTGTATATATATATTTATATATATAAAAGCTCCTTTATTTCTTCAGAAATCTGTATCTCTGCTGCTCTAACAAAGTGTGCTCTGATTAAACACAAAGTTATTATGCAATATGAAAAAAGGGCAGACTTCTGGAAGTGCTTTAAAACACATCAAGATGCTGAATTATGAGTGTCTTTTCCTCTTAGAATTCATTACAACATTTTCCTTCTCAGTTTCTTCCTGTGTCTCACACTGTAACCGAAGGATCCTGCCCTGGGTTGCATCTTTGAGTCTTTGGAGATGAAATCCATGGGATTCTGCACATGTTTCACTCCAGAATGCCTTCTTTGTTAATAAGGTTTTCTGCACTCAGTGGATTTACTCAAAACCTGTGGTTGTTTTGTTTTGTTGTTGTTTTTACTAATTTTGCATTTTTCACAGCCCTTATGTTGTCTGGGTTTACCTCCTTCACAGATGCCCATCAAGGTAATCTCACCTGCAATGTCACTAATGAGATTTAAGGTCTGTTATGGCTTAGGGAAAAGGAGCTGGATTGTGTCCTCAGATATATTTTTGTGCCTGTCTTGGCTTTAAGACAAATTATCAGGAAAAACCAAACAAAACCTGCACATCTGGTGGAATATTTTAATTTTAGTCTAGTATATTGATTAGCCCAGGTGATTTCAGCCCAGCATGGTTATAAGGCAGGGAAGGAGCTGTAATTCCAGTGAGAAGCCTTCAAGCTTCTTCCCCGGGAGGGTGGGCAGGCCCTGGCACAGGGTGCCCGGAGAAGCTGTGGCTGCCCCATCCCTGGGAGTGTCCAAGGGCAGGTTGGACGGGGCTTGGAGCAACCCGGGCTGGTGGGAGGTGTCCCTGCCCGTGGCAGGGGGTTGAAACTGGGTGGGCTTTAAGGTCCCTTCCAACCCAGACCATTCCATGATTCCTGTGTGTGTGTGTGTCACGTGGCCTCTGAACTGGAAGCAACTGTGGTTTGTACTCAGAGGTACTGGCTGGAACTGGGAAATGGGGAGTTTCAGGGTGAAATCCAAAGCAAACTGGTAGGGAATGGATTCATGTGGTGGAAAGCTCAGCGTGTCCTCCTCTGGGCAGGACCGTGGGGTGCTGAGAAGCAGATGCAGCAAAGATGTGACTCTGCTCAGTCCCTTAGAGACACATTCCCATTTTCCCACTTCCACAAGCCCCATTTTCCTGCTGCCCTGGCAAGAAGGGCCAGTGGAAGTGATAAAAGCCCTGTGTCTTTGAGGGGATGTTGTGTCTGATCAGGGGCCAAGTGAAGGTGTTGGAAAACCAGTTGTTGTTTTTCCCACAGGTCTCACTGTTGCTGGGAGCTCAGAAGTTGTTTTCTGGATTGACAGCAAGTCAGATAAAATGTGGATGGGTTGGAGTAATTCTGAGGGATTCTCTCTCTTTGGGAAAAGGTCTGCCTCGGATTAGGTTGCTATTTATATTTCTAATGCAAAGGTGCTTGCTGTCCAACCAAAGCTGTGAAAACCTCTCACATTCTTTACATCCCAGTGAAAGTAATTTGTACAAAATGCTGCTTTTAATGGTGTTTTTCTTCAAGGGCGATTCTTCCACCATAAAACACCACAAAAAGCTGTTGGGGTTGGCATTTAAAGCCTGTCCCGCTTGTAGTTCCAGACTCTGCTGGGAAAGGGTGAAGTAGAGCTGGTGACCTTCTGATGGCCAGTGATTTCCTGCCCACCTGGATGGCGAGGGAATGGGAAGGGGCTTCAGAAGTGACCACAGTGGGTGGGAGGGGCAGTTCTGAAGGAGGATCCCTCCAAGCACCCACGGCTGGAAGTGGGTTGGAGTTGAATTTATCTTTTAACTTCGCTTATTAACCAGAACACCCCACTGCTGGCCCCTAGGACAAGTTGTTTTCTGAGAGGATGAGAAGAGCAGCTACTTTATGCCACAGTTAGTGCTTAAATGCCTGTTCTGTGTGTGGAGGGGCAGGTTTTCTCTGTGTCTGGAAGGAAATTTGGAGACCCTTTGCCTGGGGCGGTGCTGTGCTGTGCTGTCCTCTCTTGGAGCATCCCAAGGACTGTGTGTGTGTTTCCTTGGAGATTCATCTCATATCTGAGCTACAGCTCCAAGTTATAGCCCTAAATTACAGCAGATGGTTCCATCTTGGTTGAATCACAGAGCACTATTGCAATAAACACAACAAATAATTTCTGCGTGTGGGAAGTCCCAAGGGTCCTGCTAAAGCCCTTAATCATTGTCTGGGTCTTATTCTACCTCTGTTCTAATATGACTTGCTGTTTGGGATGGTTTCTGTTTTCCCTGGATATATCTCCTCTGAAAGGACAGAGACCTTGTGCTTTAACTCCAGAATTTCTGGTTCAAAGCGAGGCAGAGCTGGGCTTTGAGTCCGAGGAGAAAACGCTCTGAAAAGTTTCTCAGCAAATCCGGAAGGGATTTTTCTCAGCAAATGTTTGTTTCTTCGGGGGTGAAATTGGGTGACCCATATTCCATGTGAGAGATGCATGACAGATAGGGCTTGTGCCGGGGGAGGAATTTCACTCCTGATGAATAATAATCGAATCAAAAAGAAGGAAACCACAGACAAGTCCTGCTCCTCTTGGGCTCTGCCGTTCCCAGAAGCGAGTGTGACTAATGGCTTTGCTCCGGGGCAAGCTGAATATTTTGCTGAGGTAAAAATAAAACCCAGAAGCCCAGAGTGGTGTGAGTGATGTGAGTCATCCTCGGGCTTCTGGAGCTCCGTGTCCTGCTCCGTGGGATCCGAGGCAGATCCTGCTGGGCTCTGCTGTGAGGGGCACGGAGGGTCTGGAAAGTCCTGCTTGCAAAATAGCTCTGGGGTGAGTCAGCCGTGCTGGGATCTGCTTGGACTCAGTGGTTGGAGTTGTTGGGG
Source organism: Acropternis orthonyx (assembly GCA_035583155.1). Lineage (NCBI taxonomy): Eukaryota > Metazoa > Chordata > Aves > Passeriformes > Rhinocryptidae > Acropternis > Acropternis orthonyx. The sequence continues at coordinate 19,154,262 of JAWWEU010000020.1, forward strand.
TGTCGTCAAGGTCTTGGCATAGAGGGTGGAGGGCTGGTTTGACCCCCTTGTGATTCCTGGGATTGGTGCCTTGCACAGCCACGGGCAACACGTGTGGCCTCTCACCTTGTCCAGAGGTGCCGGGGGTTGGGGGGCTTGGAGCAACCTGGTCTAGTGGGAGGTGTCTCTACCCTGTGCCAGGAGAAGAGCTTTGAGGTCCCTCCCAACCCAAACCATCCTACGGTGGCCACTGGAATAGCCCAGGTGAGCTGGGGCAACAAAAGCAGGGGATTGTGCAGTTGGCCAGCACGGCTTGGATTCCGAGGAATGTTAAGTGATGGGAAGCACGTGCCTGGTGGGACGCTCTCCACGTGAGGTTGTGGCTCAGAGATTCAGAGGCACCTCCAAGGCCTTTGCTTGTGTTTCAGAGGTGCCCAGACCATGTCCTGCTTGTCCCTTGAGGGAGGATTTCACCCCAAAAGAGCAGCTGTGGCTCTCAGGGGAGCGGGACCACCCGGAGGCGGTGCTTTGGAGGCGCTCCGGTGGCTTCCCGGGGGGAAGAGAGCTGTGCCAGGGGCTGTGTCCTGTGACCTCCCCCAAAAAGCAGGCAGAGGTGGGTCTCTTGGACCACGTCAGGTTTGAGTCATGGAGTTTGGCTGGAAGGGAAAGGAGCTGGGATGGGGATGGGTGCAGAGCAGCACTGCATGGGGGGGGGGGGGGACAGGGTGGGCTGGGCTGGGGTCCCTCTGTGCGGCACCTCCTCTGCAGGAGGCACTGGGGGCAGTGCCCCAGCTGAAATGTCCCTAGAAAAATACAATTATCCCCTTCATTCTTTTAAGCAAAACCAGAGTAAAGCCCTTGCAATAACTCTGCTCGTGAAATGTGTCCCAGGGTAGACAAAAATGAATTTCAAAATAAAAATCCAGTAGTTTTTGGTTGTATAGCAATGAATGCATCACTTGCTTCCTGCCAAAAACCCTGATAAGACCCTCTATATGTTTTTTCTTTTAATTAAAAGGATGATTTTTATGTACAAGTAAAATACTTGGGCCATATTTTTCTTTTATGGAATATTATGTCATGGCAGAATTTGTTTCTGGTTCAGACACTGAATTCCCAGGGGGAGGGAAGTAAATCTCTTCAAGTGCCTTCTCCAGTCATTGCTCCAACACTCCTTGCAGATCCAAGGAGGCCCAACCCTGACCATAAATATCTCTGGGTTTCTAAAGTGCTGTGGGGATCCTGGATATGCCCCTCTTGCTTTAATGCCTTGCATTAAGAGTTGCAAGAGGAACATAAATTTGATCTCTGGTGTACAGACAGAAATGAAAGGGTTCTCTAAGTTTAAAAATGTTTTTCTTTGTAATAAAAATAGGATTATTTATCAGCAGTTATTGGAGTTTCTTGGACTGGAAAGCAGGGAGGGTTTAGTTTTCATTTAATTTTGTTTTTTATTTATAAATAGCCCGGAGCTGGGGGTGTTGATTGTGTGCCAACACGACCCCAGGCGGGGCTGCTTGCAGCTTGCTTGGTGGCGAATGGATTTGTTCTCCAGAAGGGGAGAACAACAGCAAGAAATGTGGGAATGGGGTGGGATTTGGGGTGAGCAACACTTAGATATGAGCAGGAAGCCTGGAATGACCCAGCTCTTCTTGGTGGGCTTCCCTAGGGAGGGAAAACAGAAAACGACTGGATGCTTGTGAGAGGTTTGTGGGGTTTTTTTGAATTACAGGGAGATGGAGTCACCATCCCTGAAGTGTTTTGTAAATTAAAGGGAGCCTCGTGACTCAGCTTGGGGGACCTTGAGGGAGGAGTTGTCCTGTTCAGGATGCTCATCCCTTTGCGGGGAGATCACCCACCTCGCCAGGGAGGGAGAGCAGGAACACTGGGAATTGTGAATTCTTGCAGATTTATAGGCAAGGCTCGTTGTTGAAGAGGGGATTGTGTGTTAGTCCTCACCGACGCTGTACTTTTGAACCTCGTGGAGTTGCCTCCCAAATCATGGATTTGTTGCAGTAATAGAATTTGTTTTATGAGGGGCTCCTGCTGTGCTTGTGGAGCTGGGGTGGTGTCTCCTGCTGGAAGCATCACATCCCTCGGAACGAGAGGAGCACACGCTCCCAGATGTTCTAATGCCTGAACCGGGCATTTCTCTGCTTCATTCCAGCCAATTGGCTGCGGGGTGATGTCATTTGCAGAGCTGGCATGAGGAGAAGCCCTCCTGCCTTGCAACCATAAACCGCTTTCCACCTGCCTTTCCATCTTGGCTCCACATGGCAGGAAGGAAAATCCATTGTTTAACGTCCACCTCGATGTTCTCAGGGCTGGAACGTGCAGGGTCTCAGTTCCTCTCCCAGGAAAGGTGAACTCGGGGTGTCTCAGGTGTTTTGGGGGTGCCCTGGAGTGCGGCCCCCGTGCTGTTTCTGGCAGGGGTCTCGCCCCCTGCTCGGAGGAGCTGCTCTGGCTCCCCTCGCTCTCCCTCTCCAGCCCTTTCTGCACGAGCTTTTTCCAAGGGAAAACTCATAAACCGCGGCCTCTCTCTTCCCTGTTCCCATCGTGTCCTGGCTCCCCCCTGGCTCTTTCCCCAGAACACACGTTATTCCATTTCGATGGAAATGCTGCGTGTGACCCCCCTGAGTTTCCACGGGGTCTCTCACCCTTTCTGCCCCTCCAGGCTCACTGGAGATGCCGTTCACCCACAATGCTGCTTGACTTTCCCCTCCTCAGGTTCCTTTTCTGGACTCTTCTGTGCAGTCCTAAACTGCACTCTGTCCCTTCCAGCAGACAGGAGGGTGGCAAAGCTTGGAAAGTGGTGGGGTTTGGGCTTCGCGAGTTTGGTTTGTTGGTTTTGTTTGTTGGGTTTTTTTTCAATGGCAAAATACTTGAGAACAGAGTCCTGGTGGTGTTTTGTTCTGGTAAGTGGAGCCTTGCCAGACTTGCATTCAGGGTTTTAATTGGGTTTGAAAGGCTGTTGAGGAGGGAGGAGATGGGAGTGTCAGTTTTGCTGCTGCTGAGCACCAGGGCTCAGGCTCGGCCGTGTTTGATGGACACACCTTTGGGTAGAACCAGCTCCCAGCTTGCAAATAAAGATTCAGCTGGATGGTTGGCAGAGGTCCTGTGCCCTCTGAGGTACCAGTGTCCACTCTGTGCCCCTCTCCAGCTCTCCTGGAGCCCCCTTTAGGCACTGCAGGGGGCTCTCAAGTCTCCCTGGAGCCTTCTCTTCTCCAGGTGAACATCCCCAGCTCTCCCAGCCTGTCTTCATCGATTTCCTAAGTATCTTTCCAGATCCTACAGGGTGTTTGGTGTAAAGCCCAGTGTCATCAGTGGATGCATTCCCAGCAACTCAGTGGGCCTCGGCCCCGTCCTGTTGTCTCAGGAATTTAATGGTCTTTCACCACTTGCACGTGTCCAAGTGTCACATCCCCAAAGTGCAGGTTGGCTTGGTGTGGAACCCACCGTAACCGAGTTCGCCTGGGCAGCCACGTGCTTGGAGACTTCTTCCACTAGGATCTTGTCCATAAACATTCTTTAGACACGAAAGATGCTTTTCCTTCTTGGCCTGCTTTGTGTTGGCCAAGAATTGGCCTCCTGGAGCACTCTCAGAGCAATTTACGTGATGTGAGGGACAGGCCAATTACCTTTATGGACATTTTACACAGGAATGACACCATTTTAACAGTCTGTAACTTACTTTATGCATCTTTCGTGCTGAACAGGCTTTTTAGGCACTCACATAAAATATGTGCATTTGAAGGCAACGGTTAGGAGTTGTCCCAGTGCTTCAGAGATGATCCACGTGGAGCAGTTCCCTTCTCCATCTGAAAGACATTTGCATGCGTTGTCGAGGTGCTGATGTGATCCTGAGGGGAGTGAGGAGCTGGGGGGCCGGAGAAAGTCTGCAGCTTTCGGGATTAGCAGTGGGAGTTACAGGGGAAGAGGCAGGGGTGGGGGGGGGGAAAGAGAAGGACTCCACAGTGGAACATGTGGTTGCTCTTTGGCCTCGTGTTGCGTTGTCAGCCCTGTGATTTACACTGGGGGAAATTCATTCCAGAGCATGAGGAGATGAATAAATATGGTGTTTCGGACCTGGCGGAACAGAGATTTGTCTCTGATGTGTCTCTAAAGGTGTGGCATGATTGCTTTGCTGCTCAGCCGTGAGCAACGTGCTCTCCCCCAGCACTGCCCTGTGGCATGGGCGATACACAAGGGCAGGTTCGGAGGCACAGGCAATGTTTGGTTTTTGGGGTTTTTTTGTTGCTTTGTCCTTTTCAGAGTCTATTTTTTCACCTACAGTACATTCTTTGCCCAGCCAGGAAAGCCAACCAACTTTTCCTTTTATGATCCTTTATTTGCCAAAGGTATTAAAATGTATGTGTGTGTGTATATATTTATATACATTCCTACAAGCAAGTTGCCAAACCAAACTGTCCTTACCTTGTGTCTGCTCCCAGGTAGCTCTGCCAAGGAGCAGTTCTGGAAGCTCCTCTCAGGTCTGCTTTTCCTAACTTTGGCCTCAATCTGTGGCAGAAGAACGGGAATAGGAGCAAAAACTAAGTCTTCCCAGATTGCTGCAGGGACATCTCCTCTTTCCATCTCATCCTGGGGCAGGCTGGCACATCGTTGGGGGTATTGTCAGCGCTGTGGGTGTTGAGTGATGTGCACAGCCACGGTGCAGTAGCACTGCTTGGCTCATTCCCAAAGCAGCCGTACTAAACTCTGGAATGCTGCAATGGCCAGTCTTCAAAGAACCCTCTGGCCATGCCGGGAGGGAGCGTGTGGAGCTCCTCAAGTGTGTTGGGGGGGTGAGTCAGTGCCCCCTGAGTCAGTGTCCCCCAGCCCTGCGAGTGTGACTTCATCGCTGTGGCTTCACGCTCACTGATGGCTCAAACATCCCAGGGAGAAACACTGAGGACAGTGGAAGTCCAAGGGGTGGGAATTGTATGTTTGTGGTGAGTCAAGTGAAGTGCCGAGCTGGATGAGAGGTGCTCATATTGGGACGGAGGCGCTCGCTGATGTCATTGTGGTGACCCGTGTGTATGGGAAAGAAAAGCCCCAGGATAAAGGGAGGCGTGCTGCGTTCCTGCAGGCCCTCAGGAGGGTTTATTAACCCCTGAGTGGGACACTGTCCCTGCCTTTTCGTGCGCTTCCCGAGGTCTCGGATCCGCGGATTCGGTGCTGGCCAGCCCAAGGAGCGAGTGGCTGCTCCAGTCCAGGCGAGTGTCCCTGTGGAAGGAAGTCTGAGTGAGCACTCACAGTAACATAATCCTCTCATCAGCAGCCTGCTTAACTCCCTGAGCTTTCCCCAAGCCTTCCTGCTTCCTTCCCTTCCCTTTGCCTGTGGACAATTGGGGAGCCTTTGGAAGGCCGTGTGTTTAATTGCAGCGCGGGGCGGCTTCCGCTGCTCGGCTGCCTCCGCACGTTTTCCTTGGCTCTTCCTCCTGGAAACACCTTGAGGTCGTGCTCCAGCATTTTATAGGCTGGATTTCCAAAGCCCCAGACTGCAAAATCCCCTAGCTCTGCACCTGCTGTCTGTCATGGAAAAGTTCTGGATCAGCTGGAATATTCAAGGGGAAGCGGTAACCGAGCAATAAAAGCACAAGTGGTGGGACAAAGCACAGCGGGTTCCTGGGCAGTTGTTTCCTGGGATCTGAGTGTTTCTCCCTGCTGGGGAAGGATTTGAGCAGCCCCATTCCTTGACCTTGGTCAGGAGTCAGGGGTCAGCTTGGAATGAGACGCCAGTGGTTTCTTACAGCACCTGCCTAAACCTTCCCGGGGCAGGAAATGTTCCCTTCGCTTTGTGGATGATTTCAAGACTTGAGTCTCTCTGCCCCAAGCCCCTGGATTGGCCTCCAAAGCAGAGAAGCAATAACATCAAAGTAATTAAGGGCTGGGGAGCTGTTCGATGGAGAGCTCTCTGTTTTGTGTCAGAAATGTGGAGCTGGGCTCGGGGGTCTGCTTTAAACGTGATACAATCAGTAACATACCCAGAAAAACGTCTGTTTAATTAGAGAACACTTTAGAGCAACCCAAATAAAACACAGAACTCAAAGCAAGGGCTGCACTGGGGACCCTGAGAGGAGATAAACGCAGGGGAACATGGGGGTGCTCCAGAGCCTTGTGCTGTAACAGAAAGGATCAAGTAAAGCCAGATGGGGGCTGGGCTGGCTCCGTTCCAGACGTGTGTTCTTAGCTCTGCCTACCTGGGCTGTGCTGGGGCAGCTGCTGGTTAAAGCTGGAGGGATGTCACGGTGGTGGGATGAGAGGTTTGTGCCAGAGAGGGAGATTTCCAGGTGTTTGGGATCCAAGGGGGCAGCCAGGCTCGCTCCTTCCTCAAAGAGGGATGAGAGGAAGGAACTCCTGCCCTGTCTGGTTCTGCTCTTTCCACTCAGGTGACACTTTTCTCTTTCTTTTTGTCACTTATTTCTCCTCCAGGACCAGTGGGCTGTAGGGAGCTGGCACCTTCAGAGGCCTGATCCTGCTCTTGGCCATCAGCCCACCCAACTAGGGCTGTCCCTGGGACCCCTGATCCTGGTGGGGGGGGTCACCTGCTGATGGGGGGATTGGGGCTTGGCTCGTGGGAGTTTCATTTTACCAAAATCTCTGGAGCAAGAGGGGCTGTACAGCAATGCCAGACTCCAGGGGCTTTCCTCAGTGTTTCATGCGAGAACTCCCAATATTTGTGCTTTATTTATGTGCAATCCTTTAGAATCCGACTACCTGTTGGCATCTGAGATCCTGTGGCAGGGAAGCTTGTAAATTGTTGTTTGCTTTTTTTTTGTTCAGATGAGTGGAGAAATGCTTTAAATTTTCCTCTTCTTGTGCTCTGTGGAGGTCCCTTTTTCCCTGGAAGTGTTCCAGGCCAGGTTGGACAGGGCTTGGAGCAACCTGGGAAGTGGAAGGTGTCCCTGCCCATGGCAGGGGTGGGACTGGATGAACTTTAACCCAGCCAGTCTGTGATTAGTGTCCCCTTGCTGTCTTTGCTCTCAGTGTCATCTCAACCAAATCTGACTTTAACAGAAACGTCATACTAAGTGTTTTCTATTTGGTGAGTGTACGCTTTTCTGTCTTCAAGTTGTCAGGATAATGGATTAACAAAAATTTCCTGTCAATTGCTGCTTATTATATCCAAGTAATTTGTTTGGGAATCGCAGGGGTGTTTTGTGGCATAGACAAGGGGCACAGTCTCATCTCAGACTTCATTCAGTGGAAATAGGGCAGGAGAAGAAAAGGTGTGCCCCTATCCTTGTCACCATGCCCAGGGAGGAAGAGCCAGTTCCAGTTGCTGAAGTTCCTCAGGGATTGTCTCTGACCACCTGCTGGAGGGGGCAGCACTGCTGCTGCTTCCTCAGCTCCTGGACCTGGATCCGGGAGTTAAAAAAAGAGTTTAAAAAAAAAAAAAAAAAAAAAAAAAAAATCATTGTTTTCCCATCAGTAAAGAGGGGTGGACTGGCTTTCCACAGGAATTTTTGCGTGTGTTAATTCCCACCAGCATCAGTTCTCTGCAGCTGTAGAAGGCCCCTGTTTATGGTGGGGATGGACTAAGTGGGAGCAAATCTTCCTTTGCTCTTGGCCAAAGGTGAAGACCCTTGAGGCTGTGAGACTTTCCAGGAATCTCTTACTAAGCTGTGCGCTAGCCCTCGGAAGGCTGCGCTTACCTCCCCTCTGCAGGCGCAGAGAGCGTGCGAGCAGCTCCCAGCCTGACCTTCGCAGCTGAACGTGCTCACACAGCCTGGGCCAAGTCCTCTCCTCTCAGACAGGGGCTGGAGCTCCTGCCAGCCCTGAGGGTGTCACCGAGCCAGAGAGCACTGCTGGGGTGCAGGGGGAGCTGACACTCCAAGCTTCATCCAACCTGCCCTGGGACACTCCCAGGGATGGGGCAGCCACAGCTTCTCTGGGCAACCTGTGCCAGGGCCTGCGCACCCTCCCAGGGAAGGATTCCTTCCCAACGTCTAACCTAAAGCTCCCCTCCGTTAGCTTAAAACCATTCTCCCTTGTCCTGTCCCTCCAGGCCCTCTCCATTTCTCCTGGAGTCTCTTCAAGCACTGGAAAAGGTGTTTTTCCTCCAGGCTGAACACCCCCAGCCTGTTTCCAGCTCCAGCATCTTCGTGACCCTGAATGCTCGTTCCATGTACCTCCCTTTTGGTGTGAGCACAGGTGATTGTTGCAGAACAGCCTTGGGCTTGTTTCTGCAGTAACTCCCCCTTTTTTGAGTCCAAAGTCTTGTGGCACTGAGGATCTTGATCACTTTGGGAGCTGGGTCCAAGATCCTGTGCTCCTAAGAGCTTTCCTGAGCTTTGACTGCCACTGTGGCCTTGCCGGAGAGCTGCCCCTTCAGTTTGGGCAAGACACGCTCAGTGCTGGTTTCTGTCTAAGCATGAGGTCATGTTTTCCCCCTTTCCTTTCAGTCTTTGCAGCTTCTGTAGCCCCTTCCCAGAAAGCACAACCCTCCATGGAGCATGAGATGTGCTGGGAGCCCCTTGGGGAGCTTTGGTTAAAGCAGGACACTGAGTGCAGCTTCCCAGCTCCCAAACACCCCCCGGCACAGATGCAGCAGGAGCAGCTGCATGGAAAGGGCAGGAAAGGATGGAAAGGGCCATGTGGGTGTGCAAGCCAGGGGAGTTGTGCAGATCTCCCCCAAAACAGAACTAGTAGCTCAGAATGCAGTTAGAGCAGTTCTGGCACGGCTCAGCCAGGGATGGGAAGCACATTAGGAGATCTGCCTGCTTTGGAGCAAGCAGCTGTTACCATGTCCGCTGGAATCGCGGCAATGAACAGAAAGCACAACCTTCCTGCTGCCCTGGCAGCAGCTTTGGTGTGTCTCATCAGGACAGACTGCACCGAGGGCACTGCAGTTACGCCTCTGCACGCCGGAGCTGCCCGTGCTTTTGTGAGCCCCAGGGGTGCTATTTTGATACCTAGAAAACTAATGCTGGAGATGGAGCTGGCCCAGACCCCTGGATTTGAACTCTTTGCAAGTTCAGATCCGGATGCAAACTTCCCAGCTGCACCCTATTGTCCCTGAGCCCAATAAAACCCTCTCTCTGAACCACCCACAAGCCTCATGAAAATGGAGATTGAGATCAGATCCCTGTGGCCTGGAGCCAGCGCTGCAGAACACGCACAGCCACCGGGATGGACACGGAGCAGCTCCCAGGAAACCCGCTGGATTTGCCCAGTGTGGAGCCAGGTGTTAAGTGTGAACAGGATAAGACCCTTAGATATAGTTATTTTTCTTTACATTTCTGTTGTGAGGAGCAAGTGAACTCCCATCTGACGCTGACCTAGTTGGAGAGGTCATAGTCTTCCAGGAGGAGCTTTGCCAGGAGCTGAGACTGGATTAGTCCTGCTTACCAAGGCACATCGGTGGGGAACATGATGTCAAAGGATGGCTATTTTTGTTGCAGCCTCAGCCCTCTTAGTTTGCTGGGAAAGTTCCTGCTAGTGGTGAAGGGAAGGTTTTAGGGGAGGGAAAAGAGGGACAAGGATGGAGAGGTTTGGGCAGCGCAGTGTGGGGGTAAGTGAGGGACAAGGTGCATTTTGTAAAGCAAACAGCAGCATAAAACTCCTGAGAAAGCTTTTCACTGAAGCCTTGGGGCACTGGGGTGGGGGAGAATCTCATCTTCTGCCATCCCTCAGTCCTCTCTTTAGAGCTGTGCAAAGTGCTGGAGCTGCAGTGACTGACCCAGGTTAAAGCGGGTGTCTCTGGGGTGGTTCTGGGTGTGCTTTAGGTTTGCCCACCTGGAACAGCCATGTTTAGTTTCCTTGACAGACAGAGCATCTAATCCTCAGGTATAACCTTTCTCAGCTCCTGTTCAATCATTGCTTGTTTAAATCGTAGACTTTGAAAGCGTTTTGTTTGTTTGTTGTGTTTCTTCTGGGCAATGTTTACATAGAAACCCTTGCTGGGTGTGTGCAGGTCAAGCCCACTGGGGGTGACATGTGCTCAAGAGTTGTGCTGCTCCTGCTGGCTCGCATTTTGGGATGTCATTCCCCATGGAAGTCTGGGACAAGCTCTTGTTACTGCTGATGTCAAGAGTGCCATGACCTGATGCCTGCCTTCCCCTAGAAGCAGGTCTTTGCCAGGTCTGCCTGTGTGAGTCTGGGGGGCTGGCTCCTCTCCTCTTGGGCTCTGCCAGAGCAGGAGCAGTGCTGGGAGCAGGGATCTGTTTTGGAGCGCTTTAATTTCCAGGGTCGTGGGTTTGCTCTTTCAGTGGAGACCATGTGCTGTTTTCCCAGAAGATGAAAGGATTTTGCTGTCAGCACTGCTAAAAACCCCGTAACAAACCAAACCCAAGAGGGACTCCAGTCCCGCCATTGGCATCTACTGGGGCTTTTTTCCCATGAAGCCGCCACTGTAGAAATCCCTCCGTTCTTTCCACTACAAAAGACCACAAAACGGGCAAGTTGAGGACAACACAGAAATATTAACAGCCAGGTAACAGGGTCATGTTTTCAGAACCACTATCGCTGCTTCCATGGGTTGTTTATCCAGTTCAAATGCCTGACAAAATTCCCATGTCCACATCTTTTTGTTTTTCCTGAATAAAGGAGCAAAATGCCACTAACTTCTCTTACTTTCCTCTCAAGAACAAAGCTAAACACCATTAAATCACTTTGATGCAAGTTCATCTTACAGTGTTCCCACGTAATCGCCTGGGAGCGTTCGGAGAGGATCCGAGTCATTCCCTGGTTGTGGTGGTGGGGATTTGATCTGAGCTCAAACAGTGGAGCACTTTGGGTTTGGATTCTGCAAAGAGCTGGGCAACCTTTTTTGGGAGAAGTAGTTTATTTGCCGAGAAATGCAATTTTGGGGTTGACTGAAACTATTTACTGACCTGGCACCAGTAGCTAATCTTTTTGTAAAGGACAACCATGTTTTGTTCCGACATTTTCAGAGCTAAATATCCCTGTTCTTCCATTCTGGAGTAACGTTTCTGCTTCATAGCTCGTAAGCCTCTTTTGCAAAAGGGAAAAATTTATCTGGAATATCAAACCAAAACGAAGGGATTGGTCATGCATTTTGGTTGACCTGAATTTAAAGGACTCTTTTTGTTTGTTTTTTTTTTCCTGAGGAAGAAAATAAATCAAAAGCTTTTCACTTCTAGTGAAAATATAACCTTCTTTCACCCCTGGAGTAAGCCAGGGATTCTCACTGTCTGATTCGCCTGGTCGTGAGGCAGAGCCAATCTCCACATTCCGGGTGCTTTCTCAGCCATAGTTTCTCATCATGAGGATGAGTTAGTGCTTAATTAAGGCTTTGATCGTGGGAAGTGGAGCTTCCTGGATGCTCCTTCCCTTGGGCCTGCTCCCAGGAGCAGTTGTCCCCACACAAGTCCCCATCCTTGGTCCGTGGTCACTTTGCTCTTGGCTTGAGTGCACACAGCTTAGATGCCCATGAAGTGCAAGAAGGGCAGATTCAGATGCCTGTTAAGCGGGTAATTAACTCAATTAACATGCTCACTAAGTTAGTGATGAGCATGTCAAGGTCAAGATGTGCTTTTGTGAACCATCCACCTCCCTGCACTCCAGGAGCAGTCTGAGCTTGTCCGACTGCGGCCACAAGGTCTGTTTGTTTTCCATCGCAGTGTTTCTCGTGGTTGAAGAGGATCCCTGCTGTGGCTGGGCAGCGGAGCTGGGATGTTCTTGCTCCATGACACTGCTCCCGACTCCATGTGCTGGTCTGGAACTGGAAGCATAAGAGTTACGGAACAGAATCACAGAATGATTTGGGTTGGCAGGGACCTCAAAACTCACTTGTTCCATGGGCAGGGACACCTTCCACTAGCCCAGGGTGCTCCAGGATAACAAATAACAGAGGGGTTTGGTGTGTAATGGACTGGGATGCAGTGCTGGCTTTCCCCCATCACGGAGGGAACACCCGTTGTCCCTGGATCGTGTGGGACGGTGGGACACACAAAGCTCCGTCGCTGCCACGTGTTTGGAAGCAATCGCACAGCTGACGGTACTTGAGGAGCTCCCAAAGGTTCCTCCGGTGCCTGTCACCCCAGGACTTGGTGTTCCTGGGTGGATCAGAGCTCTGACAGGGAAGAGTAATGAGTGATTGCTTCATTTCTGTCAGCACCTCCCGTGCTGCCTGCTGGAATGCGCATCCTTGGCCGCGGGATGAGCTGGGATCGCAGCCGCGGGGCCGTGGTGCTTCCCTTACAGCCTGGGAGCCGTGTCGGGGCTGTGCTGCAAAGCGATGACTGGGTTGAAGGTGCTGACAGATTCCGGGGGAGCTCCTGGTGCCAGGTTCTGTCCCTGGATGTTTGGAAAACCAGAACGCTCGTATCTCCTCCATCTTCCAGCTCTTCCGCTGCCATTTTTCATTTTATTACCCATTGCTCTTCATTTCGAAACTCCATTCAGGAGGATTTATCTCCTTGTGCTTCCTTCTGCTCATCCTCATGCTCTTGACTTCTCCTTGCTTCTCCAGCCCTTGGTGTCTGGAGCAGTTTGTCCAGGATTTTCCATCTTTATTCACGACACATCCATTGTTCTGGTGGCTGCTTCTTGCTGTGTCCCTCCAAAACTCTTGCTGCAGTTGCATCTCCCAGACTTTCCTGTTGTTTTATGGAGCTGCGGAGCAGCAACTTCCTTGTGCGACAAAGCCACCAAAGACTTTTAGGTAACTTCAGTGGCACGAAGCTGCATCCGGGTCAGGTTGGATCTCAGGGAAAGGTCCTTCCCCCAGAGGGTGGTGGGCACTGACTAGGCTCCCCAGGGCAGTGGGCAGGGCCCCAAGGCTGCCAGAGCTCCAAGAGCGTTGGGACAATGGGACAGGGTGGGATTGTTGGGGTGTCTGTGCTGGGGCTTGGTGATCCTTGTGGGTCTGACTCAGGATATTCTGTAATTCTATGAACTTGGGTGTCTTTTGACATAATTGCATTTATTTCTGTTTCACAAAAATCCCCCTCGAAGCACCCGTGGGTGATCTCCCTGTTCCTCGGGAGGTCCATGGACCTGCCTTTGTGGGTGCCCTGTTTCCACTCCAGGGCGCTGTGGGGGGGTGTGTGTGGCAGGGAGGTTGTGCACACACCAAACCCTCTCTCATGTTCCCCTCTCAGGCCGGCTTTGCCTTCCCCCGAGTGCAGTGAAAGCGAACAGATGTTCTCAGAATGCCGGGGTGACCTGGAAACTATTAATTAGGTACTGAGTGAAAGAGGAGATTGCAGTGTTTGGATTTCCTTGAAGGATAACTATTTTTAGCCCCTGCTGATGTAGCCCAGGACAAGTTAACAGCAACCTGCTGCTGGGCCAGTGGAGGAAGCTGGGGAGATTGCTGTCCTCTCCGAGAGGGATGGCTGCTGGGAGGCTGTGCTTCCCTGGGAGTAGTTTAATAAAGTCTCAATGTATTAATTTTTTGGGGGGGAAAAAGTCTATGTGTGTCTGTAGTCTTGTTCCCAGAAAAATCCCAGAATGGTTTGGCTTGGAAAGGAACATAAAGCTCAGCTTGTTGCACCCCGTGCCATGGGCAGGGGCACCTCCCACCAGCCCAGGTTGCTCCAAGCCCCATCCAACGTGGCCTTGGACACTCCCAGGGCTGGGGCAGCCACAGCTTCTCTGGGCACCCTGTGCCAGGGCCTGCCCACCCTCCTTGTAACCACCCTCCGCTTCAGACCCAGTCCAGTCGTGTGATTATTTTTGTAGGGTTGTATCATCGGACCAGCTGGGCCAAAGTTATGTTTGGACTCTGGGTTCCTCATATTTCTTAGGAATGAACTGGCCAATACCCAGGTCCGTGACACCCCCTCTGCTTCGCTGCAGAGCAGGGAAGGGGCGTTAACCCTGGTGTTCCTTCCCCACAGCTGCATTCCCTAAGCTCGGCTCAAGTGGGAAGCTCGTGGGCTTGCTGTTAAATGACCCCAGCTTGGTTTCTCCTGTCCTCCTCAGCCCTTGCAGGCTAAAGGCCACACGAGCTGTTTTAGCTGCATCCTGAGCTTCCAAGCATCTGGGACCAGTTCTTAGAAACCTTAGACTCGTGGAAGTGGCGGGGCTGGAAGGGCTGGGCTGGAGCAGCCCTCGGGGAGCGCGTGGGAGTCCTGGTGTCGTGTTCAGTTGTGGAACCTCCCCAGCCCCATCCTCGGGGAGGGATTCGTGCTTTCAGCACCGCTCTCGGGGAGAACTGGCCAAGAAGGAGTGAGATAAGAACAACGTGTAGCCAAGAATGCAGAGCGGGCTGTGTCGTGGCACTGGGAACGGCCGGGGTCGATGCCCCGACACCCCTGTCTTGGGCATGGCTTGGCACCCCCTCTTGGTGTCGTCTCTGCTGTCCACAGAGCTTTGCCAGTGATCTCTGCCCAGGGATCCAGATAATGGTGTGAAGCACTAAAGGCTGTCCAAGCAGGTATTAAAGCCTGGCTCTGGGCGTGCACACACAGCTGGTGTTCAGCGCAAACACAGAGCCAGGGCCTGTGGAACATTATCCTTACACGTGGTGTGTTTTTGCAGGGTTGTTTTCCTCTCTGCTCTTTGGAGAGGTACCACTGTCACATTTGGTGATGTGTATCCAGTGCAGGTCAGAGCTGACTGTTCCCTTCAGTAGCCCTTCAGCAACTCACCACACCAAGGCAGAGCCACGTGCCTGTTGATTTCCCGGTGAGTAGGAGGACTAAAATACACTTCTTTTACTTCCATTCAGTGAGCATCACATTCCTCTCTCTACTGGAAATCAATCATCCCTATGTCAGAAACTCCCTCCTCCCCCAGACAAGGCTTGAAAATTTGTGGTGTTTAATGGAATTCCATAATATTTGTTGTGCTTCCAGCTCGTTTATGGGGGAGCAAGATGTGACTTGCTGCTTTGGGCTCTCTCTCTGGAAGGAAATGATGGACGGGGCTTGTTTTTATGCTGTCATGGAACCGCTGTAGGTTCACACAGATTTAAACATCACAGGGACAAAGAACTTCCTTCTGTATCTTAATCCATGATTAGTCTTAAATTTCAGCCTTGGTGGGAGGAGAGGGGCTCTCCCTCTGTTGCGGGGAAGGAGTTGGAAGATGTGTTTTCCCTTGGAAAGGCTCTGCTGAGTGTTGCACTTCAAAGGTGTTTAATCCTACACACTTCCCTTGTGTAATGCTGCCACAATCCTGCCCCTGGATCATCATCCCTGGTGGGATGGCTGTTTTGGAATGGAGAGGCAGCTGAGCCTAAGCCACACAGGTGAGTGCCTGTGGGGTGTGACGAGGTGCTCTCAGGTGCCTGTTCTTCTTGACAACCTTGTGCAGCCAAGAAAAACATCAGGGATGATCGGATTGCACGGCTGAGGGGGAAGGGTGAGCTCGATCTTCGAGCACATCCTGGAAGCCTGGAATTATTTGGGTGGAAAGGGACCTCATCCAGTCCCACCCCCTGCCATGGGCACTATCCCAGGTTGCTCCAGGCTCTGTCCAACCCGGCCTTGGACACTCCCAGGGATGGGGCAGCCACAGCTTCTCTGGGCACCCTGTGCCAGGGCCTGCCCACCCTTGTTGTCACAACAAACCTTCAGCTGCTTCAGCTCCCAATCCAGTTGTGTGATTGTTCTGTAGGTTTGTATCTTTGGAACAGCTAAGCCACGCTTATTCTGGGAACTCTGGGTTGCTTACATCTCTTGGGAACAAACTGACAGACATGCAGAACTGTGACACCCTCTCCAGGTGGAAAACCTGCAGCAGCAGCTTAGATCTTGTGTTCAAGTTGCTTCTAATTCTGCAGCATGGATTTGTTGGGATAAGCATGGAATTTTCTGGGTCATCCCATGGGAGTGAGGAAGCTCACGGCATAGCTGCTGCTTCTGAGCATGAATTGTATTATTCTGTCGGGTCTCTCTTTTTTTAATTAAAAAATGGGTTGGCTGAATAACGTGAACAATCTGAGCATTTGCAGTAGGACCCCTGGCAAATCGGGGGGGGTGTTTATTTAACCTACAGCACCAGACCCAAACTTTATGGGCTTTAATTTGAATACATATTTTACATAGGTGAGATGACAATGTTATTAAAAATGAAGACATTTGTTGATGTAAAGTATAAATAGATGTCAGCAGTAAAGCCCTTCAAGTGGCTTTTCCTTCGCCTGGTCTAAGGCACCTTCCACTATCCCAGGCTGTTCCACGCCCAGTCCAACCTGGCCTGGGACACTTCCAGGGATGGGGCAGCCACAGCTTCTCTGGGCACCCTGTGCCAGGGCCTGCCCGCCCTCATCCTTAGGGGAACACAGTAATGACTGAGTGTACCAGTGGTGGTTGTCCTTGATGTTTGTGGTTGTTTAGGGGGATGAGTCAAAGTGAATAATGTTGTGCAAAGCTGGGGCTGTCCCAGTGCTGCAGGAGGGGGGGAGTCCACTGGCACATGGGAATAGACATTCCCGTGTCCATGAGCCTCAGGAGCAGGTTACAAAGTGAGACAACCCCAGCTCTTGCTGCCTTTGGGACAAGGGAAGAGGCGACGGGTGGAGGGGGATGTGCAGGAACAGCAGGAACATCTTGGAGCGTTTGATTTACGTTCACCTTTAAAGAGGCCCTGCAGAGCTGTGGGTTCAGTGCCGTGTTTTTGAACCGTGTCCATCACCCAATAAATAAATCAAGCCCCATCAGCTTTGCCTCAGAGCAACCTCCAGCTGCAGCTGAGCAGGAACACAAACCAGCCACTGCTGCAGCTTCAGGTCTCCCTCCCTTGCAGCTCACCTTGTTATTCCCTTGGGAAGAACATGAGGAGTCACTCGGAAAAGGGACACGGGATGTAGTTCCCGAGTCTGCTGGTGACTCCAGGGTGTGACCCTGCTCACTGTAGGTTGTGTTCCTTGTTGCCTGGGCCGTGTCACCTCCTGTCTGTCCTGTTGAATCTGTCTGAGGATAATTCCTGCTCATGCTGGGGGAATGTTTGGGAGTGAGTCAGGTTTGGGTTTTTAAGGTATGATGCATTTGTGGTTCTTCTTGACTTGCGGCGATGGAGATTCCCAGCATCTGGAAAACTGGCTCAGTAGCCAAGACCTTTGAAGGAATTTGAAATACGTGGGATGAGGCAATAAGGTCTGGAGGAGGGAGGTGCTGGCTGGACAGCCAGAGCCAGCAGCAGCAAGGATGTGCTGGAGGACCATGGCACGTGCAGATATGCCAGGCTGCACCAGGAACCCCTGTGCAGGCCACCTCAGCAGATCCCGAAATCCAGCTGCTTCTGGCCCTCATAACACAGTGGGAACACCAGGACTTGCACTTCCTGAAGCGTGTTATTTGTGCTCCCAAAGAAAGGAAAAGTGAAGTAAATCAGTGGCCTAGATTTCACTTTTACTGGAATAAAACCTCTTCCTGTAACTAATACTCTCCCTGCCACCTTCCTGGGGCAATCCCACAGCACATGTTTGCTTTGAAGCATCTCGGTTGCGTTGCGTGTGTGAGATAAATCTGAGGAGCAGGATGAGCATTCTTGCAAATCTGGGGGGGATTTCTGATTGCTTCCCATCCCCACAGCAGAACCACTTTGGAAAAATGCCTCGTGGACGTCTGCCCTGTCCTCGTTGAAGGTCTGTGTGATTACATGGTTATAAGTATTCTAATTCCCACCTAATCCTGCTCTCTGTCAGTTTGAAGCTGTTCCCCCTTGTCCTATCATTACCTGCCTGTGTAAAAAGTCACTCTCCCTCTATTTTTTAAGTCCCTCCTGGGCACTGGAAGGAGCTCTAAGGTGTCCTTGGAGCCTTCCCTCCTCTCGGCTGAGAGCTTTGTGGTCTCCTCTGGACCTGCTCCAACAGGGCCATGCCTTTCCTGTGCTGAGGACCCCAGCCCTGGCTGCAGGGTTACATTTTTGGGCTTGTTTTTCACAGTAAGACAACATTTTCACGGCACAGATGCAAACACGGTCCCCGCCGGAAAAAAAAACCAAAACCTGCGGGCAATTTAAAGGCACCTCCTGCCGGAATCGCCACAGACCCGGGACCGTGTCCCTGGTGTGGCACCAAAGCGGGGCGTGACAGCCCTGCCCAAGGGCTCCTGTGCTCTCGCTCCAAAGCATCTCCCGGTCCTCGGAGCAGGAGGATGGAGGGGATCCTCCTCCCAGACCTACTATCGGGCTCCTGTTTTTCCCCCTCGGGAGATGGGAAAGCACAGGCTCAGCCGCTGCTGGCCCAAATTCCCCGCTTCCCTCCGCGCTCCAGGCGCTGTTCTGCAGTCCCCGGGGGTGTGAGTGCTTGCGGAGCCCCCTGGGTGTTACCCGGGAGCTCTGCCGGGATTTGTGCCGCAGGAATGGGATGCAGCCTCTCCGTGCCCGTGAATTCCAAGGGGGGAAATCCTGCGGAGAGGCGGCTTTGCGTGCGGAGCAGCTCGGCCGGAGCGCTTGGCTGCTGGGAGAGGATTCAGAGCCCTCCCTGGGGCCGGGGATTTACACAACCCCCTCCGCCCCCGCCGGGGAGCTGAGCTGAGCTTGGCTGGGCTGGACTGGGGAGAGGAGGAGGAGGGTTTCGTGCACACCCTGTGGCGTGTCCTTAATCCTGGGTGGTGTTGGGGCGCAGGATGTAACGGAGCACTGCGTCCCATCCCGGCCACGTAGCACCTCCAGGCATCCCTGGAATGCCCCATCCCTGGAATGCCTCATCCCTGGAAACGTCCAAGGCCAGGTTTGGATGAGGCTCTGAGCAGGCTGATCTAGTCGAAGATGTCTCTGCTTGTGTCCTTTCCAAACCAGATTATTTATGATCTACACCTGATCCCAGAGCTTGTACCTGAGCTTCTGCTGGGAGGGAAACTCAGAGCTTGGAATCCTCATGGATGCAGGAGCAGGGCAGGGCAGAGTGGGGGAAGCGGAGCACCACGGGGAGCTCCAGGTCACTGACCCTGTAAATCACAGAATATGCCTGAGCTGGAAAGGAGGCACAGGGTTCATCTTCACCCTGCACACGACCATCCCCAACAATCCCTCCCTGTCCCATTGTCCAAAGGCTCCTCAAGCTCTGGCAGCCTTGGGGCCATGCCCACTGCCTTCTGGGGAAGGATCTTTCCCTGAGATCCCACCTAACCCTTCCCTGGCACAACTTCAGGACATTCCCATGGGTTTGATCGGTTGGTACAGGACACACGCCCGGACAGCTGATCCAGACCTGTCCTTCTCACCCATCTGGGCTCTGGGTGTGTTTAGTGGGGTGGCTGCCCTGGGAGGAGGAGGTGGGAGTTTCTCCCAGGGAGCGTGGCAATGGCTCACACAACCCATTATTGCACACCAGCCTTGCTCTTGAGCTAATATGTTGTCATGAGGTTAATAGGAAACATTTGTGTGGGAGTGCTCAGGGAAAAGAGGGGATCTGAAAAAAGTCCAGCTCTGTGCTGCTGCTTCTGTTAGATTTGTTAGGATCCTTTTAACCTCATCAGGCACGGCGTGGTGATGGCATATGGAGGTGGCTGGAGCTAAAAGGAAAAGAGGGGTTTGCCCAAGGGAAAACTTGGCTTTTCTTCAGGAGAGAGAACAAAATGTGACAGAGCAAAGCCTAGGGAAACCCGTTCCCAAATTTTTGATGAATCGTATCTGCTGGGGAAAGGGATCACTTAAAAGAATCAATCAAATCTTAATTTGTCATCAAATGCAGCTCTGACTTTTATTGGGGGGCTTTTGATCAGCTCTCACACCTGACGTGCGTGCAGGAGGCAGAGCTGCAAACACAGCGCTTTGCTTGAACCTGCAGAGCAGTGCCAAGAGATTAGAAGGTGCTGCCAGGAAAAACTCAAGTTGACGGATGGGAATTACCCTTTCCTGGGATGGCTGGGAATGTTTTTAGGAAATCAAAACCTCTTGCTGGTCTTCTAGCAAGTCATTTGTATTATAGGCAGGATCAGTCAGTCATCTACCATTTTAGTTTGGTTTGGTAGAGCAGCCTCAGATCCATGTTCTGCTCAGGCAGGAGAGTGGGAAGAGTATCCTGGGGTGGGATCTGAGCTGTGGTGGGCAAGGAGGAAATTGCTGCTCTCCCTCCCCTCTCAGGTTATGCACCAGCTGTGTGGCAACACTTAATTACTGTTTCTTAATTTATCCCACCCTCCCAGCCTGGAAATCCTCCCTTTCCATTTCTGTCTAAGCATGGTAGGCCCTTGGAAGTGCTCTGAGGTTTTATCTGGAATGTCACCTTTCGGTGTCGCCTCCGGGTGACCAAACGTGACCAAACAGCCACAGCTTATCATGTCCATCCTCTGGAGAGCCAAGACCCTCCTGGTTTGCAGGGAAGTCATGGAGGGCTGTGCTTGGCCTGGGGAGTGAGGCAGAGGTGAGGAGATGGCTTTTCCACCCATCCCCGTCCCTTTGTCCCCATCCCCTTGGGCTGAGTTGCCCATCCTCTCAGCAGGAGCAGGCACTGCTTTCCACATCTGCTGCTGTCAGGAGGAAGTGCTGAAGGTTAATTCCTTAAAGGATATCCTGGGAATCATAGAATCCCAGAATGGTTTGGGAGGGACCTTAAAGCTCACCATGCTGGGTGCCCTGCAAAGATGCCATGAGTTGTGTTGGAATGGTTGTGGAAAAGAAAGCCAAACTCTCTTAGAAGAGCTGCAGATGAGATGGGGCTTGGGAAGAACGAGAGCTGAGAGGGTCCAGCACTGGTGACACTGGTGTGTGTGGAGAGCCATATCCCGGCTCACATTCCGAGAACTACAGGGATTTTCCAAGGCTTCCTCGGAGCCAGAGCCTTGCAAAGAACACACTGGAGATGTTTAATTGCTGGTTGTGGTGGCTGGACTTGAGGGGGGAGATTATCCCTTGTTTTAGCAGAGTAGCTTTTTAGATTTAGGGGGATCCAAGTCCGTGTGGTGCTTTGGCCCGTGTTTCCTCAGCAACTTTCCCGCTTTTCCTGCCCTGAGCGTGGGATGGAGCCGCCAGCTCTGCCCTCCTCCCCACAGCTGAGTGCACTCGAGGCTGTGAAGCTGTCAGATGTTCTGCTGTGGGGGCTGTAACAACCACATGAGGAGGAGGAAGGCAGTGGGATGACCTGCCAGGGGGGCACTCAGGTCTGATCCCACGCAGGGCCGTCAGTCCCCAAAATCCTGCTCGTGAATTTGGGATGTGCCAACCCTTTGGGGGAGCTGTTCCCCCACTAACACACCGTTCCTCACCCAAACCCACCCTCGGGACAGACCAGAGGTGCTGCTCTCAGGGTGGTGCTGGGCAGGCAGGGGTGCAGTGGGGGACAGGAGGCTGGAAGAGGTTTTCTGCAGAGCTGAGCCTGCAATTCCAGTCACTTACATCCTTAGAGAGTTCCAGGTTTGCTGTCAGTTCTCCTACCAAGGCCCAAGGAAGCAGGTGCGACTCACTGTGCTGATCTCAGGCTGTGCAGGGCTTTGCTGAGCACCCTGTGGGTTTGCGAAACGTATTGAATATCCCTAATCCCTGTTGGTGCTGTGGGAAGGTGAAGCAGGACCTGGAATGTGATGTTCCTTGGATGCTCGCCACCAGCTCGGGGCAGATGTGCAAAGGATGACGCAAGTGCCTCGGCCCGTGGTGATGATGGTGATGATGAGCTCTCAGAGGTGCAATTCCTGGGCCCTGGAATATCTGCAGGGTGTGTGACAGGGCAGGTCCCTGTCACTGCAGAACAAGCTCAGTGTCCCTCTCCCAAAGCGCTCCACGTTTCCTTCTGTTCTGAGCAGGGATCCAAGAGCCCGAGCTGTGAGTGTTTGTGTGGGCTGGCGACGGAGCTTCCTCCCCACATCCCAGCTAAAGACCTCCAGTGTGTTCCCAGTAGTGGCATGTTTGTTTTCCCTTCTCCTCGAGTTTGAAATGGAGCATGTGCTTGCCAGTGTTCAAAGAGCATTTGGAAGTCGCTGGCTTTAAAGCTCAGTTCCATTGATTTTTTTTTTTTTCTTTTTTTTTTTTTTTTTCTTTTCTTTGGACTTGCAATCGGCCTCCCAGCCCAACAGCAATAAGGCATGTTTTGGATGGAAGCTCACCATGGCCAAGATCTCCATATAGCTTCTCCAGAAACGGATTTGTCCTACCACCTACATTTTGGAGGAGTCTGTTCACAAAGGGAACAGTTACCTGGAAGCTTTTCTGCTTTTCTCTCTTTCCCCCCCTCCTTTGCTTCCTTTTTTCTTTCAATTTCTTTCCTTTCCCCTCTCTCCTTTTCCTTTTTCCCTTCCCTTCTCATGCCTCCCCACCCTTCCAGGGAAGAATTCCTTCCCAGTATCCCACCTAACTCTGCCCTCTGGCAGTGGGAAGCCATTCCCTCTCATCCCGTGCTCCAGGGCCCTGTTCAGCCGTGGCTCTTGGGCAGGTGATGGCTCCAAGTGGAGTCTTGTTGCGCCTTTTATCAAACCTGAGACTAAACCAGGTTTTGTCTCTGTTACTTCTGTGTTTTACCCCTGTGAGCATCAGTGGGGATGGTGGGGCTGAACCAGAAGGGATTGTTCTTGTCATTGAGTGAAAAAAAGGTGACACAAGGAGTGGGAAAAAAATAGGAAGATTTTTCAGGGATCGTTTCTGCTGGTTTTCAGCCAGGCTGAAGGAGTTCGTGCTTTGAAAGGCTTGGATCTCTGTGGAAAGGATGGAGAAGGAAGCAAAGGTAGGAGCAGGTCCTGGGGGCAGTGCTGGGCCTCCAGTGGCACCATCCTGCTCCGTGGGGAGCACACCAGGACAGCGGGTGGGAAGGGTGTCCCCTCCAGCTGCTCCCCTGGAAGTGTCCCTGTGTTTCCAAAGCTCTTGGACACACGCACGTGCCTTTGAAAAAAGCTGGGTTTGAGTGAATCACTGACACACAAACGGGACGTGTGGTGTCAACAGGGCAATCCAGTGTTTTGCAATGTTTAGGAAATCCAGGATCTCTCTCTTTGGGCCAGTGATCCAGGTTGTCCACAGCGCTGGTCCTGCTCCTCTCGGCTCCCTGCCTGCTTCCAGGGAAAGAAAGAAGACCTGGCATTTGGGAGCAATTTTTGCTCTGTGTGCTATTTTTACTTTGGATTAGGGTTGTTTACTTCAGAGGGAAGAGGTTTTGCATAAGAAAGTCGGGATGTTCCCAGTGTTTTTGCTCTAGAGCTCTTCCCGTGGCTGTGGAGTCAGGGGAGGGCAGGACCATGCGGACAGGACAGGGAAGGACTGGGGACCATCTCTGAGCTGTAGGGGAGCAGTGGGGTGGTATTGGGTGTTTCAGCATTCCAAAGCTCTGCTGGATGGAAGGTTTGGGACCATGTTTTATTACAGGGAAGGTTTTTTTTAAGGTCTAACAATCACCTCCCCAGCAGAGCAGCAGGAATTCTGCTCCACCCACTGAACCCCGTGTTTGATCCCTCACACCAGTTAAAGGCACTGACAAATAAAAACAAGGCAGCATTTTTTTATCCTGCAGCCCTTTGTTGTCTTTCTCCTCCTCTTCAATGTCATTTCATCCAGAGATGGGAGGCTGCAGAAAGCTGGAAGTAGCTGGACACGGCACCTAAGCCTGACCCCAGGATCCTGCTCCAAACCCAGCTGGGCTGTGGGTGGATGGGCAGTGGAATTCAGCCTGATTCGGCTCCAAGTTCATCCCTCCATCCTGTGTTTCTTGCTGAATAAGGAGGAAAATGAGGATTTGACTCTACCCCAGGATTTTGGGGGAGTTCTCTAACAGAGGATACAGGCAGCGTGTCCTCCTCTCAGTGTTCAGGGAGAAACTTTCCAGCCTGCATGACCCGGGGTCTGGAGCCCTGGCAGGCTCCTCCTGCTGAAGTAATGCCTTGATTTTAGATACATTTCTGTGATATGGACATTAAGAAAAAGGTCTCTTTTCACTCCGTTTAGCCCAAGAGCCAAAGAAAGGAAAACTGCAGGGAAAAGCACTCGGCAGCGTGGGCTGGAGCCCAGTCAGTTGTCAGCCCTTCCCCTGCCAGAGAGATCTGGAGATCTCCGTACAAGAAAATTGGCTTTTAATTTTACATCAATATCGGCAGAGCACAGGACGTGGAATTGCCATTTGTGCTTGGGATGGCGTTACTAAAATAACAGCAATGTGGAAAGAGGGCTAATAAACTTCCAGAAGAGGCCGAGTGAGCGCTGCTATTTGCATATCAGCAGAGGAGCAGTAGCTGTGAGGAGGAGGAAATCTGTCTCTGTGGCATACTTTGCTCCTGGAGCCGGGAAATAAATAGGCACGGAAAGCCAAGGCAGTGCGTGCTCCTCTCTTGTGTGATTTTTAAAGCATATGCTACTGGAAGATGTGTAAAAAGGCTTTTACTCTAGCTGGAACTTCTCACATGGCTGCTCAGGGCCCTGGAATATCCTCCTCTGGAAATGGAAAAGTTGTGGTTTTTCTTTTGTTGAAGGTTTTGTTAAAAGTCAGAGGTTCCCCCTCCCTCATGCCGTGGTAGCGGCTTTCTCCAGTGCTTTCCCTCGCCATGTCCCCTCGGCTTCTCCTCTTTTATTCCTGGTACTTGGGGTCTCTGCCCCGGTTCTGTGCTTGTTTCAGAACCATAAACACGATTGATCCCTTTTTTTAGCAAGCTGTTGAATTATTTATGGATCTGCTGGGATGCTTGAACTGCCAGCTACAGGCACAGAGCCAGCAGGGAAAGGGGCCAAATTGTGAAAGGGAAAGCCTTCTGAACGGAGCTGGGAGAGTGTGGGGTGTGCGATCCTTGGGTTAGCACCCTCCCAAGGTCCGGAGCATCCCTCAGGAGCCGCGTCCCGCTCCGGAGCGTTCCCGTAACGCCGGCGCTGGGAAGGCCTGGCCTCGAGCACGGTGAAATTCCACGCGCCGCGCAACGAGATGGGTTTAGTTCCTGACCTTTGCAGTGCTCGAGAAAGGCTCGCTGTCTGGGCTGAAGCCTTTCCCAGCTGTTCCCTGTCCGTGGGGTACCACGAGCCAAGAGATGTCCATTTAGGAGCAGAGGCTTCCAATGTCAGGGTGACACGCAGAGCAGCACGGCTGGGGCTGGGGGACAGCTGGGATGGGACACGTGGGGCTGGGAGAGGACCAGGAGGAGCCGTGTGGGGCTGGATGTGGGAGGTCTGGGCTTTGCCAAGAGCTGGGCAGTGTGGATGGGCTGGAGGAGTGGGGGGATGAGGCACGTGGAGCACGTTGGGACACCCGGCAGAGCAGCTGCTCCTCCTCATCCTCCCTCTCCCCTTCACGTGCAGTGCAATAGGGAAAGCTGGGAACCATTAGCACGGTGGGGTTAAAAAGCTTTTAACTGTCCCTTTTCTCCTTCTGCTCCTCTCAGGACTCTCTGGCCTGGGGAGGAATTGCATTATAAAATGAAAGCGATTAATCAAATGAGAGGGAAGTGGCTGGACAGCCTCAGGCTCGGACGTGCAAGAGGAGGAGGGTGGCCGAGGGTGCCTGGGAGGAGCACACGGATGGCTGGGAGGCTTTTCGGGCTCCCTCCCTTGGAATGGAGGATGCTCGGCTGGGTTTGAAGCTTCTGGATCTCCTGCCTTAATTAAGAGCAATTTGTTAAGAGCAGTTGCAGAGGAGAGTAGGGCTGACACTGGCAGGGTGGTTGAATAAAACAGAAAAATGGTTGGTTTACTTGAGAATTGTTTCTGGTTTTAAACAACAGAACTTTTGGAGCGTGGAGAAAAATTCTTGTTGCTGGAGCTGAGCTGAGTGTGGGATTTGGATTTTTTAGGGGGTTATTTGTGGGGAGGCTTTTGAAGTTTTTGGGGTTTGCCTGAACTGAGGCATTACTCCCTGTGCAGGCACCTTAAGAAAAAGGGGAAAATCTTAAGAAAAGGGGGGGAAACGGTCTGTGCCTCTGCAGGAGTGGTGGGAAATCGTTGTGCTCTCTGTCCTGGCATCATCCCCGTCGAGGTGGGAGTCTGGGCTCTCCTTTTCCTTCACCTGCTGTCTTTGATTTCCCAGACTTAACCTTTGAGCTCAGACTTGTCCGTGTCTGTAGTTTATGGGGAGAATGATTAGCAACACGTGTCTGTGTTCCCAGTGTGCCAGTGGGACCAACTGGCCAGTAGGAATCAACCAGTGCCCTCTGTTGCCGTCAGCCAGCTCTGCTGCCCCTGGAGCAGACCAGGATTGCTTCCTAATTTCAGGATACACCGAGCCTGAAGTGCCCTTTGGATGCAGCAAAATGATGGCAGGGGAGAGGTGGTTCATCCCTTTCCACCCCTGCTGTGGGAAGCGACACCTCCCACCAGCCCAGGTTGCTCCAAGTCTCATCCAACCTGGCCTTGGACACTCCCAGGGTTGGGGCAGCCACAGCTTCTCCGGGCAACCTGTGCCAGGGCAGGAAAAGAACATAAAGGTTTATGACACATGAGCAAATGTCTCAGAGGGATGAGTTTAGGAATATGATGGGCTCTGTTCCTCAAGACAAACAAAGGTGGGAGATTCCATAAGATGGAAAACAGAGATAACTTATTGGGCTTATTTACATTTGTAACATCCCTGTACTGAATAAATGGGGGCCACTTTTTCCGAAGCCTGACAGCAGACGTGTTTCCTAGTCCTGGATCTCAGGGGTGTGTCTGTTCTGCTTACAGGTGTGTGAATTTGGGATTCTAAGGCTGATTATTCCCATTTCTGAGGGAGCTGCAGCAGCAGGTTTGCATTTCCAGAGCTTTGCCCACGGTTAGAATGATGTATTGCTCTGTCAGTGGGAATCTGACGGAAAAAGGATCATTATCTCTGGGAAAACAACCAAGCCTAAGCATTAAGGCATGGCCCTACAAACGCTGAGCAGATGTTTAACGAGGCCTAACCTGACTAACGCTCAGCTCATCAGGCCACTTTTGCAAGAGGGGGCTGTGCTGTGCCTCGAAGCTCCGCATGGTTACGATGTTTTGGAAGCCCAGCAGAGAACTTGCCCCATGGGGACCTTGGCAGGAGCAGCAGCCAAGGACTAATAGCTACAAAGACAAAGCACCTGGCACGGTGCATCCTGGTGATGCAAAAAAGCTGGAGGCTGATAGAGGGTCACGGGGGAGTATCACTTGATGCTTCTGGTTTTTATAGTCTTCCCATGGCTCTGAGCCACAGCTGGAAACAAATCCTGCCTTGGATGGGCCCTGGGTCCTGGTATGGCCACTCTGGTGCTCGCTCCATCGGCCTTGCATCACCCTCCTTGATGTGGGAGAGGTTTCAGAGTCCCCTGTGTCCCTCTCAGGAGGGAGGAGAGGCTTTTGATGCTGAAAAAGGGGATTTTTCCCATTCTCAGCTCCTGGAGGGGGGGGCTGAGTTTCCAGCTGTGTGCGTGTCCCTGGCTGACAGAGCCCTGCTTTGGTAGAGTTGGGATGAAGCAGTTGAACACTTGGCCCACTGTTTTCCCTGGGAATTCTGCCTGAGCAGTTTGTGAGTAAGGATGCAGGCATCTGTCCACAGGATGGCTGTAACCAACCAACCAAACATCTTTTAAAAGTCAAAGGAAAATTCAGAGGTGACGTGCAAGTGGAGGATATTCTTGCCTTTTTTTTTTTCGGCCCTCCTCATTTTATGATGTACAAAGGGTGGAAGGAGCTATTTTAGCTCTCTTTCTCCCCTTATTTTCATAGCAGGAATACCACTATTGGTGGTTGGTTTGGTTGAAAAAGGTAGGGAGAGCAGCTTTTTTCAGGTGGAGATCAGAAGATAGTCCATAGTGGGCTCCCAGATATTCTAAGGGATGGGGTCAAAGGGATGCTGAGAGGGTTGTAAAGCTCCTGCAGGGAGGAGACCGAGGCCACAGTGATCCAGAGTTTCTGCTTAGACCAGACCTGGGTTAAGTGAGAATAGGCAGAGGCACCATCAGGCTCTACCTTTGCAAAGGTAGTTTTCCCACTTGGAGCCAGGAGCAAATGGGCTCTGCAAGAGCCTTTAAAGCGAGTCTGAGGCTGAAATCCTTAGGTACGGCCGCATTCCGGATACATTACAGTGATAAAAGTGCATTTCTGAGCTGAGCTCAGGGGCTGCCAACTGACTCTGTGCCAGTTCTAGATGCCTGCCATTAACCTTAAAACAGTCTCACATTGTTGGCTTAATGAGTCACCCTTGTATCAACACAAAGACAAGCCAAGCATATTATTTCTTCGGAGGGAAATTACTGGAAAAGACAATTCCTTCTTTTTTAAATTCCCATTTTACCTCCAGGTTTGGCATCCAGTAGCCAGCTTTGACTTTCCTCTGCAGCGAGCTCTGGGGTTGGGCTGGGGTTGTGTGAGGGAAAGGGAACGAGACCAGACCTGGGTTGGGGACAAATTTGCCTTCCTAAAATATCCTCTGATGTCACAGCTCCTGGGTGTGGAGCACGGCCGGATTTTTGGAAGAGGAAGAAGACAGACTGGGACTTCTGCTGGGAAGAAAATAAACAGAGAGGAGAAGTCTCCCATTGATTGGGTCTCCCGAGGAATTAGACAGGAATTTGCTTCACGTCCCTGCATATTTTTCTCCTTACCTCTCCCAAGGTTGAGTTAGGAATTTTAAGCCTCTGGTTGCCTACCAAAAATCAACCTTTTTTTTGAGAAGCACAAGGAGGAACCAGACTGAGGGTGGGAGTCCCAGCAGGCAGATGCTTATTGGAAACTCTGGGCAGCTTTATAGTCTGAGGAGAGGCTTCAAAAATGAAATAAAGAAAGCCCAGTGCTGGCTGGGGGGGTGGTGGCAGTGGTGGCAGGGCTGGAAAACATTGCACATGGCCTGATTCAGCTCTGCAGCAGGACTGAGAGCCAGAATCATGGAAGGGTTTGGGTGGGAAGGGCCCTTAAAGCTCATCCCACCCTCTGCCATGGACAGGGACACCTTCCACTAGCCCTGGTTGCTCCAAACTCCATGGACACTCCCAGGGATGGGGCAGCCACAGCTTCTCTGGGCAACCTGTGCCAGGGGCTGCCCGCCCTCCCAGGGAAGGATTCCTTCCCAACCTCCAACCTGAATCTCCCCTCTGTTATCCTAAAACCATTCCCTCTTGTCCTGTCCCCCTCCGAAGGGGCTCTGAGGTGTCCCCAGAGCCTTCTCTTCTCCAGGCTGAAGAGCTGGTTCATCCTCTGTGCACAAACGTCATCTTGATCTAATACTTGTTTGGAAAAAGCGTGTGTTTCCCTGAACTCCCAGTGATGACCTCAGAGCTCCTTCCCCCATGCACTCACCTTGGAAATATGCTCAGCCCCAGCACTCGCCTCCCACCCCTGGCCCTGTGCGGAGCGAGCCCAGCGCTTTGCCCACGGAACGAAAGCACGTGGAAACCCTTCCCACGTGTCCAGAGCTGCCTGTGGAGGCTGCAGTGTTAAGATACGTGTTGGGTGCAGTGAGAGTTTCAGCTGATCCCACTCATTTTGGAAGCAAAGCTCACGGTGTGCTCAAGGGAGGGATGTAGAAATGCTGGGATGAGATGGAGCCGGGATGTGGGTCCTGCCAGGATGTGGGTTATGCCCTGCTGTGGGTTGGGGAGCAGATTTAGTGTCTGTCAGTGCTTGGTGACACCTCCACCTTTCCAAACCCCGTGGAGCACATCCCTGCTCCAGGTCCCTGGCCCAGCACTCCTGCCCTGAGGTCTCGGAGCACTCGGCAGTCTCTGCTCCCACTCGCTCCTTGGGACATCCACCGAGCAAAATCCACTGGTCCTGCTGGGAAGTGTCATCCCGTGGTGCCAGAAGGGCTGGCAGCTCGTTTCCCAGCCAAGGGTGGCCCCACAACACCGGGGTGAGGAGGTGCTGGCAGGGCTCCATCCCTGCCCAAGGAACATCCCTCCTGGGGGTGAGGAGAAGGGTCTCTTGAGGGCTGTGAGCTGAGGGCTCCAACACAAACCTCCTGTCTGGGAAACAAAACAGGCAGGGATGTTTCAGAGAAGCTGGAACTCGCCTGGTGGAGTCTGGGCTAGGAGGGAAGCCGGGCTTTGTGTGCCAGGGGCGGGTGGGGAGCTGTGCTGTGTGTAAAAGCCCTGTTGGTATTAGGAAGTTCCATAAAAAAATCATATTTTCTCTTGACCTTTCAGTTTCTGGGAATGCAGACACAATAAACAAGCTTGGAAGGGATGAGCTTATGCCGAAATATGAGGATATAGCAGAGTGGAAAGTAGAAAGCAAACAAGGAAGCAATTAAGTGCACAAAGGAGGGAATTAACCAACATGCAATCCATTTTGTATTTATTTATACTCAGAGGCATAACTAATAATAAACATAGGATTTCCACAAAGAAAACAATCTAAGTTCCCTATTTTAAACAGCTTTATGGAGCTGTGATGGTTATAGATGGAGAAATTCCTCGTCTCTCGCTTTCCATGCCCCCCTTCTTCCCTGCAGCAGGGGTTTTAGAGCTGCTGTCTGGGTTTCCAGGCTCTGCTGCAGCTCCTGCAGCATCTCAGAGCAGGGACAGCCCGTGCCTTCCAAGTGGTTTGTTTGCAGAGATTGGAGCGGGATGGAATCTGCTCCACACTGGAGCTTCTGGGTACCAGCACACTATAAATATGAATTAATCAGCCTTGTGATGGTTGGCTCGGAGACAGACGGGCAGGGATCGGCCTGGCTCCTGCCAAACCTCTTGGATGAGCTTTCAGTGTAGCAAAGAGCAGCTCACAGTGTGTTTTGGACCCCGAAGGGCCTGACTTGGTGGAGGGAATGTGGGAAGAAGAGGGTTTTCTCTGGGCAAGTGGCTCATTTGGAGCCCAGCGTACAAATCTGAGCTACCTCAGTGGATCTGCTCAAGGACTTTAGTCCTTGTCATGGGTTTGCCGAACTGGGCTTTGGGATGGGGGTGTGGTGTTTGGAGGTGGTGGGTACCTGCAGTGACTTTACCAAAGAGTTTGGCCCTCCAGCAGCTCTGAAAACAAAGCGGCTTTTGAAGCTCATGAAAATGTGCGAGGAGATCCAGGTGGACTGAACTACTCATAGAAACTGTCCATGGGTGCTGCTGACATGAGCCAGAGTCCTCTGAGCAGGCAGGAATCATGGAATGGTTTGGGTTGGAAGGGACCTCCAAGGGCCATCCAGTCCAGCCCCCTGCAATGAGCAGGGGCACCTTCCACTGGATCCAGCTGTGTCTCCATCTCCCTGTAAACATGGATGGGGGGGTGTTTCTTCTTGGAAACCTTTCCAGATCCTTATCTTACAACCTCTGGGTCACATAACGGTGGTTCAAGGTGCTTTTCCCGTTCCTTGCTGTCACTTTGGCTGGTTTTAGGGCTGGTTTTAGGCACTACCTGTGTCCACACCATGATGGGGACAATCATCCTCGTCTTGGACTGTTTCTGGATCCGGCTTTAGCTGCTGAACCCGTTTTGGATGTGGTTAGAGCTCCCTTTTGTCATGAGTGCTTGGCACTGCTCTGTCCCCGTGGATGGCTCTCCCAGGGTGCTCCTGCTTTGATGTGCACGAGCATGAAGAGCTTGGAGTCTCCTCCCTGATGAGCTGCCACATTCTCCCGGGTCAGGGGACATGCTGGGGTGACAAATGCTTTGCAAACTTATTCCTGATGCTGCAGGATTGCCCGTGATCCCTTTGGAGCTGTGCACCATCTGACATCTGCGTTGCTTATGGGAATCATTAATTTGCATAAGGCTTGGGGGATGTTATGGAAGGGCTCATTAGTGCTAGGCATTGTTATTAATTCTTTATTATTTAAATCATCGTGGTTTGTCTAAGGGCGGGATGGGCGAGGAGGGGGAGCACAGTTAATGCAGGGCTGTGGTTGGTACCATAAACACTCCACGTACTCAGCAACATATGGGGCAGTGGGGGAGAGGGGCTCATGCCTGGTTTGTCAATTAGTAAAATGCCTCAGTGGCTCTTGCTGGAATGTTTATGCTTTTTCCTCTCTCAGTTTAGACAAAGGATGGGAAACATCACAGGCCAGTTGCTTTGGAGCCGTTAGAAGGGGATGGAAATGAGGGGGGATAAAAAGATCAAGTACGTCGAGTGCTACTTGTTCTAAATCCTTCAGCCCTTCGTGTGACAAGCTGTGGCTGCTGCAGCACAGAAGTGTCCAGGCACTTCACTCTTTTATTTATTCCCTTCTTTATTACTTCCACACTGCTTTTCTCAGCCTGGGAGATGCTGCCATTTCAAAGAAGGAAATCAAAAAGTAATCCTTTGCTTAGCGTGTTGATAAGGGAGGTGGGATTCCAAATGCCACGTCTAACCTCTTCAACCCCTGGTGAACTTCTCCTGGGGTTCCCCCTCCTTGTGGGGTACCCAACACCTGTCTCATGCCCTCTCTCCTACATAAAGACTTTGGGGTGTGGCTCAGTAAACTCGGGGTTCCCTGCTCAGTCCAGACGGCTGTGACACTGCTTGTGGCCCAGGCATGGACCAGAAGCTGGGCTTTGGTCCAGAAATCCCTGACCTTGAGAAAAAGCTGAAGGCCACAGTTCACTCCTGAACCAAACCCTTTAATCCTTGTACCCCTGAACGCTGGGAAAATTCAGATTTGGAGCTGAATGTTGTGGTTTGGACTCATCTCCAATATTTACCTTCTCAGCCCCCGAAAACAAGAGCAGCATTTGACTTTCAAAGCAGCGGAGAACTTGAATTAATGTTCTCGTTGTGTTCTTTGCTGCTTTGCTTGTGGTCAGTGCGAGTTATGTCTGTGGCAATGAGAGCAGAGAGTCCTGTCTCCGGGCTGTTCCTCTCCAGCAGGATGTCAGGATGCTTTGATTGCACACTTTGAATTGATAACGAGGACATGCAGCCAAGGGTTTGGTCCAAGGAGGAGAATAACTTACCCCGAGTGCTCTTTGCTCCTGCTGTGGAGCACCAGAGGGGGCTTTGATGAAGATCCTCGTGGCTGGACGTGGACTGTGTGTGTTCTGCATGTTTATTTATGAGCACTGAGATCACAGTGGGTGATTTATCTGAGCACGAGTACAAAGGTGTGCAATGGAGATGTCCTCCAGCAAGTAACTGTGTAGTAAAGAAGAAGAAGCACTGATGGGGCTTGGAGGGAGATGCTCCTTCCTGGCTCCATCTGCCTCCAAAAAGTCACAGCTGGATGCTCCCCCCTTTGTTTGGTACTCCTGGGGCTGTAACAGCTCAGCTGGGCTCCTCCAGCAGCGCCACAAACCACAAAATGATGGGGAGGAGAGAA
Source organism: Acropternis orthonyx (assembly GCA_035583155.1). Classification (NCBI taxonomy): domain Eukaryota; kingdom Metazoa; phylum Chordata; class Aves; order Passeriformes; family Rhinocryptidae; genus Acropternis; species Acropternis orthonyx. The sequence goes on from JAWWEU010000020.1 coordinate 19,187,171, forward strand.
GTTAATGCCCAGCTTGAGGGGGAATGGAGGAGCTCCAGGAGGTTGGCAGGGGGCTGTGTGGAGCCTTGGTCAGCACCCAGCCCCTGACCAAACTGCCCTGATGGCTCAGGAGGGTTTGGGAGCTTTTGGAAAGTGGGGTTGGTGATCTCATGGTGGAAAAGATGCCCACACAGCAAAACCTGCTGCCTGAGTGGGGGAAGCAGCAACCTCAGCAGAAAGGCTCCAACCCAACGTTTCTGGAGGGGTTTCTCCAGCAAAAAGGGTTGGAGAGGAGGGATGGAATGCCAGTGTGAGTCTGGAGCTGAGCTTGGATTTGCTCAAATGACTTCACTACTGGATTTTTTAATGTATTTTGAAGCTTTAAAAAGAGAGCTGCCACCTCCACCCAACCTCCCTCCCACCAGACAAAGGTGCTCCAAGGAGAGGTCCTGGCTGGCATTCCTCGACGTGTTGGCAGGGACACTTTTCCTTGGGAAGCTGCAGCAAGCTCTTACCTGGCAAGAGAAGATCTGGAGAGCGTGTGATGTAAACACAGCAGAAATCTGAGCAGTGATTTAGCAGCTGGAAATGGAGAGGAGCCAATAGCAGGTGTTCTGTGCAGGCAACTCCAGGCTTTTTTGGGGAAGTACTCCTTTATTTTGGGAAGTTGCTCTTGTAACGAGGTGGGGGTCAGTCCCTTCTCTCAAGTAATAGCAATAGGACAAGAGGAAAGTTGTGCCAGGGGAGGTATAGCTTGAATTTTAGGGAAAATTTCTTTATGGAAAGAGTTGTCCAGCCCTGGCAGGAGTGGAGTCCCCATCCCTGCAGGGATTTAAAAGCCATGTGGGCGTGACACTTGGGGCCGTGGATTAGTGGTGGCCTTGGCAGTGCTGGGGAATGGTTGGACTGGACGATCTTGGAGGCCTGTTCCAACCTAAATGATTCTGTGGTTCTATGATTCTCCTCTGGGGAAAAGTGCTCCTTTTTTGGGGAAAATCCTCCTCTTTAGCCAGTGCTGCTGTTGCACGTGTGAGGGGCTTCCCTTTGGTGCTTAAACAGGGGGCAGGGCTCATTTGGAGATCTCCTGGAGCCCCAATGGAAGCTGCTGAGATGCCACCTCAGGGTGGGGGACAGCACTGCAGAGACGGAAGTGCAGGGGCTTGCTGGTGGGGCTGAGGTGGCGGAAACAAAGCGTTGTGCCCACTTTGCCCCTCTGGGTCTCTGTGTCAGCAGCTGCTCCCCCCGTCACTCACCGCCCTCCTGATTTACAGCACACCAGGTTCCCCCTCCAGCTCATCCTCTGGGGGTAGGGGAGGTGAATGCAGCACCCCTTTGCTTCTCTTTTTTTCACAGAATTATTTCGGATTGCCATTTTGTGACAGGTTCTTGGCTGGGCTGGGCTGCAGCTGCCCTCATTAGGGGCTGCGCCAAACACAGCCTCACTGATACGGAATATGATGCCATGTGCAGTAGCAATTGAATCCAATTACATGCCTGTAATGCCTTTTAAATTGAAAGCCTGGGAGGACGGAGGTGCTGAGTCCACCAGCAAAGCGACTCCACTCAGTTGCCTCCCGGGATATGATCCGTGGGGAATGGGAGGGAATGAGGTGTCCTCCCTGGGGGTTAAAGTGAAAACAGGTCATATAATTTCTGCCGCATCTCCCTGTGAATAACCCCCACTGCACAGTGAGTGGTGAACACAGAGAGAGGGGAACAAGCTGGACTGAGACCGTCACCCCTCAGGCCATCAGAGGAGTGGCAGCTTGCTGGCACCAGCACTGGGCTCCATCAGCCCTCCCTCCTTGTCAGCCCCCGAAATTTTCAGGCAAATACAATATTTTGCCTTTATCTCCCCAACTGCTCTGTTGGATTGTCTTGTTTGGGCTGTTAACAAACACCAAATGATCTCCAGCTAATGAATAAAATGGAAAAAATCCTTCCCTGGGAAGGTGGGCAGGGGTTGCCCGGAGAAGCTGTGGCTGCCCCATCCCTGGGAGTGCCCAAGGCCAGGTTGGACGGGGCTTGGAGCAACCTGGGCTGGTGGAAGGTGTCCCTGCCCGTGGCAGGGGGTGGGATGGGATGATCTCTAAGGTCCCTTCGCACCCAGACCATTCTGAGATTCCATGAACACTCCTGTAGCTGAAAAGCCCCGGAGAGCTTTGGGGAGCTGTGCTGGCCCTGGGTGATGGTGAAAGAGCACATTTGGCTTGGGTTTGCTTTGTTGCTGTCCCAAATGTGTGTTTACTGAGACTTTTCAGGAACATGACGTTGCCTGCAGAGTCTGATTCATTGTTTAGGCTGTGGTGGTGAACATCTTCAGGCATGTCTTGTCTCATGGGCAGGGATGTGGATCGTATTTTACTCCTTTCCTCTGGAAGTTGCTGTTGCATCTTCCTTCAGCTTTCATCTTTTCCTTCTGGCAAAAGCAGCCTCAGTCCTTCCTTCCTCCCCTGGCCACATCCCTGCCCTCTGCTCCACATATTTGAAGGCTGGAAAAGCCTCTGGAGGTGATTTATTGTCCTGCACAGACAGAACTGCCTCCTGTTACCTCCCACTTGGAAGTGTGACTTTTCCACTCGTCCTTGAGCTGTTGCACAACACCCTGAGCTGCCGCTGGCAAAGCCGCAGTGCTGGGGCAGGAATGAGGGATGTGCTGGGAACTCCTGCCCTGGGCAGCCTTTGGACAGCCCACATGGTGCCTCCCCGAGGATTAGAGGACAGGGAAAACCAGAGGAAATCGGAAAAACCAGGAGAAATGGGGGGAAAAAAGCAGAGGAAAATGGGGCTGGATGATTAGTACTGATTATTTCTGTCCTGTGAGGATTTTGGAGATGAGTTGGGGGTTGCTGGCACTGTGTACCCCTGTAATTCCAAGTGTCCCTTGGGGACAGAGGAAAGGAAATCCAGGGGGAAGGAGGCACCAAGATATTTGGGGGCGGGAGGGCATTGCTGTCCCAGCCAGGCTAAGCCTTAGCCTGATGCCAGTTTCTGCAGCTCCCTGCATGGGGTGGTGTCACAGCCACCAACTGGGCCTGTCAGGAAAGATTTAAAACTCAACCTAAACAATGTCAGAAACAAGAAAAATCCAAAGGGAAGCGGTCCAGCCACAGGCAAAGGGCAGGAAGGATGCTCTGCATCTGGCAAGCCCCGCTGGTTCTTTGCTCCTGCTTTGCATTAAACCATTCGCTGCGACTTAAAAAAACCAAACAAACAACTCTTCCCGCTGAGTGGAACAGAAAGGAGGTCGCTGGGAGGGGGTTTGTGTCTCGGAGCCCAACATTTCAGGGGATTTTGGGCGCGGGGGCAGCTCGTGGGGTCCGTCGTGGGGTCGCCGTGGCAAAGCTGAGCAGCTTCAACGTGCTTTGTGTTAAATGTTCTTTTCATCCCCTGCAGAAGACACGGCTCTGTAAGAAGCTGACAGCGTGTACATGCTGGGTTTGTTTCTTTTCTTTCATTTTATATCACATTTTTGAGATGGTCGGGTTTTTGGGGTTTGGAAGGGAGGAATTCTTACGGTGGTTGGAACTGCTTCTTCCTTGGAAAGCCTCCTAAATCAGACTCAAAAATGTATATGAAAGAATCCGAGGGTTGAAAGCGAAGCGAGCCATTTTTAGGAATCCAAGATGCATTTATAACATTTTTTTTAACGAGCTGAAAATTTTGAGGGAAATGATTTCCAGTCACTGGACATTTTTGAGAGGAGGATTTCAAGAGGTTGTCAACAAATAGTAGCTCTTGTCTTCGTTCTGCAGCCGCGTCGGGGGATTTCCAGTCCCAGAGGTTGGAGACGCAATTCGGTCAAAGCTCTAAAATTTCCGATGCTTTTTGTGGTTAATATGAGGCGTTTCTGAAGTCCCACCGCAATTGTTCTCCCATTAGCAGTGAAACCCAGTGCCTGCTCTGGAACAACCCACACTGGGGCTGTGGAACTGGGGGTGGGTGTTTGCTGGTGCTGGGAAGGGAGTGGTACAAGTCGGTTCCCACCTTTGAGTGACCCCTCTGCGGCAATGACAGGGATGTTGGGAGTCAGGAGGAAGAACTGAAGCAAAACCAGTTTGTAGATCACCCAAAAAGTGGCTTTTGGGAGGGAAATAAAGACATGGGGGTGTTGTCTCCCCATCTCCATCCGCAGTGTACAGCTTGTGGTGTAGGCACCCCAATACTGGGAGTGAGAATGGCCTCCTCCAAAGGCAGGAGCAGGATTTCATCCTTGCCTGCAACTCAGTGCCGGCAAGGGGTGCCCAGTCACAGCCAGATATTCCGGCCCACGGAATAGCCATTTGGAAGGGGGGTCTGCAGGCCACGGTCTGGGTTAGAAGAGCTTTGGCTTTAGCAGTTAACCCTGTTTGGCCTCTTGCAGGGAAAAATGTGAGGGTGGGCAGGCCCTGGCACAGGGTGCCCAGAGAAGCTGTGGCTGCCCCATCCCTGGGAGTGTCCAAGGGCAGGCTGGACGGGGCTTGGAGCAGCCTGGGCTGGTGGAAGGTTTACAACCATCAGCTCCCTCCCCAGCATTGCTGTCCAGGGCAAACTCCAGCTCCTAAATGTGGGGCTCAGTAGGGAGCATTTGTGCTACAAACTAATTAGGCAAGTGGTCAAATACGACAAACACCCCTGCCCTCATTAGAGAGCAACAAGGATCCCGGGGAGGTGCTGAAACGCCTCATTAACAGAGAGCAGGGCCACTCTCTGCGAGTGCTGCAGAAACAGGGCACAGCCCAAGGGGGCAGCAAGCCCTGACACTAATTTGCTGCCCTGCTAATGATTTAAAGGGCAATTAGCTGGTCCGGCACCGTGTCTGGGACCCGGCCTTGTGGATCTCAAAGGCAAGGCATGGAGACTGTGGGATGTCTTTGCGTTTGCCATGGAAATGAGGAATTTGGCAGTTCTGTGTGCTGAAGAGCTTCTTTCCCTCTTCTTCATCTGTCCTGCTGTGTGCTGACACTCTGCTGCTCTCCTCTTTATTCCAAAATCCTGTTCCCATCACTCCTTCAGTGGATACTGATGTGAGTTGGGGATGCATCTCATGACAGTGCGTGTTCCCGCTGCAGATTAATCCTGTATTTGTGATCTGCAGTGAAGATGTGACTCACATGGAGTTCAGGCTTCTGGTCTCTTTGTGTATGGCCAAGATGTGGAGGAAGGATAACACAGACAAGGAAAGGAGACGCAGTATGGAAAAAAATCTTGGAGTGATGAATTTTCTATAATGATTCCCAAAAATGGCGAAGAAAATGAACTTTCCTCAAGTCTGGCAGAAATTCCTGATTCCAAACTTAGGCTGAGGCAGGTCCTCTAGGCCAAGCCTTCTGCCCAGACTTGTCCTGCTGAATACACTCGTCTCTCCAGCAGAGCAGAAAGCTCCAGCAGCATTCCTTGGATGCCATCCAGGGAGGGATGTGCAGAAGGGCCTTTGCTCTGTGTTTGCCCAGGGAGCAACAGCGAGCAAATGGCAAATTCCTTCGGGAAGCGGCTTTGTGGAGGGGTAAACACATCTGGAGCCCCTTCCAGATGTGTGGCGAGGAGGGATGTATCTCCCCATGGATGCCTTCAAGGTTCACCCCAGAAGGCCCACACCACTTGTCCCCAGGTGTGTCTGGGCGCTGATGGGTCCCCAAGTTATTTGCTTTAAAAGCAACAACTCGCTGGCAGCTGCTTGAGAAGTCGAGGGAGACACTCTGGGGAATCCCTGGTGGCTTTTCCCAACCTCTGCTGCTTAATGAACCCACTGGTTCAGCCTGTAGCATTGAAATAATCCTTCCAAGGACTTTGGGGCCGTCCCATTAAGTCAGGGGAATGATTTTACAGCAAAATTGTTGTTAATGAACCAAAACTTTGTTGTCAGGGGAAGAATTGGGGCTTTCTCCAACCTGACTTTTAGGGGCAGGTGAATAAATTTAATTTCTTTGCCTGCATTTCAGGCTGACACCTAATCATCAATATGGGTTGCAGTGTTTCTTTCTCTTCTTTCATTATGAACTGAGGGACAATGAAGACGTTTGTGGAAGGCAAATCCCCTGAGCCCTGTTTAATGCAAAGACAACACCTCCTTCAGCTCAGGAAATCCCTGAGCTGCTTATTTTTTTAGGCTGGGGGAATATTTGGGGGGGGGGGGGGGGGGGGGGGCAA
>JAWWEU010000020.1:19200439-19211888 GCA_035583155.1 Acropternis orthonyx
AGATATTTATCCCAAGTATTTCCCAGGTGGTGCTTTTGGTGGTGGCTGAGACTCTTTTGCCCCTGGGGAAAGGCAATGATGGATTTTCCCGCTGCCTGTGGTCTGTGCCCGTGTGGAGGTGTGGCCTAATGAGATGACATCTGGATGCTTGGGTGGGATGAGCATCTCATCTTTGTATGGTTCAAATATTCTCTATATCTGGGAAAGAAAAACAAAGGAACTTGGGGCAGTTCCCTGGGATTTGGCTGCTGCCTCATAAAGCTGAGGAGTCACTTTAGTCCCTGTGTCCAGCCCGGTCCTTAGGGCATGTGGCTTCTTGTAGGGGAAGAGAGCTTGGGAGGTGGGAATATTTATTAGGAATAAAATAACCAGGCAGCAGAGGATGCAAAATTGGTCGCAGCTTCCAGGAGGACTCAGAGCCCACCTAAACCTGGCATTTTTTTAAGGGGACTGTCTGCTGGGAAATGTCCTCTTCTCACGTGAGGGAACAGACCCCTATTTCCCACCCCACAAACCCACCTTCCCACGAGGCCAGGTTAGGTGGGATTTGTAAGGGGAAATGCCTCATCTGACCAAACTCCACATTTCCATTTCCTTTGTCAAATCGGAAACTCGCTGCGTTTTTATTAGAAATTAGCTGCTGTGACGCGCGCGGAGCAGCGAGCTTTCCCTCGGCACTGTTCCTGTTAGATCTGTCAGAAAGGAGCAAAAATTCCAAACCAAACCTTCACAAAATACCCGGAAATGGCTTTTTTTGGCTGGATTTCTCCCACGAGCTCGCTCCAAGCTGGCGGGGAAGCAGGGAAGATCTGCTGGAGAAGTGTGGATGTGGGCGAGCAAGGAGAAGACCTGGAGAGTTTGGGTGTACTTGGAGGAGAGCAGCTTTTTGGGGTCATGTATGGAGGGCAAAGTGACTTCTCTGTGGGTGCCACTGAACCTGAAGGCTCCTGAGGCCAACGGGCCAAGATGCCACCTGAGGAATCATCAAATTCCTCCTTCCTCAGTGGTTTGTAATCCCATAAATAAACCTCTCTCTCTCCACGGTTGGCGAACGAAGACAAATAACTTCAAAAAAAACCCCAGGTTTTCTCCGCTTTGTGCTGAAAGATTTTGATTTTACAGCTCAGGCCAGGCACAAAAAAATGCCTTTTCCCCCTCCTTTCCTCTTCCCTTGATTTCTCTTGCTCCAGTAACTGCACTGATACCCGCAGTGGGAGCAGAGCCAAGGGGTCCACGCCAAGCTCTGTGCAAAGAGCCTCGCAGCCGGAGCCGCTCCGGGCTGGCTCCGGGAACTCTCCGTGCTGGCCGATAACGTGTGCATGATTCACACCCTGGAAAACGTGGTGTAGCCATAGGTGTCAGCTCCAGTCAGGCCCTTCAGGCTCTTCTAACACGCTCCTTTTTAATGTGATTTCCTTTGTTTTTAACAGGAGGAGTTGTGAAACTGCCAGGAAAAGAGGAAGGGGAGGGCGAGGGGTTTTGAAAGTGCTCAGAGGTGGTTTTTCTCCAAGGTCCAAGCCCATCCAGGGTCTGTGAGACAGCAACGTGATGTGCTGGGATGCAGGAGTGATCCCTTGGATGCACTCTTGCCTGCACAGAGGCACTTTCCACCTGGAGAGAACAGAATTTCCCAGCACGCAGTGGTTATAAAGAGTTATTAGTGCTGAGCAGGTCTTTGTTGGGATGTAGAAACCACAAAAGTTGGCTTTTGCCAAAGTATCGACTCTGGAGTGAGCAGTGCTCTGATCCCACTGCTGACTCCAGGAGGAATTTTGCACCCATTTAGTGTTATGGCCTTGCAAAGCTGGGTCTGGGTGGCATCAGGGCCTCTTTTCCTCCAGGGAAAATGGACCTCGGAGTGCAGAGATGGGAATGGAGGTGCTCCCTGTGCTGCTGTTTTAAGATCACATCTCTCCGGCTGCCGGGCGGATATTGCTGTGCCCCAGCACCAGGAGCTAAGAGAGGGGATGGAGAAATCCCTGGGAAACAAAACAAAGGGAAAGATGAGAGTCCTGAGAAATCCAGCGTGTCCCTTAACAGTGTGAATGGCGGGGAAGTTTGGTCAGAACAGTTTTTATATGGAAGAGGAAAAGAAGGACACAGCACAGATCCTGCACCGCTTACCTCGGGCACCGAAGGGAAAAACATCCTAAAACACCTGGAATGGCACAAAACATTTCAAATTCCCATTTGGGAATGGGAGCACCCTCAGTTTCCTTTGCAAAGGTCGAAGTGCCACAGTAATTGAGATGGATTTGGTCTGGAGGAGGTGCCGTTCTCCCCCAAAACAGGTTTTTCCCATGACTTTTCAGCTCCTCCAGCCTCCAATTTTTGCTCTAAGCTGACCCTGAAACGCTTCCCCCCTCCAGCTCCACTGGAATTTGCAGTGAACCAAAGAAATGAGTTGCTTTTCCAGCCCCCCACCTGAGACTGGGATGATTTACTGGGTCTTGGGGTTGCGAAAGTGCCCAGTGTGGTTCTTGCGCTGGAAAATTCACCTTTGTCCATGGGAATGGGGCTTCTGAAAGCAGGAATTCTTGGGAACAACAAATCCCCTGTGGTTTATTGGTCTGTGCTGGGGTTGGACAGGGACTGGCATCTCCCAGGGGTTGTGCTGGGTCCCAGAGCTGCTCCCATGTCACTCCTTGGACATGGTAGTTTCATGACAAAGACATTTATAAGCGTGATGGGAGTTTGGGGAGTTTGGGGATATAAGCATGATGGGAGAGGGAATTGTGTCCATTTTTCTGGGAAGGAGATAGTTTGGCTGCAGGTGTTTGCAAACTCTTTTCACTCTTCTCTGAGACTGTGAAAAAAGAAAAATGGGTGCTACTCACCACCCACTGCAAATCACCAAAAATATCCCTCCAGCAAAGTAATAAATAAATAAAAAACCAAACCAAACAGAATAGAATTAAAATAAAATGAAATATTATATTGAGACATTTATTTTGAGAAATAAATGCATATTGAGGAAAACAAAATACGCCATTTTTCCGAGCCTTCCCCCATCACAGACTGGTGAACTTCCAGCCAGCCTTCAGGAGCATCACCACAGCAACAAGCTGCTGTCTGAGGTGATGGGAGAAGGGAAACCCTTGCACGGAAAAGGGGGAAAAGGATTTCCAGCTTCCAAAGGGTGATGGATATCTAAAGAAAATTAGTCTGTGGCTGAAAAACTTGTGGGGTCTGAGAAAATTGACTTGACCTGGGTCTTGGCTAAGGCTGTCCTTTCTCAGCCCCCAGTGAAGGGTTTGGAGATGCCTGGACAACGGCAGCATCCTGGGAAGGGGCTGGATCTGTCCTTCACAGGGCTTGTTTATGTCTGTGTGGGCTGAGGCGCTGCCTCTTCGCTGCCAAAGCCGTTTGGGAGCGTTCCTGTCCTTCGCTCGCTCGGCTCTCCGTGGCAGCTGCGCTTTCCCAGTGACCCTCCGCAGTGTCCCGGGGGCCTCTGCCCCTTCCCTCGGCCCTGTCCCCTCGGCAGAAACGGTGTCAACAAAACTCTGCTCCTTCGAGCTCAGACTGACAGTTCTCTGCCCAGTTCTGGGGCTGTTCCTCCCCCCTGCTGTCCCCAGTTACGGGATGTATGGATCTCGTCTTTGATGTTGACAGCTTTCCTGGCTCGAGGTTGTGTTGGAGCTGGAGACACACAAGGAGGTTTGTTTTGGAAGAGCAGTGGGAATGCCTGGGAGACCCTCTGGTGCAACTGGGGTCAGCAACTGGGGCTGCACCCCCTTGTCAGTGCTCTGCCACGTGTGGTGAGAAGGGGGTTGCTGCCAGAAATGTTCCTCAAGAAAGTGTCTGTGAGACGGGGACGAGGAGGCTGGATGGGAGGACTGTGCATTGAGGTCAGCTCTGGCCCCTGGAGCTCCTGGCTTTGGGATGGGAGTCTTGGAGGATGTGGGAATGCACGGTGAGATGCTCCAATCAGCTCTTCTCCGTGTTGCTGGAGGAGCAAATCTCTGCTTGGATGAGTGTTGGAACTCTTGGTGTGATTCCACAAGGATTTTCTTGGAGAAGCAAAGCTCAGCATCTTGATGAGGGACCTCCTGTCCATGTTCAAGGCTCTGGATCCACTGCACAAATCCCTCCTGTGCTCCGTGTTGCCCGAGTTCTCCGTGGCATCGTGTAGGAGGATCTTGTTGTCACTCCAAGCACTGGGAGAACAGAGGAGGGGTGGAGGCAGCACTGCCAGGCTCTCCCTGCTCTGGAATGACAGCACCAGCTGGTGGGGCTGAGAGGATGAGAAACTGGGATGAACCTTCTCCAAGAGGGTGGAGGGAAAGCCCTGGGGATGGTGGCAGGGATGGCTCTCTCCAAGCAGCTGGGAGCCAACGAGCTCTCACACATGTCACATTATCCTGCTGGGCCAGTTCCAGCACTTGATCCAGAATTAATTCCTGGCCTCGGAGCATTGTTGTCAAATGCTTTTGTCTGGCCCAGGCCCCATCAATACCATCCCAAAGCATCTCCCCACAAGCGCCTCCTCCTCGCTGCAGAAGCCCCGTGCACAGTGGCTGGTGGGTCTCAAGGAACTCTGTTGCTTCCATGCTTTTCCTTTGGCTTTTCATCACCTCTCTGCTTTTGGTGCAGGCTGGAGCCCGGCCATGGGACCTTGGAGCCCGTCCATGGGATCTTGTTAGTCTATTGTTCAGCTAATTCATTACCAGGTTTCAAAGGAGTTGCTTTTTGGGGTGTCTGAGCGAGGGCTTTTCTCTCAGAGAGCACAAGGAGGCCCTCAGAGAATCCCAGGAAATCAGCACAACGTGGCTGCTGGAAGTGTCAGAGCCCATTAACGGTGCCAGACATGCCCTTTCTGCTCCTGCTGTTGTGTACACCCCTGGGTTGTTGTTTTCCATGAATTCTCATGGCTTTAAATAGCAATGGAATGGAAGCAGTGCCAGCCAGCAGCTGGAGCTGAGCTTACCACCCAGAGCCCATTCCAGCCACCTCCGTGGGTGTCCCTGGTGCTTTGCCACCAGAAGCACTTTGGGAAGGGCAGAGCTGCTGGGGAGCCAACAAGGAGCCACGCAAAGCCTTCCCCACCCCACCAAGTGTTTCCCAGCTATAAAACAGGGAGATGGGCTTGCAGTGAGGTGGGAGGGTTGGTAGCCACCAAACATCCACGTGTGACCTTTGCAGAGGCTGTAAAATCCTGGAATCACAGAACCATCAAGGTTAGAAAAGAGCTCCACGATCAAGCTGTGCCCGATCCCCACCTTGTCACCCAGCCCAGAGCACTCCGTGCCGTGTCCTTGGACAGCTCCAGGGATGGGGACTCCACCACCTCCCTGGGCAGCCCCTTCCAATGCCTGACAGCCCTTTCTGTGAAGGAAGAAGCACATCAGCTATCAGCGTGTTCCTCTGGAGGAGGACGGAGGATGTTTTGCTCATGGACATTAAACAAGGGAACGGGGAAAGCCTGACACCAGAAACCTCCCCAACAGCCGATGCCACAGAAGGGATTTCTGCAGGAATGACCAGGCCATAAAGTCATAACAAGCAGTGAGTGGCTGCAGAGGAATTTGCTTCTGTCCTCCCATGCCTGCCCCTCTCCATCTGCTTCCTTTGGAGGTAGGACATTGGTGGCGCTGGGACAGATGTTGTGTCCAGGAGGGACCCAGAATCCTGCATTTCCCAGCTTTGGGAATGAGCAGAGGTAGCCTGGGCTCAGAGCTTCCCTGCAGCCAGCTGTTTGGAACCTGTGGTGTCCAGGACTGAAAGGAAAACAAGCTGTGAGATGTCTCCTGCAGCCAGGCAGGATTTATTCCAGAATTTTTTACGTGGCATGAGCCCTTCTTTTAATTGCTGGCACTGGCACCGTGGCAGAGCTCTGGGGGTGACAGGGGGATGCAGAAACAGCAACGAAACCACCCTCTGCAAGGTGAGCTCACCTTATAGGGAGACCCTGGAAGACAGTTGTCCTTAAAACATCCCTAAGGGAGGACAGTTTTTTAGGGAAAGGGATGGATTTGCACCAAGACCCTGGAAAGAATTTCAGCCCCAGCTGCCCCAAAGTCCTCAAACTCAGGCAAAGGGAACAACCAGGCACTGCAAAAGCTCTTCACCTTCGCAGGTGTCTTCTTGCTGTTTCGTGGGGTTACTTACCCCAGATTTCAGGGCTGGGGTTCCACCCGTGCCCTCTTTGGAGGGGCGAAGCTCCCAGGTGAGAAGCCCCCAAAACTCCTCCCTTCCCCACTGCGGTTTTGAAGCGCAGCTGGGAGGACACACAGAACTAGAGGCCAGTATCAAAACATCTGGGTCTCATATCTCTGTTTACCACAGGCTCATTTGGAGGGACATTCGTGGCATGTTAAGTCATTTGGCACCCTCTGAAGATGCTTCCCTGCAGCAGAAAGTGGCTCCCTCGGATCCGCAGTGCTCACACCCCACATCCCCCCTTGGTCTTTGCATCCCTTTGGCTGCAAGGAGAGGGATAAAAAAAGCAAACTGTGTTGATTTCAGCATTGTGTGAAAGTATTTTCCCATCATTTTCTGTCGAAAAGCATGATTTAATTAACATTTTTATATGTTTATTATTTAAGAAAGCATGTGCTGCTGCTGCTGCCCTTTTGGGTTTTTTCATTCCCTCGGTTTTACCCAACTTGTGTTTGTTGTGAAATGGTTGAGTGACATTCCATGGTACAGCTGGGAGGGCATGGGAGGGATGGATGGAGAGCACCCACCCATCCCAACCTGCCTCATCTGGGAATCGGTGGGGTGTCAGCTTGGTGGGATTGGTGCAAGGATTTTCTCCACCTGGTTATCATGGAATCTGAGAACAGTTTGGGTTGAAAGAGACCTTTTTGATCTGACAGTCCTAGTTTAAGCAGCGTTTCTTGGGGGTTACGGCTTTTAAATCACTGCTTCTTGACGTTAGGAAAAGGATTTGTTGGGAGCTACATGATTCCAAAGGGGAGCGCTCAGACCTGTGAGAGCAATCAAGGTTCTGCTGATGATACATCTGGTGTAAGATTCCCAGCAGAGCCTTTGCTGCTGTGAGAGGGGGATGTTTATGGGTTTGCAGGCTCTAAGGGAGAGTGCCAGTGTAGACCCCAATGAGATGTTCCCACCTGGAGCAAATCCAGTGGGCAAAGCCCCTCCATCCCATCCCAGGATGTGTCAGCAGTGGCCGGTGCTTGGCAGTGGAAGAGAACCTCAGGATGTTGGGAGATCTGTCCCAGCTCCTTAATCTCTCCTAAGCATGACTTGACATGATTTTAAGGGTCCAGGAAACCCTGTTCAGGTTCCTGATGAGGAACCCAACTCAGTTCTCCTGAAGACCATTGGTCTTTGAGAAGGTCGGTGACAGGAGGTTTGTGCCAGTGTCTGGCCTAAAAGGCACAAAGTTGGGTGCTGTCTCTGCATATCGAGTAACACCTTCAGGTGACAAGTTCAGGTCTGAACTGGGGCTGTTTGGGACAAACTATAAACTCCATTTCTCTGTCCAAGGCTCTGCCCAAGGAGGGTGGTGGTGGTTGCAGGGAGCAACCCTCTTGTTTACTTGCCTTGCCCTCATGTAACATGTAAAACCATCCCAGGGATGGGTTTTTTTCTGCTTTGTGGCCTTGCTTAAAAAAAAAAAAAAAGAAAAAAAAATAGAAAAAGGAAAGAAAATCCATTTTTAGTCCAAGCCCTTTAAAGCTCACACCAGAGCTGGAGGCTCCCCCACGCCCGCGCCGGAGCCTTTACTCATCGCAAAAGTAAACATGTGCTTTAGGGCTCTGAAAACAGATTAAACCCAAAAAACCCGCCCTGAAGGAGAGGGATAAACATTGCTCGAATGTTATCGTTTGTGCAACTGCGCTCGGGGTGCCGGACACGGCCACAGCCGCACGGGAAACTTCCTGGGAGTCTCACTGGGAGCAGCTGGAGCAGGGAACGGGTTTGTTTGGCATCTTCTGGCCCTTATCAGCATAAACAGACCCCCATCTTCTGCAGGGGGGGACAAAGACAGGCCCCCATCTCATGGGGGTCACTGCAGGATGGGGTGCTGGTGGCTCCTTGCTCCCATCAACCCGTGTAGCACCAGCAGTGGGATGGCTTTGGAAACCCCCATCTCCCAGTTTCCTGCCCCTCTGCAACCGGTGCCTTTTCCAGCGGGCCCCAACATGGGTTGCAATCAGCTCTGGCTGGGGGTGCACCCAGTGGGCGCATCCTGGAGTCCCAGTGGGACTTTGTGCTGGGTTAACGGCTGGGCTCGATGTTCTCAGAGGTCTTTTCCAACCTGAGTGATTCTCTGACTGTCCTGGTTAGCGCGTCAATCCTGCGCTGGGAGCGTGTCCCGCTCTCCTCCGAGAGATGCCGCGGGAAGCAGGGAAGGTGTATGAATATCTAACCATAAAAACCCCAGCCCTCTGAAGCCTGGACCTTACTGCTCTTGCAGAGGGGCCCTCGGCCTCTGCGTGTCTCTCTCTGGGGCTAAAGATAGCCCTGTCTGCAGCTGAGCTGTGAATCAGAAGTAAAAAATGTGGGTCACCTCCTGTGCGAAGAAATGCATGTTCGGAGACTCATCTGCTCCTGACCTCATTTTGCTGGGGATGAATCAGGCCTCGAGCCCGACAGACCCCACAGCTGCTCCCAGACCCCTCCACAGCCCGTGATTAATGGCTCTCTGGGGCCGGTTTCCCAGCAGTGTTAATTGGCTAAGACGTGGCCGTGCCATGGGGAAGGGGCTGGGGCTGGAGCAGGGACCCTGAGGGTTAAACCCGGCATTCCCACCCCAGGGGCGTGCCCACGCGTGTGCTTGGTGTGACATCTACGTGTGCTGTGTGCACACCGAAGGGCACACATGTGTACCTGTGATCATGGATGGGGGAATTCATCGGTGCCCATCCACGGGTGCCCACCAGGTCCCCGCCCACCCCCAGGGAAAACTGCGCGTATATACATTCATGCGGTCCCTCTTTTTACATCTTTTTTTCCTATCCCACTGTTGCAAAATCCACTCCTGTTTTTCCTTCTTGAAGTAAAACCAGACATGGACTCGGAAGCAGCCAGAACCCCTAAGGAGCAGGCAGGAGGCTGGCACCTGGGAGCCCTGGGCAGCATCCCCACCCCTGTCCCACGCTCTGGGTGTGCTCACAGAGATTCCTCTTTATTTTATTCCTCTATATTTTTATTCCTGCTTTCTTTTCTGTGCTTTTCGTTTCCATTTCCACCCAGGGGTGGGTTCCCCTCTTAAAGGCAGGTGAGGAAGAGGGGGAAGGCAGCAGTGGCACTTTGGAGGGTGGCATCACCTGGGACCCAGCTGGGCCATAGAATCATTGTATCATGGAATGGTTTGGATTGGAAGGGACCTTAAAGCCCAACTCATCCCACCCCCTGCCGTGGGCAGGGACACCTTCCACCAGCCCAGGTTGCTCCAAGCCTCATCCAACCTGGAATCACACCCCCACATCTGGAAGGGATGCCGTGTCACAGGTTAATAAGTGCATGAACTGCTTCTGCTCAGGCTGTCTTTAAACATAACAATTACGGAGAGGGAGGAATCTCATCCCTGCTTTCCCTTTGCCTCCGTCGGCGCTGGAAGGTCCAGCACAGCTCGGAGCGTTTCGCCCTCGTTAAGTAGATAAAACTGGAACGTGCTCGGAGTCATGACCTGCAAATCCGGACAGCAGGGATTGCCGTGGGATGGAGCCTGACCCGCTGGCTCCGGCTTGGGTTTCGCCGTCCCGCAGATTTTCGTCTTCCAAAACCCCGGAGCCAGGAAATAGTTAAACACTACAGTATTTTGATTAGCAGAGCCTTAAAGTCAGTAAAAAAGACAGTGAGAGGGAACTATCAGAAGCATGCTAATGAAGTGAAGTCATCAGCACACACCAGAGGAGTATCCATGCCTGCTCCACGCCGGAGCAGCGCCGGAGCGCGCAGGTGGAGCGGGGCTCGCGGGGACCCGCGGCTCGGCCGGCCCGACGCCTTCGCTCCCCTCCCTTTGGATATTGCAGCGCTTTCCCTGGGATTTTTTTTGTGCTTCGCTGGAGCTTAATGATATTTCCAGCTCGGCGGGAGCTACGGGAAGACTGGAGATAGTGCAGTGAGAGACTAGAAGGACAGCAAAGGGCAGCTCCCGGCTCCGCGGGAAAGGTGAGGGCATTCCCTTGGAAAATCCCTTATTCTCTTGGAAAATCCCTTGGGTTTCTCTGTATCGCCGGTGGCTGGGCTGTGGCAATGTTGGGGGTGGGGAAAGGGGGGTGTTTCTGGAAGCAGGACGGTGTTCCCTGCTGGCTCTGCAGCTGGAAAGTTTGGGAGTGGGGTCCGGGGACGGCGAGTCCCGCAGTGTCCAGGTACGGAGCCGCTCGGAGCGGGCACGGCAGGACCAGCTTCCCCTTGGACCCCCTTGGAGAAATCCGTGGGCAGTTTTAGTAGCATTTAATAACACTGTTCTCCTCATCTGGGACTTTGCAAAGCAACTGTGTGAAGCTTTTCTCATCCCTTCTCTCGGAGCCTGTGCATCGGCGCCTCACAGGTCCTACCTTTTGGGTAAAAAAGGGCTTTTCGGGAATAATTTAGAAACTTAGGACAGAGCAAAGTTTTAGTTAAGCCCTTGTGTTAGGGCTAAACCCGGTAACTCTTGCGCGGACAAATCCACGCTGGAGCTGACAACTCACCAGCGCTGTTTAATTTATAAGAAGTCCCACCATGAAAACATGCATTTCTGTTTATCAGAAATGGAAGAAAAATATGCAGAAGAGGTTTTGCTCCTAAACAGATGAGGTTAACCCGTTCGGGATGATGCGTTCTAGGCTTAGTCCTGGGCTGGGATGAGCACATACCACTTTCCAGCGGTTAGGAATGGGCTGGTGGCTCAAGCCCTGCCTGGAGCTCAGCGCTGGGCAGATCCTGTGCCTGGCTGCAGGGTCTGCTCCCAGACTTTGCCTTTCCTGCCTCGTGGTATTTTAATTTTCCTTTCGCAGAAGTGTCCGAGCTTGTGGCACGGAGAGTGCCTTTCGAGGCAGGCAGGCGCCCAGCTCCGGGTTTCTGTGACCTCCTGGAATATCCCGCTCCTCAACGCAAATACGGGTCCTTGAAAAACAAAATCCCTTGATTTTATATCCATGTGGGGCTTAATGCGATACCAACATTAACTGGGTTTTTTGGCCCTGTGGTCGCACAGCAGGGTTGGCAACACCGTTATCTTTTCAGTCCTGCGTCAGCATCACAGCTGAAAAATGAGCGCTACTCCCTGGGGTGCAGGTCGGTGTCCCCCTGCCATGCCCAAGGGACCACATTCCTGGGAGTTGTGTCCCTTCTCAGGAGCTCCTGAGAAATGCACCTTGCGCCACGATGGCATCTCGGAAATCTTGGGTGCAGGCAGAGGTGGGCAAACCCAGGTGACCAAATACTGGGGAGAAATCCCTCCCTGTGAGGGCGGGCAGGCCCTGGCACAGGGTGCCCAGAGAGGCTGTGGCTGCCCCATCCCTGGGAGTGTCCAAGGGCAGGTTGGACG
>JAWWEU010000020.1:19211988-19226306 GCA_035583155.1 Acropternis orthonyx
GCTGCCCCATCCCTGGGAGTGTCCAAGGCCAGGTTGGACGGGGCTTGGAGCAGCCTGGGCTGGTGGAAGGTGTCCCTACCTATAGCGGGGGGTGGAACGAGATGAGTTTTAAGATCCCTTCCACCTCAAACCATTTGGGATTCTGGGATTCTCTGACCCTTGGTGAGGTCTGTGCCCCAGAACCTGCCTCTGTGCAGCCTTCCCAGCACAAATTCCCACTCCCAGCTCCCAGGGTGACCCTGAGACTCCCCAAATCATTTAAAATGATGAGATGGGGATTCACCTTGTGTGCCCTGCCAGCAGCCAGGCTTGTGGCTGTACCAAGCTGCCCAGGGAATTACCTAAAATTCCCAATTCCTCTCTCTTTGCGTGGGAAGGGTTTGAACTCCACACTCAGCAGCAGGTCCGGCTGTGGGTGGCAAAGCGTGGCTGTCGTTGTTGCCTGGCTGCCTTTACAGGGAGATGGGAGTGCATTCCTGAACCCGGAATGCTCCTCATCCCACCAAGGCCATGGATTTTGTCCATCTCCCAAGCCCCGTTTCAAGCCTCTGGTGGTGCATCCCATGCAAACGTACCACTCGCTGGTCGTGCTGTTGTGGTTTTTGCTGCAGGTTTTTTGGGGGGTTGTAGCACTCAAAGACCCCAAAAATCAGCCAGCAGGAGCTTCCTGTGGCTCCCATGGCTTTAAACCCTCTTGGATCCTCCAGCATCCCCTTTGGCTGGTGTGCTTGGAGCAGAAAGGTGTTAAAGGGCCCGTGGCCCACTACTAAGCAACAGTTACCAACAACCTTAAGCAAATAAAATCGAGGAGATTATGAAAACAGGGAACTGCAGCCGATTCCCAGTGTCTCCAGCGGGTGAGTCAGGAGAGCGTGGCTGCTGCTCCTGCTCCTTCCTAGATGACAGAATCCACACATCAGATGTGCTGGCCCTTGGAGATTGCAGATCCCCAAATATTTATGATGCTTATAAATAACGTGCATTTCCCTGGCTGCTGGAGAGTGGGAGTGAGAAGCTGGGATTTACATGGTCCCGTCCTTGAGGCTGGGGTTTAATGCTCAGTTACGGGACATTTCCGATGCCATGGGCTCTTTTTCTGGGAATTTTGGGCTGCAGCTTTCACCCTGTTGAAGGCCATCAAACCTTGACCCCGTACCAATTAAGACAGAGGGAAATCCAGGTGCCGAAGGAAGGGTGTTGTCCTGGTGCTGTTTGATGCTGGGGGTTTTTATGCAGATCCTCAAGATATGGATTGCTCAGGGATTATTTTGGTGAGGCCCTGGCACGGGGTGCCCAGAGAAGCTGTGGCTGCCCCATCCCTGGGAGTGTCCAAGGCCAGGTTGGACGGGGCTTGGAGCAACCTGGGCTGGTGGGAGGTGTCCCTGCCCATGGCAGGGGGTGGGATGAGATGGGCTTTAAGGTCCCTTCATCCCAAACCATTCCATGATTCTATTCCACCAAAGTCCCCCCACAAGGGCTGTCTGAGTGGTCCCAGGCAGATCCCTGGGCTCCATCCAAAGCTGGGAGACCGGGAATCACTTTCAGAGGTGCCCATCCTGCCGCTGAGGTTCAAGGGAATAGCACGCAAGCATAAAACCAACATTTACTCTGCAAACCTCTGAAAAATAAGTAGTTTTATGCAGTGTCCTGTTTCCAAGGCAGCTTTCCTGAGATTTCCATGCTGCTGGTGGAAGGGCTGGAAGCCATTGCTCAAGCAAAGGCATTTTACACATGCAGGTAGACTTATTTCTTATTCTCTGGCACTGCTTAAATAACTGTGTAGGCAGCCTGGCATGGGCAGATGTCCGTCTGTCCGAGCTCGTCTGCAGAGGCATTTCCTGGCTCTCCTCTGTGTTGTGCTCCCATAATCTATCAGGATTTGGGGACGTGCTGCGAGGAAAAGTGTGTGCGCCAGGGCTGGTCTGCTGTGCCAGGGCTGTGTTACAGGCTCTGACCTCCCAGTGATGCTGGTGGCTGTGGAAAGGGGAGGCTGCAGGAGGGGACGTGTCTCCTGAGCTCTGCAGCAGGTGATTGTGACCTTGCGTGACTGCTGTGCCCTCCACGAGAGGGATCTTTGGGGTTGTGCAGAGTGGCTTAGGCAGCAAAACGCAGATCCCTGCAAGAGAGGCATGGAAAACAGGCAAGGAGTCAGAAAATCCCTCTTAAGAAGAGAAACGCAGCTGCTTTTCCCAGCCTGCTTTTAAACACATCCTACAGCACAGAGCCCCGCTCACCTCGCCCTGGGAATTGCTTTCATCACCTGTGAATTAGCAGAATTTTTCATCCTGCCACTCTTCCCTGTGCCTGTGGATGCTCCCTGGCCTTTCCAGCCTCTGTCATCCGTGCTGAGGAACCCCTTGAATCCTCCAGAGCACTCTCACCTCTTTCTGGACAGGTGACCCTTACTAAGAGGATGCAGACCTTCATCCTGGTGCCATCCTGCAGCCCTGGTCCCCTTGCCCACCACCCTCTGGCACTGCTGGTGACCCACGAGCCCGGATGGCTGTGGTGATGGGAATCACGAGTTTTCCCAAGGAATGGCATGACTCTACAGGGATGTGTCCCTGCATCCTTGGGGACACACGGGACACAATCCCTGTGAGCAGAGCATCCAGCACAGCTCAGGCCCTCGGATTCCTCTGAGATGAGGAATTTCTCCGATGACACCGGGACAAGGGAGGGACCTCCAGGCTGATTCTATTCCGTGCTGCTCCAGTGCCTTGGTGCCACAGAACTCCAGTGGGTATGTGCCGTGGACGGGATCACCTTGCAGGACGGAACCCTGCTTCCCTGTGGGAATTTTTCCCTCTGCTTGAGACCCTTGTGATGCCCCATATCTTTGAATCTCCACCGCAGCTCCTGTGTCTGAATCCATGGGATGATGCGCCTTCCCCGAAGGATCCTGACTTTCCTCTTTGCTCAAGGGAAAAATGCACTTGCAAAGGATGGAGTTTTTATCCCTTGTCTTCATTAAAAGGGAACGGAAAGAGGGGCTTTGGCTTGTGTTTATTTTGATTAGAGTGAAGGAGATAGCTTGGGATCACCGCGGCACCGCTCTCCTTGGTTATCAAAGGATTCCTGGCTGGGGGACATGGGCCAGGGAGGCTCCAGGGAGGCTCCAGAGCGGATTTCGGACAGCAGCCGGCTTTTTGGGGCTGGAAGCTGAAGTCCTGGAGTACAACATCGCCACCTGTTTGCCACATGCGAACATACAGCGGGATAAATCCCACCAGGATGCACCCCAGCAGGATGCATCCCATCAAGATGCAGCTCCATAAGGATATATCCCATCAGGATACACACAGGATACATCAGGCAGCCCTCCGTCAGGATGCACCCCATGGGACAGCCCCAAACCAGGATGATCCCGTCAGGATGCAGCACCAACGGGGAGCCCCACCTCAGGATGCAGCCCACCGGGATGCGCCCCATTGGACAGCCCCAAGTCAGGATGAATCCCCCTTTCCCTCAATTCCCAAAGCTGTTTCATGCCTACACAACACATGCAGGATATCCATATCCTCGGGATAAATGCCCCGTGCTCCCCCCCTTTCCATGGACAATGTGCACATGGATTAAGTGTCAGGCTTTTGCTTGAAAGGAGCCTTCGAGGAAATGACTCAACGAGGCACTTGTGTGTTTTAATTTGTCGGGATTTGAAATATTTAGGTTCTGCTTATGACTCTGGACATTTAATGGGCAGCCCTTGAATGGAAAGGCCTGGCTGCTGCCTCGGCAGGGAGGTGTGTGCCCGCTCTCACTCCCCTGTGCACGCACACGGACCTCTCCTCCCCTGGAAAGAGCTGCGGGAACGAGCCAACGGAGATCGTTCCATTAGCGGGGATTTATAGCACAAACCTGCTACTGTTTTGTCAGGGCAAGCAGCAAGAGGTGGGCTTTTAGTGCTGGCAGACTGGCCCTGGGGCTGTGGGCTGCTCCCCAGCAAAGGGAATACATGGCTGAGGATGGAGACGGGAAGAACCAGGATTTGGGGAAGGAAGAAGAAATGAGATCAGGGACACGGACTCCGGTCCCTCACCTGTGCTGTGTTGGGTGTGTTTCCTTCCTGGGAGTTTTGGTTGTGAACTCGCTGCTTCTTTTCCCCTTGGCTGTTTTCTGCCCCAAAAGATGTGTTGGTGTTTACAAAATGCAAATAACACCCCGTGTGTTGGCTGCCCTCAGAGGAGCTCTGACACTGCTGTGGGTCCAGCCGGGGAGGGTGGAGGTCCCTCTCCCCTGGGAGGTGGGGATGTGCTGGACTGTCCTGCTCCTCTTCAGAAACGTGTCAAAATGGTCTCAGGTTTGGGCAGAAATTGGGCATTTCTGGGCAAAGCGGCTGCACTCCCACCATACCCCTTCCTGAGGATACTTTCTTTCTTGCCGCGTTAAAATCATGGAGTCATGAAATGGTTTGGGTTGGAAAGGACCTTAAAGCTCACCTTGTTCCACAGGAAGAATTTCTGCCCAGTATCCCATCTAACCCTGCCCTCTGGCATCTCCCAGCCTTGTGAAGCATCTCAGGGGGCATCTGTGGCTCTAAATGGACACAACCCAATCTTACCACAGAATCCTCCAGGCTGGAAAAGCCCTCCCAGCCCATCAAGTCCAGCCTGTGCCTGATCACACCATGTCACCCCTCCCAGAGCACGTCCAAGTTTGTTCCTTTGATACCTCCAGGGCTGGGCACTCCAAACCTCCCTGGGCAGCCCCTTCCAATGCCTGACCACCCTTTCCAGGAAGAAATTCCTCCTCATGTCCAACCTGACTTTCCCCTGATGTATCTTGCGGCTGTTTCCTCTCATCCTGTCAAAACCTTGTTACCTTTGTGTCTCACACGGAAGATGGGTGGCCTCCTGAACATGTGCTGGCACTGCAGGTGACAACTGGGGACAGGCTGGTGCCTGACCCGTGGCTGGGCCGGAGCTGGAGGTGTGAGGTTATTGGAAGGTGTCTGTTTGTGTTGAGCGTGAATAGCAAATTGTTCTCCCCACGCCGGTCTTTATTATGCAAAACCAGGTCCTAACAAAATATTGAATTTCCTCTGCCATAATTTGGAGGAAAAACACTTCTCCAGAGTTCAGCAGCAATTGCGAGGTGCCCTTTCAGTCCAACACACAGGGGAGCTGCTGGAGCACCTTGGGGTGAGGCTGGGAGTGGTGGCTGCAGACCAGGGCAGCAACCTCCTCCTCCTCCTTCTCTTTTTGGTATTTTTTTAACACTCCTGCAGCTTGAAACTCTCTGAAAAGCTTCTTTTTATTCACACACTCGAGCAAAATTCAGGCTGAGCCGCTGCGTCTACAATAAAACTTTAAAGAGTGTCTGGACTTCTCGGTGTGAAGGAGCCAGGGACAGAAAGGGGAGCGGGGGCATTGAGAGAAATTCGGGAAGGCTGTGGCTGTGGTGACACTGGAGGATGCAGGAGGACGGGACGCAGTGCCCCATGTCCCCAGAGCATCGTTGCTCCAGCGCTGGAGCAGCTGTGCCAGGGCTCGAGCAGACACAGGTCCATCCATCCACAGATGGGATGATCCCTGTAGGACTCAGGAGCACCAGGGTCAAGGATAGGTAGAAGAGGAAGGTGGTGTTCCCTTCTTTGTTGTTCTTGTTCAATTCAAAATGCAGAAAAGGAAAGAAAAAGGATTGAACTCCAGCTGGAGCAGTGGAGGGGGGAAAGGGCTCGGTGCTTCTCCTGCCCATGCAGGTGACACCCAGGAGTTTTAATTTTGAAATGCTGAAGCTGCAAAAAATCCAAGACTAACGTGGTTGATTGCACATGGAAAAGGACAATCACTCAGTCCTGTTGCAGAACCAAGCACAGCCCATGAAAGCAAGAGGAACTGGGAGAAGGAGTTGGTGTCACCTGTGGGCAGGTGACCCGCTGTGGTGGCCAGAGCTCCGGGACACCCTGTGGAAGGTGCTGCCTCACCCCTGCATCATTCCCAGCTCTTCTTTTCCAAGGACGCTCCGAAGGAGAGATCCCCCTCGGGAACCGCGGTGCACAGATGGCAATTCCACACCGGGGACAGCTCTGCCACTGAACCCGTGGGACACACGGATCCTTCTCCTGGCCACGCCAGCAGCCACCTCTGGGCACAGGATCCCACCTCCAGGCAGCCGTGATGTGCACGAGTGTGATGATGGTGCCTTGGGGACCGGAGTGTGGAGCCTGGGTCTGGCTGAGCTCCATCCCAGCTGGATGCTCCACAGCATCCATTCATCCCAGAAGGCACAGGGAAGGGTTTAGCAACGTGCAGCCGCCTCGACCATGCCTGTTTTGGCATAATCCCAATCTTTCTGCATCTAAACAGCTGGAAAATTGAGCCCTGGAGTTTCACATCTGCAAGGTCAAATCAAGTGCTGGAGCCCTGGATAAGCAGTGGGTTTCTGGAAGGAAGGGAATGGCAGACTGGGAGCCGGGAATGGGGAACACAGCGGCCACTCCCCTGGCACGGTGCTGGCATTTGCCTCCCGGATTGCATTGGAACAGCTCACATTTTTCCAAACCAAACAGGAGCCTGTCCATGGCTTGGCCCTGGGGGAATGTAGGACAGAGCTGTGGGACCCTCACCAGACCTGTGTCACCCCTCAGGGGTCCCGTCCAGCTCAACCAGAGCCACCAATTCCTCAGAGCAACATTTCCCTCCTGAGCACTGCCAGGTTTCGCTCCATGTCTCGCCCCCGGGCACAAGGTTGGAGTGTTCTGGCTCAGCAGGAGCAGAGCAGGGCAAGCTCTGGTTGTTTTTATTAGACTTAAAGGGAATCTTTAAAGCAGACGTTGCTCCACAGCCCGAGCCCAGTCCACACGTCCCTGCCGGGCCGGCACAGCCAAGCAGCAAAATCCTCACGTCGCGGAGCAGCCCCAGCTGTGGAGAGCCCGTGTCATCCAGCAGCCAGATCCCAGGCCCGTGCTGGAGCCCGTGGGGATTTGGGAGAGCAGGATCTCCTGCTCCAAGGTCATCTCCCCCCAGCTCAGCCAAAGGCGCAGGGGCAGATCTGACCTTGGGGTTCCCCCTTTGCTCTTGGGGGCACATCACCTGTCTGGACTATGAAACTGGTGTTCTGGTGCTGGGACTGTCCTGGGTTAGTGCTTTGGGTCACTGTGAGCTGCTCCAAATACCTGGAGACTGGGAAGGAGCAGCAGCAATATGCTCCTGTTTAATCTGCTACCCCAACTCTGCACCCAGGCAGGGTCACAGAATCCTGTCCAGGGGCAGGGCGGGTTTTGAAGGCTGTTGGTCAACAGAGATGTTATGGATCCATCTTTCAACAGTCCAGCACTTTTTTCCATGCAAATGTTTGCAGGGCAAGATGAGGATGCAAAGCACCCTGGCCTGTTCACATCTGGCCCCCTGGAAGCACCTTGTATGTGGGAATTGCAGATGTTGAACAGGGAAAAATGTCTGAGATGCTTTGAGGGAAAGAGCCAGAAATTCAAGCAATGGGTGACAGCAGAGCAGGGGAGATTCTGTGGGGCAACAGCCCATCCCACAGCCCCCCTCCTCCCTGGAACAACCCCACTGTGCTCCTTGTGAGCCTCCTTTGTTGAAGGCCAAGGACGGGACTCCACAAAACCTCCTAAAGCCATCCCAGCGCAGGGACCTTCCTGGATGCCACAGATGCCACAAAGCTGCAGCACAACCACAGGCCATTCACCCAAATCCATTTATCCAGAGCTGGCCAGGACATGAATCCAGGGCATCTGTGCTGGCTCGGGCCCCAGCACTGCATCCCTCCTGCAGCCTCCTGGGATACCCGTGCCTCAGTTTCCCCATCCACGGAGCGGGAATGCCGGCTGCACACCCGGCCTGGCCGGCACATCCCTGGCTGTGCTGCTCCCTGCAGGGCTCACAGTGACCTACTTACCCACGGCAGAACTTTCTGCTCCACTTGTTTGACCCGGCACCTTTCTGTTTGCTCAGAGCCGGGAGCGTTTCCTGCCGGGAAGCCGGGCACGCGCTCAGGTATGCGTGTGCTCCAGAGACAGCCCGCTGCTCTGCGCATCCCTGCAGGAATAATCCAGGCCCCTTCCCCCTGCAAAACTCCCCGTGAAAAGCTGCCACGTTTTGCTTTGCCCCCTTCTCCCCATCCCTCTCGAGCTGCACTGTCATCGTCTCAGGGACAGGCAGCACCGGGGAGTAGAAAGGTGACATTGTTCCGTCCTGGAAGGCCGTCAGCATCCCAACATCCCGGCTCTGTAGCTGCCTCAGTCATGCATGTTTGCATATGTTAAAAATATTTAGTCCAGTGCTAAAAAAAATATTATGCCCGAGATTTGGGGCCAGCTAAATATAATGCCACCTATGTGTCCGTGGCGCGGCGTTCCGGAGGCACAGAGCGGGTACTATTCGCCTCCGGAGCGATCCTGGGATGCTGGGAGTGATCCTGACACTGATGTCTGCCAGGAACGCTTTTCTCCCCCTTGGAGAGGGATTTGGGGCAAGGAAGGCTCTTTGCTGGTGTGGTGCAGCGTGGAGTGATTCCCTGTGCCCAGGCAGGGATGAGCGGGGCAGGAGGGAAAAAAGGTCAGGAAAAGATGTTGGTTGAGTGGACAGGGATAACTCCTGTGTTCCTGGTGGGATGAGCTGGGGGTGGCCCTGCTCCCCAGCTCCACCAGTGTCACACGGACACAGGTCACAGAGGGGGAAACTGAGACCTGCCCCACCCATTTCACACATGGCAGCGGGCTTTGGCTCTTTCCAGCCTCACCCAGGCTCTGCCCGTGGCCTGGAGGTGCCCAGCACTTCTGGGAATGGGCAGAAGCTTCCAGATAGGTCTCATATAAATAATTCCAAGCCAGCTGAGAGTGTGGGAGGGAAAACATTTCCCCGTAGTAATCTCCCCCGATGAGGGGCAGGAGAAAAGAGTTTGTTCTGGCTGCAGGAGGAAGACAACAGGGAGCGAGGCCATGGCATTTTTGTGCAGAAGCATTTAGGAATCATTTCCTCTGCTTTTTTCCCTTATATATTTATTTTTCAAGAGGGAAAAGGAGCTGGAGGAGGGTGGGGAGGTGAAATAATCCCGAGTAGAGAGTGTGAAGGAATCATTATACCCCGTCCTTTTTCTCTTTTGGCTGGTTTTTTCACCTCTGCGAGCGGGGAAATTGCATTTTTGGGAGCAGGCTGAGGACACTGAGGCCATTCATGGCTCGGCTGGGGGTGTGTGGGGCGCGTGGCTGGGTGGGAGAGGAGAATAATTCCTTCACAATATGGAGCAGGGCAAAATAGGCCGGTTGTCTGAGCGTGGATGTGGCATAATGTATGGAAGTGTGAGCATCAATACGTCTATTTATTAGCCCAGCCTTTTGCCGAGCGGGGCTGTGAATAAACCCCCACAGCTCGGAGGAAAATGTAAATGTTAGTGATCCCTCAGAGACAGAATCACAGGAAAAAATAAGGACAGCTTTCAGTGCTGGCAACTCGGCCTCCAGCTGCTGGTACCCGGCTTGTTTTCCCTCCGTGGGGTGTCCCCCCCACCTCGTGCAGCTCCTCCGTCGTCCTCCCTTCCCGCTCATTAAGGGCCAGTCGTGTCTCCGGGTCCCACGGAACGTGTTCCCCGCTCGCCTTGGTGCGCACAGCTCGTGAATTCCTCAAGCCTCTGTGCCACGGGCTCCTCTGGACCACAGTGAAAGGTTTCATTCATCCCTCCTCTGCTGCCTTCTAGAGTTACCACACCCTGGGCCTCTGCTCCGCGGCTCCTCTGTTTTCCTTTCATTAGCAGGATTCCCAGATTGAAGGCTGGGAAGGGCTGGGAAGGGATGCTCCAACACTATTAGCATAAGGGTTGTGCAAATACCCGCTCCTGCCCGTTGCTGTCGGGTCTGCACAGCCAGAAAGCCAAAATCTTTGGCATTTTGGGTTCGTTTTCCAACGTGCTGCTGGAAAAGCATCTCAAAGTGCTGCCCCAACCCCCCCCGTGCCTCAGTTTCCCTGAGCAGATTCCCTTCCCACGCCCCACAACCATGAGTCTGCAGTGCTGGCAGCAATGGCACTGCCCACCCTGGGAACCCTTGGAAGATGCTTTGGGATCTTCTGGGGCTTGTTCGGCTGTGTCCAAGCCACGGCAGTGCTCTGAGGGTGGTGACTGCAGCGTGGTGGGCACGTGCCCTTAGTGCCACAACCAAAGCCACGTGGAGTTCATTGTCCTTCCTCCGTGCCCATGGGAGTGTGGGATGAGTGGGAATGTTGTAACATTCCCAGCAGCTGGTTGAAGGCCAGGTTGCACAGGGATTGGAGCAACCTGGGCTAGTGGAAGGTGTCCCTGCCCATGTCCCTTCTTTGAGGTCCCTTCCAACCCAAGCTGATTCCATGATAACAGGGAGATGCAGAGGAGAACCCCTGCGGAGAAGGGGAATAGGTGGGAGCAGGTGTCCCGGGGTAGAAACTGCTTTTGCGGATCTCAGCTTTCCTTTTGCTGTCCAGCAAGCCTGGACCAGAGCAAGATTAAAGCAGAGCAAGAAAATTAATTTCTAGGAAATCTGTAGCGGGATGCAGAGGGTCACAGAGGGGTTATGAGGAGGGAATTTGCTTTGGGAAGGAAGAACAAGCCATGGCGTTCGCTGCCCTCTCTGCCCCCCTGCAGATGAGCTCAGCCCACGGCCCTGCCCCAGCTCTCTCACCAGCTGCTGCTTTTGTGGATGAGCTGGTGAAGCAAATTAACCTTCCTCAAGTTTTTCAATGGGAAAGGGACAGGGTTTTTAACACAAATTTAGAGCAGAGGATTTGCTTTGCCTTGACCATTTGTTTCCCACAGCGATGCTGGACCTGGTTTGGGTTTTGGCCCTTTGCAATCATTCTGTGAGCGGTGACTTTAAGTTTCCCTGGTTTAGTTGCCATTCTTGGAGGGGTCCCAAGTAGCTCAGATCCGTGAGTGATCCATGGTGTTCGATGGAAGCCCTTTGAGGCCAGCCAGGCTCTTTGGGTGCGTCATCCCTGTGTCTCCCAGTGCTCCCTCTAATCCTGGTGCTTGTCCCCTCCCCACGGAAAGGGACACACTGAGGGCTTGGGTGGGAACTCAGGGGATGAGCACCCAGGTAGGAAAGGGGATTGCAGCGGTGCCACCTCCTTGCTTGTGGTGGTGACCCCTTGTGCTATCCAGGACCCCGTGGATGTTCCCTTTGGCTTGGCTTGGCTCCCACAAACCCGGATGTGGTGGGAATGGTGTTGGCTCCGTCTGTCCCGTAGTTGTTTTGTCCCCACAAATACGCTTTTAACAACTGCTGTGGGTTTGAAATCTGCCCTGCAGACCCCGTGGGACTCGAAATCAACACCATCCCTGGCTACTCCGGCTCCCCTGGACCTTGAGCAGATCCCAAACTTTGCTCCTACCTGGCTGGAATGCCCAGCCTGGAGCCACCATTCCTCTTAGCCAGGTCTGCAGGCGGTTTTGTGCTGGCATTCCTGACATTCCTGGTGTAGGGACAATCCCCTGTGCCCTGGTCTCTGATTTCCAGCCCGTAGTTGCTTGGATTGTGGTTTTGAGGAACCTGAAAGAAAGAACAAGAAGGATGAGTGGTGCTGCCTGCAAAATTCCTGGCCAGGAACGGATGGGGCTGGGAGCAACCTGCCCTAGTGGAAGGTGCCCGTGGCAGGGGGTTGGAACCAGAGGGGTGTTAAGGTCCCTTCCAACTCAAACCGTCCTGGGCTTCTATAAATCAGGTCTTGCCTTCTCTCTGAGGTTGGTCCTCAGCACCTTCCTTGGAAACATCTCACACAGGTCTTAGGGAATGTCCTGACGGAGCAGAGGAGCCACGAAACTGGATCCTGAGCTGGCTCATTGCAGCAGGTCATGGCTGCAAATTCCGAATTCATGGTCCTGCCACTTCCCTGTCCTGCCACAGGAAGATGCTGAGAGCCTTTGGCTAAAGGGGATCAAATCAGGAGGGAAATCTTCTATATGAACTGGTACTAGAGTATGTTAAGAATGTAAAATAATATATATTTATAATCTGGTACCCTTAAAAATAACACATCAACTGCACTTGGAAAACATCATTGTTTTATGTATACGATGAAAATGGTTTTGAGCCCAGCTGATTTCTGGCAAATTTGCATGTGAGTTAGATTATCATGGAAGAAACTCAGAGTGAGGAAGAACAGGGCACTTGGATTCTGATGTTCAATGCATCAAAAGCTGATGGGGTCGTCACTACCTGGGGGAAAAAAAACATTATTCCTGGGTGAAAAGGGAATTCTGAGGCCTCCAAATGATGGTCTGGGGGGGTTTCGTGCAGTGTTTTAATCAACATTTATTAGAGAGGTGATTCTTGCAGAGAGATGCACCTGGGTTTGCTTTCTGTTCCACGAGAAACGTCTTGGCCGAGGCAAAAGGAACAGAACTGGGGAGGGGGGACCAAACCCAGGGGTTTCTTTTCTTGTGCATAATGAGATGTTTGCTCTGTGACAATTACATAAGTGGTTTCATGTCAGTGGGATGAAAACAAACCCATGAATACAGCGTGTATTTTAAATTTCATTGTTTTGCCCTCGGAATGAGGCTTCTAAAAACGGCCCTGCCTGGGAGCCGCAGCCAAGGGGCTGTTAGAGTGGGCTCAGCCCGTGGCAGCTCCCCTGGCGTCACAAAGTTCCTCTGGACTTACCTCATTAGCTAAAAGGAGCCTTTTTCCCCCTCTTTCCTCCCTCCTCCTGGATGTCCATGCTCCGTTCCCAGGGATATTTTCCAATGGATGCTAAAGGCTGGCAGACTGGTACCCTTCTCCCTGGAATGTGAGGGATGCGTGGAAGAGACTCGCTCTTCAGAGGGTGGCTTGGGGTGTATTCCTCAAGGAAAAATTAAGGCAAAGAGGCACACCTTGGAAAAGCAAAGGCAAAACCAGTGCCAAAAAGCCTTGGCAGCACTGGGAGGGTGATGGGGAAACTGGGATGGAAGCAGTATGATCCTGGAGCAGATCCCCCATGGAGAGCTGGGCCGAGGGTTGCTGGGATAGACTGGAGGCAAACTGGGCACAAACCCAGCATTTCCAGCCCTTTAGTTCTGGTTTTCATCAGAATTGGCCTTTTCCTGAAATTGCACGGGCCTTTGGAGAGCTTTTGATCCCAATAGTGGGTCTTATTTTATATAGATATAAATATAAATATAGATGTAGATATACACACACCATGTATTATGTATACCACATATATACATATATACACCATATATTATATATACCATATTCTAATATATATGTACCATATTTTAATATATACACACACATCATATATTATATATACCATATTTTAATACATATATGCACACATCATATATTATATATATCTCACATTTTTAATACATCTATTTATACACACACTATATTTCTATGGGGTATTGGATATCATGAGAGCAAACCCAGGGATGGGAGGTTGTCCATGTCCCAGTGATGCCAAGAAATCTTTGCTCCCTTCTGGGGCTGGAAAAAACCACAAGAAAAGAGAAAGCAAAAGTGGTTGAAAATACGGGTAACTCCAAATAATTAAATCTGAGCAACCCAAAATTGCTAAACACGAGCAGTCCTAGACCAAACAATGTCAAGAGTTGGTGCATCCATTATCCCAGTCCAAAACTGCCTTTTCCAAGGATTTTTGCAGCCGTTGCTGTAAATAAGCATCTGCCCTTCCAGGGGCTGCTCCGTTCGGAGCCGCTTGGATGGCATCCAGTCCAGGGGGTTCACTGCAATTCCACTTGATTGCTGAGATTAGATGACAACTCACTCTCCGCACTCCGGGCGCTCCGGGGATCGTCTCCGTGCCCTGGAAGTTGCCGGCCGGTCCCGTGCTGGGCGAAGTCGTGGGTGACCTCGGAGTCAAATATGACATTATTTTATATTTATTTAATTTTTACCACGAGACATGACCTGAGCAGAGCCGGAGGGAAAGGCAGGCCAAGTCCTCCTGCCCAGCACTTTGCCAGGGCAGGGGCTGATCTTGTCCAGCTCCAAATCAGCCCCAGCTGCTTCCAGAGCCGTGAGGTGGCTCTGGATTGACTCCGGTGGAGCCGGGAGCGGGTTGCTGGTGTGCAGGATGTGTGCCTTTGATATTGTAACCTAAAACTGGCAGCTTTCCCTGCTCTGGCAGCAGTTTAGAAACATTGCCATATGAGCTGCTTTTCCAGAGAGGCCTGAAAATGCAATCCATTATCTGATATTTTGTAGCAGCTTTTTTAATTAAGGCTCTGGCCAAAGGGCTGATTAAAGAGGTGTGTGGGGTTTTTGTCCGTAGGGACTTGGCACCTCGCGGCGTCTGTCACCCTGCTGAACTGCAAGACTCGCTTTTCCTCCTGTGCCATATTCGGAATGAAGCCCTTTCCCACCCTTTCTATCCACT
>JAWWEU010000020.1:19226406-19238667 GCA_035583155.1 Acropternis orthonyx
TTCCCTTCCCCCCGTTCACTGTCCTCCTTTCCCTTCTATTTCCCCCTTCTATCCCCCTCCCCCCCTTTCTATCCCTCTTTCCTCATTTCAGTCCCCTTTCCCCTTCTACCCTTTCGTTTTCCTTTCCCTTCTATCCCTTTTTCTCTCTCTATGATTTTTACTCCCTTTCTATCCCTTTTTTCTTTTCCCTCCTTTCTATCCCCTTTCTATTCCCTTCCCCCGTCCCTTTCCCCCCTTTCTATCCTTTTCCTCCTTTCTGTCCTTTCCCTCTTTCTGTCCTTTTCCTCCTTTCTGTCCTTTCCCTCTTTCTATCCCATTTTCCTCCTTTCTACCCCTCTGTTTTCTCTTCCCCTTTACATCCCTTTCTTCCCCCTCCTTTTTGCCCCCTTCCAGTCCCGCTTTTCCCCCCTCTCCGGTGCCAGAGGAGCAGATAAATCCCGATATCCTGCTCTCCGCTCCTCTCCTTCTCCCGTAACCCAACTTCTGTGCGCTACTGGCTGGTGCGGCGCGAGGGGCGTGAGCAGCTCCGTGCCTGTGGTCAGTGATGAAGACTTTCTTCTCTTTTTATACCCACAGTACGGAGCAACTGCACAGGGCCAGACGGCAGCTCCTAATTCCCAACTTTTTCATTTTTCAGCCCTTCTCCAGGAGAATGCAGCCTTCCCCTCCGGCTGGCTTATGATGAGGTGAGTAAACCCCCGCCTTTTGCATCGCGGCTTTGCTGCCTGATGTCACAGAAATCTGATTTTTCTTGGTGGGAAGGACGCGGGGGGGGGGAAGGAGAATGTGCTGTTTGCCACATGTCAGTGCTGGGGGTTCACTCCAGTGCTTTCCCGGGGTTTGCTCCCCTCTCTGGAGGCTCCTGCCTTTTTCGCTCTGCAAACACAACTTTTCTCCCCCTTTTCTCCCCCTCTTGCTCATTCAATGACTCAACGAGGCTTGTCAGAGTTAAAAAATGATGCTGCTTTGCTTAAACTGTTTGGGATATTTGTGTCATCCCAGAACTTTTAAAAGAAAAATCACTGCCATTCCCTTTGCTCCTTCCCAAGGATAAAGCTGCCCCCCAGGACCCCTCCTCCGGGCTGGGGGCTGCTCCCGGTAACCCCCGGGCTCCGCTTCGCTCCTGTCACCGCCTGCGACGGTGCCACCTCTCCCGGGAAAGTGTCGCCTCTGCCCCGGCGGAGCCACCCCCCGGGAGAGAAGGAGTTAATCCAACCCCCCTTCCCCTCCCGCCCCCTCGACTTCAGCTGCAAAAAATATGAAGTGAGGATGGATCTGCTCATCTGCTGAGCAGAGAAGTTGCCTTTGATGTCGGTCCTGATGTCGGTCCTTCCTTTCCTCCTTCCCCCCCGCCCCGCCTTAACCCTTCCAGCCGGTGACTGTCTGAAATTACGCCCCCCCCGCCCCGCCCCGGTAGGATCGTGTGCGTGGCAGGGGGTCGCGGAGGGACACGCGGGGACATGCGGGGTGCTGGAATTTCCCCCCCTGTTTGCTCACCACCACCACCCCACTCCCGGGATGCGCATCCCCCCGGGAGCGCTCCAGGGCTTGGCGGGGGACCGGGGACAGAGGAGGAGAGTTGGGAGCGAGGTGTCATCCGGGGTGGCCTCAGAGGGATGAGCCTGATCGTGTTACTTGTTGTTGGGGTGGGGTTTTTTGTCTTGGGGTGGTAAGGCGGTTTTAACCCCCCTTTTTCCGCCGCCGGAGAAAAGCGCTGTTGGCGCTTTAAGGCAGAACTGTCCCTTTAAGTGACTTTCCATTTGCTGCTTTGGAGAGCTGAGAATTTGGTTTCCCAGATTTCCTTTGAATTGTGTGCAGGAGTCAGAGGGAGTTAAAAAAAAAGAGAAAATTACCTACTGTACGCTCGGGGAACTTTCAACAACGGCAGGACGGGGGGGAAATGGGGGGAAATGAGGTTTAGGGTAAAAACTGAGATTTTTTGGGGGGAGGAAAGAGATTTGGGGGGAGAAAGATTTAGGAAATTAAAAAGACATCTGCTACCGTTTCCCTTTGCCCTCCTGATGCTCTTCTCAGATCCCTGCATGGGGAGCAGAGAAATGGGATCGTGGGGGACACGGGGGACCGGGAGGATGAGCATCCCAGGTACCGCTGGGGTTAACAGCCCACACCAGCTGGGGAGCATCATAAATTGCAGCCGTTCCCCCACCAAATTAATTTGCACTTTCTTTTCCTAATGTTTGCCCTGGGAAGAGTAAAAAAAAAAGAGGAAAAAGAAGAGGAAGGGGGAGAAAAAAAGCCCCTAAATAAATAAGCCTCCTGGAAAGGGGCTGGGGAAGGCTCTGGTTCCTCAATTAGCTGGGACTTGCCTTCTCCTGACGAACGGAAGGCAGCAGCGTGTTTTAGCCTCTGGATTTGTGGAGCTTTCTCGAAGTGCCAAGTCTGGTTCTGCGGGACTTTGGAGGGTTAGGTGGAGGAATCCGAGACGCTCGGCTCCGTTAACTCCTTCGGAGCCGGATGGCTTTGGGAACCCGGGGCTGGCAGAGCCAATCCAGCCGGCGGCTCCATAGGGAGGGAGGTTTGTGGCACCTGAGCTCTTGGGAGTGGTGATTCCTCCAGCTGGGATGTTGGCAGGCTGGGGGCTCACTTGTGCAAGGTGCACTGATGGAGAGATGCCGTGCGGACAGACGGACTGTGGGATGAGTTGAGGTTGTTTGTCATAGTTGTTAATGGGTGACACGTGGGACTGTGGCCAAACTGGCATTTTGGGGGTTGTGCAGAAGGTCAGGCTGTATCCATGGTCCTCGTGCCTGTGAGGGAAAGCTGAGGATCGGGTTTGTTTGTGCCATCACCCACATCACCCCTGTACCGTCCCACCCCCATCCCACCACCTGCTCCTGCCCTCGGCAAACGTTGTACGAGCAGGAATTGCTTTTGGCACCACAAATACAGTCAGATTTGGGGATAAATGCAAAAACTGGCTGTGCACCAGCCAACAGCTTTGGAGAGAGACATCCTTAACTGGGATTGTGCAGGGAAAATGCTCCCTGGCAGAGCACTTACCTGTGTGGTAATTCAGGGGAAACACGGGGAAACACCTTCACCTGTACAGGGGAGAAATCTGGAGATTTATCATTCACAGCCCGGTGTGTCCCATTCTTGGAAACGAGGCCCTGGCCGTGCCTGGATGTGGGATGTCTTGATGTGGTTCCTGCTGACCTGCTGTCCCCGGGACGGCAGCGCCGGCACGGCTGGAGCCGGCGCCCCGTAAAGCCACTTTATGGCAGCACAGGAGGGGCTCTCACCTGCCTGCGCCTGCCAGGGAAACCTTCCCACCTCCCAGTCACTCTGAGGCTCTGTTACCCCTCCTTGGAAGCATAAAGAGGCCTTAAAAAGGAAGCAAAAGTAACTTAAATTTAATTTACACTCACTTAGAGACCTCTTTACATGGCTAGAGGAGCATAAAGGGGCCTTAATGTAGCTGGGAATCGACCCCTAAAGGTATCTGTGCCTGCCTGCTGGGCATTCAGTTTGCAGCTCACCTCAGGCTGCAGTGCAGCTTTTAATGCCTCAGTCCAGATCCGTGAACATACAGGGAGCAACCGCATGAGCTCTGGGAGGGTTTGCCCTCGTTGACACACGTGTAAGTGATACCAGAGGTGGCCTTCCAAGGAATAACGTGAAGGGTGCGTGGTCTTGGCTTGCCAGCACATTTGAATCAGCCTCAATCTCTCCATCATCCACTTCGGGTAAAGTGCAAGGATTTCCCAGTTGAAATTCCCACTTGGGCATGGGAAGGGACTCTCCTCCTGACACAGGGCAGATGACCGGGAAAGGGAAGCTGGATGACTCACGGGGGGCTGGCTGATGGTGTTCCTCATCACTTAACACCCACTCGTGTGGATGTGGCTTCCCGGGAAGTCTGAGCCGGCCCTGGGCTGTCTGTTACCACAAACACAGCGAGGATGGATGTGCTGTGCAGAGGAAACCGCATCCCAGCCGTGCATCCCGGGAGACACCGCAGGGTTCTTTGGGGTCTGCCTGGTTCCCTACAAATCCCAGCTGCTGGCTGGCCACAGTCCCTGGCCAGGGGATTCAGCAGCATCCCCCGTGACACCAGGAATCCGTGTGTCCCCCCTCTCCTTATCCCAGAGGAGCTGGGAGATGCAGTGTCCAACCTCAGGTTTGCCGAAACAGAGGCAGAACTCAGGGATAACCAGCTCATTGGGAAGGAAGCTTTGGGTCTTGTGTGGTCTGACAGCATGAGCTTTCCAGGACAGCATCATCAGGACACGGGTCTCCCTTTGGAGCATCTCCTGGGGGTGCTGGGATCCGGTGCCTCATAGACTTTGGAGCAAAGAGCCTGTGGATGAAGCCACCGGTGGAAGAGGCTGAAACCCAGAACTTGAAGTATCTCAGAAGAGGACGTGTCATTTATTTGTAAGAAATACATCCAGATTTATCACAACTCCAGTTCCAAAGGGAATATTCAACCTGGAGCTCTAGGATGAAGTTAGTGATGACCAGAGCCAGCATTCCCATGGGCAGGGTCCTGATTGGGGCTGTCCCCGTGTCCTTCCCTGTGGGATGCTCTCAGAGACACAGGGACAGACAAACCAGAGGTCTGACCCTTTCTCACCATTCCCGTGCTCTCAGTGTCACTGGCACCATCCCTCTCCACCACACAGTGGGGTGCAGGACTCTGCAGGGACACACATCCCCCTTCCTCCAGGGTCCTGCTCCGTAGGAACGAAATCCAGAAGGGCTGGACCTGTCCCCGGTGTTTTCTTTTGGGTTTTAATCTGTTTTCTTAATATTTGGCTCTAAGCACGTCCCATGGTCACCTGCTGCTGAGCTGGCAGGGGGCAGGAAGGCGGCACACGCGTGCCAGGCGCTGGCACAGCCTCAGGCAGGTATTTGCTCTGCGTTTTGGCCTCCTCACAAGCTCCGTGTTGTGCCAGCCCGTGCTGCCTGCCCACCTGCCTTCCAGCCTGGGATCTGCCTGGCACCGGCTGCTTCCCTTCTCACGGGCTTTCCCATCCCTGTGTGCCTGCCCTGGTGCCCCGGGGTGTGCCCACGGGAAGGAGCTGGGCGTGGATGTGTCCCCAGCCAGCTGCAGGTCCAAACCGAAAAACAGGGATCTCCAGAAGGCACGTGAGAAATGCAGCCGCCGGCGACCACCAAAGAGCCTGATCTATTTTGGGGTTGGATCTGCTCCTGTTTAATGAAGGGGAGCCGCCTCCCCCCTCCCCGTGGCCGTGAGAGCCGCCGGACAAATGGGGTGACAGGAATGATTTAAAGCCCCTTCCTGACAAGCTGTCATGTGTAATTAGCGCCTTCCCGCCCCAACCCGGGTTAAAACCGGGCTGCAACAACACCCGCTGCTGCCCCGGGGCTTCCCGCTCAGCAACACCTCCCAAATGCCTCCCTGGGAGGGACCCTAAGGGCATCCCGCCTTCCTCCCGGCGTTTCGTACAATCGTGGGATCAAAGGACGGTGGGAAGGGACCTTAAAGCTCATCTCCTTCCAAACCCCTGCCATGAGCAGGGGCAACTTCCACAAGAGCAGGTTGGTCCAAGATCTGTCCAGCATGGATATGGTTCCATAGCTGGATCGTTGCTGGATGAAGAAGGACTCGCTGCAGGCTCAGAGTTGCAGACACTGAGGAGCCCTGGAAGGGATGAAGGCTGATCCTCAACCCTGCATGGATGATAAATTGAAGCGGTTTGTGGCTCTGTCACATCTGAAACCACACAGCCAGCAGAGGCAAACTGTTCCTACAGACCTTTTCTGCCAGCATGGAGGAGTTTGGGCAATGCTGGTGGATTCATTTGGCACTACTGGCTGGCATTGCCTCTCCTGGAAGTTCTAGGATCAGCCTGGATTGGGCATCACCTACCCCAGCAGATGGAGAATTTTGGCTGAAAACATGGCACTGAAAAGCCTGGGTTCCTCAGAGGAAGGGGAGGAGGAGGCAGGCTGTGAGCAGGGATGCACATGGAGAGGATGCATGGAAAGGATGCAAGGGGGATTCAGTCAAACTCCCCTCCCACCTGTGGATCACCTGGAGGTATCCCCACTGGCACAGCCCCCAACCAAGTCCTCTCCCCACCCACCGAGGGCAGCAATCTCCATGTGCCAGCTGGGCTGCAGGGGATGGGCAGGACCCCCCTGCTCTCCCTGTGCTTATCAGTGACCAGAAACAAATTTTTCTAATTGCCAGCAAACCATAACATCTTGGAGAGCGAGGAGGAGGCCGAGGGTGTCTCAGGCTGAGACTGGAGCGGGACAGATCCAGCCCTGATGGATAGAGCGGAGCTGACCTGCCTCGCCTGGCCCCTGGCCAACAACCCACTTGTGTTTGCATTTAATTACAAAACGTTAAAAAACAAAAACCAAAGGGAAAAAAAAGCCCTTTCTTCGCACAACAACAAAGCCTTGAACCACACTTCAAAGTTGGGTTTCTGGGACACTTGCGTACCTTTTAAAAATAGCCCTGAGAGCCGTGCCAAGCGCTAAATGGATTGCAGAGGGCAGGTCCCCCCACGTGGGGCTTCCAGGGGCTCTGCCTGCCCGGCACTGCCACAGCTGCTGCTGCTCCCCCAGACCCTCCCGGGGACCGAACCTGCTTTGCAGGAAGCTGTTGTCCTTCCCTTGGACTTTTCTTCATGGATGTGGCAAACTGGGAGATGTCAAGGTTGAAGCAGCCAGGCAAAGCCCTTGGAGGGTGTTTGGGAATGGTGTGGAAGTGCCTGCCTGAGCCTGAAGTGCTACTCGTGAGGCAACAGTTTATCATCTGGGAAGTTGTAACGGGAGTATCCATGGCAGGGGAAACGGAGGCAGTGCTCATTCAGATCCAGGAGCCCTCCCATCCCATTTCAGCCTCTGCTGGAACTTTCCTGGCTTCCTGGTCCTTCAACCCAACCTTGGTCCTGCTCGTGTCCTCAGAGCTGGTGGCTGGGCCAGCTGTGCTTGAGGTTGTTTTTTTTACTCTAAAACAAGGAGTTTTGCTTCCCTGAATGTTTTTCTAGGCTTTGACTGAGTTTATTTCCTCCCTCACCCATTAGTGATGCATCAAATGGTAATACACAGAGTGGGAAAGAGGCAAAGAGAGCCCAGTTCTCACAGTGATTAATGGAGATAAACACAAATCCACCCAGCAGCACTGACGTGCCCTGGCTCGGAGCATCCTCAGCACTCCCCAAGGATCAGGGATTTAGGCAGGAGCTGCCTCCCAGGAGCCTGGAGCCAGCCCAGAGAGGGCAAGTTGTCCAAAGTCAAGGTGGGGATTTTAAAGAGCGGGATTCTTATTGAGAGGAAGCAGAAACCACATCTCTGAGGAGCTGGGATATGGAGCTGGGAGTTGAGGATTTGCTTCAAGGAAATTTGTTTGGATTTTTGGGGTAGCATCTCTCCACCTGCAATGCCTGATGGGTGTGGGGGAGCCTGGAAGCTGGTGATGAAAATGAGGAAGTTTGTCCTGTGCCATGAACTAGGGCAGGGATTGTCCCTCTGTGCTGGCACTGCTGAGGCCCCTCCAGTGCTGTGCCCAATTCTGGGCCCCTCTGGGACAGACACTGAGGGGCTGGAGCGTGTCCAGGGAATGGGGCTGGGGAAGGGGCTGGAACGGCTGAGGGAGCTGGGGGGGCTCAGCCTGGAGAAAAGGAGGCTCAGGGGGGACCTCCTGGATCTGCAAGTCCCTGCCAGGAGGGGGGAGCCGCAGAGTGAGGGGGTCGGGCTCTGCTCCCAGGGAACAGGGACAGGAGGGGAGGGAACGGCCTCAGGCTGGGCCAGGGGAGGGACAGGTTGGAAATGAGGAATTTCTTCATGGAACGTTTTGTCAGGCGTTGGAAGGGGCTTCCCAGGGAGGTTTGGAGTGCCCAGCCCTGGAAGTGTCCAAAGAAAGGACTGACTGTGGCACTGAGTGCTCTGGACTGGGGGACAAGGTGGGAATCAGGCACAGGGTGGACTCGGTGATCTGGGAGGGCTTTTCCAACCTCAGTGATTCCCTGGTTCTATGAAACAAGACGTCAGAGCTCTTCCCCGTTCAGCTCTCCCAGAGGCAAGGGCAGGAAGGATGAGGTGTCAGCATCCTGCAGCATCCTCCGCTGCTTTGGGATGTCCCCAAGGTCCCACCAGCACCGTTCAGACACTCCCACCCCGGACTGTATCCTGCAGAATCACCATTCCCATCAGCCCAGAGGTGCTGCTCCTTTTCTCCCTGGAGAAATGCCTCCTGGGCTGGGGCTCCTCCAGCGATCCCTACAAACCCAGCAGAAGCAGGTTGCTGCGTACTGGAGGTGAAACCCGGCTCCCAGGGCAAAGGAGACGGCGTGTCACTCCGGGAAAAGCTCCTGGGCTCGGAAGTGTGCTTTTCTTGGATCCCTGCGCTGTAGTTTTGCCGGCTGGTATGTGGGGAGTAATTAGAACCTCATCCCGAGCACTTGACGAGCGTGTTTTCCATTCTGGATGTTGACAGGTCAGGCTATCCGGCAGTCCCTCCGTGCCTGAAAATGTTGACGTTTTATCTCTGCTGAAACCAAAACAAGGATCTGGGAAGTTCTGGGATGGGGAGGAGCGATGCTGTGCGTTGACAGCCTGCTGGTGGCATGCGTGGTGTGAGAACACCGGGATCCGTGTCCACACCTAACCCTACGGGGCTGATGGGAATGGGAGAGTCCATGTGGAGAGGCTGGGGTGCCACTGGGAGACGTGGGAAAAGGATGCTGAAGGGAGCGGAGCTGGGACGTGTTTGCCTGGAGGAGGCTGGATGAAACTTCTCCCACCCGAGTGGGAATGCAGGCAGAGAGTCCACACTGCTCCAAGAGTGGAAGCAGAGGGGGATGGATGCTTGAAACTTCGGCTAAAAACCTGATGCGTCATGTGACAGGAGAGAGACATGGGCAAGTCGAGGATGCAGTCATGGAATATCATAGAATATCCTGATTTGGAAGGGACCCACAAGGATAACTGAGTCTTTAAAAGTGCTTGAAAACCTGCAGGAGATTCCCTGGGATAATTTGGTCTGGGTTAGTTGCCCAGGGTGGGATGGCTGTCCTTCGGCAAATGGACTAAGAAGAGGAGAAGGGAAAGAGCACACGGGGGTGGGAGCATCCCTAAGCCCTGCCTGTGGATCCCAGTGACCTGAGGGGTGGGATGCTGGATGGAGGGGATGGGCTGGAAGGGGCTGGAGTGACTGCAGCTGTGGGAGCACTCCTAAACTCTGCCTGTGCATCCCCACAAGCTGGGGATGGAAGGGATGGGCTGGAAGGAGCCGGACTGGCTGCAGGTGTGTGAGCATCCCTAAACCCTGTCTGTGCATCCCAGTGACCAGGGGGCTGGAATGCTGGATGGAGGGGATGGGCTGGAAGGGTCTGGAGTGGCTGCGGGTGGATCCAGCACCATGGCATCGCTCAATCCCGTTGATCCCCCCCCCTTTCACAGCAGCCCTGCTCCCGTTTCGGGCCATCCCTCGCTGCCGGGGCAGTCGGGAAGCAGGACTGTTTTCCCTCTCCACGCTTCCCTCCGCGCAGAGCCCAGCCCTGCCGTGTAATGTTTCTCATTTCCTCTGCATCCCGAGGAAGGCTCGGAGCGCTCTGGGGCTGCCCCGGGGCTGGGGCGGCAGCCGGAGGGACACAATGAGCCGGCTGTTCCGACCCCGCTGGCAGCGGCTCCTCGTCTGCTCCCGACACAATGGTGTTTTCCTTGGCCGGCGTTCAGGGACACGGTGACAGGGAGGATTCCCACGTCTTCCTGGTGAAAGTGCCCGATGCCGTGGCTGTGCCACCGAGCCCGTCCTTGGGCTGTCACCTTGGTGCCGGTCCTCGCTGGGAGATGGGAAGTGGGGGGCTTGTGTGTGCCAGGTCTCTGCTTCCTTCATCCCATTGGCATCCTCTTGGGAATTACCAAAAAGCCTGAATTCAGTGCATTGCTCCTGAAGCGGAAAATCTGGGCTGTTTTAGCCGTCTTCTGCACTGGCACTAATCACTGAGTAGCTCCAGCATTTGGGGTTATAAATCCTTTATCCATAATATTCTCCCCCACCCCAGCTATAGCAGAGCAGCAAATGGTGTGCTTCCCAAAGGCATTCGCAGTCACACAAGTGGTTTATTCCGTATAAAGTCCTTCTGAACAGGTGTCAGTGGTTTCTTCTCCCTCCTGGATGGGGAAGCATTTCATGGCCATTTATTGTGCTGCAGCAGAGGGGAGCAGCAAGGAATTGTGCCTAAGGAATTGCAGACAAGGAACTGTGAGCAAGGAATTTCAAGCAAGGCAATTGTGAGCAAGGAATTGGGAATAAGGACTTGTGAGTAAGGAATTGCAAGCAAGGAATTGTGAGTAAGGTGGCTGTTTCCCAGAGAACCCTGGAGGGATGCCTTCCTTCAGCTCCTTGCTTTTCCCTCTCCAACATTATTTTGTGGGATCTGGAGGCAGTGCAGAGCAGGGCTGGGGATCCCTGCAGGTGCCCTGCATCCCATCAGTATCCCGTGGCAAATCTCTAAGGGCAAAGTGCCCAGGTGGCACCTGAGGCAGAGCAGGGAGCCTGGAGCTTGTCCTGGTGCTCCCAGGGGAGCAGGGTGCGATCCTGCCTAGAGCTTTAAACCCAGTTCTAGTGCAGAACCGCTGAGACTCAAGCTCAGTAGCCTTGCCTGGTGGGAAGGTTCCTGGAGGCAGAGTCTCTCCCATTGCTCCAGAGCTGCAGGCTGAGCAGGCAGGGAGGCTTGAAGAAGCAGGGATAATTAATTTTGGAAGAGAT
Source organism: Acropternis orthonyx (assembly GCA_035583155.1). Lineage (NCBI taxonomy): Eukaryota > Metazoa > Chordata > Aves > Passeriformes > Rhinocryptidae > Acropternis > Acropternis orthonyx. Next base: position 19,237,121 of record JAWWEU010000020.1, read on the forward strand.
TACGAAAGCTGTGGTGAAATCCCTGTCACTTCGAGAGCCCAGAGCAGGCTCTGGACGCTGGTGTAAAATCTCTGCTTTCATTCAACCGCAGCTCCCGGGATGAGGCCAGAATCCCTCGGTGAGGCTGTTCTGGCCAGCGCCGTGCTGGAAACCAGTGACTGGCTGATCAGAGGGAAGAGTAGTAATCTTAATTTATCACATACTTTTCATCCCAAAGCACTTGCACAGTGCGAGTGATCCCTGCTGCCAGCTGGTTGCAGCAATCCTTCCCCTACCCAGGCTGAAATGATTCCTGGGCTGTGACGGCAGCGAGGGCTGGCGGGAGGCAGGGGCAGGTTGCTCTGGAAAATCTCCTTTATCCAGCAGAGAGAAAACCTCGCTGGGAGATGCACAAGCCGGGCAGACAGAGCTCCCCGGATGGGAATGCCGGCCAGGGAAAGTTTCACAACTCCGAGTTCACGTTGAGGTCCTTGGGATGGTTACAGGGCTCTCACGGCATGGATCCAGTCTGCATCCCGACGGAGTTTTCAGTCTAACATCCCTCCCCTGGCTGTCAGGCTGTCACCACTGGCAGCCCTGGAGCAGTCCAGGAAATTTTGCAGCGTCAAAAGCCACCCCGAGCTTCCCTGAGCAGGAGCAGCCCCGAGGCGGTGGCTTGTGGAGAATATCCACATCCCGGTGGGATGGCTTCCAGGGGGGGGGCTGGATAAACCCTCGAGGCAGGAATGGCTGAGTGTTACTCAGGGTTGGAAATCGAACTTTTAACTGAGACAGATCTAAGCTGAGACTTGCTCTCTGCAGCTCCAGGGTTAAATGGGAAAACCACATCCTGATGGGAGCTGGATTTGGGGGATATTCATCCCAGTGGGGGCTGAATGTAGAGAATGCACATCCTGATGGGAGCTGCACGTGGAGATACACACCCCAGTGGATATTAGATGTGGGAAATGCTCATCCCAATGGATGCTGGATGTGGGGGATACACACCCCAGTGTCACCCCCATGGCTACAGCTACAGCTCCCTGCTGCTCCTCCCAGCCTGGATCCCGCCCCTCCACAGCCGCCTCCACATCCAGCACCAGCCTCTTGACTTTGCAGCTTTCACAGCCCTTCCCTGGCAGCCGCCCCCCCGTTTCCTCCCAGGCCTCTCCAGGGAATTACATGAAAAGGTCATTTATAAAACCTGACGTTTTGTTTCACCGCGAGTGCCCCGGCGAGGGCCGGCCTTCAACTCCGCTTTTATTCCACACAGCTCCTATTTATTGCTGGGATGGATTAGCAAATCGTGGCTGTCACTGAACATTAGCTGGGCTGTTCCATCAGCTCTCGCTCCACAGCTGACAGGTCATTAGAGCACAGAACAGTCAGGATGCTGCCATCACCTCCTCACCCGCCTTTTACAAGGGCATGGAGTGATAGGAAAAGGGGGAATGGCTTCCCACTGCCAGAGGGCACGGTTGGATGGGATATTGGGCAGAAATCCTTCCCTGGGAGGGTGGGCAGGCCCTGGCACAGGGTGCCCAGAGAAGCTGTGGCTGCCCCATCCC
>JAWWEU010000020.1:19238767-19250197 GCA_035583155.1 Acropternis orthonyx
TTGGATGGGGCTTGGAGCAACCTGGGCTAGTGGAAGGTGTCCCTGCCCATGGCAGGGGGTGGGATGAGATGGGCTTTAAGGTCCCTTGATCCCAAAGCACTCTGGGATTCTATGATCCATTTATCATTTATAGAAAAGCCAACAGAAAGCATGAATAATGTGAAGAGGGATGTGGGGCAGAGGGAGGGGTGGCACAACTTTGGGGGAGCTGCACAGTATCCCCCTTGGAAACGTTTTGTGACTGGGGTCAAGGGATGCTTCCAACCTCGGGACCAGCCAGGGACATCCCAATGTGGAGTGAAGTCCCTCTGCCCCCTGCTCCATCTCCTGACCTGTCCATCTTCAGTCCTGTCGCTTTATTAGGAAAAGTCTGTAAAGCTCTGCACAGGGCAGAGCTGGATGTACCCTGATGTACAAAACAGGGTTCAGACAGCACCAGGGACGTGTTTCCACCCCTTCCCCCTGGAGAAACAGCTCCAAAACCTATAAAAGCCATCAGGGAAGGACACTTGAGCATCATCCATAATTTTTACACAATGGTCTAATTTTCCCGAACCAGCAGCTGATTTTCAGCAGCAAGGAATGCTCTGGAGGAAGCGATTTTATTTTCCCTTCCCTTGCTGGATTTCCTAGGATGCAGCCTTTGATCCAGACTCCTGATGTTATCAAGTAGGAAGCTGCAGCTCTTTGAAGTGGGCTTCACGTTGTGCTTTAAACCTTGGGGCGGGGGTGGTGGTTTAAACCTTCGGCATCAGGGATGGATCACCCCGACTTTCTTATCCAACAACTGTGGCCGCCAAGGGATGTCCAAGAATCCCTCACACCCTGGGCTGGGAGCAGAAGACACAGGATGACGGTTCACAGCCTGCTCAGGGAGATTTAATGCCTCAAGAAGCCTAGACTGTGGCCTGGGTAAGATCTGGGTGTTCTGCTGCTGTTTGGAACATCTGGCCTTGCTGCTCTGACCTGGAGCGCTGGAAACGGGTCATGTCCTGATTCCAGAGGAGCTGTCTGACGTTGGGATGATGTTTGCAGGGTTGTGCCTGTCTGGGTCATTGTAAAAATCCTTTCTGCTTTGGTTCTGTGGCTGCTTGTCCTAACTTTCACCCCAAAAAGGCACCCTCTACTTTCAGAGCTGCCTTGGATCCATCTGGAAGCAGCAGCAGCAGCAGCAGCAGCAGCAAATGACTCCAGGATGGGACTGGCACCCAGCAGCCAGTGCTGGGATCCTGTACTGGAATAATGGGGATGTGGATGGGTTTAATGGGACAAACAAATCCCATATCACTAACTAGAAGCACCTGCAAATGTGGGTCAGTCACCTCCCAGGACATGAGGATGAATCAAGGTCTATTCATGCAACACTTTAAGCTGGAGGAGGTTTGGAGGAGCTGCATGGTCTGGATCCAGCCCCTGGCATGGTAGAGCCACAGCTGAGGGAGTGGTGGGTGCCCCAGACTGCCGGGGTCACCGTGCATCCCTCACCGTGGGCTGTCGCTCCACCCGCAGCTCTCCTTTGGCTTCCCATCGGCTCCCTCAAGGGACACACTAACGAGGAGCTCCCAGGAGGGGTGGCCAAGCAGTGGGATTGATGTCCTGGGGCAGGAAAGGTCCACCCCAGAGGATCACCCTGAACACCTGCTGAGGTGGATCTCCTGTGCTAAGGGCGGGTGATCCCAGTGCCACTGCCTCGCTTGCCGGGAAAATTCCCTCTGTTTTCCTGATGGCATAAGGATGCGGAACGTGTGCGTGAGCCCACACTGCTTCTCCTTGCTTCTTAGCCCCAAATCGAAAGCTCCATGTGGTTTTTCAAGCCAGAAAATTGTTATTTCCCCCCTCATCCTCGGCTTCGCAGCGATGTCTGGGGCTGAACTTTTGTCCTGCATACAGAGACGGCTTTAATTGTGCCCCATAAAGCAGCTCAAGCTCTTCCCTTGAGGGAAGTTCATGAGGAAGATGGAAAATAGGCCCTTAATGCCCTAAGAATTTTCCTCTCTTCCCCCATCTTCCCTTCCATCAACTTTTAAGCTCATCCAAAAGCTCCAGCCCTCTGCTCCTATACATTGATGGCAGGACCGGGACGCTGCAGCTTTGCCAGCAGAGCAGCATTTCCATTGAGTTCTAAGTGGAAGCAAATGGTTTAAAAGGAAATTAAATTTACAGCTCTATAAAAAAAGGCATTTTATTGCTTTGCCTGTCGCTCGGTAGAGGCAGGAAGATAAAGGAATGCTTTGCATTTGTCTCTTGCCTTGGAGGCTGGAGGCAAAAAGGAGCAAAACCCATGGATCATGGAATAGCTGAGCAGATGGATTTGGCCCTTGTGCAAGTCAGCAGCAAAATCCTGGGAGAGGGATGCTTAGAGGTCATGCTCGGGATGCTTCCTGCTCCTAAATATCGGCTGGGAAGACAGACACAACACCTGAGGATTTATTTATGGGGGAATACGGCTGCTCTCTTGGATTTATTAATTAGTCTCTTCCCCATGTTACTGATTGGGAAGCTTAGAATAAATGGCAGTAAAATAGTGGCACTGGATATCTGTGGAAGCAGATACCCAGGATTGGGCAGGAGAGGAGGTTGGTGCCTTCGTGTTTGAAACAAGGAGGGGCCAGGTTTGCCTGTGGACATACAACAGCTCAGCCACTGGATCCATCTGTGCCGTGTCCAACCGAGCCAGGAAAAAGCCGTGGGACAGGGGAAGGTGACAGCCAGTGGGGAGTTCAGCACAGCATGACTCCTGGTGCAAATCCTCCAGGCTTACAGGAGCATCCGTGGCTTAGCTGCAGGCGGATGCAGGAGGAGCCGTGGAAGGCTCAGCTGGACTCAGATTGCACCAGCAGCCACAGCTTTGGGGTTGTGCTTCGCCCTCACCCCCAGAACGATCCTTCCCGGGGCTGCCAGCCCTGAGGGGACCCACCAGGAGCAGCTGGGTGGCATCTTCCCCCATTGGCACCTGGGATGGAGCAGGGGATGCTCTGGCTGTGCCCGCTGAGGTGGGTACAGGAGCTTTGCCTCCTCCAGCGCCGCCTGAGCTCCACAGCGAGTGTTGGAGGCTCTTGGCCCTCCGAGGAGGAACCTCCCCCAGCTCAGCCCTCCCAGCTGTGTCAATAGAGGAGGAAGGAACAAAAGTGCTCTTTCTTCGCCTGTTGTTTTTGCAGAGGGGGACAGGGATCGATGGCAGTCGCGCTGTGACACTGCTGGGGACAGGCGAGCGCTGCGTGGCCTTCTGGGAAGGGGTCACTGGGGTGCAGGGGAGGATGCAAAGGGTCTGTTTGTAAGACATACTTGTGTGAGTTTTATACGTCATTTTTATATATATATATTATTTTTATATATATGAGAGTTAAGTATTCCTATCCCTGCAAGTGTTCAAGGGCAGGCTGGACAAGTCTTGGAGCAACCTGGTCTAGTGGAAGGTGTCCCCACTTGTGGAGTGAGATGAGCTTTAAGCTCCCTTCCAACCCAAACCATTCCACGATTCTGTGAAATATAGAGATATTTCCTTTTTCCCATGCCTTTGACAGTGTATCATCGCAGGAAGAAAGGAAGGGAAGGGGCTCTGTGTCCTGTCTCTGGAGCCAGGGTTTTTCCCAAGCAGCATCCTTGCTGTCACCAGGGCCCGGTGTGGTTGCACATCTGCTGGGACATCTCTCCCTCCTTGGCTGTCCACGCAGCTCTCACCATGTCCAAGCAACCTTCCCTGCAGGCTCTGAGCATGCCACAGCCCAGGGTAGGAGGACTGAGGACACCGTGGGGACAAGACCAGGCTCTGGCTGGTCCTCTTCCAGCCAAGTGACCCTGCAGGAAGCTTCCGAAGAGCTTCGCAAGACATCAGCAGCTCTCCATGTTAACACCTTTCCAGATCATCTCCCAGCGACGCTGCAGCTCATCCCGAGCACCCGGAGCTCGGCAAGGCTTTGGAGCAGCAGCTCATCCCTGGAAAGCCTCCTCTGCCCTCGGTGTGCTGCAGACCCAGGAGCCTCCAAGCCAGTCCCAGGTGCAGGAGCATTGGCCGCCCCTCAGCCGCGCTTCCTCCGCGCCGGAGCTCCGTGGAAGCCTCTCCAGACTCCGGTGTCAGCTGTGAAAACAAGAGGAGCCGCTTCCCGCATGGTGCAGGGACTTGTCTGGCTCCTCTGGTGGAGCTCCTGCCACCGGCGTGGCACAGGGAGCGGAGGGGTCCCGGCACTGGGAGCACTGGGAGGCTCAGCCTTGGCCACGGGAGGGTGCCCAGCGCTGTTTGCCAAGTGCTAAACGTTATATCAGCTCCTGGACTGAGGTGATGAAATGCGAGAGTTAAGTCACCATCTGGGTTCGTTTTAAAGGAGAGACTTGGAGGACATCCCGGCCCTGGTGGGAACACAAAGCTCCTCCCATCCTTTTTCCCCAAATCTGCTCCCACTTTCAGAAGACTTTAAACCCCAAATCTGAGTATTCGCATCCCTCCTTTTGGCACTGCTGCCACCCTGGAGCCATCCTGTTTGTGTTTGCCACCAGCCAGGCTGCTGACAGTGGGGATGTGCTCTGGGTGTCCCCATGCATCCCTTCTCCTGGTGCCACAGCTGGATAAACCCATGATGGAAGCTTCTTGCAGCCTCAGGGGCTGGTGAGCATCTCAGGGAGCTTTGCTCCAGCTTAAACCCCGGGAACGCGGCCACGTCTGTGGGCAAGAGGAGTGGGACCAAGTTGCCTGTGCCCACACCAATGTGCACCTGCCTGTGTCCGACTGGGAGCAGCTGGGATTTTCCCTCTTGGACCCTCGTTTTCCTCATAGTCAGCGATGGATTTGGTGGTGGCACAGAGTCCTGCTGGGCTCTGTGAGATCCCTGGTGCATGGCCAGTGTCACTTTTCCATGGGATGTCCCGCCCTGAGGATGAGTGAGGCAGTGAGGAGATAAAGCTGTTGTGATTCACGCCTCGCCTCGGGAAGCAGCGGATTTATGTGCGGCATCCGCGGGGGCACCGCGATATAAATCAGCAGCTCTCCCGTGTCCTCTCCATTGCTGTGCTGGTTCCCACACATGTATCCATTTTAATCTCCAGGCTGACAGGGAGAATCATTCCTGACTGATTGGGAGGTCCTTGGGCAGGAGAAGGGGAGTCCCAGAGAGGGGGCAACAATATCTGTTGCTGGAGGAAAGCGTCTTCATCGAGCAGTGACACAGAGGCTGTGCATGCCCCATCCCTGAAACATTCAGGGTCAGGCTGGACAGGGCTCTGAGCAACCTGATCTAGTTGAAAATGTCCCTGCTCTTGGCAGGGGTTGGGCTAAATGACCTTTAAAGGTCCCTTCCAACCCAAACTGTTCTGTGATTGCATTCTGTGATTCTATGATTCAGTTTCTCCCACTTGTTCAAAAAGAAGAGCCTGAAACAGTTACTGGTGCAAGGAGGAGTCAGAGAGCAAAATTTGGTCATGATTCAAATTTCACTTTAAATTCAGGGGGAATTTTTCCATTATGTGAGATTTGAGACCAAGTGGCAGATAAATTTCTTGCATGTATTTAAATTCAGTTTCTCCATTGCAGTTAATAGGCAGTATTGGAAAGAACATGCTGATATTCCAGTTTGAGCCTCTCAATTGTCAGTTTTAATCTCTGTCAGGGGCGGTTTAGGTTGGATGTTAGGGAAAAGTTCTTCCCCTAGAAGGTGGTCAGGTGCTGAAACAGGCTCCCCAGGGAAGTGGTCACAGCACCAGAGTTCAGGGAGCATTTGGACAAGGCTCTCAGGAACAGAGCGGGATTGTTGGGGTGTCTGTGCAGGGCCAGGAGTTGGACTTGATGATTCTCATGGGTCCTTTCCAACTCAGCATATTCTAGGGTTCTGTATTTTGGTGGCTCCTTCCCCAGTGGGATGCTCTGGATGCTCTTGCCACTGTCCTTGACCCAAAGGTGTTAGGGGTCACCTCTGGGGTGACAGTGTTGTCCCCTCTCCAGCCACATGTGGTGCTGCTCCAGGGATGCAGGAGCTGGGAGCACCGTGGAGCTGCAATTCCTGGGTTTGCAGTGTGGCTCCTGACGCTCAGCTGGTTGTTGGCAGCCGGAGGAAGGGAGAGGAAAACAATACACAGTTGCCCTGCAATTAAACAGCCTCCTAATTGCAGCGCTACACGCGGCTCTTCCGCTGCTTTCTAAGTTTGGGGGCATAATTACAGCAGCAGGGCAGAGGCAGCATCTGCGTCCCCGCCGCGCCAAGCCCTGCCTTCCAGGGATTTGGGGATTTGACCGTATAAATCCTGGGCTGAAATCTGGCATGGGATGAAAGGGAAAAGCAACCCCCAAGCTCTGCCTGGGCTCGGCACGACGGGCAGAGCCCTCGCAGCCCCTGCAGCCCCCGCCGTGCCCGCTGGCCCGGCCCGGGGCGGTGTTTGTTCCTCTCTGTTATGTGTTTTTTGCAAGGCAGCTTTAAAAAGAAAAAAGAAAAAAAAAAAAAACAAACCCAGCGAGGTCTTGCTCTGGTCAATCATCACAACTCTCAGTTTAGAAACAGGAAGATTAAAGGCTGGCCCAGGGAGGGCAGGCTGGGTGTCAGGATGCTGGAGCACACGTGGGCATGAGGCAGTTGTCCCCTTGCTGTTTCTCCCCCAGCCCGGCTCAACTCTCTTTTGGGAGAACCCAGTACGGCAAATCCATTTCCCTCTGGCTGATCCCAGCTTGTTGTTGTCGGGCTCCTTGCACGGGGTGGCTTGTTTGGGATTATCCCCACACAGGGGGTCGGGTGTGTGCCCAGGGCAGACGGGCAGCATGGGTATGGCCATGGCATGCAGCCACCCAGACCTGTCTTTAATGTTTTCCCTATTTCTTTACTCCATGCCTTTGAGGAATCCCGAGATAAATGCCACTTTCTGTGGCGACAGGGGGATGTGCTGGGAGGCCGGGCACGGGAGCTGAATCGCAGCCTGTGTTTCGTCTCAGGTCCTGAATGTTTTCCATCACACAGGCGGGTTTGTGTGGGATCACCTGGGCAGGAAGCGATGGGGTAAAGCGATACCCCACGGGGTTCTCCAACACCCCCTTGCCCTAAATCCGATAGCAGCCGGCGGCTTTAATGGAATAAGCAGCCACTTTACGGCAGCCCTTGCGCCATGTGTGAAAATTATTAGTTGCAACGTTTTGCTGGAAAACCAAGGAGAAGGAGCAGGGCAGATGAGAGATGCACAAAGGTATTCGCTCCACGGCCTTGTCCCGGTGCCGGTGGGAATATCCCACGTGGTGTTCCCGGCAAATATCTCCTGCCTGCTCCCAGAGCTTTAAATCTCCAGGTGAAGGGAAAAAAAAGGCCTCTTGGTGGGTGAATTCACTGTGAAAGTATGTGGGGTTTAGCAGTGTTGCATTAGCAGTGGTCATTGCTAAAGAGCTGAGGGAAATAAATCGTTTCCGGTGGCCATGGGATTAGGTATTGTCTGGGATGCTTTCTGAGGGCAGGAAAAGTAATCCCGGGGTGAGTGTGGCCCGTCGGTCAGGGAGTGATGCCCTGACCCCCTTCCCTCTCCTGCCTGCATCTGGAGTCTGGAAAGAAACCACTAATGAGTGGGTTTCACCCCTTTTTTAAGTTTTTTTTTTCATTATCACTGTTTGGAAGAATTCAGTTTTCAAGCCAGGATATGAAAATACCCATTTTTTTCCGGACTCCCAGGGAGTTGTTCTTTTTCATTCCTCCTTCAGTGGCTGAAGATGAGGAAAGGGATGAGGCTCACAGGGAAACCCCTGGATCCCACTCCGAGGTGATGCTGCCCGCTTCAGGCTGGGGGAAATGGGCAGATCCCCCCATTTCCGTGTTTTCCAGCCCCTTTTCCTTTGCAGCATCCCTGACTGCTGGGATTCAGCCCTGGGAAGAGCAACAGCCACGTTTCCTCGGGCCTGGTGCCTCTGAGACAACATCTTAAAGTCTCCCTGCTCTGCCTGAAAACCGTGTCTTGAAGCCAAAGGGAAATTCCCAGTCCTCTCTTTGCATCCTCCAAGCACATCCTAACGTGGGATGGTGTCCTGGAGCGGTACCCGGACCAGCACAGCAGGGGTGGGCTTGGACCCCGAGTGCTTTTCCACCTCCTTCAGCACCAGCAAAAGGAAAATATTGACAGGATGCCATTCTTCTGCCCTCTGCTAATTTTTTTTTTTTTTTTGCCTGATGAAAGAAAAATACACCAGCGTGAGGAAGGGGATTTTGTCGCTTGGAGTGTCTCTGGAGAAAACATTCCTCGGAGCAAACAGAGCCTGGACTTGTCTGGGCGATGAATATTGGCATTATTTGGCTTTGCTCGTGCGTGGATGGGGCCTGGTGGAACAGCAAAGAAGGGAAAAGGCAGAAGAAGCAGCACAGAGGGTTTTCTCCAGCTTGATACAGCCTGGCTTGTGCTCCCTCCCGCTGTGGCTGGGGCACAGGGATGTGTGTCCCTGTCCCCACATCTGTCACCCAGCAGCTGGACCGGCGGGAAGGGCTGGAAATCCACCAGCAAGACGCTTTTCATTGCTGGCCCTTTGAAGTTTCAGGCATGTGCCGGGCTTGTGTTTGGCACCTGCAAACAAACCTGACCCGGCGCTGCCCAGCTCTGATGGTGGAGAGGGGGCAGGAGGGAACCAGGCACCCGGGAGAGACGACGGAAAACACGGATGGATTTTAGTCCCGCTCCTCATCCCACAAACCAGGGATGCACCAGCAGGCTGTGCAAATCCACCCTGCTTTTGTATGGCTGATGCTTTGGCACATCCACATGATGGCAGGCAGAGGGAGCCGGGCTGGTCACCGCCCTGGCACTGCCCGGGGCTGGCAGCCGTCCCGCTGCTCCCGGCTGGGGCTGCTCCATGAATCCCGCCTGGCTGTGACCAGCATCTTCAGGCAGCGGCCGATTGAAGTTGTCCATGAATGTGTCTCTGTTCCCCAGACTTTTTATAGCTCCGCGCGTTTTTCTTGGCCCCGAGCGTTCCTGCTCCCGTTGAGAACAGAGAGCATCTCTCAGCGCCGGCGTCTGCAGCCAGCGGGGCCGCGGGGGCTGCACCAGGACAGCTCAGTTTTCGGGATCCTGCTTCCCAAAAATCAGTGTTTCCTCCCCTCCCTGCCACGTCTGTGCCCTGGCACTGGGGCAGCCGGTGTGTTTTGTAGCTCAGACATGACAGAGCTCATGGACTGTCCTGGTGATGCTGAGCCTGAGCATCCATCTCTTTCCTAAATCCCCCATCCCGTGCTGTGTTTTCCTGCGTGGCACATCCCTCCTGCCTTCCAAAAGCCATGAATTCTGGGGAAACGCTGTGCAAAGCGCTGGAGGTGATAGCAAACTTGGCTTCAGGCAGGACCTCCAGCTGGGGGGAAGCCAAGCTGCATGGTTCTCCATCAAAATCACAACAGCCCATGCTCACATCTGGGCTGCACAGCCCTCTGATCCTGCCTCATCTGGGATGTGCCCCTCACTGGGGCATATGGGCATGGATACAGGATCCAGTCTTGCTGCTTGAAGCTCCCAAGGCATCCACTCAAGCACCTTGGCTCCTCAGGGCAGGAGGTGCCTGGAGCAGGGCCATCCCGTCACTTCCAGAGGGACACAGACAGCAGCCCTGGGTCACCCCAGCAGGAACCCCCCAAACCTGCCTGTCCCCAGGGCCAGCACAGGGCATCTCCCAGCCCCAGTTTGCATTTAGCTCAACATCTCCTTTGCTTCCCACGAGCCAAGGGGAGCAGTGGGACTTTGCAGGGCCAGCCTGGCTTAAATCTGGCCCGGCAGGGGATGTGGGCTGGGGGCCGTGCAGTCTGGGGGGTTTTCCAGCAAAGCCCTGCGTGGGGCTGCTCCCCCCTGTGTGCCCGGGGTGTAATTGGATCCATCCCCCACCAAGAGAGCGTTTGTGCTCGGAGCATTTTCGGAATGTTTTGCATTTGGGAGACACACGAGGAATGTCTGCTGGGGAGGGCAAACAGCCTGGGAGCCAGCGAGGGCACAGGAGCCCCTTCTCCAGGGCTGCCCCTGCCTGGATCCTGCATCAAGCCTGCTGCAAAAGGCATTCTTTGGTGAAATGAGAAACTACCGCGTCTTCCAGCACCTTGCCATTGGGATTGGGATCCCACGGAGCCTCTCCTGACCTCTGGAATTGCAGCCAAACATTACCTGGGAGAAGGTGGCAGCTGGAAGAGCATCCCTGGGTCTCGCCATCCCCATCCTCCTCCTCCCTGAGCCCCTTGTCCAAAGTTGGCACCGCGCCGGGCGGCTCTTTGCAGACACCTTTGCTTCCCTCTGCAGGAAATCTCCATAAATTACAAGTTGGCCTCTACCAATCCCGTTATCCCAAAAACTGGACCCCATCAGGGCTGGAACTACTGCCAGGGGGGCATCAAGTTCATGTCTGTGCAACGTGGTCTGCCAGAGCCACCGGCTACTTTTATCTCCATCACTTGACTATTATAGTTAATCAGCAAAGGGGGATATTATATTTTTATTTTAAATCCACTTTTCTTTTATATAGAGCAAATTATAATCACTTTTAATTGAAAAAAAAAGCTGATAATATTCTGAACCAAATTTCTGGAAGAGAATAATTAACAGTGCAATACATCCCCAAAGGAAATGCTCATTAATCTTGTCTTTCAGAAGCAAATTTCAGAAGAGAACTGATTTAAAACATTGCTAATAATTATAGGAAAGTTGACAGCTTAAAAGCCCCCAAATCTAGCAGCAGTCTCCTCCTATCAGATCCTGTGGGAACTAGTTCAGGCTGGATGGGAGCATCCCTGCTTTCCAGGCTGGGGCGGCTGGCACAGCACTGGGTACCACCAGGGATGGGTGGGAGTCCCAGGGGTGGGCATGGGTGGGTTGTGCTGGCTGAGGGGTCTGGGTCAGTAGGGATGGGCTCTGTGTGGGGGTCACCCCGAGTTTCTGGGGTGGCAGAGTCATCTGAACCAGGCTGGGGGGTGGGCTAAGAGCAGCCACACTGGGGCTGCTGGTTGGTGCCCTGATGACCTTTGTGGTCCTTGTGCCACCCGTGGTCCTTGTCCTTTCCACAGTCCTTGTGCCACCCGTGGTCCTTGTCCTTTCCACAGTCCTTGTGCCACCCGTGGTCCGTGTGAGCCCCAGGTGAGATGCTGCTCTCTCCATCGGTCGAATCCTGGCTCTGTGTGGGTCTCTGGGCAGTGCATCCTTTCAGCTGGAGCAGTTTGGGAAGGAGTAGCAGGATTTCACTGCTCTTGCAGAGATCAGCCTCCACCAGGGAGCCTGAGATCTGCCTGTCTGTCTGCTGAGGCTCAGCACAACCAGGATCCCTGGGGATCAATCAGCAGGATGAGACCCAGGGAAGTGACCTTCCTTGGCCCCTCTTCCAGGCCAGGGCCTCCCAGCACCCCGAGAGTGAGGGCTGGATTCGACCCCACTTGAAATCTCTGACTGTTTAATTGCAGCGAGCCAATTAATTCACTCAGTGATGGGGGGAGGGGGGGGGGGGGAGAGGGGGGATGT
>JAWWEU010000020.1:19254900-19272984 GCA_035583155.1 Acropternis orthonyx
GCAGCCACAGCTTCTCTGGGCACCCTGTGCCAGGGCCTGCCCACCCTCACAGGGAAGGATTCCTTCCCAGTATCCCATCTAACCCTCCCCTCTTGCCATTTCCTCTTGTCCTGTCACTCCATGACCTTGCCCAGAGTTCCTCTCCATCTCTCCTGGAGCCCCTTCAGGCACTGGAATGCTGCCCCTACCCTACCCATGGCACCAGCAGCAGCGAAGGGCATTTGCCTGGGTGATGCCACCCAGTTGGCATCTTGATTTTTTTTCCAGCCACCCGCTCCCATGCCATTCCCTGATCCCTGAGCTGAACTGCAGTGCTCCCGACCGGGACACCCACCCGGAGAGCAGCAGCCCTGTTGAATCATGGAATATCCTGAGCTGGGAGGGACCCACAGGGATCATCCAGTCCAACTCCTGGCCCTGCACAGACACCCCAACAATCCCACCCTGTCCCTGTCGCGTTGTCCAAACCCTCCTGGAGCTCTGGCAGCCTTGGGGCTGTGCCCACTGCCCTGGGCAGCCTGCTCAGTGCCCACCACCCTCTGGGGGAAGGACTTTCCCTGAGATCCCACCTAACCCTGCCCTGGCACAGCCCCAGCCGTTCCCTCGGGTGCTGTCACAGAAACCCATCCTGGGGTGGTTGTTCATTCCCCGTGCAGGAGCAGCCTGGGAGCTCGCCCGAGCCAAATCCCGACTGGAGCCCCTCACCCCCATCCCTGTGATCTCCCAGCCCCATCAGGGCTGGACCGGGCACTGTCCAGAGCAGGCAGGAACAGTCCCTGCCTGGCTAATCCAGGCAGGCGATACAGGGAGCGATAGGCAGGGCAGCCTTATCGGCTGATTTACAGATGGAGGCTGAGTCACCCCGAGTAACCGACTTCCCCAAGGTCAGGCAGGGGAGCGGCCGAGCCCAGCGCCGAGCCCGGCTCTGCGAGTGCCCCACCGAGGCCATCCCTCCTCTCCCCGCCGTGGGAAGGAGTTATTCCTTCTGCCGGAGCAGGGGCTGGACCTGTGACTCCTTCACTTCAGCGGCTGGTGGGGTTTCCTTGTTGGATGTTTGGCTTTTTCCTGTCCACACAACCCTTTTGTTCCCTTGCCACTGTCTCCGCTGGAGTATGGGTTCACTCTGGGGAGATGCTTCCCCTGCTGCTTCCCTGCTTGTGGTGGGGACCTGGTGGTCCCCTCTTCATGGTATGGTGTCCCAGATGAGCTGCTGGTGGGATTCACAGCTCTTCTCTCATGGGAAGGAGTCCCACTCAGAGCTGGGGGTGATGTGGCCCCCCGGAATTTGCATGCCGGGACAACCCTGAAGGAATAAGTGCCAAGGGATTGGGAAGCTCTGAGGTGCTCAGGGAGCATGGGCAGCCCCAGAGGATGCTCAACTCTGCCCCTTGGTCACAACCAGCTCTGGAGGCGTGAGGAGCAGAGCCGCTTGGCACCGGGTGCCAGGGAGCCGGCGCGGTGAATCACAACCCGTCTGGCACGCTGGGGCTCCTGGCAGGATGGGACCTGCCCCACGGAGCAGTGCCAGCTCCTGCCATCACTGCTCGGCTTGTCCCCATGTCCCTGAGCCAGGGAAGGGCTGCAGGAGGCTGGAGGCGGCCCCATGGCAGCCCTGGTGTGGGAGGAGGCTCCAAGGACGGGTGAAAGGGCTGAGCCCCCGGCAGGGCACACAGATGCAGGTGGGGATCACTCTCCCTGTGGACAGGAAGTCTGGCTATAAATATCACAGAGGTGTTTTTAAAGCAAATCTCCCTTTGACCCCGTTGCATCCCTTTCCAGCCCCTTTTCCAGGAGATGAAATGTAAAAATCCAAGAAGTGATGCCAGTGGTAACCCAGAGAGGAGCCTGGTCCTGCAGGTTGACTGAGGCCTGTAAAATGTAGATGAAATGGTCCCTATTTTCATTTTATCCTGGGTTTCCCATTCCACAAGGGGTGAACTGTGTCGGGCTGGATCCGTAAACCCTCGGGTGGTGGATGCAGGAGCTGCCTGGGGAATATCACTTTAAATCAACACACCCAGCCCTCCTTATCAAACACCCCATCGGAGCCACACCGAGAGGCCCTGGATTTCTGTGCCACGCTGCTCCCAGGGCTGCTGTGACACCTCAGAGAGATGCTCCGTGGCCACAGCCAGCAGGAGGGACCCCGTGCAGGGGTGGGGGACCCCCAAACCCCGGCATGAGGTTTTTGGCATCAGGGTTTTGGGGAGCAAATCCCAACTTTACACGGCACCCTTATTATCTGTGTGCCATCTGTGATTCGCATGGGATAAATTCGTGCCCGTTTCCTGCCCAGGCTCTGCCACCACCACCAGGACGTGGATCCTTGTCATCAGTGGGGCAGCCCTGCATGCCACCAGTGCTGCTGTCCCCATCTCCATCACTCTGCCAGCGCAGGGAGCAGGATGTTTGTGTCTCCTGGCGCTCAGTTCCAGCCTCTCCAGCCTTTGCCATGCAAATCCTGCAGCTTTACAGCCACACCAACCTTTCCTTAAAAAAAAAAAAAAACCACAAAAAAATAAAAATAAAAATAAAAAAAAGGGTCCTTTATGTGGCTGAAAAGCCCGACTGTGATAATGTAGCAAGCGCTGGCCTTGGGTATTTTATCTTGGCAAGGAGCCTTTGCAAATTTAAACAGCAGCGAACAGGCTTTGGAGTTGTGGCTGGCGCGGCATAAGTGGGGCATTGTTTTGCAAGCAGAGCCATTGCGTGCCAAAGGGCCGCGTGTGAGCTTTGGCCGGGGAGCCGGCACGATAGGAGCCGGCCCTATCAGCCCCGGATCCCATTTCACTTAGCAGGGTGTGAAATTGGGGAGGAATTCAAGCCTGGGAGCTGCAGTCCGAGAGGGGAACCCCGGGAGCGTTGCCGTCTCCTCCCTGCAAGGTCTCACAGCATCCCGGGGGGAGTGCTGGGGGTGCAGCCCCAGTTCTGCCACCCCTCTATGGACTAAAGGTTGGGATTAGTGCAGCACTGTGGGCTGCTGGGTGCTCGTCCTGGCTGCCCGCAGCGCAGTGTCAGGTGGCAGTGGAGACCCCGGGTAGATGCAGGATGCTCTTCTCCTGCAGAAATTTCCTGCAGAAATTCTCCTTCTCTGCTCAGGTCACTGCTGGACAGGATGGCCAGCATGGGTGGACCGAGTGGGGCTGGGAGAGGTGAGAATTACACCCAGGGGGACACTAATAAGATGCATTTCCTGCTCATCACCCCCTCCCAGCAGTATCGTGCCTTGACCCTGTGAGACAGACAGTAAAGAAGGATTTCTAGCGAGGGAGGGAAATAAACCCTCACTGTTTCCAACAGACGTTTTTTTAAAATAGACTCTTTGAAACAGGGCTTCACCCTTCTTTTTAATAGAACCTTTTTAATATAAAATCCGGGTGGTGCCTTTTAAAAGGCTGCGCTTGATTTGTGCTTCGTGTTGAACGCCCTGAGGTCTGGGGTTGTAAAATCAGCTGGTAAATTTGGGACTCAGCTTTTATGCTTTTGCCTCCTTAATAGTGTCTGAAGTTTCCAAGGGCAGTTTGCGGGGGGGGGTGGCAAAGTTCAGGCAGGGGCAGCAGAAGCTCAAAACATTTCTCCAGGGATTTCAGAGCGATGGTTTGGTGAAGGGGCTGCAAAATGATGCACCAGGTGGGGAAAGTGGCGGAGCAAAAGCCTCTCCTCTCATCATCCCTCCAGCCACGGTGACGTGGGGACACGGGGACGTGAGGACACAGGCACACGGGGACATGGGGACAGAAAGCCCTTCCCAGATGCCTCTCCCGGCCCATCCCGACAGCCCTTCACAATAATCCGTAGGTGGAGCTCTTCTGTCATCCTTTTCTGCTTATGTAGCTAAGAAGTAACCCAGAAATAGCTTTCCCGGGAGGAAAAAAGTGCTTCCTCAGCAGCTTTTGGCAGAGGTGAACTGCTCAAAGCATCCTTTGAAGCGCCCAAAGCTGGAGGGCCTCGCCCTGAGGCTGCTTGGGAGTGGGTTATGCTGCCCCTTCCTCCGTCCCCTTTCCCACCACAGCACCAGGAAAAGGGGCCAAAATCTCTCCTGTCCCTCCACCGGTTCCCTCCCTGTCTGACATCCACCCTCTCTTCTCTCCTGTCCTCTCCAGGTCTGAAACGATGCAGCAGAGCCCCACCGGCGCTCGGGACCCGCCCCTGCCCCGGCCCCGGGGAGCTGCTGCCCCTCTCACCGCCCCGGTGCCCCTCGGTGGAGGACCATGCCCGTGACAGAGGGACGGCAGCTCACAGCGGGACGGCACGACGGGGCTCTCTAGGCTGTCCCCCTCCTCGGTATCATGACCGGAGAGACCCAGCATGTTTACACCACCGGCGATACTGAGGCCGCCCCCAAAGACCCCGACAAAGACTTTGGCTTTGAAGGCTGCGGGGAGAAGGATGGGAGGGCGCTCGGCGGGGAGGGCACGTCCCCCTTCCCTGGCCCCAAGGACAAGGAGCCCCACAGCCAGCGGGAAGCCGTGATCCGGCCCCAGCAAGCCGGGAAGATTGACTTCAAATCCCTCCAGTGCAAACCCAAGTTTGGCAATGACAGCACTTGGGGAGAGGTCAAGGGCAGCCCCCAGTCCCCGCCAGGGAAGGGCCGAGCCCGCGACCGCAGCCGGCGCTCGGGGAAAGGCGAGCGGGGCCACCACCAGCTCTACCGGCTCAGCATCGCCGGCACCCGGCCGAACCCCACCATCGGCATCGCCTACCCCCAGCAGAAGGTGACCCCCCCGAAGAAGCCGGAGGCGAATCCCCCCGTGGCCGGCAGCTACCGCTTCCACGTGCCCAGCATCCCCCCGCGCGAGGCCGAGCTCCGGCCGGAAGCGCTCGGCCCCGGCCGCTGCGTCCCCGATGCCGCCACCGGCCGGACCTCTGCCAACTCTACCTCACCCCCGAGCCCCCCCCTCGGCCCCAAGGGGCAGCCCCCCGCCGCCGGCATCCCCCTCAAGAGCCCCGGCGCCCACGGGCAGCTACATTACTTGGAGTTTCAGGCAAGCAGGGCTGAGTCCTGGCCTTCCCCGGAGAAGAGCTTTGCCGGTGCTAGCTACGGGATCGCGGTGCAGAAGGCCGGCTCTTTTTCCGAGGGCGGCAAAGCCAGCGTCCACGGTCTGGGGGCTTTGCCGTGCCAATACCCCTTCCAGCTGCTGCACGACTCGGGGAAGGAGCCGTACCGCGGCGATGCGGGCAGCCAGGAGTACCTGGACGTGGGGCTCGCCACCGGCCAGCTGGCTCACGGCGCCTTCGCCTTCCACTCGGCCTCCAGAGAGTGGCAGGAGGAGACTCTGAGCGGTGGCTCCTACGAGAGCGTGTCCCCTGAAGGGAGGCTGTACCTGCCTGTGCCGCCGCCGCCGCCGCCGCCGTTCCTGCACCCGCCGCCGCCGCCGGCCCCACACCACGGCGCGCTGCCGTGCTGCAAGGGCAGGAGCGAGCATCCCGCCGACCCCAATGGTGCTCTCTCGTCGTCTGGTGCTATCGACCAAAACCCAAGCACTTTCCAAGAAAACCAAGCTGTTTTTCCGTCTAGTTTACACTCGCCTAGTATGCCAAAGCCAGTCGGTAAGAGGCAAGCCTCAGGCAAGGACGGTGTCCCCGGCCTGCGGCTGCTGGTCCAGAGCAGCCCTCTGAGAAGGAACATGCCACCAAACTCTCTCTCCCAAGTGCACTTTCAAAGCAAAGCCTATTGCAGTTCCCCCGCGGGCAGCACCGGCGCAGGATCCCTGCCTTTCGAGACAAGCATTCCCACTACGGCACCCACCCACCCCAGGCTTGTGCAAGCTTGGGAAGGTGCCACTAAGGCGTTTTCTCCCATGGACCAGAATTCAGCACCTTATTCAAACCCTGTTGGAAACCAGTTCTCATTCGAGTGCCAGTCTGGCCCCGAGCAGAGGCAGCACAGGCAGAAAAATGCCAGGATGCCTTGGCAGCAAATACACCTCCCTTCTGCAATGGCCGGTGCAAACAGGCTGGAGCTGTCGAGACAGATCACCAGCCAGAAGCTCCCCTTCCCCGTGGGCACATCAGAGTGGCAGGGGAGTGGGAAAGTCCAGAAAGGGCCCCCCATAAGTAACTCCCCAGGGTATCACGGGAAAAATCTCTCATCAGGAGAGAGCCTTGGGGTCCAGAGGGGAGACCCCAATGTGACGGGCACTTTCTCTTTTGAGAGTGGCAAAGAACCAGGGTCTCCTGCCTGTGACTCAAGAAGCAAAGCCCTCTTCTACAGCCTGGGTCAAGCAGGTCCTCCTCCTTCCTCAAGGAGCTCATCGGGCTCAGCGCTGGTCCTGCCGCCATCAGCCTTGGTGGCTGCCTCCCCTTGTGAGTCCCCACTGCCGTCCCCTGTCCCCAACCCCAACTGTGGCAGCACCTGCTCGTCGCTCTCCCCCATGTCCAGTAGCCCACTCAACCCCTCCTTTGAAGACAGCCACATGTCTGGAGCGCTGACCCCCTCGCCCTTCTTCCAGCACCCCTGCAATCCCAAGGACTCCAACAAGACCTTCCACCCCTCTGATGTCCTAAGCTCCAGCTCACTTCATTACCACCCCTCAGACTCCATCAAGTCCTTCCACTTCCCTCCTGATGCCCTGAAAGATGACAGCCTCCTGAAATGCGCCCCGGCAAGCCCGTTCCACAAACCCGGCGTGGAGCTGGCCAAAGGATGCTCAGATGGGCTGGACAGGGAGCAGCCCCCACCACCCTACTCCTCCCATCACTTGCTGGCCAGTTCACTCAGCAGCGCCAGCCTGGACCAGCTGGACGTGCTCCTGACCTGCAAACAATGCGACCAGAACTACAGCAACCTCTCGTCCTTCCTGCAGCACCGCCAGTTCTGCGCCTCCCATCCCGCTCCACAGGGAGAGGGCAAGGATGCTCCCCGGGCAGCCGAGGGGCGGAAAGCACTTCCCCAAGAGCCACCCAAGCCCCCCAGCCTGGGGCTCTCTCCGGACCCCCAGGCGCATTTGTTGGCGTTAAACAAGAGTGATGACTTCTTGCTGGATGGGGAAAGCAAAAGCGAGGGCAAGGAGGATGCTCTGAAGGGCAGCCTCTTCAACGGCCTGGCCGCCAGCTCCCTGCCCCTCACTGCCTCCGACCTGGACATCGACGATGCCAAGCTGGACAGCCTGATCACCGAAGCCCTCAACGGCCTGGGGTACCAGTCAGATAACCCAGAGATCGACAGCAGCTTCATAGACGTGTTTGCTGACGAGGAGCTGACAGGCATGAAGGCAGCCAGCAGTGGGATGTCCCACAAGGCAAAGGAAGCCCTGGCCTTGGAAAGCAAATCAAAGCAGGCAGCAGAGGAGAGGGCAGCAGGACAGCCCAAGGCTGGCTGTTTCTATGAGGATGGACACTCAGATGGGGAGCAGGGGAAGAGAGGGGCAGGAAAGCAGCACCTTCACAAGGGGAGTGCGGCACGGAGGTTGGCCCAGGAGCCAAATCCTGGGGCAGAAGGAGTGGAGAGGACAGCCAGGCTGCGGGCAGGCAGGAAAAGCAGCATCCCACCAGCCACCACCTCTTCTAAGTCCACCTCCAGCCAAAAACATCCCAGGAAGCTCAGCCAGGAGCCTCCAGCAAAGAGTGAGGAGGGGCCAGGCATTGCCACCAAGAGCTCCAAGCCACCACGGTTCTCCGTGAAGGACATGAAGAAGCGGAAGCCCCGAAGCGGGACATGGAGCAAGGAGCTCATTCACAAGATCGTGCAGCAGAAGAACAAGCTCCACAAACTGCAGGTGAAGAGCAGCAAGCAGGCCCAGTTCCCCCAGGGCACGGAGAGGCCGATGCCAGCCGCCAAGGAGGGCAGGCTGCGGGAGTACGACTATGTGTCCGACTCGGATGAGGATGGAGCAGAGTGCAGCAAGCCCCGGGGCAGGAGGAAGCGTGGCACCGGATTCATCGGGAGGAGCAAATACAGCTTTAGCAAGAAACGCCTGGGAAAAAGTGAAAGAGCCAAAGAGAAAGACCCAGCTTGGAGGTACAGCCAGAAAAGGGACGGTGAGAAAAGGGAGGCACAGGAGGATGGGGGAGTCCCAAGTCAGGAGGATGCTGAGAAAGAGGAATGTGCTGCTAGAGTTCAACGACGGAGCAGCCAGTTGTCTGCTGGCAGCAACCACAGTGGTAGCGAGCCCAGAGAGATGGGCACCAGCCCACCCCATGCTAATGGGGCTGGTGAGAGGGGTGGCACCCAGAGGAGGAGGCGCTCGGGCAGCCCAGCAACTGTGCCAAGGACTCCACTCATCTTTCACGAGGACAGGAGCCCAAAGACGAGCCAGAAGAGCAAAGAGGACATTCCCAGGGGTAACAGGCGGTTTGGCACAGTCAAACCTTTGCTGGCAGCCTCCAGGACATGTCCGAGCGCTGAACCAGATGTTGCTGTGATGGACTGTGCAAAGGAGGAGCCGTTTCCCCAGCCCAGGGAAAGGCAGATGCCCGGCATGGCCACCCCAGGCAGGAGCCCCATTGGGACCTCCTGTAAGGAGGGGATGGAAGAGCCCAAAGGAGTAGCAAAGCTCACGGGTGAGGCAGAAGAACCCACCCTGGAGGCTCAGAACTCACCTAATCTGACCATGGTCAACCAGAGGCATCAGTTTGCCCCTTTCACAAGTGAAGGGCTGAAGTACCACCCAGAAAACGTAATAGCTCCATCCCATGGCGGCAACGAGGCAAGTCCTGGCCATGGGAGTGCCACCTACTCGGAAGCAGAAATCAAGTACTTGAAGGGACACGGGCTCTGTGACGGCCGGAAGGACTATCCCGCTCCGGCCTCCACATATGGGGGGGATGCAGTGAGAATGATGCTCAGTGCCAAGGCACCCGATCCATACAGCAGCCACAACAACGCATTTTTCGATCCCAAAGGCCTTCCCGGTCACTACGACGACAGCCTCTTCCCAAAGCCCCCAGCCTTGGGCTCCTCACACGTGGACAATGTGTACTTATGCCGGGATGACATCAACACCAGCTCCTTCGAGCAGAAGCACTCCAGCATCTCCCCTTACGCCGCAGAAGTGCCGCAGGGCAAGGTGTCCTCCCCTCTCAGCTTTGATTCCTCTTCCATATTTGGGGAGCTTCCCGTCACCGAGTTCGACCCGCCGCTGTACGAGAGCGTTTCTGCCGGCAAGGAGGGATATGTGACAACATTCACCTGTCCCGGGAATCCCCCCCGAAAGGCGCTGCCCTTCGAGCAACCGTATCCACCCTTCGTGCCAGAGAAAGACTGGTCCCTCATGGAGGAGGTGGCTCCCATGCTGCCAGAAGACATGACCCCGTTCCACAGCCTCTCAGTGGAGAAGCCACTAGCCAAGAAATTCCCCGAGGAAGGACCTGTCCCCACCACTCAGCTCTCCCTGCCGCTGCCGGACAGGATAACGGATTATAACGTGACTTTTATGAGCAACATGTCAGACGACGAGCTGGAGATCAAGCGATTAGTCACAGAGCTGGAAAGTCAACTGCAAACCAGCAAGTTGGATAACGAGGAGTCCATCGGCCTGCAGAAACCTGAGCAGCACCTGCAAGGACAGGGGGCTGAGAAGTTCCCGCCGCTGCCGGGTGAGCAAGGGGCAGGCCAGGGGAAAGGACTGTTTTTGGCAGAGGAGCTGGGCAGATCAAGCCTCTGTGTTGGGGAGAGGCTGGGAGGTGAGAAGCCAGGTGTCACGACCACTCATGAGGAGTATGAGAGACCCAGGGAGCCCTGGCCCTGCCC
The DNA here is from genome assembly GCA_035583155.1 of Acropternis orthonyx. NCBI lineage: Eukaryota > Metazoa > Chordata > Aves > Passeriformes > Rhinocryptidae > Acropternis > Acropternis orthonyx. Next base: position 19,264,592 of record JAWWEU010000020.1, read on the forward strand.
GGTGCAACTGGGCTCGCTGGAGGCCCAGATGTGTGTTCCAGCCCCACTCACCACAAACCATTTTTGCTCCAAAGACAGTGGTGAGCAGCTCCAGGGAACTACGTCTGCTGAGGAAAGGGATCCCAGAAAGCTGGAAAATGGGTCATCTTCTGAAGGTCTAGCAGGCTTAAGCACAACAGACCAGGCAGAGGCTCCTGTCTACTCAGACCCCATGACAAAAAGCCCTCATGTTGTCACTGACTCCATGTTCCCAAAGACTGTGGAGGCAGGAGAAGCAACCAAAGATCCCTTGCCATGCCAGGACAAAGTAGACACTGATGCTGCTGAGCTGCAGAAGTTTGACGCCCGTCTTCCAAACCATAAACCTGAATTTGGTTTCCATCAGGGTCCCATCCCAGCCTTGGATCTCGCCTTTTCACCTCACATCGAAGAGATCCCAAATACAGAAGAAAGACCCTTAATCCAGACTGGGTCACCTAAAACAGTGAAAAGTGCCATGGACTTCAAAGGGGATGGTGGTGGCTCTGCGTTGATGGAGGAAACAGAGGAGAGCAGGAGCCCCACCATCTGTCCAACCCCTGGACCCAATGACAAAGACAGCAAGCCAAGTACACTGCTGCTTGATATGCTGAGTCAGCCCAAGGAGCGCGACCGCGACTCCCAGGAGCTGTTGACATCCCAGGAGACATCGGCCAACCCTCTGCAGCAGCTCCAGCTCTTCGTTGCCCGAACAGTGAAGACCAACGAAGAGGAGCTGCTGATGCCGTGCTTCCCCGTGCTGCTGGCTCCCAGCCACCCCTCTGCCACCGCCCACGTCCAGCCGGAGCAGAAGGAGGAGAGCAGTGATGCCTTGGAAGGGGAAAATCGGACACACTGCCCCACCCAAGAGGAGGGGGATATCCCCACGGGAATCAACACGGAAAATATTGCTGCTCCAGGGAACGAGGCTGTGCTTTTCTCGGGGGGTTGTGAGTCGGTGGGTGCGATGGGCTCTTGCCGTGCACAACAACCCGTGTGTGCGGCGCCGGAGCTGCAGCACTTAGCAAATGAACCCTCAGAGCCGAGTGACATTAATATCCCTGCAGATGGTGTTTCCCAAGAGCACCATGACCTCTCACCACTCAAAGGCACGGCGGTGACCCCGCTGCCAGGGCAGGGAAGGAAAGCTGATCGGCTCGTGGAAGAGCAGGAGGAAGATAAAAACAACACGACCTTGGCATTTACGAAACATGAGCAATCCCGTTTTAGCCGTAGTTTGCTCGAGAAAGAAACACTGGGCAGCGCAGCGGGAGAGAGACTGGAAAGGGATCAGGTTGGGAAGGGGGCACAGCCCCTGCACGGTGCTCCCACAAGTCCCATCAGCCCCCACAGTCCCTCCAAGGAGGATCTCCAGCAAGATCACCACTTGGTGACAGAGACAAAAGCTGGCACCGTCAGTGCAGAGGTTCCCAAAGAAGGGAATGGCAAGTCATCTCTCAATGGTGATCACCACGCAGGTGAATCTCCAGCCAGCCTGCTCCTGCCAACCCAGTTTTCTGACCCCAAATGCTTGGAAAGCAGTGGGGCCAAGGCGGGAGAGGTCCCCAGCTTTGGCACTCAGCTCTCGGATGAGAAGAAATATGGCACATCCCTGCCTAATGCACCAAGCTCGTTAGTCATGAAGAGGTGTCCTCCCGAGGCCAACAGCCATCACATCTGTCACCACACCATAAGCCCAGCAGAGCAAGGGATGTGGAAAGGGACACCCACCTTTACTCCCTCGCTGCATCACTGCGGGGCCGTGCTGATGGAAGCGGTCGAGGAACATCATCCTCACCTCCCTGATGGTGTTGTAGGTAACTATGGACCACCTGAAAGAGAAGGGATGGTGGGAGCCTGCGCTCTGCTGCGTAATGATGGCCTGGTGGGCCCTGCCGTGGAGATGGATGGTCACCAGGACCCTGATGGGAAGGACTGTTCTCTCCCCTGTTCGCCACCTTTCAACCAAAACGCTGCTGGCAAAGAGGCACCTGAAAGTGCCAGTGCTGTGCTGTCAGGTTTTAAAGAAAGTCAAGCGTGTGCCATCACAGACACGGTCGTTAACTCCACTCCACCAGAAACCCAAGGTTACCCAGCCCAGCCCACAGCAGATCTTCTGCCCATCAGTGAAAGAGAGGTCAACCAGAACCAAGAGAGCAAGCCTGAAAGCCGCTCTGATGATGGAAATAAGCATCAAAGCGAACGGGAGACTTTGTCCAATGGTTTTGCTGTTCAGCAGGTGCCCGCTGCTGTCAGCAGAGGTTTTACAAGGGCTGGAGATCTTGGTCCTGCTGAATTAAATGGCCATGAGTTGTCAGAGGCAGCAGAGGTGAGACTTGGGCTTTCCGAAACCACAGAGAGTGAAAGAAAGAGTTTAAAAGGGGAGAAATCCAAAAACCATAGGGCTGGAGAAGACAGGAGCTGTGTGTTGGACAGTGTGGATCAAGGAGGGAACAACACACCCAACAGTACTCCAAACCCTTCCCAAAATGAACTTCACAATGGAAAAAAGCCAAATGGGCTCCCGGTGACCTGTGACATTTGTTCAGCCACTTTCCGGTCCAAGCCTGGCCTGACCAGGCACAAAGCAGTCAAGCACCAGGTGAAGAACAGTGGTGTGGCACAGCCCAGCAAGCCTCCCAGGTCCTCTTCGATTCCTGCAGACCAGACATTGAAAGCAGCCCAAAAGATGTCCAGGAGGAGCCTGAAGGCTTCAGTCAAAGGCAAAACCTGCAGCTCACAGCTGCCAACTACAAACACTGATCATGTCCCCAAGGAAACACTCCCCGACCTGGAGAACGAGCCCAACACACAGATGCAAGAGGTGGTCAGCAGAGTGCTCAGCGACCTCAGCGTGATCTCCTTCGAGATGTCCCAGGAGCTGCACCGCACACGTGTTCTGCAGAGGGATGTGAAGGCAAAGGGACCACGCTCCGAGATGAGGGGATCGGGAGAGGCGGTGCCTGGGAAGCTGGACTCGGGATGGCAAGGCAGGAAGGGAGAAAAGGGCAGAAGGAGCAAAAGCAAAGATCCTGGGGAGGAGAACAGCAGTTCTGAGAAGCAACTAAACAGGAAAGTGAGACGAAGGAAAGCAAAGGCATTTCCCAGCAGAAGTGAGCCAGATGATCCATGTGAGCCGGAAAAGAACACAGGTCCCCCCTCTGCTGTCCTCAGCTCCAGTCTGCCCAGGATCGTGGAGGGCGTGCACAAGCCAGGTGGTTGCATCTCCACAGAGGAGCAAAACAGGGCCCAGCACTCCCAAAAAGCCAAACAGTCCCCTTGTGAGGCCGAGCTTGCAGAAGACCTGGGCAACAGGGTGGTGTCCTCAAAGGACATGGTCAGCAAGGAGTCAGCAATAGGCACAGTCACCCACGCTGGGGAGGTGGAAGATCCAAATGGAGTGGAAGGCACGCAGGATTGCAAAAATTGGGTTAGTGCATTTGTGAAGCAAGTGGTGAAGGGTTTGGGCAAGGTGAGCAAAGAGCAGCATCGTGGTCCTGATGAGGCAGAGGAGATGGATGCTGAGACAGGACACAGCCCTGCAGCAGGCAGCGACCCTGCGAACTGGAGTGGTGCCCCAGAGGGTCCCACAACTCCTGCCAAAGGGGCTCTGCCACTGGAGGCACATGATTTGGGAATCACCCAAATGGTTCCCAGGCAAGGTGCTCTGCAGATCAGCCCTGCTCCTGGAGAGCCGAAGCGGTGGGCAAAGGCAGACGTGCCATCAGGCAGAGAGCACTGCATGGAGAGCGCGGCCACCTCGGACCTCCAGAGCTTTTTTGACGATGACTCCACATTCTCCCAGTTATTCCCCCGGGATGACCAGTTTGTCCGGAGGAAGTGCACGCGGGTGTATGGGAAGCGCAGCAAGAAACCCAAGGCCATCACCGAGGCCAAGCTCCAGCCAACGGGCGCCATCGACCTCTTCACCATCCGACTGGCTTCTGACCTCAGCGAAACCAGCTCCTTCTGTGTCACCAGAGAGGACCCTTGTGAGTACGAAACCATCTCTGTTGACGACGCCTTAATGCTAAACATGTGTCATGGCGGCAAGGCAAAGAGCGGAGACACTGCTCCAAACGGATCTAAGAGCATTGAGCTGAGGTTGGACCACAAGGCAACTGACCAAGAGAAGGAGGACATTGACCTGGAAGACAACATGCTCACCTTCTTGTGCCAAAGCAGCCAAGTGGACAGCGTCCCCAGCTTGAACATCTGGGGGAGTCTGGAGAAGGAGGGAGAAAGCCTCTCTGCCGAGGACATGTTTGAGCCTCTGATGGACCTTGAGGATGAGCGCTCGCTCAGAGAAGCGAGCTCTGAGCCCCCTGACCTGCCAGAAGAGACCCACGATGGCAAGGACAATGAGGATTTGGACTCTCCTGAATTTCATACCATCGACATCGAGATGCTGAACACAAAGCTCAAAATGAGAGACATGTGCTTCTTCGGCCCTTGCGAAGATCTTCCTGGCCGCGGGGAGGACAGTGCTGTGAGTTTGAAGCCGAAGTCAGTCAAGCACAGGAGCAAGCTAGAAGATGGGAAATCGGGGAAAAACCGCGGTGAGATGACCCTCAAGGCCAAAGACAAGCAATACAAATGCAAAGTCTGCTTCCAGTGGTTCCTGACGTTAGGGGAGCTGGACTTCCACAAGCTCTCCCACAACCCTTCGCCTCCGCCCACTTGCTACATGTGTGTCCAGCGCAAATTCAGCTCCCGGGAGCAGCTGAGGGACCACCTGAAGGAGAAGCACGCCAAGAACAAAGCCGGGCTGTGGACGTGCGGGATGTGCCTGAAGGAGATCTCCGACGTCTGGATGTACAACGAGCACCTCCGGGAACACGCCACGCAGTTCGCCCGCAAGGGGCAGGCGCAGAAGTCGGTGATGGGCCTGCCAGCCTGCTTTGGTGAGGACAATGCTGCTGTCACCCACTTCCTCAACACCATCATGTACAGGAAGCCCAGCAGGTCTTCCCGGCACACCGACCCCAGCAGCCAGCACGTGGTCCCCAGAGAGAGCAAGAGCCCCAGGGAGCTGCCCCTTGAGCAGGAGGCCAAGGTGATGAAAGACCCCTTGGAAAGCAACGTCAAGGTGAAGCCACCTGCTCCCAGCTCCTCTAAAGCCTCCACCAGCCCGTCTCCAGAGCGCATGGCAAAAAGCGAAGGCACCCCAAAATCTGTCCCCATGCACCCAGACTGCAAAGATCCTTCCAGGGACTGTCATCACTGTGGCAAACAGTTTCCCAAACCCTTCAAGCTCCAGCGGCACTTGGTTGTGCACAGTTTGCAGAAGATTTACTTGTGCCACAGGTGTCCCATGTTCTACCAGGAGACCAAAGAGCTCCGAAACCACCTGAGCCAGGAGCACGGCGTAGTGGAGGAGCAGGAGATCAAGCACACCACCCTGTACACCTGCGAGCTCTGTGCTGATGTCATGCACGTTATCAAGAAGTCCTTCATCTGCAGCATGTGCAACTACACCTTCTCCAAGAAGGAGCAGTACGACCGGCACATGGAGAAGCACCTGGCGGGAAGCAGCAAGACTTTCAAATTCAGAGGGGTCATGAGACCTGGCGCTGCCTCCAGGGAGGGCAGGGAGAAGGGCAAAGAGGATGGATCTCTCCGGGAGGCCATGCCACCGAGCAAGAAGAGGAAGGTTGCTCACCACGGCAGCTCACTCCCATGCAGGTCACCGGTCCACCTGCACCACACGAGTGACCTTCACCTGGTAGAAGCCGTAAGCCCCAGCCTGCAGAATCCCACTGACTCCTTCCCAACAGCACCTGGTGATCCAGGAGCGCCCCCACCCTCCATGAAAACAGAAGACCTGGTGGGTGACTTCTCTGACCTGCTGGTGGAGATGGAGAAGTCCCCGTTTGACACGCTGCCACCACCGCCCTGCCTGTCCCTGCCGCAGGCTGCCGCGGGCAGCCCGGAGCTCAACCACATCGCTGGCCTGGCTATCGAGGAGCTGGAGAAAGGAGCGTTTGATGGGAAAACGCTTCCTTTCTTGGACTCGCCTGAGTTTACCGTGGACCTTGCTGGGTTGGCCTGTAACCAGGCCACAGACCAAAAGCTCTCTCCTCCACACCTGGCCGAGAAACACGGCTGCGCCGCCGATGCCCATAAAAGAACAGGCAACAAAGATGAATACAGAGCATGTGTCCTGAAAACTCCCAGTGCAGACACCGATGCCATGGATGGGATCCCATTTCTCCAGGTTGCCAAGAAGGCCCCGGAGCTTCCTTCCCCTCAGGCAGAGTCTCCACCGGCCAAGGAGACCCCCAAATGGGGCAACCTCAGTGCCAGCGATGCCTCTGCTTGGGAAGGTGTATCTAAGGCCATGTCTTCAGAAGCTGCCCACCACCCTCTGCCCCTGAAGGACAAGACGGCATCACCCACACTCAACAGGGCCACCAAAGATTCAACCCCACCAAAGAAGACCTTGGGTAGCCAGCCCAGCAGTGAGACTGCTCTGGGTGCGGACAGCCCCGGCAGCAGCGCTGAGGAGGGTCAACAGCCCATCTCAGGGAGGGATAAATCCATGCCTGAGGCTAAGGATGGCATCGCTAATGCCAAAGACCAAGGTGGCAACCCAGGCAAATCCACCAGCCACCAGCCCAGAGGTGAGGCAGCCACCAACGGCACGAGACACGGCCACGTGGAGCCAAGCAAAGCCACCAGCAAGCTCCACCCCAAGAGGAGGAAAGAACACAAGTCCTTGAGCCACCGGAGCAGCTCTGGCTCCCAGGAGAACATGGAGGGAGATGGGAAGAAGAAAAAAGCCCGGACACCGTGCCCTGCAAGGAGCGAGAGCACCGCGGAGCTCAAACACGCCGGCTGGGGCAACGCCGAGGCTTCCGCCCTGTCCGCGGGGAGGAGGGAGACCCACTGCAACAAGCTGGCACCCAAACCCAAACCGGGCCCCCAGCTGAAGAAGATAGTCCTGGACACTTACAACCAGAAGAAAGGGGAGCTCCGTCACGCCAACGGGGATGTGAGGCGCAGGAAGGCCATTCTGGGCAAGAGCCTCCACCAAGTGTTGGCCAAGGGGCCGTCGCCGGCGCCGCGCGGTGCCTTGCACGGCCCCCGCAGCGCCCGCGGGGCCAAGCCGGCCGGCGCCGCCAGCTACCGCACGGCCGAGTCACAGAACAACCTGCTCAGCCAACTCTTTGGGCAAAAATTAACCAGCTTTAAAAGTCCTTTAAGAAGAGATACTTCAGAGTAATTTATGGAACTGACTTACGGTGATCCTCAGCTGCTTTCATGGGGTTTGCAAGGGAAAAATTATCAAAGCATTAAATTCGTTTGTGTAGCATGATTTCTCTGTCTAGCTTAAATGAACTTGCACTGCAGCCTCTGTGAAATAGTTTGCTTTGTGTCTACTAATCTACTTTAATTCACCTGATTTATCATGCAAATGCTAGAACTTTGATGTTGCTGATGATTTTCATGAACTGAAATTGTAATCGCTTTGGGCAGACTGAATCGTCGAGAGCAATTGCTTTATTGCAGAAGTGCTGAGGTTATAAGGATACTTGCAAATCTCAGACCCTTTTGAGTCTGTGTCTGTGTTATCTTTGTACAAAGTACTTGAAGAGATGAACTTCATTCCGTAGACGTCTTATTCAGAAGGTGCAGTACACTGTAGAAAGCAAATTTTATATTTTTTTTTTTTTTTGGAAGATTTTGCACAAATAATCCCGTACAATTCATTTAATTGGGAGCTGGCCTAAGAGATGATACAATTAAAAAATTAAATTAAGAACCAAGTGTCCTATATTTTGACAGCCATCCCTAAGGATTTTGTTTCTACATCGTCAAGAGCATAACGAACCAGCTCTGGGGCTCCGGGGCTGTCGGAGCCTTTCAGAGGATGCTGCCACTCTTTGACCACTGTAGACGATGTGACCGGAGAAGAAACCGTCACCACGAGCAAACTGCACCTTGACACTTGTGACAAACTCTGATTTTTGGGGGGGTTTGGGTTTGGGTTTTTTTAAATTTTTTTGGGGGGGGTTTTTTGGCATGTGTGTGTGTGTGTGTTTGTGTTTTCTTTTTGTTTGGGCGGGGGGAATGTTTTGTGCAACGAGAAAACTGTGCCAATTTACCGCACCGAACCGGTACTGGCCGAGTGCCCTCAACGGTATCACTTCTAAACTATCTTACTGTATTGAGTTAGTGGCTCTATAGGTATCCGCTTTTACTATGCAGTTACTGGTGCTATTCTTCATTTGTAATGTGAATACAGACTTCCTTGATTGAAAAACAAAAGGGAATCGGTAGGAAGTAGCCGTTAACCTGTCAAAAAAAAAAAAAAAAAAAAAACCAAAGCAGGAAAAGAGAATTTAGAAAAAAACAAACCAACTCGAGGGGAA
>JAWWEU010000020.1:19287639-19319739 GCA_035583155.1 Acropternis orthonyx
TGTAGCTTTCGGAATGCACCTTGGAGTCAGTACCCAGGGCTTTGGGGATCCTCAGCAGGGTCAGTGCCTGTAGCTTTTGGAATGCACCTTGGATTCAGTACCCAGGGCTTTGGGGATGCTCTTCCAGGACAGTACCGGGACGCTCAAGGCTTTGGACATGTGCCTCGGGGTCGGTACCCAGGAGTTTGGGAATGCTCCTGTGGGACAGTACCCCGGGGCACAGGGAGCTTTAGGGCTGAGTGGGACAGCCGCGCAGGGAGAGCATCACCCCACGCATCCAAGCCGGGGGGGGAAAGCTGCCTTTCCCCTGCCTTCCCTGCTCCGCCGGGAAGTTTGGCCGCTCGCTCCCTTCTCCGTCTCCCAGCCGAGGCCTCTCATGCTACTCCCAGCTCCTATGATAATGCGGAAAGTTGAACTGGCCCCATTACTGCGCTGCGATGGTTGCCTCGATAAGGCCCCGATAATGGCAGCGATAGCGGCAGCTCGGTAGCCAATGGCTCCGCCGCTCCTCCCATTAACATTCCCCACCACGGACGGGCTCGGAGCTGCCTATCTGCTCTCCATTTCCACTCCTCCGCTAGATAAGAATGGAAATACTGACTTCATAGCTCACTGATTAAAGTGTCTGGATTTCTTGATAATACACAGATAAATTATGTTTTTCAAAAAGAAGGTAGGGAAGGGAGTGCGAGGGGAGGGAAAAACCTCCAGTCCATTTTTATGATTTTCTTTTTTTCCCCTTCCTTCCCTTCTTTCTGGCCGTGCCCTGTGAGTCGTGGGTTTTCTGCTCCAAAATGCCCTTCCCAGCCTGTGCCCGGGGTTGGCAGCAGGAAGGCAGAGCTGTGTGTGCTGCCCTCGGGGACAGGGGAGGTCACAGTGGGCAAGGAATTTTTTGGGAGCCACGTGGATGGCGTGTGTTGCACGTACAGTCACGTCCCTGAGCCGGGATGGAGATGCTGTTCCTGGATGCCAGGGACCTGCTCCCATCAGGGGGATGTTTGGCTTTGCCAGGGACCTGCTCCCATCAGGGGGATGTTTGGCTTTGCCAGCTGCAGTAATGCCACTGGAATGTGGCCGGGATCCTGGCGCTGGCTGTGGCACCTCAGGTGGGATCCAGCTGTCTCCAGGGATTGGCAGCCGACTGGACCCAGGGATACTTGGGAAGCAGCAGCTGCTTTTCTATGCACATCTCCAGCCTGAGCATCACTGGTTCTGCTGCAGGATGCTGCCCAGCCCCTGGATACTTTGGGACCAGCCTCATCCCACTGCCCCATCCAGGCTTAAATACTACCCTTGACTTTCCTCACTCATCCCCACTGAAGCAAAGGGGTCTCCCGGACTTTTTGGTTCCTTGTGCTGGAAAAGGTATCGACCATGAGAATCTAAGTTTGTTTCATCTAAATATAAAGCTAAAGAGCAAACAGTATAAAGTTCATTATTTAATGTGCTGCCCCATTCCAGTTGGGCTGCTCTCTTTATTTTTTTTAGGGGAACTGTGATAAAAAGCAGAGATAAAGCCAGGACTGTTTTGTGTAGGAGTCGGTATCTGCGTTATCTATCTCCCTTTTTCACTCTCCGAGCAGCTCTGTTGTTTTTTACTCTTATCTCACTCCACCAAAATGCCAAGAACAGGAAAAAAAATTAGAAAAAAAAAAAAAAAAGAGAAAGAGGCAGAGCAGGCACGTTTGCACAGAGGCAAACTTGGAGTTGACAGCACCAGTGTGAGGGGCTTGGAGTTGGAGGAGGAGGAGGGTTGGGGTGCTGGGTGAAGGCCAGGGAGGGGTTTGTGCTGGTTTGATCCCCCACAGCTCCTGCTTGCTGCTCCAACATTGTCTGGAGGCTCCAGAGTGATCCAGGATGACACTGGGCACGCTGTGGGACTGGGAGCAGCAGGGACGCTCCAGCCAGAGCATCTTTGCTCGTGGGTCTGGTGGCCTTCTGTGTCACATCCACCATAATCCTTGTCCCCCTCTCCAGCCTTGTCCTTGCCTGGGCTGTCATGGACTGAAAGTCTTGGGCTGGAGGTTGAAAACCATCCCTGTTCCCTCCCCAGCAGCTTTTGGCAGTGGGATGGACCCGGCAGGACCTGGAGCCTCTTCCCGTGGGAAGGGGGATGGCTCCGGTGTGGCATCTCCAGGGTAATTTGTCACTAGATTAGCAAAGAGCTTGACCTCTGTCCTCGATGTCACCTGGCATTGATGGGCTCCGTGGGGCTGGGGGAGCATCCCCCACCCCAGCCATTCCAGACTGGAATGTCTTTATTCCAGGTGGGGAAAAAAAAGGTACCAGAACTGAGGGGTTTTCAGCCAGAAAAATGCCCTTTGGCTGGGAGCAGTGGTGGGGCCACTTGCTCATCTGTGTATTTGGAGCCTGATCTTCATGGCTGGAGTGTCTTTCCGTATTATTGGGATATCCAGCTTCGGAACTTCTCAAATCCCACCCGGATTGCCATGGGGTTAAATGTCTCACACTGCCCTTGGGTTGGGATTGGAGTAGAGGACACCCCCAGTTGACCCCAGTAAGGACCAGTCGCTCTCTGCTGGGCTCCACCAGCTGCCTCAGTTTCCTTACTGCGCTCAGACCACCCTCTCCTCATTCCATCTCCCTGCCAGCCGGGAAGGCAGGATGGTGTTCAGCCTCCCATCCCTTCTCCCGGAGCAATCTGCTCCCATCCATCTGATGCGCCGCGGCCGGGGACGGCTCTATTAGACTCTCTCCTCTCTTAAAATCTATCAGAGCCTTATCGACCCCATCTGAAACGTAAAGTCACTCCATTGTCATTGTCCCTGGATTGTCTTCCTCAGCTCTCCCCGTGTCCCACACATCTCCCCCCCCTTCACTCCCCAGGCTGGGGGTTGATCCGGCTCCCTCTCTATTAGTATTGGGAATCGCAGCCCCTGGAGTGAGACAATCTGCCGTAATCTATCAGTGGTTTATCGGCCGATCGCTGGGCTGGCTGGGGATGCTGGGGATGGTTGGGGATGGCTGGGCCCGCCGTGGCGCCGCGCTCGCCCGCTGATAAAGTTACAGAGTTCAGGCCGTGATGAATGTTAAGTAACTGCACCCGGCGCAGATCCGAGATGGACTTGGCAGGGGGAGCAGCTCCGGCTGAAACCAATCTCTCCCGTATCAGCAGCGCTGCTTTTTCTCAGGCCCGGCCGCTCCCCGGCTCGGCTCTGCCCCGGGGGGCTCCCCTGGGAGCGCCCGGGGGTGTCCGGGGGGTGCGTTGTGTCCTTGGAATGGTCTGGGTTGGAAGGGAACGCAAAGCTCGTCGAGTTCCACGAGAGCGAATTGTGGGGTGCTGTGGGGCGTGGAACAGGAGCAGCTCCCCAGCACCACCTGCGTTATCCCACCCCACCAGCATTCCCGCCATCTCCGTTCCTCCTCTGCCCTTCGTTCCCCTCCTGGATAAATTAGGCGTAAATATATGATAAATTTAATAATTATTATAAATGCCACCCCGTGAGCAATGGCAGCATCACCCACCGCCGCCATTGCCCTGCTATCCCGTATTTCCCCACTGTCCCCTATTCTGCTCCTGAATAAATTAGGCCTAAATACACTATAATTTTAATAATATTAGTTATTATAAATACGCCACATAAAGAATTGGAGCATCCTCCCACCAACAGTTACAGCATCACCCCCCCAGCTCCATTCCCCCACTACCCTTCATTCCCTTCCTGGATATATTAGGCCTAAATACTTTATAAATTCAACAATTTTATGAATTTAATCTATAAATTATTATAAACACTCCCACCAGCAATCACAGCAACCCTCACCACCTCCACTCCCCTCCTGGATCTACAAGGACTAGTTTAATCCTGAATTACAATAACTACATTGTAAATCCCCCACTCCACCTTCCAGCTCCCCAGCCATATATTTTTTTTCTCCTTGCCCTTTTACCACGGGGCACCACGGGAAGGGTCGGGGTGAGTTTTATCTGGGGGTGATGGATGAGGGCCCCAAGTTGGAGATAAAGACCACTGGGGCCGGCCCCAACCCCTATCGGCTCCGTGCACGGGGCTGATCTTCCCCGTGCCAATACCCAAGGGGAGAGCCCGGCCCTGGGATGCTGCAGCTGGGCTGATAGTGGGGAGGGTTGATCTGAGCTCAGAGAAGTCCATCTTCCTCCAAAACCGGCCCCTGTTTTGGACACCAGTGGAATTTAGTGCAGGATCCCAACAGCATCACCCAAGGGAAGTGAGAAGTGGCCCCTTGGGTAACGTGACCCTTGGGGACCAGCGGCGTTGCCCGGCCACCGAAACCTCGTTTGCCCTGGCTTGGCATTCCCAATCCCCCGGGAACAGGGCTCGGGAGCAGCCGAGGTCGTTGGTAAAGCAAACATTAGTACATACCAGGGAAAAATTGGGTGAGAAGAGGTGGGCTGGTGTCCCATCAGATACCGGAGGGTTTGGATTTGCAGCCCGGGTTGTTCCCTGGGCGTTGCTCGCTCCGGGCGGACTCGGCACAATCCTGCTCCAAGACCCTGGGGAATCCCCTGTCTGTGCCAGATCCCACCAAATCACCAGAGAGGGTTTTGCAAGGATCAGGAGCGGCTGTGGCTTGCCTCCAAGAGTGTCTTTCCCTGAGGAATACCAGCCCCGTGCCTGTTCCTGCAGCCCTTTGCTATTGGCTGCAGAATTTGGGGGGAAATAAGGTGATTTGGGGTAGCAGGGAAGCGATGCCATGGGCAGGGACACCTTCCACTAGACCAGGTTACTCCAAACCCTGTCCAACCTGGCCTTGGACACTTCCAGGGATGGAATCTGGAAGAAGTTGGATGAGTATTATTTAAATTTGTGTTTAAAAGTAAAAATGGGGAGTTAGAGTGGAGCGACAGCAAAGGCAGGTTGCCCCCAGCCTGCACGTGTTCTCGATCCAGGACCTGCTTCTCACCATGGGAACTCCTCCTCCTCCTCCTTCTCCTGCTCCTCCTCCCTCTCCCTGCTCCAGAGCTGGTGGGAAAGTCTGTGGCTGTTGCTATTTTCTATCTGTTATCAAGGCCTCTTATCACTTTGCTCTTGTCTGCGTGCCGGCTCTCGGAGCGCCCAGGGTCTCGCTTTTGGCAGCTGGAAAAGTCCCCCCTCCTTCTTGATTCCCTATATTATTTTTCCTTTTATTTAATTTACCAGCTAAGCACAAAGAATCAAGAAAAGCTTTATTGTTCCTGCACTTGGGAGAACCTCAATTGGAGTGAAATGATCAAATCATTACCTGGATAACGATGGGTTTCCCTGGGAATGCCGACCCTCATCCCCAGCCTTGGTGACATGGGCACATTGCCTCGGCTTCCTGCAAGTTTTTAGTCACTGTAATTTTTTTTTTTTTTTTTTGAGGAGAAAAAGAAGGAAAAAAAAAAAGAAATCCTTCCTTGTTATCAATAAAAAAAAAAGCAGGAGAAGGAGGGAGGGAGAAGAGTTAATCGTCGAAGCAGAGTATCTTGGAAGGGAGCGTTTTTTGGCTCTTCCCCTCTCTGTAAAACCAGCCTCAGTAATTCAGTTTTAAAGCATGAAAAAAGGGAGTTGATGAAATTCCACTATCAGCACTGAACCAATATGCAAAATATCTCGCCGAAAATCAAATAGCTATTATGTTTTCATTTCCATTTCAGCGTATTTGCTTAATGAAGAATAGACAGATCAGGCAAGCCGAGGGAGGCTGTGTGCGGTGATAACTGTGCAGGGCTTCCAGCAATCCCGGAGAAGTGACGCTCCGCTCCCTGCTCCACGCTCCCTCTCCCTCACTTGCCTTTTTTTTCCCCCCCTTTTTTCCTCCTTTTTTTTAAATTTTTTTTTAAGTCATCCAGTAGTTCATTTAACCCCGGAGTGCCAGCAAAGCATCCCTGGGGATTGGGTGGGTGTGCTGGGATTGGGATGCTGCAGGGGGGCAGGCTGGGTGCTGGGATGCATTCAGGGACTCTGGTGACACGATTTTGGAATGCTCTTGGCTGCCTGGCATCCCTGTAGGCACTGGGTGACGCCACGGTGCCCAAACCACAGGTTTTACACAGTTGGATTTATGTGGAGCATCCCCAACTCCCTCCTGGTTGGGGAATCAGTGTTTTGGGGTGGAATGTGGGATGATGCATCCATGGACCATGGATGCTGTTGGCATCATTCCTGTAGGCACTCCATGATGCTGTGGTACCCAAACTCCAGTTGGATTTATATGGAGCGTCCCCATCTCCCTCCTGTTGGGGGGTCAGTGTTTTGGGGTGGGATGCAGGATGCATCCAGGGACCTGGGTGACACGATTCCAGGATGTTGTTGGCCACCCGTTATCCCTAAAGGCACCTGTGCACAACATGATACCCAAACTCCAGTGGGATTTATATGGAGCATCCCCACCTCCCCCCTGGTTAGGGATGGATGTTTTGGGGTGGGATGTGGGATGTGTCCCTGGACCATGGTGCTGTGTTGCTGGGATTTGTTGGCTGTCCATCATCTCTGTAGGCACTCAGTGATGCCACAATACCCAAACTCCAGGTTTTAAACAGTTGGATTTATATGGAGCGTCCCCATTTCCCTCCTGGTTGCGGATGGGTGCTTTGGAGTGGAATGTGGTTCATCCCAGACTGTGTCCAGGGACCTTGGTGACCCGGGTGCTGGGATTCTGTTGTCCACCCATCAGCCCTGTAGGCAGCTGGTGATGCCATGGTACCCAAACCCATCCCCATCCGCCTCCAGGCTGGGGATGAGTGTTTCAGGACGGGATGTGGGTCATCCCGGGATGCATCCAGGGATCACAGTGACGTGGTGCTGGGATGATGTTGGCTGGCCATCATCCCTGTGGGCACTGGGTGACACCATGGTGCCCAAACTCCAGCTAGACTTACTTGGAGCCTCCCCATCTCCCTCCAGGTTGGGGGTCGGTGTTTTGGGACGGGATGTGGGTCATCCCAGGATGCATCCGTGGTGACACAGTGCCAGGATGTTGCTGGCAGCCCACCATCCCTGCAGGCACTTGGTGGCACCGCGGCACCCAAACTCATCCCCGTCCTCCTCCTGGTTGGGCCTTGATGTTTCAGGGCGGGATCCGGATGGTTTCAGCACCCTGAGATGGGGACCACCCATCCCTCTCCAGCCCCACCCATCCCTCTCCAGCCCCACCCATCCCTCTCCAGCCCCATCCATCCCTCTCCAGCCCCATCCATGCCTCCCTGACCAGGCTGGAGGTGCCAAGCCACGGCGCAGGCGAGCGTCGGGTTAACTTTATCAGAAGCCCAAGAGCCGTGAAGGCGTGAAAGAAGAAATTAGCCTAACAATGTTTCATTTACAGCGAGAGAAACGATTTGTTAGCTGGCGATTGTTTCTGAATATTATCAGAGCCTTTTTAATTGTGCTGGAACTGAAATTAGCAGAATTAGAATAAATTGCCTTCCCTTCTCCGGCAGCCTCTTTATTCACGCTCATTGTTGTCTGCTTTGTATAGATTATGGGCTCTTTGTTCTCCTGCTGTAAATATACATGCCTGGAGTCACGGAGAGCAGCTGAGGTCTGCAGACGGGGTGTCCCTGCGCCGATCCCGGTGCCGGCGGTGCCGGATGGGGCACCGGGCAGCCCCCGGCGCGGCGGCGTCGCGTGGCACGAGCCATGTGTGCTGCTGCTCCGGCCTTTCTCGGCTGGGGATGCTGCGTTGCCGTGGAAACGGCTGAGAGGGATGGCAGGGCCGGTGGGGTGTCCCCCACGTGCACCCCCGTTGCACCCTGTCTGTAGCCGGTGTGTCCCTGCAGCATCGTCCCCCTCTGTATCGGGGGTCACCCAGACAAGGGGCGTTGGGGGCCATTTCTGGGGGCCCTGTTTTTGGGGCAGGTGACACTGGGGCTTTGGGTGGCAAGTGCGGGTGACGTCACATCTGTGTGCCCGTGGTACGGGGGGACCCCCACTCTTTTCCTGGACAGGCGTGGGGCCATTCCCCACGATGTCTGGGTGGGACCAGGCATTCCTCAGGAGCAGGAGAGTGGCCACCTCTGCAAGGGGATGAGGGACCCCAGGGAGAAGTTGGACTGCAGGGATGGCCTGGCAGGGGGTTTCCTTTCCCTTCCTGTGATGTGCAGGGCTGCAGGGCATCTCCTCCAGGCCCCCAAGGCACTGGTATCCTAATTTCCCAATTGGGGGTCTTTTCCCCCTGCTTCTTGCCCCTCTAACTGTCCTCTCTGTGTCCTGGCAGGTTCCCTGGCAGCGATGGAGGAAGGCGAGGACGGCCCAGTGGGGGGGAAGAGCCCCTCGGAGAGGGATGGGACCGCCTCGGACCACGAGGGATCTGCTGAGCGTGACCCCTCCAGCCCCCCTGGCAGTGAAGGTGAGCTGTGGGGGTGTCCCCCCACCGTGGGGACGGGCTCTGCCACCAGAGCAACCTGCTGGGCACGGTGGCATCCTGGGCACCATCTCTGCTGGTGGGGCAGGATGGTAATTAGCTATCAAAGCAGTCGCCCACCCCACGAGCCTACTGGTTTAATGAGACTCCACCTTGTCCTTGAGGTGCTCTGTCCCTCTGGACACCCTCCAGCCAGCAGCAGGACCCACCGGGGGCAGCCCAGACTCCAAAGTCATGTCCCTTGGGGCACCAAGTGACCCCTCCCAGGGATGCAAAGTGACCCTCTGGGGTGCAAAGTCACATATTTTGGGGTGCAAAGTGACTCCTCCCAACTCAGGGATGCAAAGTGCTCCCTTGGGTTACAAAGTGACCTCTTGGGGTGCAAAGTTCCTTCCCCCACCCAGGATGCAAAATAACCCCTTGGGGTGCAAATTCACATCCCTCGAGTGCAAAATGAGCCCTTGGGGTACGAA
Organism: Acropternis orthonyx; assembly: GCA_035583155.1. Lineage (NCBI taxonomy): Eukaryota > Metazoa > Chordata > Aves > Passeriformes > Rhinocryptidae > Acropternis > Acropternis orthonyx. The sequence goes on from JAWWEU010000020.1 coordinate 19,296,438, forward strand.
GGGGCTCCTTGGGGTGCAAAGTGACCCTTTGGAGGCAAAAGTCGCCTCCTTTTTGGGGTGGAAAGTGACTCCCTGGGGTGCAGAGCCGCATCCCTTGGGGTGCAAAGTGACCTGCCCCGGGGTGCAGAGCAGCCCCTGAGGCTGCAGGAGCTGGCACTGACTGTGCCCCGGGGGGGCTGGGGGCACGGGGCCGTGGCTCCTGCCCGGCTGCCCACGCTGCCACCAGGCTGGCGCCGTGCCGAGCCAAGCTGTGCCGCACCCCAAAGGTGGCCGCCATTCAGGGCCGGGCTGAAACAGTCCCCAGATATCCTTTAAGTTCCTTCCTGTGGAGGTGGGGGCAAATCCCAATCAGTTAATGTTTGCAGTGCCCTTTGAGATAACCGCGCCGGGGCAAGGCTGCGCCGGCTCATGGAGCTGCCGGGCCCCGGCGTGGCTGTGGCTCCCGAAAAACCCCCACTGCCTCCAGCTGGTGGTGTCTGAGGGAGCAAAGTGTCCCCCAAAACCAGGGGAGCCAAGCCATGGTGCAGCAGGGAGCCATAGCGGCACCCTGGTAGCCAGGGCAGGGAAGGACACGGGGAGCTGGGATAGGGAGAGACCCCAGTAGCTGGGACAGGGAAGGGATCCCGATATTTGGGAAAGGGAAGGGATCCCAGTAGCTGAGGCAGGGAAGGACCCTAATAGGCAGGTCAGGAAGGGGCCCCGGTATTTGGGGCAGGGAAGGGACCCTGATAGTTGGGATAGGGAAGGGACCCCAATAGCTGTGACAGAGAAGGGACCCCAATATTTGAGGCAGGCAAACAACCCCTGATAATTGCGGCAAGGAGAGACCCCGCTATTCACGGCAGAGAAGGGACCCCAATACCAGGGGCAGGGAAGGAATCCCGATAGCCAAAGCAGGAAAAGGCGCCTGATAGTTGGAACAGGGAGGGGACCCTGATAGCCGGAGCAGGGAAGGGACCCCGGTATCTGGGGCAGGGAGGTCTCGCTGGCAAACTTTGCTCGGCAGCGGGGGAAGCGAGCGGCTCTTATCTGATGGGGGAGCCGGGCTGGGGGCTCGGAGCCGGGAGCTGGGGCGCGGAGCTGCACCTGGCACTGGCCTGCCTCGATAAAGAGGTGATAGCAGAGATAACGCCGAGCAGCAATAACGGCCACTAAAGCTTTCAGCGCGATGGATAAAAATCGATATGCCAGGCACTTTGATTTATAGCCAAAAATAATAGGACTTTTATACCCGGTGATTGATTTATTTGATGTTAATCATTCCGCTTATCACCTGTATTAATAATCTCCAATGCTGGTGACGTCACCCCTGGGCGTTCGCGGTGGCGCCGATCGATTGGGCTCCGCGCTGGTTATCCGCCCGGGACGCCAAGGCAAACATGTACTTTGGGCACTAATCTTCCACACTGTCATATGCAGATTGGCTTTATCAGCCCATCTCCAGCAGCAGTTAATGGAGAAAATAATTGTTATCAAGTTGCTATGAATACGCCACAAATAGAGCCGTGATGGGAGCGGGGCTGAGCCGGGTGACGTGGGACTGCCATGGGATGGGAGGGAGGTGAAGGGTTTTTGGGGGCCGAGGGGGGGCTTGGCTGGGTCATCCCCAGGGGGGCTGGGGGTTTGGACACAGGAAACCCCCCCATGTGCTTCCTCAAGAGTGAACAACTTCCCTGTGCCGATCCCAGCCCTGGGGTGTCACTGGTCCCGTGGTCCCAACACCCGTGGGGGTGCTGCCTCTGAAATTCTCTGCTTGTGACCTGCTGCCTTCCCCCTCCTGCTGCAGAGTCTAGAGACGCTCCCGAGAGTCCAAAGGAGCTGGAGAAGCCGGATCCTGGAGAAAACCCACAGGAGCAGGACATGTGGAATGGGCCAGGTGAGTCCCTGGTACGCGGCCAGTCACCCCACTCCGTCCCAGTGTCCTGACTGGATTGTGGGCTGGAGCAGCCCCTAAGCATTCGCCTCTTGCAAACACCAGTATGAGGAGGACTGGGAGCTGGGTGGGCTGCAAACACCAGCCCTTCTGCTGGGAAAGGTGATTGTCACGCCCCACATCCCCGAGGCGCTGCTGGGACATTGAAACCGCAAGCTGGGAGCGGCGGGGATGCCATACCCATGTCTGGCATCACGTTCCCTGGCACCGGGAGGGTTTGGACCCGTCCTGCGCCGCACCAGGGCACTCTGCAAACATCCTGGCAACCACAAGAGCGACGCTCGCGCGGTTTCGTGATGGTTATCAAAACCCCAAGGAGCGAATTCAGCCTCTATCTCCCTGCCGGCATCTCCGCGCCGGGGCCGCTGGCACCGGGGCAGCCCGGCGAGGCCCGCCGTGCCCTGTGGGTACCCCGTGCCCTATCACGCCCTATCTGCAAACCCACGGGGTTTTGGGGCTCCACTGCACAGATTTACAGAGTCACTGAATGTTTAGGGTTTGAAGGGACTTCTGGAGGTCAGCTGGTCCAAGGTGGGGTCACCTGGGGCAGGTGACACAGGAGCACATCGAGGTGGGTTTGGAATGTCTCCAAGAGAGGGAGACTCCGCCCTGTCCCTGGGCAGCTGTCCCAGGGCTCTGCCACCCTCCAGGGAAAGTTCTTCCTCATGCTGATGTGGAACTTCCTGTGTTTTCATTTATGGCCGCTGCTCCTTGGTTGGGGTTGTGGGTGCCTGCCCCTGGGAATGGCTCCGGCAGGTGGGTGGGGATGGAACCAGGAGCCTGAGACCCCCGAGGGTGGAGGGGCCAGATTTTGGGCCTTGCTGGCGCTGCCCACACCCTGCTCCTCCCGGGGGAGCTCCCGGCCAGGCGATGCCTTTGGGTCTGGTTTTGGAGTAGCGTGTTGGGATGGGCGACCCTGACACAAGCCAACGATCGCCCTTCGCTGGCAGATGGCACCGGAAAGTCCTGGAGTGTCCCCAGGGCCACCAGGCTGGGGCGTGGGCCGGGCGGTGGAGGAGCCCTGGGAAGTGCCGGCTGCCAGCGCACGTGCTCCGGCAGCTGCCGAGATCCCCACGGGCTGGCAGGGAGCCGTGGCCCCGCTCCCCTTCCAGCCCCATCCGAGGGGAAGCTCTCGCCGGCCCCGCTGATATCCCGGCCCTTCCTGCGTGCGGGGCAGGAAGGAGCTGCGAGGCCACCCCCGGCTCCTCCTTATCTGCTCCCCAGCCCTTTGCCCCGGCACCGCTGCGCTCCCGGTGTCCCGGCGCGGGGCGGGAGGGGGCCGTGACCCCAGCCCCACGGGCGCCCCCATTCCCAGCAGGATCACCGCACCACGCGGCCCCTCATCCCGACAGCACCACCGAGCACAGGCTCCCCAAAGGAACCGGGATGCCTTGGCCATGGCCGTGGTGCCTCCCTTCCCCCTCCCCTCGGCGGAGCAGGTTATTTGCATTCTTTATGTAAAAGAGATTTTATTATCGCCCTCTCCCAGCCCATCTCTATTCTGGTAATTGGAGTGGTATTAATTTCGGTGTGGCGGGGAGTTGATGGCGGTCCGGCGATGCCGCAGCGATAGGGTGTTCCTTTCGCACCAACCGCCGCGATAGCCCGTCTATCAGGAGCTCTGCAGGCTCTGCACTTATCAGGGATGGAGCGGGCGAAAAGGGAAACTCGGAGCAGCCTGAATTCTCTTTTTTATCTGGCAGGATCCGCCGTGTGTCAGCAATGGCAGCTGCGAAGATGCAACGTGCCGGGGCGGGGGGGGGGGCCGGGGCCGCGTATGTTCGCCATCCCTCCTTCCCCCGGTGGGGTTTGGGGGGTCTCCGTGTCACCCCCGCTGTGGTTGGGTGCTCTGGGTCCCCCAAAGTTGTGTCCCGCTGTGCTGGAGGGGACATGGCATTCCAGGACCTCCTTGGCCCCGCGTGCCAGGAGGGAGCAGGAGGATTTTGGTTTATCTTTGAAATGACCTTGTTCCCTAGAGGGGGCTGCAGCTCGCCCTGCTGATAGGCAAATTCCCAGGAGCTGGAGGCTGAAATCCTCGACTTGGGGGCCTCTGCGGATGTGCTGCCCCTTCCTCCAGGGTGCTGGGACACCCTGACTCGGTTCTGCTTCCCAGTAGGATCCCGGGATGGAGCGTGGCCTTGCCTTGTGCTCAGTCTCTCTAGTGGGACTGGAGACAGGATGTTCATCTTCCCCAAGTTCCTCCAGCCCATCCCAAATTCCCCCAAACCATTGCCCACAGCCCTGCCAGCCGTGCCCCACGTTTCCATCTTCCCCACGCTTTTCTGTTTGCTCTGGAGTGAGGCTGGTAGCAGAGAATTTCAGGAGCACCCACTGCCTCCAACTCCCATCTCAGGGCTGTCCCATCCTGCCCAGTCCCTGCCCAGCCAACCCACCAGTTCCAGCCTGTTTTCCCAGAGGGATAAGATGACAAGCTCCAACAAATTTCACGTGGAGCTGGGGCAGGAATGGAGCGAAGCAGAGCCCCCATGAGGGACAGGATGCTCAACAACATTACAAGGCACTGGAGAATCCCCGCTGGGAGCTGCTGGGAGGCTGCAAACCCTGGGAATCGTGGAGGGCTCCTGCCTTTCTGCCAGGTGGGATGAAGCTTTTTGCTTTTGTCCCTGTGGGAACACCACGGGCCACTGATAGGGATGAGATGGAGGGGCTGGAGCCAAACCCAGGGTGGTGTTTGCATTATCCCACTGGCTGTGTCCCACCACCTTCCCAGGGGATCTCTCACTCCCTTGCCTTCATCAACTTCCCTCTTTATGGCTCCACCTTGCTGAACCCCAACCCCTGCTGCTGTCTCGCCTATTTGGGCTTTATTTAATAATTGATTCATAATTATGAAATACCGGTTTCATATTAATATTGACTCTGGGCAGTAGCGATGGCTCTGGGTTAATTACAGGGCCCAGCACAGACACCTCTCCTGATCCCCCAAACCCATCCTCACCCCCCGGGCCTCCTGCAGGGTATCGGGAGGACACAGACCAACTCCTCGGGTTTTTTTTGGTGCATCTAATTAAAACCCCAAACTCCTTTTTTTACCCCTTTCCCCCCACCCCCCCCTCCCCCTTCCCTTCTCCTCCCTGTCCCCTTCGGTTGTGTTTATCTGCGCCGCGTCTCCTGCTTCAATAATCTCCGGCCGCCCGGAGTTTGTCTGGAAACCTCAAGGTTTATTATCGGGGCGAGCAGGGCACAATGAGGGGGGACGGCTCGTCCGGGGGGGGGGGTGACGCGGCCCCCGCCACATCTGCCCCCTCACTCCCCCTTCCCCTCCACCCTGGTATGTGTGGGTGGGAAAAATTATTCCAGCTATTCCGTTTTATCGCTGGGAGCTGAGCAGCAGATAGTTGTGTTTGTGGGAGATTGCTGGGGGACGGGGAGAAGTCGGGATTCAGGGAATTGGCCCCTCAACCCTCCAAAATCAAGGGGTCCCCACGACCCTGAAATCCCCCCCCCACCTGGCTTGGGGCCGGCAAAGCCGCATGCCAAAGGCGGCGGGATGTTTGGCATCAGGACGGGGACAGTCCCTGCAGTGGTGGTGGCACCTGTCCTGGATTTGGGACGTGAAAGGGGACATGTCCTTGCTGGGGTCTGTACCCACATGTCTGGGGTCACTGCGGGGTGGAGGGGACAGTTTGGGGACACTGATGGGGTGCAGGGATGCTCGGACTGGTTTGGAGACATCGCTGAGCGGAAGGATGATCAGACCAGTTTGGGGACACAACTGGGGTGTCAGGATGTTCAGACTGTTTGTGGGGGGATACTCAGGCTGTTCTGGGGACTCTGTCAATGCTGGGGATACCCAGACCAGCCTTACCCAGAGCCCAACAGGCATATTCCTGTGTCAGGCAGTGACAGAGGCTGTTGAGAGGTACAGCATCACCCTCTTCTGTCCCCATCCTCCTTTCCCTTTTCCCTTGGGAAGAAGAAAAACGTCTTGCACTCTCGTGGTGAGAGCCCTGAGGGAGATGCTGCCAGACTCGTGGGTGTTTGACAGCTGTCACTCACCCACTGCCTGGCTGCTCTGCCCTGGGTGGATCTGAGGACCGGTGGGTTTGGGGGCTTGGCCCCCTCCCCCCCATCTGGGTGCCCCCTGGGGGTCCCCCCTTCCCCCCACAGGCACTTGGGGCTGTGGCAGTGACCCCCCCTTATGTGGTCCCCTCCCCTTTTCCGGAGGGGATATCAACCCTCTGCATCAGCTCCGGGGGCCCCTTCTCTCGCCTTCCTCCCCCCCCGGCCAGCTTCCTGCCCCCCCAGTGCCAACCCCACCCGCTGCCTGGCACCAGCCTGGGCAGGGCTGGGGGGTCCCAGCAGCCCCAGGAGACGGGACAGAGCAGGGACAGTGGGACCCCCCTGTCACAGGGGTCACACCACCCCTGGCAGCCCCAGGGAAACCAGGAAGTTTTCCACCTTCCCATTCTTCCTCAGAGCTTTCTGGTGGTTTTTTTTTTTCCCCAGTGTTTATTCCTCTCCCCAGCCCTGTGGGCATAGATCCCATTTATTTCCCGGGATGGGGGCCCCTTTGTGATGAGGACCCCTGGGGACAGGGACCACCTTAGGATGGCAGCACCTTGGGGATGGGGACCCACGGAGTTCACGAGCAGGGACAGTGGATCCCTGTCATGGAAGTCACACCACGCCTGGCAGCCCCAGGGAAGCCAGGAAGTTTTCCTCCTCATCTTCCCTGAACTATTTCTGATCTTATTCCCAGTGTTTACGGCCCCATCCCAGCAGGCACAGGTCCCATTTATTTCCTGGGATGGGGACCCCTTTGCCATGGGAAGCCCTGGGGATGGAGACCCTCTGGAGACAAGGAGACCCTCTGGAGACAAGGACACTCTCAGAGCCCCATCCCGGCAAGGCACAGCAACACCCCAAATGCAAACGTCCCAGGCAGGCTTATCAGGCCGCATCCTGCTGGGGCAGGGCACCCTGGAATATGTGGGACACGAGGGAAGGGCAATCCCGGGCAACACGTGGCGCGGCCGGTGCCCGCCCCGCCGCCAGCGCCTGCCAGCTGTGCCCCACAGCTGGCGAGTGGGCACCAGGCCCTGTCGGGGTGCCGCACCTCCGGGGTGCCCCTGCCCCCTCGGCAGTCCCTGTGGGTGGCAGGAGGTGCCCGCTGGTGCGGGGCAGGTCAGGGCTCCTCCATGATCCGGGGGCAGGGTTCAGCCCGATAACGAGTCGCTTTTGTACTCGGGCAAGGAAGAATCAATACGTTGCAAGCGATGGGCAGGAGCGATAAAGGCAGAAATCCCCCTCGGCTCCCACCCCACCCCGGCGGTGTGGAGTCCCTGCATCTCAGACTGAGGGGCAGAGCCCAGCTCTCCATCAATTATCCCTTCTGCGTCCACGGCAGCTCGGCCGGAGCAAGCCCAGGCTGAGCCCAAGCAGGCGCAGCCCAGCAAGGCTCGATTTAAACCCTCCTCGCTCCTTTGTCGTCCCCAAGGCTGCCCTGATTACTCGAGCACCCAGGATGGCAAAGCCGGGATAATCTCCTTAGCCCCTTTGGAGAGATTTCCCTTTGTGAGCGGAGGTGAAGAGTGGAGATGCTGCGTGTTCACAGCTTAAGACTCTTCCCAATCGGCTCCCTCCATCTTATCGGAGCGGTGCCATCACATCATTTCACTAGTTGAGTTGTCAGGATTTATTCCTTCCGCCGCGCACTCGCCGCTTCTAAAAACAGCAGCTGGGGCGCGCGGCGGGGCTGGGCCGGGGCTGCCGGGGGGGACTGCAGCTCCTCCGGCCCGGCTTTCCCTGGACAGGAGCAGGAGAGCCCTGGGAGGTTGGGTACCCATGGATGGATGGATGGATCCATCCCACTGCTGGGAGCAGCACAGAGCCAGGCCAGCTCCTGCAGCAGCCCACGTTTGCTCCTGGATGCTCCGGAGATGCAGCCGCATCCATGCACACACATTTGCAGGAGTGAGCAGAAGGAGCCCAGACATCCCATCCCGTCCCATCCCGTCCCGTCCCATCCCGTCCCATCCCATCCCGTCCCATCCCGTCCCATCCCATCCCATCCCATCCCATCCCATCCCATCCCATCCCAAGCTGTTCCCACATCCCCTTGCCCCAGTTGCATCCATAGGATTTGAATCACATCCAAATGAACTGCTCTGCCCCTTGGTAGGGATTCAGGCTCAGAGGTCTGTGCATCCATCCATCCATCCATCCTCCCATCCATCCTCCTCCCTGGGTGTTCCCATGCCATGGGACATCCTGTGCTGGGTTGAGAGCAGACGCCACCAGTCCATCCCGATTTTCCCAGTCTCTCCATCCCCAGGACTCATGTGGGGACCATTCCCAGCACGTGGCCCCCCAGGGCTGGCACAGGGCACTGTATTTAATCGGAGCAGCGTGGCTGATACGGGGATGTGATCCCGTGACACCCCGATAGCAATATTTATCCTGATAGTATCCAGGCAGCTGCAAACACTGCGGAGACCTCCGAGCCCGGATCCCAGCGAGGGGCAGAGCAGTTCGTTCAGATGTGGTGCAAATCCTATGGATGCAGCTGAGGCAGAGGGATGCAGGAGCTCATTGGCATGGCATGGCATGGCATGAGTGGGTTTGTCTGGGCCCTCTCTGCCCTTCCCTCCTGGTCGCTCCTGCAAGGCAGGTAAATGTGTGCGCATGGACGTGGCTGCATCTCCACAGCATCCAGGAGCAAACGTGGGAGGCTGCAGGGGCAGGCTTGGCTCCGTCCTGCTCCCGGCAGTGCCATTAATTTCCCTGGCCACAGGAAAGCTGTGGGTCACCTTGCAGAGGGGCTCTTGCCATTCATCTCCATCACACCCCGTGTCAGGGTGATGCCTCACAGCTGCCTCCCTCCCTCCCCTGGGCCCACCGGGATCCTCAGGATCCACGGGGATGTGGTGCCGGCCGTGCCTGCTCAGCCATCGATCGCCGCCGGTACGTGGCCGTGGCCGTGGTGTGATGACAGGATTAATCTTTGCTCCCTGGCCAAGCTCAGCCTATTCCTTTGGAATCTCTGATGTGGAGATAAGCCGAGGCACAGCCAGGGAGCCGCAGGGCAGGGAGCAGCCCCACACCCCGTTTTTGGGCAGCAGTCGGAGCGCCGGGGTCCGTGTCACACCAGGCAGGGGCACCTGGCTCGCCGGGGACTTTCCCCCACTTCCTTCCTTCCTTCCTTCCTTCTGTCCTTCGTGCTGCTTTTCTTCTCGACCCAGAGCAAACAGGCAGGTCCCTGCCCAATGTGGTTAATGATCTGGGAGATAAGCCCTCCTCCAGCGATAACGGGGCACCGCCTGCCTGGGACCGATGGCCAGGTGAGATACCTGGGGGGTGTTCACCTGCTGGGGGGATCCCACAGGGACCTGGAGCCCGTGGACTTTGCTCCCATACTCTCCAGGACACCCCACGGGCTGGCACCAGCTCTTCCCAACCTCTCAGCATGCAGGCAGGGGGATGTGGCTGAATCCAGGGAGCAGAGGGGTGGGATTGCTCCCTGTGAGGACATGGCTCGCTGACTTTGGACTTTATCCCAAGTGTGGACACACAGCATCTCCCAGGCCTCCCCATCCCTCTTGGCATCATTTTCCCTATTCCCATGCAGCAGTGCCATGTGCTTGATTGGGAAAATCACCTTTTCCCTCCTCTTTTTCGGTGCTGTGTCAATGTGGGAGCGAGCATGGCACTGTCGCTGCCTGCGCTGCATCCCTGGCATCCCCCGGCCCCACATTCCCAGCATCCTCCCACCCTGCATCCCCAGTACCCCCCTGCCCATGCTCCCATCAGCTCCACCTTGGGACAGGGAGGAGAAGGAAGGTTGAGGCTTTTGAGGAGCTGATGGGATTTATTCCCTGGCACAAATCGACCCTGAGGAGGGGCAGCAGCTGCCTCCTGGGTGCAGCAGGTGCCCCAGGGGCTGCTCTTGGGCAAAGGGACACCCATCTCGAGGGAGAACTGCTCAGCACCACTGGCTGGGGTTCCAGCACCCTGGTTTTTGGGTGGATGCAGGCACTGGCTAGGGTTGCACTGTCCCATTTTTCAGTAGATTGAGTCACTGGCTGAGTTCCCGGCACCCCATTTTCGGGTGGATGGAGGCACTGACTGAAGTCCCAGCACCCCGTTTTTGGGTGGATGGAGGCACTGACTGGAGTCCCAGCACCCTGTTTTTGGGTGGATGCAGGCACTGGCCAGGGTTCCACTGCCCTATTTTTGGGTGAATGAAGGCACTGACTGGACTCAGCACCCCATTTTTGGGTGAATGAAGGCACTGACGGGACCCAGCACCCCGTTTTTGGGTGAATGAAGGCACTGACTGGACTCAGCACCCCGTTTTTGGGTGGATGGAGGCACTGACTGGACTCAGCACCCTGTTTTTGGGTGGATGGAGGCACTGACTGGACTCAGCACCCCGTTTTTGGGTGGATGGAGGCACTGACTGGACTCAGCACCCTCTTTTTGAGTGGATGGAGGCTCTGCCCGTGGGGCACTGATGGGAGCAGGGCCGGCTCCGGCAGCACTATTTTTGTCCCCCTGTCTGGAACGGTTTTCTCTTTATCAGCGCCTGCGTGTTTTCTCTGCTGGGGATTGATACACAGAAGATGAAGTGCTCTGACATGGGAAGTGTCAGGCAAATGCTCTTATCTCGGAGACATGGTCTCCTGACCCAAACGCCGCTGATTACCAGTGAGACGGGGGGAAGGGGGGACAAAAGGGGGGGCACGGACAGGGGGACGTGGCAGTTGGGCTCCGTTCCCCAAAAGCAGCCAGGATATTCGGGGTGACAAAGCCAGGGAGGAGCCACCACTGCTGGGGCTCTGCTGGGAGCTTGGGGGTTCGCTGGCACTTCCTCGGAGCTGGGATGGGTGAGGAGGGTGGGAAGCAATGGGACGCTGAGGCTGAGGTGAATCCAGCGTCAGCACATCAGGAGTCAGATGGGAGGGCACTGGAAACATGGAGCAATGTCCACCATGGGAGGGTCTGACTGCCCTGCTCAGCCCTGAGGCCACTCTGGTGGTCACTCCTCTCCCTGCCTGACCTCAGGTCCTTCATGGGAAGAACCAGCTGGACAAGAGGCTACTGCTGCCCCTCCACAGGGTTGGTTTGTGCCAGGGAATAAATCCTATCAGCTCCTCAAAGGCCTCATTCCTCCTTCTCGTCCCTATTCTGAGATGGAGCTGATGAGGGCATGGGCAGGGGGATGCTGGGGATATGGGGTGGGAGGATACTGGGAATGTGGAGAAGGGGGAATGCAGAGTGGAAGGATGCCGGGAATGCAGGGTAGGCAGAGGCAGTGCCATGCTCACTCCCAACACCGCTTTGCAGGGATGAAATCCCAGCTAGAAACAAAGCCAGGATCCCTGCTCAAAAGGGCACCTTTTGGAGCTTTCCTGTTTTTTTGGTTTTGTTGGTTTTTGGTTTTTGTTTTTGTTTTTGGTTTTTTTTAGCTTTTCTGCCTCCAATCCAGCTCCAAGGGCTCCCAGTCTGAGGACTGTGGGGATGGGAAGGCAGTTCATTGGGAATGCCCCAGCAGGGCAGCGGGGCTGTGGCAGAGCCTGTCCCTCCCTTCACCATCATGTGCTGGAGGCTGTGGCATGGGGATGGTGGGTGGCATGTGCCAAGCACAGGGACCAGCCTGGTGACCCCAAACTCCCTGGGGACCTTGGACACCTTCACAGACCTCCTGGTGGGCACTGGCTGCTCCCCTGGGATGCACTCAGAGCTGTGTCCCCAGCGAGCCGGGTGTGTGGAGGGGACCCAGGGGTGACAGTAGGACCCGGGTGATCACAGGTGACACCACCCAGCGCTTCCAGTCACTCACCTCACCTCACCCCAGCGCCGGGAGGATCCAGATGTCAGCCCTGCTAATAAACACATCAGATTTCAATCTCCGCAGCCATGGGATCGCTTTATCCTCCCTGTGCTCTCAGCTCCAAAAGCAATTTTGCCTTTAGAAAGAGCAGCCTCCTCCCCACCCACCAGACCCGGGCACCGTCTGCCTCCACCTCGGGGCTTTAGGGGGGCTCTTTGTCCTGGCGTGGCTGATGGGGGGACCCCACTGCTTTCCTGGGGTGGTAGAAGCATTCCCAGCCAGGGATGGGTGCCCTGGGTTGGGTTTGTCTCGCTGTGCCCAGGGGGCAGCGTGTTTTTGGGGTGCAGCAAACGCAGCGAGGGGCAGGCAGCGCTCATCCGTCTGAGTATTGGTTACCTGCCATCTTATCTGCGCTCCCAAAGACAAAGGCACAGTTAAAACATTTTAGAGCAGCCTTCATAGCGTATTAACATGTTATCTAACCCATTAAACCAGAGGCTTATCAGATAATCAAAGCCATTAAGCCCTGAAGCTGCTGCGACTTTGGGTGCGGGGATGGGAAATGCTCCTTCCGCTCCACCGCCAGCCCTGCCCGGACCCCCCGTGCCGTGCCGGGACCCCCCGGCAAGCGGAGGGATCCCACCACCCCCCACGGACACGCCGCTCCGGGACACCCCCCAGCAGCTCCTGGCTCCAGCTGGGTGCCCCGCGCCCCCGGGGATCTGGGGGTGCTGCGGGGCGGGGGGGTTGGGGGTGCCACGCTGATGCTGTGCCTATTTCCCCGCAGATGAGCTGGACCTGGAAGTGCAGGATGGGGAGAGGCGGGTGCGGACCCGCAGGAGCCTCCCCGAGGGCTTCTCCTGGGGACCCTTCCAGGGCAGCATCCACAGCGAGCCGGCATCGCCGGGGCACGGGGACAGGGTAAGGAGCCACAGGGGCGGCGGCGGGGCAAGGCCCAAAGGAACAAGTTGTTTGGGAAGAGAAGTCCGTCTGGGAGGGATTTTCCCTGCCCGAGCTCATCACACCCCTTGGGAATCTCCCAGTTTGGGTGCCCAGGAGGTTTTCCTGCCCTATGTGGAGGTGAGAGCATTCCCATGGCGAGGGGGAGGGGATGCCGGCTGCCCCCTCCTGTCCCCTCTGCACTTGGCTACAGGTTGCTTGGTGATATATGTTGTCTGTGGATAATCACGGGATCTGGATTTCCCATCGCAAATGTGCCCCCTGGGGCCTCTGGTTGTGCCTGGAAGGCACCAGCAGCCGCGGTGAAGGGGCTGGAGAGGAGGCACTGAGGTGCCACCAAGGGAGGGGCTGGTGGCTCCTGGTGGCTCTTGGTGCCATCAGTGGGGCAGAGGAGAGGGGGTGTGTTAGCCATGAACATGGGTGTGTTTGGGGCTCTGGGTCCTCACATCCTGGCCACATCCTTCCCCCCACACCCCTCCTCGAGCTGCACACAGGCGGCTCGAGCCCAGGATCCTCAAGGCCTGGCTCCATCCCCACCTCTTCCTCCTCCTCGTCCTCTCTCCCTTGCTCTTTTTTCCTTTTCTTTTTTTTTTTTTTTAGCTTAGGCCCGTTTATCTTTGCTGAATTAAATCCTTGATTAACCCTTATCTGCCCAGTTTGGCTCCCTATCTGCCGGTTGGCGCCGTGTGTCCAGACACCCGGTACAGGATGATTGATTCCTCAAAGATATGCGCGGCTTTTTTCTGATACTTCATTTATTGTCTAAATATTTTTGCTCCCATTTCAGCAGCTCCCTTATCGAGCCCGGCTGATGATTCCCAGCCCTGCTCTCCTCTGCCACTCTCCTCCCTCCCTATCTCTGCTCAGGGAAGGGAGGAAGGAATCGCAGCCCCATCCCTGATACGGGCTGTCGCCCTCGGGTCCCTTCGTCCTTGTTGTTGGCAGCGGTGGGGGGGTGTGCAGGGGGTCCCCCCCAAATCCTGCCCGGCTCTGCTCTTCATCTCCATGTGGAAGATTATCCCATCCTGGGCTTTTAGTGGGAGCTGGGAGCACTGGGTGGCATGGAGCATCGCGTGTGCCCGTGCCTTGCCAATGGAGGAAAAGGAGAAGGGGGAAGAGGAGAAGGAGGAAAATCCCTGCCTGCCTCCCAACTGGTCCCACAGGGCTCCCCCAAAACGTCCTTGCTTGGGAGGGTCTGGAAACCTGCTGGCAGCCACTGTGGTGGTGCCAAGGCGTTGTGGAGCCCCCCTGGGGCTGCCCCCCAACTCCAGCCCTGCCCGGTGTGCCCCCCAGCCGCGCAGCCCGGGGTGCAGCAAGGGCACCGGGCCATGCCCATGCGCCATCCCGGCGGATGCGGAGCAGATAGGGTTTCTGATGGTTATCGCCTCTGTGGAGCGCACACACCGACCTCTTTGTTCCAGGGAGAACAAGGAAGGGCTTCACGCAGGGGCTGGGGCCACTGAGGGGAGCCGGGGTGGGCACCCTGGGGTGCTGAGAGCTCCTTTGGGGTGCTAGGAGCACCTTGGGGTGCTGCAGGACTCCTGGGCACTGCAGGGACCTCCCTCCTTTGGGGGTTACCCACAGATTCCCCCATGCACAGAGCAAAACTCCAAAGGGACCCTCCCCTCCCTCCTGCCCACAGTTGTGCCACCGCAGTCCTTGAGGGTGCTCAACCCACAGCACCCATCCCTGGGTCCCATGTGCCCATCCCAATGTCCCCAGTCCCATTTCCCATGTCCACAGGGCCAGGCGGGTTCCCCCAGCACTTTGGGCTGTGCACATGCATGTGCAAGCGCCTCACACACATGTGCAAGTGCCTCACATGTGTGTTGGGGGGGTTTATCGTGCTGCTGGCACTCGGCTTCTGGCAGTGATAAGGCCCCAACCGGCTGCGACTGTCAGGCTGAGTTGGAGGGGTTGGAAATATTGGGATGGATAATTAGATTTCATATCGTTACTGCGGCAGCCATCGGAGGATCAGGGAGATTAATTTCCCCCGCCCCCCCCCCCATGCTCATTAATATTCATTAGAATGCAGGGAGGCAGAGCTGGGCAGGGGCTGAGCGGGGAGCACTGTGACCACCCCTGGCACCCCCTCACTGTGAGCCTGCCATGGTCTGGGGAGCAGTGCTGACCCCCCTGTCCCTGCCCTGGCAGAGCCCACCCGTGACGCTGGTGCTGGGGGACGAGAGCTGCTGGCTGTCCCGCCTGCCCCTCGTGCCCGGAGAGCCCGATGCCAATGCCGTCATCTACAGGAAGGGTTGGTGCCAGTGTCTGTGGGGGTTCAGAGGGAAGGGGTCCGTGCCCGCAGTGCCAGTGTCTGCTCCCTGTGTCCCACTGCTGGTTGTCCCTGGGCTCATTCCCTGTCTCAGCCTCCCCAGCTGTCTGATGCCAGGAGTGCTGGGGAGGGTCCCAGCAGGGATGGGCACAAGGATGGCACTGGGAGGGGTGTAAGGGTGGACTAGGGGATGGATGTAGGGATGGGTGCAAGTATGGTGTAAGGATGGGCATAAGGATGGACGCAGGGATGGGCACAAAGATTTGGCACTGGGATAAGTGCAGAAATTAACCCTGATCTATTGTAAAGATGAACACGGGGATGGGTGTAAGAATAGGCACAGGGTGGGCACAGGGATGGGTGTAAGGGTGAACTCAGGGATGGGTGCTGCTAGGGATGCAGGGATGGTGCAAGGATGGACACAGGGACTCGGTGCAGAGGTGAATGCAGTAAGGGTGTAAGGGTGGACTCGGGGATGGGCACAGGATATATGCAGGGGCTGGCACAAGCCGGAGCAGCGGCTCGGGGCTCAGACACGGGCAGACACCGCCACCTCCAGGCCACGGCTGGAAGGAAACAGCGGGCGCTGCCGGGACAGCGGGGACAAGGCGGGACAAGAGGGGACGGGTGTCGCAGAGCCACGCGGGGTGCAGGGATCCGCGCTGACTGCCACCCCTCCGCTCCAGACGAAGCCCTGTGGTGCCGGACCACGCGCGCGCTGCGGGAGGACGAGCCCCTGAGCGCCTTCGTGGTGGCAGAGCCACCACCGGCTGTCCCCAACCACAGCGTGAAGGCGGAGCCCGGCGAGTCCCCGTACCCGGCGGCGCTGCACTCGGACATCCAGCTGCTGCCACAGCAGGCTGGCATGGCTGCCATCCTGGCCACCGCCGTGGTCAACAGTGAGTCCTGCTGGGGACACGCGGAGGGGACACGGCGCAGCCCGCGGCACCGCGGCCCTGCCGGGGCTCCCCAGCCCGTCGCACAAGCGGTGCATGTCCCTTGTCCCTTGCCCTTTGCAGAGGACGTCTTCCCCTGCAAGGACTGCGGGATCTGGTACCGGAGCGAGCGCAACCTCCAAGCCCACCTGATGTACTACTGTGCCAGCCGGCAGAGCGCAGGCGCCGGCTCGCCCGCCCTGGATGAGAAGCCCAAGGAGACGTATCCCAACGAGCGTGTCTGCCCCTTCCCCCAGTGCAAGAAGAGCTGCCCCAGTGCCAGTTCCCTGGAGATCCACATGCGGAGCCACAGCGGTACGGCACGGCATGGCACGGCATGGCACAGCACCCCTCGTCTGGGTGGAGAGGCGGGGAGGCTGTGGGATGGCAGCAGAGTGACCAGTTGGATGAGGTTGTCCCCAGCTGGGTTACTGGTTTGGGGCAGGGATGGCAGCACAGTGACTGGTTAGATGAAGTTCTCCCCAGTTGTGTCACTGGTTTAGGGCAGCTCACTTGTAGATCTTGCCCCATCTCAACCCTGTAATCATGGAGGGATTGGGCCCTGTGGGGTGTCTCCGTGATCCCCATCCCTCTTCCTGACTGTCTGTGTGTCCTGCAGGAGAGCGGCCGTTCGTCTGCCTGATCTGCCTGTCTGCCTTCACCACCAAAGCCAACTGTGAGCGGCACCTGAAGGTGCACACGGACACCCTGAACGGTGAGCGTTCCCACAGGAACAACCCTGTCCCCTCTGGCACACCCTGGGGACGGGCGCTGGCTCCTCCCGCCCTGCCAGGTGCCCCCTCAGCCCGTGCCGTGTTCCCAACAGGTGTTTGCCACAGCTGCGGCTTCATCTCCACCACGAGGGACATCCTGTACAGCCACCTGGTCACCAACCACATGATCTGCCAGCCGGGATCCAAGGGCGAGGTGTTCTCCCCTGGATCAGCCCTTCCTGCCGCCAAACCCCTCGCTCCCGGTGAGCCATGGGGGACACGGGATGGCATCGGCGCTGAGGGCTTGTCCCCAGTGGGTTCTGGTGGGCAGGGAGGGAGGTGGGAATGGGGCAGCATCCCTGTGCCAGGGGTGTTGGGAGTGGGGAACAGGGTGGGCATCCCTCTGCCAGGGGTATTGGTAACAAGGGGCAGGGCAGCCTCCCTGTGCCAGGATGTTGGGAACACAGAACAGGGCAGCATCTTTGTGCCAGGGATATTGGGAATGTGGAAGGCAGCAGGATCCCTTTGCCGGGGTTGTTGGTAATGGAGAATAGGGCAGCACCTCTGTGCTGGATTTGTCAGGAATGGGGGACACGTTGAGCGTCCCTGTGCCAGGATGTGTGTAACAGGGAACAGGGTGAGCATCCCTGTGCCAGGGGAGTCAGTAACAGGGAATGGGGCAGCATCCCTGTGCCAGGGGTGTGGGTAACAGAGGTGAGGGCAGCATCCCTGTGCCAGGATGCCAGGAGATGGGAACAAGGCACCATCCCTGTGCTGGGGCCGTCAGTGACACCGGTGCCTCTGTCCCCTGGCAGGGCTGAGCCAGCCGAACAACGCGTCCCTGCGGAAGTGCAGCCTGCCAGCGTTCCTGCCCGAGGGGCTGCCGGCGCTGCCACAGCACGTGGTGCTGCCCGGCCCCTCGCCTGCCCCACCACCCGGCCCCGACGCCACGCTGCCCCCGGCACCGCCCGCCTCGCCCCCCGACGCCAGGGCTGGCAAGCTCTCACCCCCAGCCCAGCCACAGAACGGGGAAGGGCCTTCATCAGCGTCATCCTCCTCATCCTCCACCTCTGGCGAGACCGTGCGCATCAAGGAGGAGCCGGCCGGCAGCCCGGCGAGCGAGGTGGAGGCACCAAAAAGCGGGGAGGGGGCTGGCAGCCCCGATGCCGGCTCCCGGACCTCGTCCCCCCGCAGCCTGCCCTCGGCCAAGGTGAAGTCGGAGCTCGCCAGCCCCACGCCGGGCTCCAGCCCCGTGCCCAGCGAGCCGGGGACGGGCACGGCCGGCGGCACCGTCTTCCTCCCCCAGTACGTGTTCGGCCACGAAGCCGCCACGGTGGTGCCGCAGGCGTCGGAGATCCTGGCGAAGATGTCAGAGCTGGTGCACAGCCGGCTGAAGCAGGGCCACGGGGGCACGGTGCCACCCGCCATCTACACAGGCGCGCCCGTGCCCAAGGGTGCCACCTGCTTCGAGTGCGAGATCACCTTCAACAACATCAACAACTACTACGTGCACAAGCGCCTTTACTGCTCCAGCCGGCACCTGGCCGAGGACAGCCCCCCTGGGGCACGCAAGCTCAAAGCCCCCACCGGGGCACCCAAGGGTCCTCCCGCCCCGGGGACCCTGCTGTCCCCCCCGGCGGGCAACGGGCAGGGGGCACTGGCAGGGGACGGGGACGCCGGCCGCGATGCCACACCGCCGAGCGCCGCGCCGGAGGTGAAGGCAGAAGAAGGGGGCGGCAAGGTGGGTTCCCCCGAGGCGGAGGGGGGGTCCGGGCGGTGCAGCGAGGACAGCCAGAGCCCCGGCAGCTCGGCGGGGGACGAGGGGGACGAGGACCCCAGCAAGACGCTGTGTGAGGCCTGCAACATCCGCTTCAGCCGCCACGAGACCTACGTGGTGCACAAGCGCTTCTACTGCGCCTCCCGGCACGACCCGCCGCTCCGCCGCCCCGCCGCCCCCAAAGTGCCCTTCCTGCCCCAGCCCCTGCGCACCCGCAAGCGCCGCAAGCTCTACGAGATCCACGGGGCCGCTCACCGGCCCGCCGAGCCCCCGCCGGCCCCCGCCCCCCCCCCGGCCCCCCGCCCCCCCCGGGCCCCCCCCCCCCCCCCCGCCCCCCCCCCAGCCGAGGGTCCCATCGACCTGAGCAAGAAGCCGCGGTGGCAGAGCGAACCGGCACCGGCACCGGCGCCGCTGCTGCCCCTGGCCGACTACCACGAGTGCACCGCGTGCCGCATCAGCTTCAACAGCCTCGACGCCTACCTGGTGCACAAGAAGTACCAGTGCCCGGCCACCCCACTGCAGCCCCGCACCCTCGAGCACCTCCAGAAGATGAAGGGGGCCATGCCCGCCCCGCTCAAGGGCCGGCGCAGCCCCGGCAGCCCCGGCGAGGGGGATCCCGAAGGGGTGCGGGTGAGGGTGGCCCCGGCGGGGAGCCCCGGCGTCCCCTACCCCGGGGCGGACTCGCTGCAGCGTCACCCCAAGAGTCCCCTGCCGCCACCCCCGGGGGCCAAGGGACCCCTCGCCGCCTGTCCCTACTGTCCCCTCAACGGGGCCATCAAGGGTGACCTCCTCGAGCACTTCCGTAACGCCCACGGGCTCTTCGTGGCCAAGCCGGCGGTGCCCGGGCAGGGGGTCCCCGAGGCCCTGGCCCCCGGTGCCGGCAGGACGCCCGAGCCCCCCCTGCCCGCGGCGTCGCCCCCTCGCCCGCCCGCCCCCCGCCTCCGCCGGGACAGCTCCAGTGCCAAGGAGGGCCGGGATGGTGGTGGCAGCCCCCGGCCCCCCGCCTCGCCACGGCCCCCCGCCTCGCCCGGAGCCCCCGAGGCGCTGCGGGAGGGCGCCCGCAAGCCCCCCACGCCCCCCGCCTACACGGACAGGGGGGTGCAGACCCCCCCGGCCAAGGCTGTGCCAGGCCCCGTGCCCAACGGCAACCACAGGTACTGTCGCCTCTGCAACATCAAGTTCAGGAGCCTCTCCACCTTCATCGCCCACAAGAAGTATTACTGCTCCTCTCACGCCGCCGAGCACGTCAAGTAACACCCCCCCCCCATGGCCCCCCGCCACAGCTCGGGGGGCTGCAGGGGCTGGGGGACAGGGGAGCGGTGCCTGACACCCCCCCTTGCAGGGGATGATGTGATGAAGAACCCCCCCAGGTGGCTCTGCTGGGGCGGCTTCAGCATCTGGAGCCCCAAACTTCACCTTGGCTCGGGGGTCTGAGGACCCTGTGGTGGGGGGGGGGGGGGGGTCACCCACCTCTGCCCCTGCTGCAGGCGGGGCAGCTGAGGCAGGGGGAAGATGCCCAGCCCTGCCCTGGGAGTTCTGGGGGGCTTTGCCCCCAGGTAGACACTACAGGGTTGGGATGGGGAGTATGGCATGTCCAGAGCCCAGGAAACATGGGGGTGCCCCCCACGGACCCTGCACAGAGACAGCACTGGGGGTGAGGATGGAGCTGCCCTGGGAACCGTGTGTATAAGTGTGTACAGAAATAAATATGTCTAATAAACACCTCTGTGTGGGGGGGGGGTATTGCAGGGGCTGGCACGGCCACCGTCACCCCACGGGGCCAGGGGACGGGCACAGGGGCAGGAGCAGGGCAGGGCATGACGTCCCCACACTGTCCCTGGCAGCCGTGGGTGACACCCACATCACTGGGGGCAGGGTCACACATCTGTGCCATGGGGCAATGCAGCCACCCCCAGATTGGGCTCAGCTGGTGCTGGGCTACAAGCCGGTGGCTTGTTAATTATCAGGCTAATTAAGCCTCCACAGCCACAGGTGGGGCTCAGGTCTCTCCCACAGCAGCAGTTCCTGCACTGGAGCTCCAGACCCCTGTGGTGGGTGCCCAGGTGAGCATGGCTCAGGTTTTGTGCCCCCTGCAGTGTGTCATGGAGGGCATGTCCCTAAGGTCCCCCAGAGCATGGCTTCTCACCTCCCCACAGCTCCCAGTGCTTCCCAGTACAGTGCAGGCAGGCAGGGGGTTGTTCCCCCCCATCCTGCCCTGTCTGGCAGGGATTGCGCTTTAGGGACCTTTCTGGGCTCCCCATCCCTGCTCAGGGCCAGTCCCCAAGTGCCAGGTCAACGTAACCCAGTGCCCCCAGCTCTGTTTGTTTCCCAGCTGGTATCCCTGGAGCTGCTGGGCAGTTCTGATCCCCATGGACATGGCCAGGGCACCACCAGCCCAGGGGGGTTGTGCAAGGCTGGGGTGGTCACGGGGCTGCCAAGGGGGCTGAGGACCCCAGGGACTGAAACACCCCCTCCAGGACATGGGGAGTGTCCCTCTGTGCCAGCCCTGGGCAGTCTGGAGCACAAGGAGCAGGGACAACTTTTGACTCTTTAAATGGAGCAAGAACAGGCTTGCTGCCAGCTGCCATAGGCCAGTGGGGGTGGGGTTTGCCCCCTCCCCTCCTCGTGGTTGTCTACAGTGCCAGGGGGTCTCGGCTCCGTGCCAGGAGGTGGCAGCCAGGCTGTAGGTGGCAGAGGGGAGGGCAAAGGTAGCATCACCCTTGGGAATTGTTTGCAACAGGTCTCCTCCTCGCACCCTCTTACACCACCACCCCAGAGTGCCAAGTAGTGCAAGGGGCTGAGTGTCCTGTGTGCCCCCCCCCAACCAAAGATGACAGAAGATGCAGCTGAATTCAGGAAAACTTTACTTAAATAAATATATTTACAGAGCAGCAGCTATTCCAAAGCAGATCTGGCCACGCTCAGCCAGTGGAGTGCAAGGAGGGGCTGTGCCAGGCACTGCCCCAGGCATTGACCTAGTGGGATGTGGGATCCCCCAAGGATGGGGGACAGGACGCCCAGCCCTCACTGCAGCATCTTCTTGTAGGGCAGGGCTGGGAGGCTGAGGGGCAGGAGGTTGGGCAGCATTGGGTTGTTCTCCCTGTTCTCTTCCTTCCGCTCCTCCGTGGCATCCAGGAGCTGCTGCATGTAGCAGGAGGTGCCGAGCAGGACGTGGCCGGTGGCCTGCATGGTGAACAGTGTCCAGCGCAGGGCTTCCCTGGGCGGGGCGAAAGGGGGTGAGCGGCCCTCCTGGCACCCCACAGAGGGGACAGGCAGTGTCCCCACCCCTGGAGCCATCCCCTGGCCCCAGCACTCACTTCATCAGGCGCCGGGCGCTGTAGCAGTGCAGGTCGTAGGATATGCTGTAGGTGCCATAGAGGGTGGCTTTGACATTGAGGCAGCCCAGGTCCCGGGGGTGGGTCTTGTACAGGTCAAAGGTGACACAGGCGACATCGATCCTCCGGGGGGGCTTGCGGGACAGGCCCAGCTGGTAGCCAGAGGTCTGGGGGGAGCAGGGCCATGGTCACCCAGGGGTACCCCATCCTCCCAGTCCAACCTCCCCACTGATCCCAGCGTGGGACAGAGAGGCTCAGCCGGTAGCCAGGAGTCTGGGGAGAGCAGGTGTGCCAGTGGCATCCTATCCTCCCAGTCCGACCTCCCCACTGATCCCAGCACGGTCACTGGTAGCCAGGGAGTCTAGGGAGCATTGGACCACAGTCACCCGGTAGCATCCCACCCTCCCAGTTCCATCAGCATCCCATCTGATCCCAGCACAGGATAGGGAGGACAAACCAGCCTTCCGCCCCCCTACCAGGGGTGCACTCACCCTGGGGGCAGCCCAGCTTTGCCCCTTGCTCAGGGCCATCAGCACCGTGCCCTCCTCCAGCGTCCCAAAGAACGACTCTGTCTCCACGGCGGTTCCATCCTCATCCAGCACCAGCGAGATGGGCCCGGGCATGGCCAGGGCGCTCTGAGCCTGGGGTGGGGAGGCTGGGTGTGAGGACAGGCCCTTGGACAGACAGAGAGCCCCCTGGACAGACAGAGCCCCCCAGGTCACCTGGCAGAGCAGCTCGGCGAGGCTCGGGGCCATGACGCCCTTGCGCAGGCTGCGGTCCCAGTTGCACACGCGGTAGGGCCGGGGCGGCGGGGCCGGACTTGCCAGGAGCTGCTGGGTCATGGAGGCACTTGCAGAGACGCATCTGGGCAGGGACACAGGGATTGGGGTGTCCCGAGTCCCGTCACCGTCCCCCGGCACCGCAGGACTCGGTGGGGAGCAGCACATCCCTCGGGGAGCCAGGAGGTGCCCAAGCCAGGGCGGGCTCCGGTGTCCCCCGTCCTGGGGAGAGTGCTCTCGTGGCACTTACTTGGAGACAGGAGCAGCCAGGCGCTGGCTCAGGGATTTGGCATAATCCATCTTCGCCAGGAGCACGGAGCAGTCTGTGGGGAGAAAGGATTCAGCCCTGGGCAGGGGTGGTCCTGTCCACTCCAGGAGAACTCTTCCCAGCAGCGCTGCTCCCTCCTCTACGCTCCGACACCTTCCCACCAGCACCTCCTGGTCCCGTCTGCTCCGGGAGACCTTCCCACCCACCAGCGCTTCCAGCGCTCAGCTCCGGCCCCGCCGCCTTTACGGGGGCTGGTCCTGCCCTTTGGCCGGCCCCAGGCCAGCAGTGCCCGCCTGGCCAGAGTCCCCTGCCAGGGCAGAGTCCCCTGCCAGGGCAGCATTGCGCAAAGGGACACGCCGGGCTCTGAGTCAGCGGCTGGAGCAAAGGTGAGACAGCGGCACCGGGACAGGATCTTCGGCGGTGACAGCCCTGGGAGCACCCCCAGCCCTGCTGACCCAGGGGTATCTCCAGCCAGGAACCTGCTGGGGGGCTCCAGGGGTATCTCCAGCCAGGAACTTGCTGGGGGGC
>JAWWEU010000020.1:19320306-19341624 GCA_035583155.1 Acropternis orthonyx
TGAGGTTATTTTGGGGCTCCATCACCCGTGGGGTCAGGTCTGAGATTGTTTTGGGGCTCCATCACCCGTGGGGTCAGTTCTGAGGTTATTTTGGGGCTCCATCACCCGTGGGGTCAATTCTGAGGTTATTTTGGGGTTCCATCATCCGTGGGGTCAATTCTGAGGTTATTTTGGGGTTCCATCATCCGTGGGGTCAATTCTGAGGTTATTCTGGGGCTCCGTCACCCGTGGGGTCAATTCTGAGGTTATTTTCGGGCTCCATCATCTGTGGGGTCAGGTCTGAGATTATTTTTGGGGCTCCATCATCTGTGGGGTCAGGTCTGAGGTTATTTTTGGGCTCCGTCACCCGTGGGGTCAATTCTGAGATTGTTTTGGGTCTCCATCACCCGTGGGGTCAGGTCTGAGGTGAGTTGTCTCTTCCCAGAGCTGTAGCAAGAGCAGCAGCCCCAAGGTGTGAATTCTTTCCCCTGCCCTTCCCAAGGTTTGCCTGGAGTCAGGAACAGGGGCACAGTTTAACCAGGACAACTCTTGGCCAAACTGCAGATCCCGTGCCTGAGTGCAGCTAACCCTTGGAATGGGATTATCCCCACATGCTGCAGGATACAGGTGTAGCCGTGCTGGCTTTCTCCTTTCCTGAGGCTCTGATAAGTCAAAATTGGCCTTTGCTGAAGGACGGAGCAGTAGGAAGATCAGGGATGCTGGGAAAACAAACTCCAGCTGCTTTTCCCTTCGTGTTTCCCAGTGTGCCTGACCCAGAGCCCTGGGTAACATTCCCCACTGGCGCTCTGCTGTCAGGCTGAGCTCTCACCATCAGCTCCCTGAAGGTAGTCCTGGAAAGCAGCTCAGTTCGGTGCATTGAAAGCTTCCCTGGCAGCTGCTGAGTTTTCCTGTGCATCCTCCAGGTGGGAGCTCCCTCGGGATGCCAGAGAAATGCGTGTTTTGCTTAATTAGCCCTCTTAATGACCCAAGTTTCCATCAAGGCAGGAGTGGCTCTGTTCTTGTGCTACACAAGTGTTACATGTTGCTCCTTTCCTGGTTCCTGAGGCACTTCATTCCCTTCTCCTCCTGTTGCTGCTGCTCTTCCATGTTTTATCCCCATGGTGGTTCCTGCCCTTCATCTGTGCTTTGCCTCAGCCTTTCCAGGTCTTTGTTCCCCAAATCCTTTGTGCTGCCTTTCTCTGCTCACCTGTCCTGTCAGCACTATTCCCATTCCCTCTCCTCAGCTCCCTCATTGTTCCTGGCTGGACTTAGAACCTGCTCCAGAACTCTTCTGCTCTGCTTTAAGCCCTGGTTTTCATGGATCTGATTCACAGGAACGTTTCCATTTTGCATCGAGCTGTTTCTCTCTTAGGAAGTTAGTTTTATCCTTTTATCCCAAAGATTTCAGCCTGAAGCAAAGAGCTTCCTCCCTTCTCCCTTCCCAAGGCTGTGAGGTCTCTGCTGGAAGGGGCAGAAGTTGGGAACACGCTTGGTTCTTGCCGTATTCCTGGAAATTTTGTAGGATTTAAGTCTGAAACTGGTGGCTCTGTCAAGCTCCAGGTTGTTACAGGTGCTCAGTGCCTTCCTGCTCCACCAGAGGTGCTGGAACCATCAGTTCCCACATCATATCCAAGGATACTGGGTAAAAATTTTTGAGAAAAGCTTTTTATTCACCATATAAAGGCTCAGCCACGGAGGGAGGAATTTAATGAATGGAAATAATAATGCTTCTGGTGAAGTATTTTCTCCTCAGTGGCTGTTCCAAATCCCTCACAACTCACAGCTGTATCCTTTGGGTGCTGCCATCCCTTCCATACTGGTTCCAGTTCATCTGCTCCCAGTTCAGCACCTGCAGCAGCAGGACAGTTAGCTGTACACAGAGCTTAAATTTGGCTTAATTGGAGTTGCTGCTCAAACTCTTAATGAGCTCTAAATGAAAGCAGCGCAGCACAGAGCGATGAGAAGCAGAATCTGAGCCTGCTGCCAGCACCAGGCAGCTTTGAGAGCCACAAATCCAGAAGGAAAGGACCTCCAGGATGATCCATTCCAGCCCTGCAGTTCCTTAATGTCCCAGGTACAGGTCCAAAACCTGGCTGGAATTTCTTCCTTCTGGCTTAGCACTTTTTGGTGCTGTTTAATTAGCAGGAGTGAAGAAGTTGGGCCTCGTCTTGCAAAAAGAGCTGCTCAGAATTCCAGCTCTGACTGCTCTGCCTTTGGCCTTGGACAAAGCCACTGGCAGAAGTGAAAGGTTAAAAATATTATTTAAAATGTGTCCTGGGATTAACTTTCAATATTGAAGTGGAGTTTTAAAAAAGCAACTTAAGTAGCAAAGGGCTTTTCTCTCACTGCCTTTAGAGCTGTGTCAAGGCTTCTTAATCTCAGTGCTGGGCTTTAAGTTAAAAAGTCTGGATATCATTAAGCTTTGGGAAAAAAAAAGAAACTGAAGCAGATGAATTTAAATTTCTGTAGCATCTCCTCAGTTTTCTCCTCCCCTTTTTAAGGAGGGGAAACCTGTAATTTTAAATGTTTCCAGTAAAACTGTGAGACTTCAGCGGGAACAAACTGGACCCTTCGTTGGTGCATCCAGGTCCTTGCAGGTGAGGATGGGCAGGCAGAAGGAGCATCCCTGTTCCACCATGTGCAAGCCACGAAGCACTGATCAGTTAAGGAGCAATTAGTGCTTCATTCCCTAATTGGAAATACTCCAGAGCTCAGGCTGTGAAACTTCGGCTCTGTCTCTTTAGTTGTGTAATTAAAAGCTTCTCTTTCCTGACTCAAAAACAAGAGGAGGAAGGCCCAGATCTCTTGTTTAGGGGATTTCTCCACTTTGTGTTTTGGATCCCAGCGCTGGCAGAGACACAGGGGCAGTCTGGGGGCAGCGAATCCCGAGGGAACAGCTGGAGGGAAAGTCTTGCTCTACCTTTTGGGAACAGCAAGTGCCATCTGGCTCCCACCAGGGAGGATGGTTGGGAATTTTCGCTGCCAAATCCTCACTTATCTTCCCTGAGACCGCGTGACCTGCTTTGAAGAGGCTTTCAGCTCGCTGAGCTGTGCACAGGTGATCCCAGAGACAGGCAAAGACACTTTTGTGGGCTGAAAATGCACCTAATTATTGTGTTTGCTCCAAAACCTCACCGTGGAAAGGCTGGAAATGCAAGGGCTTTGTGAGCCTGGATGACATTCCCGGTGCCATGTGCTGATCCCAGGGAGCTTCAAACACGCAGGAGAGGAATATTTGACACACTTGGGGCAAAGGAAGCCAGTTTTGGAGCAGACAGGGCTGTGCAGCTGCAACCAGAGGCAGCTTTGCCTGAATTCTGAAGATTTTTGTAAAGATAAAAGGCTGCTCATGACAAGTATTATTATATCCCTGGTTCTTGCCTGAGCTAAAGTCAAGCCGCCTTATCTGTGGGCTGGAAGTTAATTTTTTGCTTTTATAACTGGTTTTGAAGTCAGGGAGAAACTGGTTTGGTTTTAAGGCACAAAAAAAAAAAAAAATCCAAGTTTGTGATGAGGGGGTGAAATCTGGGGGTTTCTGCTCTGCCACTTTAATCAGCGTTGCTTAATCTAAAATGCTTCCATGTAGGCCTTTTTCTTGGGGTTTTGTGATATTTGTCTTTATGTGTAACCAAAGGAGAGCAGAAAGCAATAAAAAAGTCCCAAATGAGCAAAAGAACCCGAACAACCCCTTCAAAAAACCCCTTTAAAGCAACTTTCAGGATTTCAGAAAATTTGAGATAATTTGTGATTTGCAGATTGAAAAAGCCTCCTCAAAAAGGCCTTGCAGGATTCCAGAGATTCGGAATCAACTCTGCTTTGCAAGTCAAAAGCCCACCTCAAGCAACCTTACAGGATGCCAGAAATTTGGGATAAATTGTGATTTGCAGATTAAAAAAACCTCAAAAAAATAAAAAAAAAAACCCAAACCAAGCCTTCCAGGATTTTAAAGATTTGGGATAAATTGTGTTTTGCAGCTTATTCTGAGACAGCACTTGGCACACACACTTAAAACTGGAGTTAAACTTGCTGTCCTGGTCCATCATTAGTCAGCCAGTTTTCTTTTTAATTCCCACCTCCCCATTTTTTTCCTGCTGCTGCTGATACCTTTGAACATCTTGGCTTTGCTTTGGTACACATTGAAGCCAGATTTTGGCTCCTTGGTTTTGGGGAACCTTTTCCTGCAGCTTGGAGCAAGGGCCTTTGGAGGCTGGTTGAGCTCTCCCCAAAATAATTTTTGGAATAAGAGGTGATGGAGAGACTTTCAGTGCACCAGGGAGGATGTAAGGCCTGTTGTCAAGGGGAAACTTGCTGGGAATCCAGGGAAATGCACCCCAAAGCCCCCCACTGCTTGGGTTTTGTGAACCCTTTTCACTTGGGCCATCATTTATTGTGTTTCTTATCATTCCTGCTGATGGAAATTAATAGGAAATCATTACAACTGCTGGATGCTCTGGGTTTTTGTAAGAGCTTTAATAGCTGCTGTGGAGGTGAATGTTTTGTCATCATCACCTGAGCTGCTGGGGAGAACATATTTGCTTCCCCCCATCCCTCTGAAGGTCTCGATGTCAAACACAAAATGCATTTGCTTTGCCTAAATGCTTTTTTTTTTTTTTTAATGCTGCTTATTTGCAAGAAATCAGAAAACAAATTTCCTGAGTCTGTGTGCCCCTGACAGCTTTGATATTTCTGGTGGCTCTCCAGGCTGACCTTCGTGTTCACACAAAGTAACTTCTCAGGCACTTGGGCAATTAAAATCCCTGCTCTAAACTCCCTCTTGAAGCCAGTAATTTGTCCGAGGATTTATGAACTCAGCATCAAGCTTTGTGTGCTCAGTAAGGGTGTAATTTGCTTCAGACACATCCTGTTGAACTGCTCAGAGCCTTTGGCACCAGGAGGGAACTGCTGCCTTTAATTTGACTTTGAACTTGCCAAGAAACCAAAACTTGTGAGCAAGAACCAGCTTCAGATGTGCAGAGAAACAAGAGGAGCTGGTAGGAAGCTCAAAATGTGACTTTTCTGCTTCTCTGGGCCCTGCCGATGTTGAGATCACCCTTATGTTTGTCAATCAGCTGGTTGATGTCTGTGCACCTTGGAGGGCTTGAGCAGAGCACAGGCAGATACTGGGGGTGTCTCTGCCCGTGGCAGGGGGTGGAACAGGATGAGCTTGAAGGTCCCTTGTAATCCCATCCTGTGAAATTCCAGCCTCAAGTTCCATTGTACGTGAAGGGTAGCACACTAGTCTGGGACAGTGTTGGAATCAGTTCTTTGGGCAATTTAAACTGTTTCCTTCCTGAAGATGCTGTGAGAAACCCCATGTTCATGAATTCATGGAATCCCAGAATGGTTTGGGTGGGACATTTTCCCCTAGCCCAGGCTGCTCCAAGCCCCGTCCAACCTGGCCTTGGACACTTCCAAGGCTGGGGCAGCCACAGCTTCTCTGCCCAACCTGTGCCAGGGCCCCATCCAACCTGGCTTTTCAGGAATCCAAACAACCTTTTCCTTCTTCAGGAACTCAAACACAGGAGTGCGAGTTCTTCAGGGTGAGCCTTCCGCGCTTTCCCAGCTTGCTCCCCCTAACCAGAGTTGTTTTCCCCCCCTGCAGACCTCTGGGTCCTGATGGACGTTTCCGACAGCCCTGAGCGAAACCCCTGCTCTCCTGAGGAAGAGGACCAGCAGCTTTCCGATGAGGAAGTCCTGAAGGAGAGCGGCTCCGAGCGGGAACTCGATGGGGAGGGCGGGCGAGGCAGCGCCCTGGGCGAGGAGGAGGATGCAGGGAGAGGCCTGAGCCGCGGGGAGGAGGAGAACCACTCGGATGAGGAGGATCGCTTAAGCGAGGCCAAGTCCCAGGAGTCCGACACCAACGAGCAGGGCGTGGGGCTGAAGAGCCCCCGAGCTCGGAAGGGAGAGGAGGAAGACAGGACAAACGACCTCGGAGACGAAGCGTCCTCCGTCACCCGCGAGCTGGACGAGCACGAGCTGGACTACGACGAGGAGGTTCCCGAGGAGCCCAGCGCTGCTGCTGCAGAGGAGGATGGGGAGAAAGCTGCTGGGGAGGATGATGAGGAAGAGGAGAAAGGAGACGATGCCGCTGAAGATGAGAAAAAATCCAGCAGCAAGAGCGATGATGAAAAGGATGGCCAGGATTCTCTCAAGGAGAAGAAGAAAGAAGAAGATGATGGAGAAATTGATGATGGAGAAATTGATGTAAGTAGGAGGTGGGCAGAGTCCCCCAGGGAGAAACATGTGCTCGTGTTTCAGAGCTCTTTCACTCCCAGATTGCAATTCCTCCCTCCTGTGGCAGGAATATCCTTGTTAGCTGTGTCCCAGGTGTGCCAGGGACCTGGAGGTAAGGCCACTCCATGGACCAAGGCCTGGTCCATGTGCTGTCCCAAAGCTTTGCGCCAGATACTGTCAGAGCTATCCCAAATGAGCTTTGTACCCTTTGGATATGAAAGGGCTCCAGTGCTTTAAGAAACTGTTCCATCTCAGCTCCCAGAGGGCTTGGGAATGATGGTGCCAGCAAATCCCTGAGCCCTGGATTGGGTGTCCACGAGCTGTCTCATCGGTTTAGATCGGATGCTCTAGGGTGGCCGTGGTGCTCACATCATCAGGTGTGTGTGGGAGATCCCTGAGCCCGAGCTGTTTGTTGGCATCCGGCATCACCTGGATGTGTGGAAGAGCAATGGAAGGTGCTGGGCTTTCTGGAAAACACCTAACACGTGGTTCAGGGATGTGCAGTCCTGTTTCGCAGTCCTGAGCAAACACAGCTATTCCAAACAATTTAAAAATGGGAGTTAATAACCTTGAGAATTAGGAAAAATATATCTTTATCCATGTTTTTCTTCAGGTGGGAAGCTCTGCAGTGCAGCAGTTGTTTAATGCAGCTTAATACCAGTTTCCCTCTTGCAGGAGGATGAAAACAGGACAAAGTGATTCCAGCAGTAGAGTAAAAACCCCCCCTGTGGGTTCCTGCTCTGGAATTCAGTCCGAACAGTGGGAGTGCAAAGGGAAGTTGCTGGTCCAGAGCACCTGGCTGGCTCTCCATTCCAAAACTGCACCTGCTCAGCTGGACCAGGTTGTGGGAACATCCTGGGGACGGGCAAGGAAGCAGTGGAGTAGGAACGGGGTCACTGGTGGGGCTTCTCAGCTGAGGAAGGGAGGTGGTGTGTCCTTCCAGTCCCCATTCCGGTGTGTCTGACCTGGCCACGTGCTTGGGAAGCTCATGGAGCCTCACTGGATAGACCCTCCTCCCTTTTTAGTGAAGAATCATATTTCGGGTATTTTTTACTCTTAATGGTGCTCTGACAAGTTCAGCTGCTTTAAAGAATGATGGAATTTTCCTTCATTGTGCCCATTCCAGCAGGTGATTCTGTTAAACATGTGTTTTCCAAAGGTTTTGTGTGTTTCTGATTCAGCTAGAAGAAATTCCAGCATGTTATTCAGTGAAAAAGAATTCCTGGAGTCCTGAGTCCATGCCTGCTCCTTGATTAAAATATGAATGCTTTCCTTTAGAGTCGAGGGCATTCCTTACAAAGCAGGAGATGAATCTGTACCCTGGTTTTCATACATTGACTCATAACAGCATTCCCAGCTGCCTGATTCCAAGGAGACCTCACAGAAATAAATACTTCCCCTTTTGTTCCAGACTTCACACAGTTCTTTTGAAAGCAGCAGAGTGGAGCTGGTTATTCCATTCATGGATCTCTGAATGCCATGCCCAGCTTTGGGGATCTCTGCATTTTATCCTGCCTTCAGACTCCTGGCATGGAGGGAGGGAAATATTAATGCCAATTTTAATTGGGATAGAAGTGTGGGCTTTTAAACGCGTTGCCGTTTGGGAGAGCTCTCCCTGCCTGGCTGTCGGGAATGCAGCAGGAGAGGCTGTTAACCCACCTCTCTGTCCATCCTGTGTTTATCTACAGCCAGGTGAAGGGTTTTTCCTCCCTTCCAGCTTCTAAATTGATCGAAGTAGGGAATTTTCCTCATCTCTCCTGCACAGCAAGCTGCTGTTGCTGCCGTGGCCAGGCACAGGGAAGGCCCGTCCGGATCCTCCCTCTCCAGATCTGTTTCAAGGGCTGGAAACAGAGAAATGGAGACAGAGAGAGGGAAGACCTGGGTGTCTTTATCCTAAAAACCTGATTTCCTTCCCTGGTAACTCCCTGATCATTTATACCTTTGCCTTCTGCATCACCAGCTCCTTTTGGCTTTCCAGGTGCAGCCTAACAAAGCCAGGGAAGGTTTTGGTTTTTTCCAGGAGAACAAAGGTAGAGGCTGGTACTTTAAAGTTCCAGCAACTTCTGGAGCTGTTTTGTTATTTCACGCTTGTTCCCTGCGGTTCTTAATCTTGGAACAACCTCCAGCTCCCAGAATTTCTTCCTGGGGCTGCTGTGCCTGGGAGTGATGCAGAGTTTTGTCTGAGCTGCTTCACAACTCCTGTGTGGAGCTGAGGAGTAGAAGGGAAGGTGTGAAGTGGTTGCTGGAGAGGACTGGAAAAATAGGTGTGACTGATCCACAGGTGATTTTGAGTCTTTAATGTACCAGGTAAAATGATGCAGCTTAAAACCTTGGTCTGTGGGACTCAGGATGTCCAGACACCTGAGGGGCTCTGCTCTCAGGCAGCCAGTGTCAGGACAAGGAGAAATGACCTCAGGCTGTGCCAGGGGAGGGGCAGCTCGGACATCAGGAGGAATTTCTTCGTGGAAAGGATGGTCAGGCATTGGAAGGGGCTGCCCAGGGAGGTTTGGAGTGCCCAGCCCTGGAGGTGTCCAAGGAATGACTGGATGAGGCACTGAGTGCTCTGGGCTGGGGCACAAGGTGGGGATCAGGCACAGGTTGGACTCAGTGATCCCAGCCTGGATGATCCTGTGATTCTGTGGCTTTGAAACACCGAAACTCTTGCATCCCCGTGCCCGTAGCAGCACCTGGTGAAGGTGCTCGGGGAGGGGGGGGGGTCTGTTGTAACTTTATATTGCTTTTCTCTTGTGTTTTTGCTCCAGGGTGTGTTTTCAGTGACTGATATTTGACCGTATTGTGAAATGTCAAGTCGCTGCAGAAAACGCACCAGGTGAAATGTCAGCTTGTCTGTCTGTTCCAGGACGATGACTTGGAGGAAGGAGAAGTTAAAGACCCCAATGACAGGAAAGTGAGGCCACGCCCCACCTGCCGGTTCTTCATGAAAGGTAACGGCGCTCTGTGGTGCTGGAGGAAACCAGAGGGCTGCAATGTGTCTTGCTTGGGGTTTTTTACCCATTAAGCTGCTGTTACGTGATGAATTCTGCCCCAGGTGTGTCACCTTCCTGGCCTTTGGTGGCTGAATTTACATAGAGCCACCATGCAAAAAGGGCTTTGCCCTGAGGGTGCTGAGACTGGAGGATGCAAATAAAGGCAAACTTGCAGGTGCTTTTGGAATAGAGTAGAGAGGTTGTGGCTGTCCCATCCCTGCGAGTGTCCAAGGCCTGGTTGGACAGGGTTTGGAGCAGCCTGGTCTGGTGGAAGGTGTCCCTGCTCATGGCCGGGTGTGGAACGGGATAAGCTTTAAGGTCCTTTCCAACCCAGACCATTCCATGATTCTATTTTTTTGTAATTCCCCTTGATAGGCTGTTGCCTGAAGTCTGTGCAACTGTGTGGCGGCTGTCTTAGACCATCCTGCCGTATTTTTTTTAGCATAGAGAGCAGGTTTTGTAAAGCTTTGTTTAAACTTAGTGAAACTCTCCTCTGCTTCCTTCAGCTTCGTCTCAATGTTTGCTCATTTATTTGCTTTTATTGACAACTCATGAAAATCTGAAATGAGCAGAAGGGTGGAGACCAGGGTGGAGTCTCCATTCCTTGCGTCAGTGGCCTGTGCAACCTGGGGGTTTCCGGAGCCGTGGCCATCAGAAATCCCACGTTGGCTTCCTGGATGTCTTCCAGTGCCTGTGCAGGGCATGGACATGTTGGTGCTGCTGCTGGAACAGGGAAGTCCCTGGGCAGGGAGGGCTGTTTGTTCCTGAGGCTTTAACGTGACACGCACCTCGTGGAGCCTGGAATATTTGCCAGGGTCAAAGTTCAGGCCGCAGTATCTGCCCCAGTTGTTGCGCTTTGATTTGACATCAGGTCAGGGAATGCAGCTCCTGCTCAGCCCTCAGGCAGGTGCTGCTCAGGTGGGGATGGGAAGGCATTGGGAATTCTGTCCCTGAGGAGCTCTCCCGTGGCTGTGGCACGAGTGGCTTGCAGAGCTTCATGTGTGGCCAATTTGACATGGGTAACAGGGCCTCCTGTCAGGATAAGGTGTCTCAGCCCCTACGCTTGGTGCTCAGGCATTGCCAGAGGACAGGATTAAATGGAATATTGGGAAGGAATCCTTCCCTGTGAGGGTGGGCAGGTTGTCCAGAGAAGCTGTTGCTGCCCCATCCCTGGAAGTGTCCAAGGCCAGGTTGGACGGGGCTTGGAGCAACCTGGGCTGGTGGGAAGGTGTCCCTGCCCATGGGCAGAGGGTGGCACTGGATGAGCTTTGAGGTCGCTTCCAACCCAAACCATTCCATAATTCTGTGCCTGGCTCTCCAGAGCACTGTTTATTTGGTGCTTTCTTTGCCCTCCGGTTTTCTGGATCAGGTAGAGCTCCCAACTGGAAGTGTTTGACATTAACAGGACTTGAGGAGCTCGTAGGTTTAATTAACAGTGTGTGTCCATGCGCCCCTCTCCTCACCATAAAAAGGCTCTTGTACGTCCATCCTTCTGTGTCTGCACTTATTTCCCCCCTCTGGGAAGGTGGGAGGTGAGGAGTGTTTTTCCTTGTGTGTGAGAACAGGTAAGTCTTAATAAAGTTGGAGAGAAGAACAGTCAAATGTCTCAAATAACATTCCTTGATGGATTTGAAATGGTTGGTGGGGTTTTCAGTGGCTGTGGGGCTGAAGGGGTGCTGGCTGCCAGCAGGCAGGGATCACCAGCTCTGTGTCCCCACAGGTCACTGTACCTGGGGCATGAACTGTCGGTTCATCCACCCCGGCGTCAACGACAAAGGAAACTACTCGCTGATCTCCAAGCCTGAGCCCTTCTCCCCCAACGGAGCCCCTCCCATCGGCCCTCACCCTCTGATGCCAGCCAACCCTTGGGTATGGACTCCTTTTCTGTGGACTTATGGCTTCTGCACCACCTGCCCCATCCCTGCAAGTGTCCAAAGCCGGGTTGGACGGCACTCGGAGCATCCTGGTCTAGTGGAAGGTGTCCCTTCCGTGGCAGGGAGTGGAACAGGATGAGCTTTAAGGTCCCTTCCAACCCACATCATTCTGTGATTCTTGTAATTTTGTGATGTTTCTCTTGCTCTAGAGAAGTGAATATCTTATTTTGAGCTGTGTGATTTTTAAAAGGTGGTATTGGAGTTGCTTTTAGAGGGGAATAATTTTCCATGTGTTGCCCAGCTTGCCTCCTGCTGAGGCATCTCTGGAGTATCTGGAGATCCTCTGAGGTAACTTTGCAAAGGCTGACTTTGCTACTTAAAAGTAACTCAAGTTGTGTGTCCTTCCTCTGCTCGCCTTTCTGACAGGGAGGGCCAGTGGTTGATGAAATCTTGCCTCCACCTCCTCCAGACCCTCCAACAGAAAGTGCCTGGGAGAGAGGACTCCGGCACGCTAAAGAGGTAACTGTTTTCCTCAGGGAGCTGCTGTCTCCAAAATCCACGGGCCTGTTTGGGGACAGGATGCTGGAAGAGCTCTTTTTGGAGCATGAGTGTCTTGCTGTTTCCCTCCTCCTTTTGCCTTTTCATCCATTAATTATGTTTTGTTATATATCACAGTTGTTAGACAGCCAAGAGGAGCTGATACTGAGGTTTGGGGATTTTTATATTTAAAAAATACAGGGAATTTGTGGCCTTGAAGTCAGGCCTTTCCCAAAGCAAAGCTTGTTTCTCTGTGTCTGATCTCTGCAGACATGGGCTCAGCAGGGGTGAAACTCCTGTTTCCTGCTGTTCTGAGCTCATGGAACAGTGAATGACACTTTCTATATCAAGAAGAATCCAGTATCCTGCACATTCTGAGTCTCAGGCAGAAGCAGGTGCTTTATTTGGGCAGGATCCACCCAAGTGAAGGGTGTTTAATGTTGCGGTTTGTGCCTCAGAAACCTTCTCTCTTTACACTGTTTTTGTTATGACAGGTATTAAAAAAAGCAACTATGAGGAAAGAACAGGAGCCTGACTTTGAGGAGAAGAGGTTCACTGTGACTATTGGAGAAGACGAGCGGGAATTTGACAAGGAAAACGAGTTTTTCCGTGACTGGAATTATCGCATCACCAGAGACGTCCGAGATCCAGCGTAAGGCTCAGTCTTGGTTTGGCTCCAGGAATAGATGGGTGGGGTTGCAGTGCAGTTAAGGCAGGCTTTGTTAATCTGTTCCTCCAAATGGCAGGGATGCTCACCTCGGAAAGTGGGAACAGCTTCCATAAAGCGGGATGGACCGAGGTTAAAATCCTGAGCTGGCTCTGCTCACTCCAGTTCAACCCCCCCTTCCTTCCCAGTGCTCTTCAGACCTTCCTGCCTTCAGTCTCTTGGCATTCTGCTCCCTCATGGACACTGTCCACTTCTGCTTTGCCTGCCTCACACCAGTGCATTCTTCTGACTGGTTTTCTTCATTTTTTTCCTTCTCCCAACCATGAGAATTTTCAGATTTTTAAAGCTGAGGCTGCAGAGTTGGAGTGTGTTCAGTGTCCAAGGGCTGCAGGTTGGGGGTTTCTTTGCAAGGCCATTGGTGCAGCAGCTGGTCTGAAACATCTGAACTGGTCCCACATAGACTGGGCACTAAGATACTGGTCAGAAAACAAAGCTGGTACCAGACCAAAACAAACAGCTAAATTTAAGTGCTTAGGTGATTGTTTTTTTAAGGAGATAAAATGTTGGAGACTCAGCTCTGGGAACTTGCTTAGTAGTTCTTGAGCCAAGAAAAGGAATGGGAAGAGAATTTTTGAGAGGGGCTTGTATTCTGCAGGAGTACAAGTGAATCTGTCTCTCCTTGCTCCTGCATCCTCTGTTCTTCCTACCTTTGGATTACGGATTATGGAAACATTTCCACTCACAGAGTGTTTGCAAGGCTTGGTTCTATTTTAGAGTGAATGAATTGCTAAAGAACTCTGGAAAGGAGTAAGGAGTAGGTTAAGCTTTTATTCCATAGTCCCCAATTTGCTCTGGAGTGCCATTCCTTTCCCTGTTCTAAAGAAAAACCTCAGTTCTACAGCCTGAAACAAAAGAATTTTAAGAATTATTAATATTTTCCTGGGTTGAAATAGCTCTTGGTTTTCTGCTCCTCTGAGAGGGCTTTGAGTGGCACTGGGATTTATCCTCAGTGCTCTGGGGGTTGTGCAAACACTGTCTTTGTTTGATGACTGTCTGTGAAAACCAGCAGCAGCATCACTGGTGGGGCAATTGTGTTAAGCACAGGACTGGCGTTCCTATAGTGAAAAATAAAATACATGTATCCAGTGTTAAACAAAATCATCAGACAACTGGAATTCCTGAATATTCAAGGACCCATAAGCAGACTGTGGCAACAAAATGCCTTCATTTTGTGTAAAGGCAAAAGTCAGGAAGCTGTTGCTGCTGCAAATTCTAGAAAAGGGTGATTTTTCTCATACACACACAATTTACTGCACACTGAGACACCTTGCACTGGAGGTGCAGCTGGGATGTGGAGAAATGCTTTCAGGAATGTCTTGTGACATACGGAGTTGTCTAAATAGTTCATGAATCCCTTTTTCTTTTTTGAATAACTATAGGGAAGTGGACATCAAAGAAAACATTAACTATGGGTAAGCAGGTCTTTGATTCCAGTACTGTTGCAACTGTAAGAAAATAATTCCTTTTCCTTCTTCCGTTGCGCTTCCTAAAACTTCCGAGGCCACAGAGCCCTGTCCCAACTGTGCTGGGCAGGACGTTGGATGGGATTATTTTGGGGGCGATACCAATTATTTTCTAAGGCTTTAAGCACTGGATTACCTAAACACACAGCAGTGATCCTTTTTTCAATTCATGGAAACTCCACAGATATTACAGGAGGGGAAAATTCGGGTTTGAGGTTGTGTCAAAAAGTAGAGTTTCCTTCTTGGCATGGCTGGAGATTTTTTGCGTCTCTTTGAACACCTGATGTCACTGAATCCAGACTGTTTTCTGGTTGGCATCAGGAGTTTGTTGCTGAGTTAAGCATCCATAGTCAAGGTTCCCTGGTTGTCTTTCCCTTGGCTTTTGCTTCAGTCAAAAAAGGAACTTCTAAACCATTTTAAATCACTGAAGGAAACACAGGTACCTCTTGACTCACAGGGCAGCACTTAACTCTTAACCTGGATTAGGTTATTTGGCACATTTCAAAATGCAAAAAAGGGCCTTTTATTCCTTTTGCTCATAAATCAGAGTCTCATTTGGATAATCTGGAATTTGGGAGCACTTGCTTGATAATTTTAGCTCTGCCACTAACTCCTCTGTGGCCCTGGAAGTTTCTTGTTCCCTGTACCCACCTCCCCATCTTTACAGTGATATTTGCACTCCACGTGGTTGGATGTTGTTGAGTTTGAGAATTCAGAAAGTCAAATAATATTAATAGAAATCAACTGGAGGAAGCAGATTTATGGAGGATGGGTTCTAAATCCTTTTCCTCCATGAAAGTTATAAATTTGGCAGCTGAGCAGTATGTGCCACGTGCTCACCAGTCCACTGGTGTGTTGGAGGGCCACCACTGGACAATATCAGCTGGAGAAGTGGCTGCCTTCATTCCATGGAGTAATTCCAGGTGTAGGGACAGAGTGTTGCTGCCCTGCCCCCAAAGCTCCACTTCTCCCAGTGGACAGCTCAGCAACAGCTCGTGTCCCGTACTGGTGGCACTGGGATGCACCCATCACTCCAGTGGCAGGGAAGGAGGAGATCCCCATCCCTTCCACTCCTGAGGGTGCTTGGGATTAGCTGTGGGTGCATGGAGAGAAAACCCGGCTCTCAATCGATGAGGCAAAACACGTCCTGTTCCCTTTGCAGCCGTTGGAAGTGGCTATAAAAAGCAGTTTCTGTGTTTTTCCCACATTGATTTGAAGGCTGAATTTGGTTCTTTTTTTGGTGTTTATCGAGAAAGGGGTGTGCTTTTCTCTGATAAGCTTCACTTTAAAAAGACTGTCTGGTTGGGATGTGTAGAAAATAAACCTCTGTAGGGCCATGCTCCCTTGAACGTGTTTTTTCTTGTCACAGTGACTAAGACCTGACCTAGAGCTCGTAGTTTACAGTGACAAGGTGACTCTTCCCTCTCTAACATTCCCTGTTTTTCATTGTAGGCTTGATCCCTATTCAGATCCCTATTATGACTATGAAATAGAGCGGTTCTGGCGTGGTGGGCAGTATGAGAATTTCAGGGTTCAGTACACGGACCCCGATCCGTACCGTAACTACAGAGTAAGTAAGAGAACTCCCCTTCCCGCTCTCCTTCCCTCCCTCTTCCAGGTTCTGCTGCTCCTTGTTGTGTTTCCAGTGCAGTGGGTGAAACAGGACTCTTTAAGGTGCTTCATCTTGCAAGTAGTTAAGTCTTGACTTAATTACAGCACAGAGCACAGTGCAGGGGAAGGGACGGCTGGATGTTCTGTCCAGCATCATGAAGGTGAAAGCAATGCTCCAGACTTGGGAATGAATGGCTGGAAAGTCATGGTGGAAAAGGACCCAGAGGTGCTGACTGACAGCAGCTGAACATGGGCCCAGAAGGCTGATGGCACCTGATTTGTACCAGCTGTAGTGTGGCCACAGGACCAGGGTAGTGACTGTCCCCCTGTGCTGGGCACTGGTGAGGCCAAACCTGGAATTCCGGGATCAGTCTCGGCCCCTCAACCCAAGGCAGACATTGAGAGGCTGGAGCATGTCCAGGGAAGGGAACAGAGCTGGAGAAGGGTCTGGAGCAGCAGGAGCAGCTGAGGGAGCTGGGAGGGCTCATCCTGGAGGAAAGGAGGCTCAGGGGGGACCTTCCTGCTCTTTGCATCATCCTGATGGGCGGGCCGGGGGGGGCGGCGAGTCGGGCTCTGCTCCCAGGGAACAGGGACAGGAGGAGAGGGAATGGCCTCAGGTTGTGCCAGGCAGGATTTGAGTTACATATTAGGGAATTTTTTTTCATGGAAAGGGTTGTCCAGCCCTGGCACAGACTGGCCAGGACAGTAGTGGGATCCCCATCCCTGGAAGTGTTAAAATTTAAGGGTGTGGATGTGGCACCTGGGGCCATGGTCAGTGGTGACCGTGGTGGTGGTGCCAGGCTGATGGTTGGACTTGTTGATCTCAAAGGTCTTTTCCAACCTCAAGAGTTCCATGTGTGAGATGGGAAGGTGGTTCCTCCTCAAGGTACCAGGCAGCTGTCAGTGCCTGCAGCCACATCTGCAGCCATTCTTGGACATTTGGGAGAGGGAGGGAGTTTCCAGGAAATAACCTGGCTGAGGAACAGTTTGCTTGTTAATTCTTGGGAATGGTGGAACCGATTAGATTTGGGCAGGTGTGCTCTGTGTACCCACAGAGGCCCTGGCGTGACCGTCCACTGCTGGGGGAGCTGCATGTCAGGGATTGAGTCGGGGAAGCACCAGCCGGGTGCTAAAATTCCAGGTGCTGTTGGTTGGTGTTGCACCAGGAGGAGAACTGAATGAAAGCAAGGCTCTTGAACTCCTTTCTGTCCTCTTCCTCTTGCCCTCATGCAAACTTTGTGCCTCTGCAGTAGTGGCCAGAATAATCAGCCCTGCTCAGTGGGGAGGTTTTCAGTGGTTTTCATCAAATCCTTTAAGAGCTGGTTTTCCTTTTGCAGTAAAACCTCGTTGTTGTGCCGAAACAGGGGCTGTGGTTGCACGTGGTGCTCCGCCAATTACTTTTGTGGTGCTTGTTTGTAAAGTTAATGAGCTTGTTTTAAAAATGATTAGCAGTGAAAGACTTGTAAACATCAATACGTTTATTTAATAAGCTTAATACGCCAAATTAATCTGACTGTTGCCTTTGAAAATTGCAGCCGTGACGGATACAATGTGGTGTTGTGTTTCTGTCCAGGTTTCTGCCTGCTCAGCAAGCAGAGATGGCCAGCACGCTGCAGATTATTGATCCCCAGATTCTTTGTATCCAGATTAATTGATCCCAGTCCTTTGCTCTGACACCGATGGAGGGTAAACTTACCGCCTGCTTTGCTGGGAGATGTTTCCACGGCATCACGAGGATTTCTCTCTCTCTTTTTTTCAAAGGAAAGAGAGCGGGAACGGGAAAGGGAAAGAGAGAACAGGCAACGGGAAAGGGAGCGGGAGAGGGAGCGCGAGCGGGAACGGGAGCGGCGCCAGCGGGAGCGCGAGCGGGAACGGGAGCGGGAGCGCGACAAGGAGCGGCAGCGGCGGAAAGAAGAGTGGGAGCGGGAGAGAGAACGAGTGAAGAGAGATGAGAAGGACAGACAGCACAGGGACCGGGACAGGGAGCGAGACCGGGACAGGGACCGGGAGCGGGACAAGGACAAGGACAAATCAAAGCCCCGGTCCCCGCTGCTGCCGAGGTAAGTGTGTGCTGGGACTCGGGGTCGCAGTTTGAGGTGATGGTGTAGCTGATCCCCTGCTGTTTGTAACTGCTGAGGAGAGTAGTTACTTGAGCCTTGTGGCCACTAAGTGGAGCTCAAACATCAGCGAGAGCTGAGTGGGCAGAACCTGCCTCTGAAAGGAGTGTCTGTCCGCTGCCGTGGGGGGGATGGAGGTGGTCGGCTCATCCCCTTCCCTCGAGCCTGGAGGAGGTTTTGGGAGGCTGAGGGATTTCTGCGGATTGTGGTGACTACCTCTGAGGCCTTGACAAACGTCTGTGCCAAGAGCCACGGCTGGGTTTGTGGGCAGCAAAAGTACCTGGAGCCTTAAGTACAGCTCCCAAAAGAAAAGGTAAAGGGGCTGCGTGCCTGGAGATAAGTTTGTGCTCGGTGGAACTGCAGTGTGGAGTCAGGCCTGTTGCCCCTGTGTGCCCATTTTTACTGAAAATCCTGGTTCTGAGCTGTGTGACAGAGAAAATGGAACAAGACAGACTGAAAGTCCAGGAATATGATTCCTGTTTTGCTTCTCTGGCAATTATCCAAGTACCTATGTATGTGGAATATTTATTTGTGAAGCACCGTATAAACATCCCAGCTGAATGTGGAACTTGTCTGACAGGAAGTTCTATTTTCACAACCTCTTTTGGTTCAGAATCATAGAAAAGCATCAGATTTCTTGCTGGGGGCCATCTTGGATGGGGTTTGGAGCAACCTGGTCTAGTGGGAGGTGTCCCTGCCCATGGCAGAGGGGTGGAATGAGATGATCATTAAGGTCCTTCCGAACCCAAACCATTCCATGATTCTGTGACCTGCAGGAAAACTGGTTTGCAGTTTCTTGGGAAGAGTGGCAGGTGGAGTCTTCCAACAGCATGTCGAGGAACATTTGGACACACCGGTGTGTGCTGGGGCAAAGAGGGATGCGGGGAAACTGTTTCCCAAGACATATTGGAGCTTCTCCTTCTGCCTGATGTCTGTGGTGTTTCTCCCCACTGGAGGAAGGGGTGAAACACGGTGAGCAGGAGGAGCAGTTGGCTCTAATGAAGAGCAAGGCTAAGAGCGCCAGGGATGAGGTGCCATAATGGAATTGTGTGGTTTCAGGGCTTAGTCGTGAATCTGACCTGGAATTTTGACTTGCATTACTAGAAGGAAAGCTGGTTTCTGACCACCACCCTCTTTTCCAAGAGGAAGTCACAGTTTCAAAACAGTTTGAAGGTATCTCTGGAGCAGTAGCAGTGCCAGAGCAGTTATAGGAATCCATCTAATTACACGCTACGTTTAATTACAATCTTCACTTACAACCACGATTTGTGCACTTTAATTACCA
Source organism: Acropternis orthonyx (assembly GCA_035583155.1). NCBI lineage: Eukaryota > Metazoa > Chordata > Aves > Passeriformes > Rhinocryptidae > Acropternis > Acropternis orthonyx. Next base: position 19,339,121 of record JAWWEU010000020.1, read on the forward strand.
CATTGGCTGTGGGTTTGTGCTCTCCTTGGGCTGGTGATGGGACAGATCTCGCTGTCCAGCACCATGTGATGGGGATGATGTCAATGAAAGTGACATCAGCTGGTTGGCAGCTCCAGGTGTGAGTCATGAACAGTCACTGTGACCGTGACCGTGACCGGGATCGCTGCGCCCAAGGCTGAGCTCTCCTTCCCTTGGCACTCGGGGAGTCATTGGGCAGGGCCTTGTGTGGGAGAGTTGGAGCTCTTGGTGCTGCCCAAGGGGTGCTGGGTAGGAGCAGTGGCTGCTCTCACCAGTCTTGGATCCGTCTCACTCCATGAAACCATGTGTGTGTCCAGAGATGGGATTTACGGTGTTCGTGGTGTCTTTTGGGGATACAGGTTCCCTGCTTCCCTCTGGAACAAGGGAGCCATGGACGCCTCTTGGATCTCCAAAACAGGCTCCTTAAGATGAATCTTTGTAATTTTAAAATGGTCTTTGACGCACCTCTTTGGTTTTTTTGGTTTCAGTGTGCTGTGGAGAGGGACTTTGCAAAGGGCATGGACTGATAGGACAAGGGGGATTGGCCTTAAGCTGAAGGAATGCAGGGATATAGGGGATATTGGGAAGGAATCCTTCCCTGTGAGTGTGGGGAAGCCCTGGCACAGGTTGCCCAGAGAAGCTGTGGCTTCCCCATCCCTGGAAGTGTCCAAGGCCAGGTTGGAAGGGACTTGGAGCAATGTGGAATAGGTGAAGGTGTTCCTGTGGCAGAGAACGGGACTGAATGATCTTTAACATCCCTTCCAACCCAAACCGTTCCTCTATTCTGTTCTTTCCAGAAGCAGATCATAGGGAATCTACTGCTGGAAGTGGCTCAGCCTTGTCCTGTAAGGCAGGCCCTGGTGGCTGTAGGGCCAGGCAGAGGGACAGCAAGCAGTGCCTGCTCCTGCCTTCATTTGTGCAGGGCTGGTGACAGGAAGCTCTTGGAATTTTTGGGTTGAACGAGGAGTTAGTTCTGAGCAGAAAGCTTTAAAATCTCCGTAAAAATCTTTGGCCAGCACCTTCAGGGGAGGGTGGAATTAGTAGGATTACTTATCAGTAACCCCAAAAGCCCTGTGTTGTTGAAGGCAGCTGTCCAAGTTCTCCTAATCACGGGATCATGGAATCCCAGACTGAGGGACCTTAAACCTCATCTCATTCCGCCCCCCATGATAGGACTTCGGTTCCCGTGGCTGACACCCACGTCACCAAGACCCCTTTCTCCAGCACTGCAGGCGTGGGGGTGTCTGTGGAGCAAAGCAACCTGCAGAAACAAGTCTGGGAGCAGCTTTTAACAAAGCCAAAGCACAATTGCACCTTCTCCCTCGGAGAGCACATCCCTCCTGCAGCCCGTGGCGTTTCCCGGGAGCCTGTGGCGTGTCCCGGCTCGGGGCTGTGCGTGCTGTCCCACCAGAGCCTCAGTGACAGGCTCCCGACTTCCTCGTGGCAGTGCAGCGGTTCGAGCAGTCTCACCTTTTCCCCACATACCTCCGGAGGGGCAGGCTGGGGATTGAGCAGCTCCCGAGTTTGTTCAGCGTGTGAAACGCCTGTGATCGCTCCGCGCTTCCTGGGAAAAGCAGGATGCACGGCTGTGCCACAGCACTCACCTCTGCCGCTATTTATAGACTCCGGGCTTTCCCTAATTGCTGGATCCCGGCTTTTGGCAGGTCCGGCCTTCCCAGGCGTCACAGGGACTGGCTGGGGCTGCAGGTGCCCGTTAACATTCCTGCCAATTCCAGAGCCCACGCGGCTCATTAACGAGCTGGGGAGGTTGGAAAACTGCTCCACAGAGGTTGGAAAACTGCTCCAAAGATGTGGAAAACTCCTCCACGGAGGTTGTGTAAGCAGCAAGGAGCTTTGCCAAAGGCAGAGCTGAGGATGTCAGTAATCACAGGTGGATGCCGGTCGGTCTGTCGGCGTAGGAGCTCCCTGGGGTAGAGGCTGGAGGAAGGAACAAACCATGACCTACAGAATGGAGGGGAGGAGAGAAAAAACAAACAGCAAATAGCCAGGAACATGGAAACCAATTCCCTTTCCACTGAAAGCAAGAAGGTTTAAGCTGATCTCTAAACAACAGCAGTTTAAGCTGATAATGTGAAGAAGCCAGAGGATTTCCTGGCACTGCTGATTCCTGGGGATGAGGAGGGTTAAAATTTAACCAAGGTTTAAACGTGATGGACTCAGGGACAAGTGTTTCTCTTTGAGTCTTTGAGAAGAAGAGGCTTCAATGGGATTGTCACATGTGGATTGGCCTTTTTGGAGGGAATTCCAAAAATTACCTTCCAGTACCTGAAGGGAGCTCACAAAAAAGGTGGAGAGGAACTTTCTACAGGAGCATGGAGTGACAGGACAAGGGGGAATGGCTTCAGACTAAAAGAGTAGGCTTAGAGTGGATATTAGGAAGGAATTGTTCCTGGGAGGGTGGGCAGGCCCTGGCACAGGGTGCCCAGAGAAGCTGTGGCTGCCCCATCCCTGGGAGTGTCCCAGGC
>JAWWEU010000020.1:19341680-19370085 GCA_035583155.1 Acropternis orthonyx
GTGTCCCAGGCCAGGTTGGATGGGGCTTGGGGCAACATGGGCTGGTGGGAGGTGTCCCTGCCCATGGCAGGGGGTGGGATGAGATGAGCTTTAAGGTCCCTTCCCACCCAAACCATTCCATGATCCTGTGAATGTGCAATTTCTGCTTTATGCTTTGGGTTGGTTATTTTTTTCCCCAAGATGAGCATTCCAAGAATTTCCTAATCTGAGGTTGCAATGCTGGTAAAACTGTTCCTCCCTCTCCTCCTCCTCCTCTTCCTTCCTCAGGCATCGAACACTTAAACAAGCCAGGACACTTTATGATCAATTAGAGGGATAACTTGGCTGTCTGTCCTCCTGCTCCCCATTTCCAGAACAAGTTCTGATGCCCCAGGCTTGGCCTGATTTTTGCTGAGTGCAAAATTCCTTCTTTCGCTCTCTCTGTGTTGCCAGTGGAGCTCCATGTTGTGCAAAGCATTTCAGGGATAAAGAATGAAATATGTTCTCTGAAGAAACCTAGAGAGGTGCAAGATGTTCTGACCCTTAGCTGGGAGCAAAGGCCCGACACAGAGAAATAATTCATTTTAATCCTTCCATTATTGCCATAGGCCTTTATCCCACTGGCATCCAAGCGAATCTGGTTGTTCCAGGAGGACATGAAGCAACACGGTGGTGTGGGACCTGCTGGTGGTTGTACTCCCAAAGCACTGAGGGGTTGGTTCATTCCCAAGGGGAAGCAGAGGGGCAGACACTGAGCTCTTCTCTGTGGTGAATAGTTGGAGCTGTGCAAGGGGAGGGTTAGGTGGGATCTCAGGGAAAGTTTGGTCAGGGCCCGTGACTGAATATGGATATGGACCCCAAATTCCGTGGAGCACCAGTGCCAGGTAGGATGAGGAGGAGGAGGAGGAGGAGGCTGTTGTCCTCGGAGGTGTTCCCAGGAGGTGACGGCAGCTCAGGAGCTGCCAGAAGGAGCAGTGTCCTGATGACCCATCCTGTGATTATCACACACACAACACTTTTTGGGAAGGAAGTTCCTCAAATCCTGTTAATGGAGAGCACTTAGGCAGCCATTAAAAATAAAAATAACCCCTGCAAGTGGGGACACAGAAAACTGAAAGCAAAGTCAGAAAGGGCAGGTGATAAATCCTTGTAAAACCCTTCCAGCAAGGAGCGTTTCTTCCCGGCTTCTGTTGAGGTGTCACCTGGATGGTGAGGTGCTGCAGCCCCTGGGATGAAAGGGTACGTGATCCTGTGGCCACACTCACCCTCGTGTTATTTTTCCAAGCTGGTTCAAGTTGACTTTGTTAATCTGTGGGCTGAGCACGTTAATGAGCAGGATAACCCAGAGTCTGAAATCAATGAGTGCAGGTTATCCAGGGCTAGCAAACCAGAAAGCGTTGGAACGAGGTTGATTAGATAAAGGAGTGGCAAACAGAAGGGAATGCAAATGGAGTGATTCATGGCTCTCTGTGTGTGTGGATCACAAACCAACTGAACTCGTTGTTTTGGAAGAATCTCTATTTCTGAGTGTTCCTGGGTCGTTGTCGTCTCTTCCCACAGGAGTGATCTCTCTGAGCTGCCGGCTGGATCTGCCCCCTACTTTTTGGGTCTAGAGGCTTTGTACCTCTAGCATCTGTACCTCAAACACAGCTTGGTTTTTTGGTGGGTTTAATGGTGGCATCTCATCCCAGTGCCCAAAGATGGTGTGGTAGGATGGTGGATTTTGAATTCTCTTAGTTTCTCCTTTTCTTAAATTCTTTGTTCTTTCCCTCCTGTCCTGCCACAGGAGGAAGAGCAGGTAGGACAGTTCCCATTTGTCTTGCAGGGTAGACAACTGTGTGCTCTTCCAGGTTTGAGCTGGGCATTGCTAAGACCTTGGAATGCTCTGATTTAGTCTCATATCCATCAGAAGTCATGGAGAGGGGAAGAACAGCCTCCATCAGGAGGCTCTCCAAGTGTCTGCACCTCCCCTGGGTGGCTTCTTGGAGTGCAGTGACTTAAGGGAAGCAAATGGCCCTGGGCTGGAATAAGGTTCATCTGCTCCAGCTGGAGCTGGACCTCTGCTCCTGCACATTCCAGGTTTCCCACACAGCAATGCCCAGAGGAGGATTTCCCTTCTCCCCACGGACAGAATGTGCCCTGTGCTGCTCCAGGGTTCTTCAGGCTCACAGTCCAGTGCCCTGCGTGGAAACACTGCTGCGATAAACGTGATAATAACTTGTTTACATCCCTGGGTTTTGTGGTGCAGCTGGAACCTGGTTAGACAGCTTTGCTCTCATTTCTGCTCCCAGTTCTTTGGGGAGTTAATGATAAGAACAGCTCTGCTCTGGAGCCAGGCTGGGAAAGCTGGGAGCATTCACCTGGAGAAGGGAAGGCTCCAGGGAGACCTGAGAGCCCCTTCCAGTGCCTAAAGGGACTCCAAGAGAGCTGGAGAGGGACTGGGGACAAGGGCCTGAAGTGACAGGACAAGGGGGAATGGCTTCCCAGTGCCAGAGGGCAGGGATAGAGGGGATATTGGGAAGGAATTCTTCCCTGGCACAGGTTGCCCAGAGAAGCTGTGGCTGCTCCATCCCTGAAAGAGTCCAAGGCCAGGTTGGATGGGGCTTGGAGCAACCTGGGCTGGTGGAAGGTGTCCCTGCCCATGGCAGGGGGTGGAATTGGAGCTGGATGATCTTTAAGGTCCCTTCCAACCCAAACTATTCCATGATTCCATGGTAACAGACTCTCCGTGAACAAAGCAAATCTTTCCGAGTTCTCCACAAAACATTCCCACAGACTGGAGTTTCTCTCAGTCCTTAACGGCTCTTGAGGTGCTGCCTCTGCTCCCACAGTAAAAGACAAGGGTTTCGTAACCCTCAGTGGAGATGAAGGACTTTTGAGTGACTCAGATGTGGATCTCAAGGAATGTGTTTTACTTTGGCATTTCAGAGCTGGAGTTCCTGGGAGATCTCCCACACTGGATTTTATTAAAAACTGGCAAAGTCCAGGGCAGGATCTCAGGGCAGGATCTCTGCATGCTGGTGCCTCTCTCATTTACAGGAGGCTCTTGAGGCATCAAATGCTCAGCCCTTAGGGTAGATCACATCTCTGATAGGTTTATCTCCCTGCTGTGATGATTTCATCATGAAGGTTCAGATGGTATCTCCACTCTTTAATTTCCAAGCCTCTCCCCATCAGGCTTTGAAGAAATCCTTCCTTTTATTTTTTATCCCCCTTTTTTTTTTCACCTGACTGATAACTCAGCTTTAGATGGAAACAGCTTGAGAAAATCCTACTTTTTGCTAATATTTCACCGAGATCAACAAGCAGCAACTCCAAGGTCCAGCATTTCCCATCGGAGACACACGTAGGTGGATTTTGGGAGCTGTTGCCCTTCTGCTTTTTGCCGAGACAGGAAAAATTCCAGTGTGCTTGCACCCTGCCGGAATTTATTTTGCAGCAATTACAGGTCTCTTCACAACTGCCTTGGCACATGGCTCCAGTCATTCCTCGAGTCCACTTCCTCTGGAAAATTCCACTGCCACTGAAGGAAAACTCGGCGCTGACGCAATCCCAGCTTTCCTGCGAGGAACTCAAAGGCTTTTAAGTCACGGCTGGACTTTCCTTTGCGGAGCAGACGGAGCTGTGAGCGTGGCTGGAGGAGCAGCCCCGGAGCCAGGCTGATGTCACCGCTGGCCCGGGTGCCAAGGCTGGCATTCCCTGTGGGAGCGCAGACTGCCCTGCGGGAAGGACACACTGAAGCGCTTTCCCCAGGAAGCTTGTTTTCCCCTCTGAGATTAGCAATGCCTCAGCAGCCTTTGCACGATACACGGGGGGGAGCAGCAGGAGCTGTGCGGCTCTGCTGTGCCCCCTCCAAATCCCTGCTGGATTCAGGGATTCCGTGGGAGCCGGAGCGCGGGCGGTCGGGAGCGGCTGAGCCGCGCCGGGGCTGTGCTGCCAGCTGGAGCTGCCTCTGGTCCTCCTCTCCCTGCCAAAGCCACGTTCAGCTTCAGTTCTCCTCTTGATTGCTGCCATCAAATTCCAGCCAAAGAGGCATCAATGTGCTCCATCTGGAATATAAAGCTTTTAGTTATTTTAAGGGTAAAATGGGCATTGGAAGGAGTGATTTGTGCAGCCCTTGCTGGTGCCTGGGTGATCCTTGGGGCTCTTGGAGGAAATGAAGGTGCTTTTGCCCAGTGTCATGTCTCTTATTCCCTCTAATTTATTTTTTTAAACCTCGTGGCATAGACTTATATTGTGGTTTAACCCCCCCAGGCAAAACCCGCACAACTAATTAAGGAGTGAATTCTGAAATACTGGATCTGTTTCCTAAAAATGGCATTTGGTGAAAAGGGAGACTGGGATTAACATGTGGATTTTTTTGCCAGCCGCTCTCTGTGCTGAAGCGTGTGAGGTTTGCCTGCAGGCTGGGAAGCTGCTGAGGATGAGGGTGAACTCCTGAGGTGATCCCATGGCTCATTATCCCAGCACCTTCTCTCCTCCATGGCTCAGCTCCTGCAGCTGGTCAGACCTTGCCACGGGCTGGTTGGACTCACTGACCCAGCAGCAAACCATTCCCATTATTTCATGTATTGAATTAAGGAGTTGGGAGCTCCAACAAGCACCAGATCCAGCGCAAAACAGGAAGGAAAAATGACCTGTTCGTGAGAGTGAAAGTGAGGAGAACACCTCCCCCTTCCCATCTCCCAGCCGTGTCTTCAGTGGAACTCACACAGGCTGTGATTGGGATGCTCCTCCTGGCAGTGGCTCCAGCTCACTTGCAGCTCTGCCTCCTGAATTCCATTGGAGAAGTGGAGCCAAGCAGCAGCAGCTGCCAGTCCCTCATTTTAGGCTGAAGGAGTTTCTTTGGTGATGCCACACGTTGGGAACTCGGGCAGCTCTTGAGGAAAGGCTTTGAAAATGTCCTGACAGAGCACCATCTTCTTTGTCTGGAGCACGTTCAGCGCTGAGTCAAAAAGCCAAGCACATCCCAAAATGAGGCTTTCTTGTTGTGGTTTTCCTTGGGAAAAAAACCTTTCCTCCAGAAAGTGACTTCATCCAGGGAGAATTGCATCAAACCAGGTAATAGGTGCAAGTAATGAGGTTTGCTCTCAGAGTCAGCTTTGCTCTAAGCTGTGGAGCTCAGCCTCAGTTGTTCCCACGTGGAGTTGGAGCTGAGCTCCAGCTCCCTGGATGAGCTGCTGGATGTGAGTGTGAGTTGGTTTTTTGGGAGAGAGTAAGTTTTGTAGGAGGTTTTCCTTTCTGAAAAAGTGTTGCAGGAGAAAGTTAAGCCTGAAAAGGGGCAAGGTCATTCATTAGTTAAGAGATTCATGGAATATCCTGAGTGGGGAAGGACCCGCAGGGATCATGAAATCCAACTTCTGGCCCTGCACAGGCACCCCAACAATCCCACCCCATCCCTGTCCTGTTATCCAAACACCCCTGGAGCTCTGGCAGCCTCGGGGCCGTGCCCACTGCCCTGGGGAGCCTGTTCAGCGCCCACCACCCTCTGGGGGAAGGACTTTTTCCTGAGATCCCACCTAACCCTGCCCTCACACAGCTGTTGGCTTTCACAAGCCTTGAACACTGCAGGAAAAGCTTCTCAGGAGGTTTTACCCAGGTCTTGAGATGGATGATGCCTCTCTGCCCTCCTGTGCCAGCAGAAAATCCCCCCCTGCATTTCCCAAAGCACACAGACTTGCAGTCCCTCAGGAAGGGAGGTTGGATCAGGATATTAGAGCATTACCCATGACCATCCTCACATGGTTTTCTCCTCATCCTCCCTTTCTTCCTGCTTGATCCAAGATGTTTCCAGCTGGTTTTTTTCTTCCTTCTCCGCATTTGTTGCTCTGAGGATATTCCAAAGGTCAGGATGGTTTCAGAGTGAGTTTGCAAACAGCTGCTGGAAGGAGACCTTGACCCCAGCTATGACTCTGTAGTGTTATCGGGGTAGAAATAATAAGTCCAGTGTGCCTCAGCCCCACATTCAGGGTTATGGTCTTCCTCCAAGATCAAATACTGATGGAGTTGTAGCTGTAACTCAGCAAACTGGACCATCCCACTGCAAATATCATGTGCTGAGTTAAATTGTGTTGGAGCAGTGCTGGAAAGGGTGAGGATGGAATGAATAATGCTGAGCCATAGCCCTGCCTGGGACTCCCTTACCAGGCAGTTTTGTGTGTTCCATGTAATCATCCTCTTCTGGAGCTGGAATGACATTTGTGGGAAAGGTGGATGTGAAAGAAGAGTTTCTCCTCATGTAAGTTTCTGAATATACTGAGGAGATGGGGGACAAAGAGTAAAATTGCTTTTATATCAGGAAAGATAAGGAAGGAGTCGGATGCTGGTTTTTAGGTCAGCATATCCAGGTTCTGGATTCAGGAGGAGTTACACTGCCAGCAAGGAGGGGATGAGGCTCCTGGGTGACTAGTGAAGCCTTCAAAGGGCTGAGCAGGCTGCTAACAAAGAGCTTTAATTATCCTGTTGTCTGTTGAAGTGTTGAGGCAGGAAACAGAGTCCCTGGAATTATTAGAAAACTTGGAGGAGGCTTTTTTATCTCAAAAGGCAGAGGAAGTTGGGTGGGGAGTGGTTGCTTCAGTCCTGTGACTAATGGGGTGGTACTGGCTGAACCCAGCCATGGAAGGGGCCTTTCCTCCCCCAAATTCTCAGAGAGTTAATTATTTGGAGAAAAGGAACAAACATCACTGTCCTGGTAATTTGATGAGTGCAACAGGCTTCATAAAGCTTGAATGCAGCACATACTTTGCCCAAAACCCCAGGGAGAAGGTCAGAGGCAGGTGATTGAGGAGCTTGGGTGCAGGTTAGAGTGAGGGCAAGGAAAAATTCCAGGTTAAATCACCCAGAGATAAGAGAGGTAATAAAGTCTGGGCCTGAAACAACTCATCCTGGAGAGCTTAAGGAAGTGTCTGGTGCAGGTGCTGAAAAGTTGGCCCTGAATTATTTTCAGGGCGTTGGAGAGGGGGGGAAACATGGAGAAGCAAAAAAGGGGAAATGGGAGTAGGACCCTTAAAAGGGAAGGGAGGAATTGGCGGGTGTCCGGCCTGACTGCTCACATCCTCATGGTTACCACCAGCGTGTTTGGTGGTGTTTATAAGCACCTGGAGAATAATCCAGGATAAATCAGCCATGATGAGCTGCTTTATGCTCAGATGAGGAGGGAACTGTTCCCTTGGGAAGGGTGAGAACAGGCCTCTGTGTCTTGGCCTGTGACACAGCCCCACATGATGTCCTGATAAGGGAATTGCAGGAGAATAATTGTGGCTGAATGTCTTCTGAGTGACTCTTCTCTCCATTGCACCAGCGGCTGCCTGCCAGGGCTGGGGTGCTCCATCTCTGCAGGGAGAACCAGGTTTCCCACTCTCTTCTCTCTTACTTGTGTCCATTCCTTGGAGACCCAAAGCAGAAATTGAAATCAGCTGGGAGGTCACTGCTTGGTCAGTGTGACAAAGAGGTTCATAAAACTGCAGGTTTGCAGACACTGGTTTGCAAATTGTTCTAATGCTTTATCACCCCAAAGTGATGCTGGACATCCGTGGTGGACAATTAAGAGCTGATACTGCTGTAAAGGACGAATTTCTGGGGTGTTTTCATGGCCCTGCATAGCTCTTTATACATTTTATGATATTTATAATTTCTGGTATCTTTTCCTGGCCCCTGTGTACCTTCCCCTATAAACCCCCTGCCAAAAGCCCAGCTGCCTGACTTCTCTTTGCTCTCCAGCCGCCAGCCCGAGGCACCAAAGAAGGACAAGGAGTCCTCGGCGCTGGGCACGGCGCAGTCGAAGCGGGCGGACGAGTGGAAGGACCCCTGGCGCCGATCCAAGTCCCCCAAAAAGAAGCTGGGCGTGTCCGTGTCCCCCAGCCGCGCCCGCAGGCGCCGGAAAACCTCGGCTTCCTCGGCTTCTGCCTCCGGCTCCTCCAGGTGAGCGGCGGGGAGAGCCCGGCACATCCCGTAGCGTGGCCAGGGACGGGGCCTGGCTTGTCTGGGGGCACGGGAGGCGTTGGGGTGTTTGGCACATGTTGCCCGGGAAGGTTGTGGACTCCCCATCCATGGAAGTGTCCCAAGGCCAAGTTGGACGGCAGCCTGGGCTAGCAGAAGGTGTCCCTGCCCGTGGCAGGGGGTGGAACTGGATGGGATCCTCAAGGTCCTTTCCAACCCAACCCGTTCCATGATTTTATGTTCGGGAAAGCAGTTCAAGACGTGCTGTTCAGTAACACCAATGGGTGGGTAGTGAGATGGAATCCAGAGGGGACAGGGAAAACTGGGGGAGCTGTGCTGTGACCTGTTGAAGATTAGGACAAAGCAAGTCAAGTCCTTGGAAAAACCACTTTTCAGGTCAGTTAGACGTGGGTGCAGGCTGGGTGGTTAGTAACTCACCTAGAGGAAAAATACCTTAATCAGAGCAGAAAGAGCGGGAAGCTGTAAAAATTGCAGCCTGGTCACTCCAGGAGGGATGAGATGAGCCCACTCCAGTAGGAGCATGTTGAGGTTTCTGGGAAAAACTGGGGTTGTGGAGGCTCGACAGAGCTTGGAGGATGGAGTGGAGCTTGGAAGCCAACAGGTGTAAAATAAGATTAAAACTGCCTTTCGGAAAGAAACTCCCTGGATCTGTTTTCTCTGAATGCTTGAACCTGAAGCTGTTGAAAAAAGGGGGAAAAGTATCCCAGAAGAATGAGGAACATGCTGACTTGGAGATAGGGATCTAAAAGCCAAAGCCCTCCTGAAGCAGATTTTTCTTGCTGGGATCACTGCACCCGAGGTTTTTCTGTTTTCCCTGACCTGTCAGGAGATTGTGTGGTGAAAAGGCATAAAAATGTGTGGAAATAGTTCCCAAAAGAATGGAAAATCAATAACTAAAGGAAGAGAGGCTTATTTAAGGGTGCAAAGAGGGTTGGAACAGCAGGATCCTTCCTTAATGCAAAGGGGGAGCTGAGGAGAGGCTGCAATCCTGCCAGGTCACCGAGGAGAAGGCTCCAAGCTTTTGGAACAGAACTTGGGAAGAACACACTTGGAGCCTCAAGACTCAGAGGACTTTTTGAGAGGTGCTAAATTTTAATATTTCTGTTTCAGATCCTCTTCTCGTTCATCCACCTATTCTGGTTCAGGCTCCTCACGGTCTCGCTCCAGGTCATCTTCCTACAGCTCTTACTCCAGTCGCTCCTCGAGACACAGCTCTTTCTCAGGCAGCAGGTCCAGGTAATGGCTCCTGGGATTTGGAACCAATGGAAAAGTGGTTTCTGAATGCTTCCTAACAGCTCCTTTTTGCTGCTACTTAAAAGCAAGTAACCAGCTCTTGAAAAATAATCCATTCAAAGCGCTTCCCTGAGCGAGGGGAACACGAGGCAGGATGCCAGTGTGGATGTTGGATGAAGGAGATCCATCAGCCACCCCCTCCTCTCCCCAGTGCTCCCACCCACGAGCACAGTGCTGTTGTGGCTTGACTCTTTCCCATGCCTCTGGTAAATTAACATTCCCATCATTTGCATTTTATGATTGGAACAAGTTCACCAGCATCTCTTTTCTATGGCACTGGAATTTCTATTCCAAGAGGCAAATCACATTTCTTTATTAAAGCAGGTGTCTTGTGATAATCCTGACACTTCAAAGCAGCAATTCAGTGTTCCATGCTGATTAAAAAGAGGGATGTTTATTCCTCTGCAACTTCCTTTCCCCTGCAGACAGTTTCCCAAGTCTGGAACACACATAGTAGGAGAACTGGCTCCCTGGATAGGCACCTCTTCAGAGCTGAAATCACCCAGTGGATCACAGGAGACCTGCTTTCTCCTGGGAAGGGCTCAGGTGGGAGCTGATCTCATCTGGGGAGCAGATTCCAGGCTCTGCTCCTTGCAGGACAGTGCCAGGTGTTGGTGACCCACTTGGGCCTCTCCCTGGAGGTAAGAGAGCGAGGAACACCCTGGTTCCTAACTGTTCTCCAAAAGGCCTGTCATCCAGGTGCCTGGCTTTCTGAGACACTGGAATGCAACAGAGGGACTTCCAGTCTTGGCAGCGGGATGAATCACCTGAGCACATGTTGTGTCCTGCCAGTGGCTCAGCCCAAGTCTGTCCTGGGCTTAGGAAACAGCTCTTGCCCTTTGAGATGCACCACATAATTTTTCTCCTTGTGTTCCAGAAATTACAGATAAATGCTAGATTTAGGTGTGTTTTTTGTGTCTTTCTCCCGAGGCTTTTGGGGTTTTGCTTCTGTTTAAAGGATGAGCTGCACTAGGAGTTGCAGGGCACAGAGCAGCTTGAGGCAATTCACGCTGAACTTGCAAGTCAAAATGCTACTTATTTTCCTTTAGACATATTCTCCCTAAGGAGAGAATACAGAGGGCATGGAGACAGCCCGGGTGCTGGTGTGAAATACTTGGGAGTGCCTCTCTTCCAACTGATTCTATTTTTCCCTTTTGTTTCTGCTTTTACAACTGTCTGAAGTTAAATTTTGTTAAACAGAGTCCAAATATAAAAGGAGGATAAGCTCAGGACTAGTTCCCTGGGGAGAAAGGAGTGGTGTCTAAGTGCACTGAGAGCCAGGAAAACCTCCTGCAGTCCCAGAGACTGAGCTGAGCAATGTCTTTTCCTTCCTAGGTCACGGTCCTTCTCATCTTCTCCCTCTCCTTCTCCAACACCATCTCCACACAAGCCACTGGCGAAGGCCAAAGGAGACTTGTTGCCACCTCCTGGGAAAGGGTAAGGCTTCTTCTCCCTCTGGATGCTCCAGTGCAGAGAGCCCAGAAAGGAGCCTAATCCCACAGTCAGACCGCTCTGACCTTCAGTGGCCTCAAGCTGAAGGAGGGGCAGGGTTAGGTGGGATACTGGGAGGAAATCCTTCCCTTGTGAGGGTGGGCAGGCCCTGGCACAGGGTGCCCAGAGAAGCTGTGGCTGCCCCATCCCTGGGAGTGTCCAAGGCCAGGCTGGACGGGGCTTGGAGCAACCTGGGCTGGTGGAAGGTGTCCCTGCCCATGGCAGGGGATGGAACAAGATGAGCTTTCAGGTCCCTTCCAACCCAAACCATGCTGGGATTCTACAGCCTGGTTGGCAGTTGAAGGAAGAGGTGAAAGATGCAAAATAGAACCTGCATAGAAAAGTGTTGAGGCTTGGCCTGTTTAACTAAATGGTGGCATTTTAACTTACTAAATACCAGTTAAACTGTACAAGTATCCTTAAATAGTACATGTATATATGAGTGTTCAAACACATGCCTGATTTCTTGCCTAAACTGTGTCTGCTGAGATACAGGAGCCCATGAAAGTTCCATTCAGTGCTGTGGCTTTGGTTAATGCACAGCCTTAGAATAAAGAAATGGTTCAGCTTCATCAACTTTTAGCCCTGGAATACAAATGAAAACAGGACTATGAATGTGTTCTTGGCACATTCTGACAGTGCTCCTGCTCTTTTAAATTCCTGAAATTGCTGTTTCACAAACTGTACAACAGTAAATTACGGATACACCGGAGGGTGACACAACACTGTAGTGATGTCACCTCTCTTAAGGTGACCTGCAAAGGAGTGACACCATGGGAATCCCCCTGAATTCTCCAGAATATGGGACAATCCCCTTTGCCACACATTTTGTACGTTATTAACCTGTTATTGTGGGTTCAGCCCTCGGAGGCCTCACTCGGCACCTGCAGTGATGTCTCTGCACCCTCCCAGTGCTCCTCTGTTGCTGGTTTGGTAACACCACAGCACTAGGAGAGGGATTATTTTCACTGGATAACGAGGCATGTGCTTAATCCTGTGTTCTGCAGGGAATAAATGCAGATACTGAGCACAAGAGGAGGATTGAACAGTGTCTGTGAGCAGAACGTCCTCCTCCCTGACTGATCAGTGCTGGGATGGACCGGTGCCTAAAGGGAGCCGGAGAGGGACTTTGGACAAGGGCCTGGAGGGCCAGGACAAGGGGGAATGGCTTCCCGTTGCCAGAGGGCAGGGATAGGTGGGATATTGAGAAGGAATCCTTCCCCGTGAAGGTGGGCAGGCCCTGGCACAGGTTTCCCAGAGAAGCTGTGGCTGCCCCATCCCTGGAAATGTCCAAGGGCAGGTTGGACGGGGGCTTGGAGCAACCTGGGCTGGTGGAAGGTGTCCCTGCCCGTGGCAGGGGGTGGCACTGGATGATCTTTTAGGTCCCTTCCAACCCAAACCATTCCATGGTCATATATTGAGCAGTATCCAGCTGTCAGAGTGCTCTGAGCCCCAAACTGAGCAGCACTGAAGAGCCAGAGTGATTCCCAACTCATGTGGCGGGTGCTAAATAACACAGTGGTGTTCCCATTCGCTTTTCCACAGGGAAATACGATCCAAGGGGTATTTGCTCACACAGGCTCTTCTGCACCCTCCTGATGTGTGTGATGGAGTGAAAAAGAGAATTTTTGCATTAACTGTGTGCATTTAATTCTGAAGCCTGACTGGCAGGTTTTAAGTAGGTGTATGTGTTTGGGAGAAAAACACATGAAGTCAGATGGATAAGGAACAACATTTCCACACAGTCTACTTCAGGAGTTAATTTACAAGTCAAGTATCTCCCAGATTGCCTATTTTATAGTAGTTTGTCTCTGGAAAGGTGAATTGAATATGGGAAACAAATCTCTTCAGGGAAATCTGTGTTGTTGAGTGTTCTGGTGAAACAGCCAAGTATGTGTTTCTACAGGAATCACACCTAGGCCAGGTTGGACGGGGCTTGGAGCAACCTGGTCTAGTGGAAGGTGTCCCTGCAAATGGCAGGGGGTGGAATGAGATGAATTTTAGGGTCCATCCCCACCCAAACCATTCCATGATTCCATAGTCTATATAACATTAGTCAGCAACAAACCTGAGCACATCTCGTCGCTCCTGAGAACGTCTGTGGTCTGTGCCCAACTGACTCTGATCACACCTGAAAATTGTCATTTTTACAGTGACAAATCTGTGAAGAAACTCGCTGCCCTTCCAGTCCCTCAGCCACTCAACAAAATTACAACAGCTGCTCCAGAGCCAGCCAAGCCAGGGGATAATCGGGAGGCGAGGAGGAAGGAACGTCAGACACGGACTCCGCCCAGGAGGTAAGAGAGCTGCGGGCGGAGTGAGCCTTGATCTCCTGGGAGATACAGCAGGTGCTGCCTTCTCCTCCAGAGTACCACCAGGCCTCTCAGCACTCAAGGAGAATCCATCTCCTGGGGCAGGGAGGAAACGGGGAGAGAGGGAAGGAGTTGGGGGTGGGCGAGTGTTCACCACAGTGAGTGGCTCCTGTCCCTGGAGGCAGGTGGGGGATGAAGTAGGTGGAGTGCATGAATTGTGTCAAAATCAGGGCTTGGAGTGGGGAATAAAGGCATTTTTCAGGGCTGCTGGTTGTGGAGGGAAAAGGTGTGTTTGGTCAGAGATGGATCCGGCAGGATGGTGTGGGGTTTGGAGCCTGTTTACTGCACACCCCATGCAGGAGCATTCCTGTGTGGTCCCAGGAGCATCCAGCAGGTCCACAGGAGGAGAGGAGGGGAAACTCCACTGCTTTCACTGTCCCAGTATTCACATCTTGCTGGCTCCCTGCCCCGCTTTCCCTTCTTGCCTTCACCCTGTGTGACTCCAGTATTCCAAGTGACTTGTTCTGTCTGTGTTTTACCTGGTTTTGTTGCTTTTTTTTCTCCTTCCTTTGCATTTGAAAGGAGAGAGGCTTCTCATGGCTTTCAAACAAGGAGCACTTGCCTGTATTTAAATATATTTATCAGGCTTAATCCGTTGTACTGTATTAAAAATGTTACAGGATAAATGCAGGCAGCATTCCCTGGTTTTGGAGGGACAGGAATCACCTGAGCACGGCTGGAACTCCTCCTGCATCCTGCTGACATTAGAAACTGTGAAATAGCAGGGTGGTATCTCTGTGTCTGGCCTATGGGAACAGCAGTTTGGTGTGCAAGAAAGGCCTTCCCTAGAAATGCCCATTTTGTGGGCACACGGGGAGCCTGGGAATGTTTCATGCCTGCAGTAAGGCATATGTGGTTTTCTTGGATCATGGGAGATGTCTGAAGGTGGCTCTGTTTTCCACCAAGGCTTTTGGAAGCATCCAAAGTCAGTTGTTAATTGTCCATGGGATTGTATCTCCTGCTTCCTCCCAGAAGCTGAGGGAAAGGCCTGGGCTGTGCAGTGCTGTCTCAGCTGGTGAAAACTGGTGCTGGCAGTTTCTTTTCCCTAGAAACTCTGTCGGTCCTAGTTTCAGTTTCTCTTACTTTAGTTAATGATTAATAATCATCTCAGATTTTTAGCCACCTTCTCTTACTCTTCATTCCAGTCTTGGAGTTCCAGGGTGGTTTTTTTCATGCTTATCCCCAGTCTCCAAATGGCAAAACAGCTCTATTTGTGTTACCCTGGTGCTCTCTCTAGTCCCAAAAATGTGTAGGGTTATTTGTAGAGCCTGAAATGCAAGCTAGTCCCACTGCATTACACAGTTAGCAATTCTAATTTGTAGGAAGCTGTCCTGGCATAGAGTGAATTTTCTTCTTAGTGCCTGGAGTGTTTTGGATTTAGAATAACATTGATAATACGTGCATGTTTTGGTTGTTGCTCAGTAGCTTACCCTGAGTCAAGGACTTTTGAGTTTCCCATGCTCAGGAGGGAGGGAGCATGGCCAGGACAGCTGACCCAAACTGGCCACAGGGATATTCCACACCACAGAACAACATTCCCCAGGGTGTAAACTGGGGGAGGTGGCTGGAAGGGGCCAGTGGCTGCCCAGGGCATCGGTCAGGGGGTGCATCACTTGTTTCTCGTGGGTTTTTCCTCCCTCTCTCTCTGCCTTTTCCTTACAATTACTGTTGTGTGAGGGTGTTGTTTGCTGTCCTGCAGGAGGACCATCAGTGGCAGCATCAGTGGCAGTGCCAGCAGCTACAGCGGCTCCAGCTCCCGATCCAGGTCCTTGTCTCGGTCTCTCTCCAGATCTCATTCCAGATCATCCTCTGCCTCAGTCTCCCACTCCCCATCCGGGTCCAGGAAATCCAGGTACAGCCTCAATCCTTCGTTACCTTTATTTAATTAGAAGAGATTGTGACTGTTCTTCACTGGTGTGGTTTCTTGCAGAGGAAACTCTGCAGCTTCTTCCAGTAGCAGAAGGTACAGGAGGGAGGTGGGATAAGGTTGGTTTTGTGTTACAAATCCCAAGCCCTGAGTTGTGACAGGAGCGCAGTGTTGGAGAGGGACTTTTCACAAGGGCATGGACTGAGAGAACAGAGGAGAATGGCCTTAAACTGAAGGAGGGCAGGATTAGATGGATATTGGGCAGAAATCCCTCCCTGTGAGGGTGGGCAGGCCCTGGCACAGGGTGCCCAGAGAAGCTGTGGCTGCCCCTGGATCCCTGGGAGTGTCCAAGGCCAGGCTGGATGGGGTTTGGAGCAGCCTGGGCTGGTGGGAGGTGTCCCTGCCTGTGGATGACCTTTAGGGTCCCTTCCCACCCAAACCATTCTGTAATTCTGTATTTTCCTTGTGGTTTATTCAAGGAAATTACCTTGTCATGTGTGCCCAACTGCCCATTTAACTTAAATTGCTACCAAAACATCTCCTTATGGCCAGGGTGATCCCACATCCTAATTAATTTACAAGTAAACAGTTTCAGGCTATGGGGCTTTGCTCTCTTAAACCTCTCCTACGTCCTACCTGTGCATGTCCTTGGGGAAGATGCTTGGCCTGCAGGAGAGGCAGGTCAGAGTATCCCTAAAAGGCCCAGCTAATGATATTTTCCTTTGCTGGCAAAGTTGCATGGCCAGTTCCCTTTGTGTTTATCCCCAAGTGAGCAGTTGTAAGGCTGTTAGTCTGTGGGATGTGGAAACAGCAAACTCCCTCCAGCAAAGAGTCATGAAATAAACCTCTTTCAAGTCATTCAGTCACGTTTTTACGTCTGTTCACACACAGGAGTCCTTGAAAGCCCACAGGCACGGCCTCGAAACTCAGCACTTCCCTGGGACACAGGTTTAAGAGTAGACCTGTAGTGCACAACTAGTGGGCTAAGCAGGATTTGGTTCTGAGCAGCTCTAGTTCACATCCCTGAACCCTGTGGGACTCCGAGCTTCAACATCCGCGTTATTTTACGGAAATCCAAACTTGTTTACCACATGCTTGTCACATTCATCAGCTCAGGGGTGATGCAAGAGGTTCAGAGAGCCAGGCACGGGTGGGAAAATGAACACAGGAGTTGCTTGTGTGGCTCTGGGCCTGCGGGTGCTGCTCCTCCAGGGGTGTGGGGAAGGGGGAAATGGAGGAAATACGCTGTGTGCCCAAACCAGCTCTGCTGTGACATCGCTGTAGCCTGGAGAAGGTGTTTCTGGCTCATCCTGTCACCATTGCAACAGCCCATGTGACCTCTCAGAACTCAGCTCCACCATGGTTTGGTTGGATCTCCGGAAAAGGTCCTTCCCCCAGAGGGTGGTGGGCACTGAGCAGGCTCCCCAGGGCAGGGGGCACGGCCCCGAGGCTGCCAGAGCTCCAGGAGGGTTTGGACAACGGGACAGGGATGGGGTGGGATTGTTGGAGCGCGTAGGGCTGGGGATTGGACTGGATGATCCTTGTGGGTCCTTTTCAACTTAACATGTTCCACGAGTCAGTGATGCCAGCAGGTACAGACTGCAGTTCGTAGCAGGGTTGGTCTGTGCTGGAGCTGCCACAGCCTGTTGAGTTATCCCAATCCAACTTCCAGTCAGGGAGCCTGGATCTTGCTGGCAGGGCAGGTTGGTGTGACCTGTGGAACAGGCTGGAGAGGCTGCCTGAATATTCACGGAGTTAACGTACACCTGGAATGGTTTGGGTTGGAAGGGACCTTAGAGCTCATCTAATCCAACCCCCTGCCATGGGCAGGGACACTTTCCGCTATCCCAGGTTGCTCCAACCCTGTCCAGCCTGGCCTTGAACACTTCCAAGGATAGCTGTCTTGGAGGCATCCTCTGTGTCGTGACAGGAAGTGTTTGCCAGCCCCAGGAACCCTGCCAGGGAACCCTTGCCCTGAGCTGCAACACTGACCTGTGCCAGCACACCCTGCTTTCAATCCTTGTTTCCCGGGCAAACAGCGACCTGTTTACGTGATTACCTTAATCCTGTTTGTAAATAAACGTTACTTTCTAAGTGTACATCTGACATGTTTGGGAATTTTCATCTCACCAGCACCCCAGGACACACAGCCTTTGTTCCTGCTCCTTGGCTGCCTTGGAGCTTCCTGACATCCAGCCAGGGGAATGGAAAAAGGCCTCGTGGCTGCCTGGTTTGCTGTTGCTTTCTTGAGCTGCCGGTTCTTTGCAGGTCCCTGAGCGTGAGCAGCGTTTCCTCCGTGTCCAGTGCCTCGTCCAGCAGCAGCTCCGTGCGCAGCGCCGACTCCGAGGACATGTACGCGGACCTGGCCAGCCCCGTGTCCTCGGCCAGCTCCCGCTCCCCCACCCCCGCCCAGCAGAAGAAAGGTAGAGGCACCTTGCTTTGCTGTTTTTTTCCTCTGTGGAGTCCTGGGAAAAGAAGGGACCAGCAATGATCCAGGCACAGCTTGCTTGGGAATGCTGTGGGGTTAGGAAAGCCATTGAGCAGAAACCAGGGGAGCCCAGAGGCTTCAGCTGGGGAGGGTGAGGCCTGTGTAGCAAATTGACATTCATGTCCTTCCATTCCTGTGCCTCTGGCTGTCTCTTGCCTTTTACGTCCCGGAGAGTTCTGCCTCTCTCTTATTCTCTTTCACCCTTGGAAGGTGATGAAAATCTGGACAGCTCCAGTATCGTGTTGCTCTTTCTCTGTTGTTTTTAGACCGTAGCAGAGTTGCAGCAAAAGCCTTTTGTTCTTTGTGTTTTGTGTTCCTCTCTGTGGAAATTCTGGTTTCCTGAATCCTTTAACCTGGGGCCCACGTGCTGTGCTAACTGGTGTTGGCTTTTCCAGTCCCGGGGTCAGCATCCTCTTGCCCTGCCCTCCAAAGGATTCAATCCTAAGTCACTACATCTGCTCTCTGGCTTCCACAGGCAAGTCAAAAAAAGAAGACAGTGCTAAAGAGGAGAAGCGGAAACGGGACGTGCCTGCCCAGCTCCTGAAATCAGCCAAGCCCGCCCCGGGCAGCAAATCCCAGCAGCTGCTCCAGGGCCAGCAGCCCTCGGCCCCCCAGTCACAGCAGGGCGGCTTCAGCGGGCACAAGGAGATCAAACTGACGCTCCTGAACAAGGTGAGGGGGGGGCGGGTGGCCGTGGCTCCCTCCTCGCAGGGATCCCGGCAGTGGGTGGGAGGGATACGGGGCGGGAAGGGGAGCTCCAGGCTCCGTGCTGGTGGGATGAGCTCAGCCGGGTAGGTCTGGAGCTGGATTGGAGGGCGGCAGACAGAACCAGTCTGGCAGCAACACACCCTTGTGGTGGCTTCAGTTTGGGACTGTGTTGGCGGCTTCCCTGGGGCGCATTCCTGCCGCAGCTTCAAGGGCTCTTCCCGCTTGCTCGAAGGCTGCAGCCGGAGTCCCACCCGGGCCGGGGCCGTTCCCGCTGGGAGCGTGCTCCCGGCACGCTTCCGAGCGCGCTCTCCTCCCACTGCAGCCAGCTGCTGACAAGTCACTCCCTGAGTCAGGAGGGTGACAGTGTGCCCACCTGGCTCTTCCCCCTTTGCCACCCATCCCGGTGCCCCGGTTTGGAGCCTGCGGCGGCGATTGCAATCCGGAGCACGTGGGAGAGTTGGGCCTGGTGGGGCTTTGTGCCGGGGCAGGGTGTTGGCCCCGCTCACGTGGGCAGGTTCCTGTTTTTGAAGCGTTAAGATTTTGCTCTGACAGCCCAAATTCCCCGGGCAGTCTGAGCCTGCACATTTCTCTACTTCCCCCTGTGGCTCTGACGTGGGGCGGCTTTATCGCGGCCAGGAAGCAGCTCCGGAGGGAGGAGTGTGCAATGACACATGACTGCCAGCACCCCCAGAGCCTGCAAGCAGGCACAGCTCCACATGCTTCCTCGACATCTGCTATCCTTGGTGCTGCTGGAAAAAACGTCCCAAAAAGCTTTCTATTCAGAAAACGGCACAGGGTTAACCCCCAGTGCAAGGGGGTGTTGCTGTTGGCTTGTGGTGGTTGGGAATTACGTGGATCCAGGGGTGGTTGGGACTGGTGTGTGGAAAGAGGTTAGTGGGAGAGGTGGTTGCATGAGCCAGGCAGCATCTCAGGGAGGTGATGGCTCCCTGGAGGGAAGTGGCTGCTCAGCCCCGTTGTGTGTTCTGATTCCATTTCAGGCAGCTGACAAAGGAAGTAGGAAGAGATACGAGCCAGCGGACAAGGACAGGCCAACCTCTCCTCCAGCCAAACGGGCCAACGTGTCCCCTGACAGAGGTGAGACATCAGCCATCCCAGTGCTCCTGGCCTGGCTGGGTTCCTGCTCCAGGTTCCTGCTCTGCACTCCAGGCGCTGCTCGGGTGACAAATGTCCCGTGAAAGCCTCTGCTCCAAGAATTCCAGTAACCAGGAAGATTAATTACAGTCACGTGTCCTTCCAAAACCTCAGAGTGTGTGATTGCCGCCAGATAACGGGGCCGTGCTGACCATCCTGCTGCAAAACCACAGCAGAGGGGAGGCCCTGGGGTGGGTGAGGTCAGACCAAACCTGGCCTTGCCGTGTTATTGTGTCCGTGTAAGTCCTCTCCAAAAAAAAATAATAGCCCCTTTGCTTTGAAGACACAAAGTGCTCACCTCCACATCCATCCCTCCACAGCCTCCTGCTCGCTCCTTGGATGTGGCTGTGGAAATCAGGGGAGGTTTAGATTGGATATTGGGGAAAGGTTTTTTTTCATGGAAAGGGTTGTCAAGCATTGGCATGGGCTGCCCAGAGCAGTGGTGGAGTCCCCATCCCTGGAAGTGTTCAAAAAATGTGTGGATGTGGCACTTTTGGGGCCATGGTTAGTGGTGGACATGGTAGTGGTGCTCAGTTAATGATCTTAAAGGTCTTTTCCAGTCATAACCATTCCATGATTCTAAGTCATAGGAGTTTCCCTTACTGCATCCTGGATTCTTTGCCTTGGATTCCAGTGCATCCTAATGGATCTTACCCTGACAGACAGGCTTGTGGCGGTGCTTAGAAAGGGAGCGCGGGCTGCCAAGGCTCCAGGATGGATGGGTGCAATAACTGCCTGCATCACCCATCCTGTGAAATGAGATGATTTCCCCACTTGCAGGTGACACAACCAGCTCTGCCCTGGATGTTTAGAAAGACTCAGGCTTTCCAAGTGTTCTCCCAGGCCTTGAGTCCTCACCAGAGGCAGCAACACCTCGGAAAACCCAGCTGGTGATCCGAAGAGAGGGACCTCAGTGCCACATTCCAGCCCGTGCCGTCGCTGCCAGCAAGGAAAGCAGGGTGGGGGGAGCTGGCAGCCAGAGGTGGCTGGTTGTGACGTCGGAGCCAGCGCTGCCACGTGATGTTGTTTTCCCTGGTGGCTCAGCTGTAGGTGGATCTTGTTGACTCTGGGCCCCAGCCAGCAAGAATTTGTGTGCTAATAACCTGGTTGCATTCGACTCCTGCAAAGGCAGCGTGGAAGGGACTGGGTGAGGTTGAAGTTCACTGGGGTCTAGTTCACAGCTGCTGCTGAGTTGCAGAGGAGTGAAGGGGCCAACCCAGCTTCTTTTGTAAATATAAACATAGATGTATTTCTGTACATTTTCTTGTCTGGGTGTTATAAAGCGATTTTTAAGGTATAGCAAGTCATAGAATCATGGAATGGTTTGGGTTGGAAGGGATCTTAAAGCTCACCTCATCCCACCCCCTGCCACGAGCAGGGACACCTCCCACTAGCCCAGGCTGCTCCAAGCCCTGTCCAACCTGGCCTTGGACACTTCCAGGGATGAGGAGTCCAAGCCCTGAAGCCTCAAATCCCAGGGGCAAACATACCTTGGCTGAGTTGGGACTGAGCCCCTTGGTGTCCCACCACCAGACTGGTCAGTGGTGTCCTGAGTCTGTCTCACCTGGGTCTGTGGTGTCCAGAGCTTGTGCTGTCACAGCGTCCATCCTCAGGAGCAGAGGGATGCCCTGGCACTCACAGGTGCTGCTGCCACGAGGGACTGAGCACCTTTACAGGACCCCAGGGAGCTTCCCAACATCCCTGAGTCCAGGGCACCATGTGCTGGACCAACACGGGGGTGATGGTGCCTGAAGGGTGGTCCTGCTCCAAAAGCAGCAGAGCTGCCCTCACCTGTCCCTCTTGAGCCAGTACATCCTGTGACCTGGCCAGTGCAGAGCCAGCAGGTTTGCATGCCAAAAATGCCATGGAGGAACCTTATTCCAGCAGCTGGAGGATGAGGAGAGGCCGGTGCCTTCCCCACAGCTGGTGGTGTGTACAGGGGACTGTGGGCCACAGCCCTCACAGGCTTCTCTGCTCCCTCGGAAGCAGGGGAGGTTCTTTTCCTGGTTGCCGCTGGACTTGGCCTGTCTTTGGCATGATACAGTGCTGGGAGGGTTCAGCAGGTTGGGGACTGACCTGTGCCTTGGTGACAAGCAGGAATATCTCCCCTGTCTGTTCCTCTCCCGACAGGCTCTCGCGACAGGAAGGCGACTGGGAGACTCTCATCCCCCAAGCAGGAGCGACAGAGGGGCCAGAACCCGAAACCTTCCCCTGCACAGGCAGACAGGTGAGTGCTGCCTGTTCTCCTGGCTCCCTGTGGGCCAGGCTGGGCTCACACCTCTCCAGGGGCAGCTCCAGGGCTAGCAGTTGCCATGGAGCACAACAGGAGGAAGGACGCCGAGCTCCCTGGGCAGGCGCCAGAGCTGCTCAGGGCTCCGTGCTGAGCCGTTCCAGCTCGGAGACGAGCCGGAGCCCGGAGGTTTTCTAGAGGTCAGCCCCAGCAAGAGGAGCCAAGTGGGTCAGGTGTAAGCTCAGTCAGTGCCTCGTTAGTGTAGTGTTAATGAGCAAGAGAGTACAACCCCTTCACCGGCTGCCCAGCTCCTCCTGGCACCCCACTGCAGTGCCTGATTCCCATTTTTCCCAGCCTGGCTCACCTTGCTGCTGTGGCATGTTGAAATGTGTTCCCTCACAGCCCTGGCTTTTGCACCTTCCCATCCCCTGAGGTGACAGGTGACCAGCTCACATCCAAATTCCTGACAGCCTGCTCCTGCTGCCAGTATCCCATTGCACTGTGGACATGTGGCTCCAGGGGCGGAAGGGTTGTGGAGCACCTGGACTCCCTCAGTCCTGTAGCCAGATGCTGCTGCTTTGCTTTTCTCCGATGACTTCTCTTCAAGGATCTCTGGGAGCAAACACATCCCAGTATTCCTTGGCTGGCACCACTTGTGCCATCCCTTCTCTTCTCCCAGCTTGGGCCACAAACGAGCCTCAATTTCCATGTCCCAGAGTCTTCCCGAACCAAACCTCACCCCACGGCCACAGCCCTGTCCTGCCTCAGCTCCTGTTTGCCAGCAGTGACAGGAACCTCACTCAGCCATTCCAGCCCGGTGCTGGTACCACATCCATGATTCCTGGCCCTCTAATCCTGCTGCTCTCTGGGTTGGCAGTGCCACATGGTGGGTTTGACATGCCCTGTGCCCAGCTGGGAGGGAGTTCAGACATGCTGGGTTTCTCCAGGACACAAGACCCGGTGGCATCGCCAGAAAGGGGCTGTCAGGATTTGGGATCGTGGGAACACTCCAGGGCTGCTCTCCCCACTCCCTTGAGCTGCTCGCTGCAGCCACAAGCTGGCACTGGTGCCGAGTTTAATCTGGGAATCTCCCTGAAACAGCTCATTTTTTACTGTTTCAGCCAGTTTTCAACCCAAGGCCTTGTGTCTCCAACCTGTTTCCTCCTGCTGGTTCTTGGAGTGATGCGTTAAATGCGGCAATTCCTGGTACTTTAGTTTAGATCAGAAATTGGGGAGCAACTCTCCCCTGGGAGGGCGCGCAGGCCCTGGCACAGGTTGCCCAGGGAAGCTGTGGCTGCCCCATCCCTGGAAGTGTCCAAGGTCAAATTGGACAGGGCTTGGAGCAGCCTGATCCAGTGGGAGGTATGGAAGGGGGGTGGAACAGGATGAGCTTTGAGGTCCCTTCTGACCCAAACCATTCCACAGTTTTCTATGGTTTAGTGGGCATGGTGGGATTCAGTTGAGACTTGGCTGTGGTGACACTGGAGGTCTTTTCCAGCCTTAAGGATCCCACCAGAGCAGATGCCTTTGGGGTTTCTCCAAGGCCTCTCACCCACCTCTCCCTTCTCTCTCTCTCTCTCCCAGGAAACGCCAGCTCTCCCCTCAATCCAAGAGCTCCAGCAAAGTCACGAGTGTCCCGGGCAAAGGGGCCGAGCCGGGTCCTGCGGCCGTCAAGGGGGGCAAATCCAGCACCCTGTCCCGGCGGGAGGAGCTCCTGAAGCAGCTCAAGGCGGTGGAAGACGCCATCGCTCGCAAGCGGGCCAAAATCCCGGGAAAAGTATAGTGGGCCGTGCCCCGTTAGTGACTCTTGATGTTTTTATAAATAGTGGAAAAGCGGCCACTTTGGGATTTTGCAGTTCTGTCTTCATTTTGGCCGCGATTCTTTTTAAAAAACCCCACACAAAACAAAAAAATTGAGGAAGTTTTGTCCGCCGGGACTCCCGCGACGCCTCGGCTCCGGCTCCGTGTACATTCTGCACAGAGGACTCCAGCCCCGTGGGATGCTCCCACTTCTCTCTCCCCTCCCCTCTTTGCTAGCCTCGAGTTGTATTCTCCTAGTTAGCCCTGCTGTGTGTTGAGTGTCTTCAGCAATGCAGTTCTAGTTCCTGTGTGCCGAGAGAGCCGAAAACTGCTGTGAACTGCTGGCAAACCCCTCCTCCCCCAGGAACAAATATATATATATATTCTTGCCTCAATCCCCTCGGGAATGACCTGTCGTTTCTTTGGAGCAGCGGCTTGGTTCAGTTGATTTCCCAGGAGCCCTGCAGGCATTGTGGGCATGTCTGTCTAACAGGAGGGTCCTTCTTCCTTTGATTTCCCACCCTCACCCCTTTTTTTTTTTTTTTTTTTTTTTTTTTTTTTTTTTTGGAGGGAACTCCCTGAAATAAAGTATTTTGATAACCATTTTTCATTTTTCCTTTTCCTGCTCTTCTCTGCATCCCCACTCCTCCCTTTCCCTTGCCTTGGGGGGGTCTGCACCCCTCAGTTTTTGGGGTTTATTTTTCTGATTCTGCTGCTCTGTGGGGCTGGAAGAGCTGCCCTGTCTCTTGGGAGAGCACCCAGAATGAAACCAGTATCCCACTGGTGTGGTAGTGGGGGGCTCTGCAGTTTGTGCCCTGGCTGGCATCATCAGGGGCTACCTCTTACAAAGCCCCTTCCTTTAGAGATGATGTTCAGCATCCCTGAACCCCCAGTCCTCGGGGAATTTCCCCACCTCCAATCCTGCTCTTTGCTCCCACTATGAAACCAGTATCCTCCTGCTGGTGTTAGTGAGGGGCATCATGTGGGGGTGCCTCTGCCAAACCCCCCCTTGATGTTTGGAGTCCTTGAACCCCCAGTTTGCTGGGACCTCCCCTCCAGCCCTGCTCCTTGAACCCAGTATGGAACCAGCATCCACTGGTGGTGCTAGTGGGGGGGTCCAGCCCCCTGGCATCACCCAGGGGTGTCCCTGATAAACTCCCCTCCGTTAGTGGACAGTCTGGGGCCCCTAAACTCCCTACCCCAGTGGATTTCCCAGGTTCCAACCTCGCTCCCAGTATGAAACCAGTATCCCGCTGGTATTCAGTGTTAGTGGAGGGCATCATCCAGGGGTGCCTCTGACAAACCTCCCTCATTTAGGGGTGATGTTTGAGGTCCCTGAACCCCTCCCCGTCCCCTGGAATTTCACACCCTCGAGCCCTGCTTCTTGCACCCAGCGTGAAACCAGTATCCCACTGGTGGTGTTAGTGGGGGTCCCTCCGCTAAATCCCCCTAATTTAAGGAACAATATTTGGCTCCCCTGACCTCCCAGTGCTCTGGAATTTCCCATCCTCCATACCCAGTAGGAAACCAGCATCCCGCTGGTGCTGTTGGAGGCCACTGGGTCATCCCGGAGCAAGGAGCGCCAGCGGAGGGGGGGGGGGGGTAATCGCTGCCCTTGAGCCCTTTCCAGGGTTGCCCAATTTGGGATTCCTGCCCCGCTGATATCACTGCGGGGGTGACGCAACGGGCTCGGCCTGGGGGATGCCCGTGGCCGTGTCATGGGGCAGCCAAGCCCGCGGACGCCCCTTCCCACCGCCCCTCCTGAAATCCTGGGGGTGTCAGCCTGTATCCCGGGCTGGGCAACACGTGGAGCGGAGAAGGAAGTGCGCCGGCCCGCGGGGAGGAGGAAGGAACCTGGAGCTGGAGTTTCCAGGTGTGTGCACATCACCTGCCGAGCCCTATAAAAAGGCGGCGGCGGCGGCAGCGCTGCCACTCGGCCGCCTCATCCCTGGGGCAGCACCTCCCGAGGGGGCCCCCCCGAAGTTTGGCGTGTGCCCCACCAACCCCCCCGCCCCTCCCCCAAATTTTGGCGTTGTTCACACCCTCCCCAAATTTTGGCGTGTTCCCTCGACACCTGGCTGATGGTAACGTGGGGTTTGGGGGGCTGGGAGGCGTGAGCAGGGGGCTGCTGGGGGTGTGGGGGGGCACATACATGTGTGTGTGTGTTACATGTCATGTGCAGGGCTCTGTGTGTGCACACGTGTGTGCGTGTGTAAGGATTCCCGAACTGGAAGGGTGGGAAAGTGAGGGCTGGTGTGTGTGGACACACAGGTGCCAATAATACGTGTGTGCATGTGGAAGTGTGCATGCTGCTGGGTTTGTCCTTGGAGATACATGTTTGTGTGTGTTTATATGTGGTTTACATGTACATGTGTGTATGATATGTGGGGGAATCCAGTGCTCTAAGGGCTGCCCAGTCCTGTGTGCACACCTGCCATGGGCACAGGCGTGTCTGTGGCTGCTGGGGGGGTCCGTGTGCCCACGGAGGGGCAGCCTTTGTGTGTGTGTGTGTGTGTGTGTGTGTGTGTGCGTGTGCGCGTGTGCGTGTGTGTGTGTGTGTGCGCTGGCACACCTGGCATATGCATGTTTGGATATGTGCTGTCAGCTCCGCGTGGGTGTGGAGATGCAGCGGGGCTGATACCGCTGTGTTTGTGTGTGAGTGGGCACATACGTGTGTGTGTGCATGCATGTCTATGTGCGTGCACATGCATGTGTTTGTGTGTGTTCCCGTGTGTCTGTGGGTGTGCAGATGTGTGTGTATATATGTGTACATATATGTATATGAATGTATGTGCTTGTACCTATGTATGTGTGCACACACACTGGTGGCAATGTGTGTGTTACACGTGTGCTGGTATCTTTACATGTGCACACGTGGGTGCCTGTGCTGATACTCTGTGTGTGTGTGTGTATACATATTATCAACACATACACATACATTTTTATTTCTTATTGCAAGTTTTTATGTATTTTCATATTTTATATTTTATTTAATATTATTTTATTTTAATAATTTATCTAATATTATTTATTTCTTATTAGATTTTTGTTTTAAATTCATATCTATTTTATTTTTATATGCATTTTTATATTATTTACTTATTTCTATTTCAGACATGTTTATTATTTCAGGTGTGCACACACACACACACACACACACACACACACACACAGAGGTGTTTCCTGTCTGTGTCTCTGTGTCTCTGTGCGTATTAAGCTGTCTGTATGTGTGAGGGTGTGTATGTACAGGTATTGTCTGCATGTGATGGGCTGTAAATGTCTGTGTGCACACGCGTGTTTGCACACACATGTGTTACTCCTGTAGGAGCAGGGCTGTGTATCCACATGTGCTGGCCCTGTGTGTGTGTACAGATGTGTATCTACAGCTGCGTGCACAGGCAGTTTCTGTGTATGTATAGCATGTGTGGCTGTTATGTGTCTGTCTGTGTGTACGCACATGCCTGTGTCACATATGTGCTACTTTTGGGGGCGTGAGTGTGTGTTTGTGTGTGTGTGTGTATGTGCTGGCTCCTCTCCTCTGAGTATATACATATATATATGTGTGTGTGTGTGTGTGTGTGTATATATATATATATATGTGTGTGTGTGTATATATATATATGTATGTATGTATGTATATATGTGTGTATGTATGTATGTATGTATATATATATATGTATATGTATGTGTATATATATATGTATGTATGTATAGATATATATATGTATATGTATGTGTATATATATGTATGTATGTATATGTATATGTATGTGTATATATATATGTATATGTATATATGTATACATATGTGTGTGTGTGTGTGCACTCACACACAGAGGTATTCTCTGTGTGTGTCTGTATGTGTATATGTACAGGTAGTCACTGTATTTACAGCTCTGTGTGTATGTACATATGTGTGTGTGTGTACATGCCTGTATCACATATGTGCTACAGCTTTAGGGCTGGGGATGTGTATAGGTGTGTGCTGGCCCTCTGTGTGCATGTCTGTCTGTGTATATTCGGTATTCTGCATGTATATATGTGTATGTACAGGTAGTTGCTGTGTATGTATAGCTCTGTGTGTCTGTGTGTACCTGTGTCATGCACACACATGTGCCAGTGTTTTAGGGGTAGAGGTATGTATATATCTGTTCTGCCTCTCTCTGTGTGTATATATATATATATATATATATATATATATATATTTATACAAGTATTCCCTGGGTGCGTAGGTGTATATATGTGTGTATGTGCAGGGCTGGGGGGTGAGTAGGTGTTGATATTGTGTGTGTACACGCATGTATCACATATGTGTGCTATTTTTTTGTGGGTGAGGATATATATAGAGATACAAGAGATACAAAGCTGCACACATATATAGATATATAAATATATAGATAGATACAGATATGGAAATATATATAGACACAGCTATAGACAGAGATATATAGATATACATAGTTATACAGATATATAGATTTGCACACACACACGTGCCCAAGCTCTGGGTGCTGTTGCACATGGGGGTGCAGCCTCACGTTTTGGGGAGGCTGTGCCAGTGCTCCGTGTGTCGAAGCCCCCACGGGCCCGGAGGGGGTGCCAGCTCACCCCTGAGCCCCCCGGGTGTGCCACAGCCGTGTGTGCCCACGGTGGGCAGTGCCCCCTGACCCGCTGTCTCCCGCAGGGCTGGCTGGGTGCCCTGGCGCTGCTGGGCGTGCTGGTGCTGAGCCGGGGGCTGCGGCGGCCCCCGCACCCCGTGCTGTGCTACAGCGGCGCCGAGCTGGGGGACGATGCCCCCGCACAGCTGCTGGGGCGCAGCCTGCGCTGGGACCGCTACGTGCCCGTGCAGCTGGTGCCACAGCTGGAACAGCTGGAGGGCGCCGGGCACCGGCGGCACCGGCGGCACCGCCCGCACGGCTGCCCCGCGCTGCAGCTCCGCACCGGCCTCCGCAGCGAGCCCCACGAGCGCTCCATCTCCCCGTGGCGATACCGGTGAGCCCGCGGCACCCCAATCCCCCCGCGGCACCCCAATCCCCCCGCGGCACCCCAATCCCCCCGGCACCCCA
>JAWWEU010000020.1:19391734-19410438 GCA_035583155.1 Acropternis orthonyx
ATCGGGACACACCGGGATCCATCGGGACACACCGGGACTCATCGGGACACACCGGGATCCATCGGGACACACCGGAATCCACTAGGACCGAGCGGGACCCACCGGGACATACCAGGATCCATCGGGACACACCGGGACAGGCCATGTGCGACGTGTCGGGGGCCGGTGGCGGGTGCGGGGCGGACTCGGAGCCGCCGCGGCGCCGCCGCGCCCCGGCAGACAGGTGGGAGCCCGGGATGCACCCCCGGGATCCCCCCCGTGGGATAACACCCCCCCTCCCCCCGGCATCCCCCCGTGCTGCCCCCGGGACCCCCCCCGGTAGCATCCCTGGTGCGACCCCGGGACCGCCCCCGGGAGAGGCCGGGTCCCGGTGCCCCCGGTGTCCCCGGTGACCGGCCGTGTCCCCACAGCCACCCCCGGACCTGCATGAAGTGTGGGAAGGGCACGGCCGCCCTCATCATCCGAGTCGGGGACCCCTTCTGCCGGTGAGGGACCGGGCGGGGACAGTGGGATGGGCGACATCGGGGCCGGCGGGGTATTGGGTGTGTGGGGTGTTTGGGCTTGGGGACATTTGGTCTCAGGGATGTGGGGGCTTGGAGACATCACAGCTTGGGGTGTTGGATCTCTGGGACATCAAGGCTTGGGGACCTTGGATGTCTGAGACATCGGGGCAAAGGGACATCAGGGCTTGGGGACATCAAGGTTTGGTGACATAGGGTCTCTGGGAGGTTGGGGACATTGGGTCTTGGGACATCAGGGTTGAGGGGACATTGGGACTTGGGGACATCAAGGTTTGGTGACATTGGGTCTCTGGGAGGTTGGGGACACTGGGGTTTGGGGAGATTGGGTCTTGGGACATCAGGGTTGAGAGGACATTGGGACTTGGGGGCATCAAGGCTTGGGGACATTGGGTCTCAAGGACCTTTGTTTCTGGGGCATTGGGTCTCTGGGATGTCAGGGCTTGGGGACATAGGATCTCTGGGACATTGGTCTCAGGGACAAGGCTGGGAGGCGGGGACTCCAGGACATTGGGGCGCAGGGACACGGGGTCAGGAGCTGGTGGAACAGGCCGTGGCTCAGGGGAGTCCCCGTGTCTGTGTCCCCATGTCCCCACAGCGGCTGCTTCCGTGACTACTTCGTGCACAAATTCCGTGCGATGCTGGGCAAGAACCGCATCATCTTCCCGGGAGAGAAGGTACCAGGGATGGAGGGACACAGAGGGGGGGACGCAGCGGTGGGACCCAGCGGTGGCTCCAGGGCCAGTGACCGTCCCTGCTGTCCCCGCAGGTGCTGCTGGCGCTGTCAGGGGGCTCAGCCTCCAGTGCCATGGTCCGGCAGGTGCAGGAGGTGAGAGCGGGGGCTCGGGGGAGGTTTGGGGGGGGACACGGCTCACCCCTCACCCTGTGCCTCTGCCAGGGGCTCAGCCGGGAGGCGGCCAAGAGGCTCCGCTTTGTCCCTGGCCTCGTCTACGTTGAGGGTAAGGATGAGCCCTGCTGCCTGCTCCGTGTCCCACTGCCCTTTCCCAGCCCATTCTCTGCCCCGCTGCCTGTTCCCTGCCTCACTGCCTGTTCCATGCCCTATTCCTGGCCACACTGCCCATTGCCAGCCCATTGCCTGTTCCCAGCCCCATTCCCAGCGTCACTCTCCACTCCCTGCCCCACTACCCACTCCCACCAGAGGATCCCACTGTACCACACCGGGCTTGGGGTGCTGCCACCCAGCCCAGCGAGGCCGTGGCACCCTGGGTTGTCCTCCTGGCCCTGGGGGTGGGGTGGGTGCCCCCTCCTCACTGTGACAGCGGCCCTGGCATTGCCCACCTGCCTTCCAGAGGGAGCTGTGCGCAGGCAGAGCCCGGAGCAGCGGGAGCAGACCCTGGCCCGCATGGAGACCCTGCTGCAGGCCACCGGCTTCCCCTACCACATGATCCACCTGGAAGAGGTATTGGGGTGACATGGGGACAGGTACTGAGGTGGGGGTCACACCTGGACACCCCAACTTCCCCCTGTATCCATCTCTGCCCCACAGGCGCTGGAGCTGCCCCCATCCATCCTACAGCCGGGGCCGGAGCCATCCGGCAAGCCCGGCAAGTCCGGCCCCTCCTACAAGGAGGCTGTGGACAGTTTCATCCAGCAGAAGCGACAGGAGGGGGACAGGGACAGTGCCACCTCTCTGCCTGGCCACAGCACCCAGGACATGCCGGTGGGACCCCCGGGCACCCCCCGCCTGCCCGACGCCGCCCAAACCCAGGAGCTGCTCCGCATCTTCGAGGCCGCGGAGACGTCGACAGCGCGGGAGGAGCTGCTGCAGATGCTGCGGTGAGGGGGGGCCGACCCTGCCCGGCTCCGGGACCGGCCCCAGCCCCTGGCATGGAGTGGTGGCTCTGAACAGGTGTCCCCTCGTCCCCAGGACCCACCTCATCCTGCAGATGGCCCGGAGCAGGGGCTACTCCAAGGTGATGACAGGCGAGAGCTGCACCCGCGTGGCCATCAAGCTCCTCACCAACCTGTCGCTGGGCCGCGGCGCCTTCCTCGCCGTCGACACGGTGAGCTGGGGATGGTCCCCTGTGTCTGAGGGGTGACGTGATGCCATCAGGGGGCCCATGGCTTGGCAGTGGCACAGTCCCCTGGCAGCCACACCCCCACAGGGCTTCACGGACAAGCGCCACGGCGACGTGATGGTGGTGCGACCCATGCGGGACTACACGGCCAAGGAGATCGCCTTCTACAACCACTTTTTCAACGTCCCCACCGTCATTGTGCCACCCCTCTTCACCAAGGTAGGGCTGTCTCATGCTGGGGATCCCAAGCTGTGTCCCCGTGGTGGGGACACAGCTCCCAGTCCTGCCCCTGCCCTCTCCACTTGCCCCTGCAGCGCCGGGAGAAGCCCAGCATCCACCACCTGATCGAGCGCTTCCTCCTGGGGCTGCAGGAGGATTTCCCCTCCACCATCAGCACTGTTTACCGGTATGGGGACCCCCGTGTGGGGGTACCACGGGGTGGGGGGTGTGATTGGGGTACACCTGCTCACCCCATGTTGGCTGCAGGACCGGGGAGAAGCTGAGCCCAGACCCAGCCAAGGCCAGCAGCGAGTCCCAGCGTTGCCTCCTCTGCCTGTGCGGGTTGGACATCGAGGGGGGTGAGTGGAGTGGGCATGGGGGGCTTGGGGGATTTGGGGAGCAGCCATGCAGCCCCCAATCACCCCCCTGCCCTTGCTAATGCAGAGGAGGAGTTGGCTCTGGAGCCCACGCTGATCTGGGAGGAGCCGGAGCCAGTGGGGAATGGATGCTGCCAGCAGGGGTGAGTATGTGGGATTCCAGCATTCCATACCCCCTCCAGGGCCACCCCGGTGGTGGCACTGCTGAGTGTCCCTGTCCTTGTCCCTGTCCCCACAGGGCTGAGAGCAAAGCTGCCTATATCCCCCTGCTGTGCTACAGCTGCCGCCTCACGTTCAAGGAGCTGGTGAGGCTTCTGGGGTGCAGGGGGGTGGTTCTCCGTGGGCATGGGGGTCCCCAGGCTCACCCCCCTCTCTTGCAGGGCCCCCTGACCACGCTGCCACCCTATGTGCGTGCCGAGGCCCAGCGCAGGATCCACAGGTAAGGCGGTGGGGAGTCCCTTCCCCTCTGGCTCAGCCCGCAGTGCCATGTCCATCCATCCATCGTGTCCATCCCTTGCAGTGCAGACATGGAGCAGCAGAAACAGGAGAACCAGGAGCCCAGCAAGAGCTGAAAAGGGTTGGGGACAGACCCCCATCCCTCTGTGACACTGCTGGGGCCACCTCCCCAGGGTTACCCCAGAGCTTGGTGGGGACCCCTGGCACCCATTTCTGTTTCAGCCAGGGGCACGGAGAGCCCCCATTCCCCATTTACTGGGGGCCAGGGTTGCTGGTACCCCCAGGGCAGCAGGTCCTCGGTCCCCCCACCCTTCCTGTCCCAGCTGCCTGCCAGCCAGGGAGGCCTCAAGTTTGTTTTATTCAGTATCTGTATAAATAAACCATTTGAATTAATAAAAAACAAAAAACAAACTCGAAGTCACAAGTGTCTGAAGTCCAACTGGGGTTGCCAGACCCCCCCCCCCAACTCGGGGGGCCATAACTCAGGACCCCCATCCTGGAGCTGGGGGGCTATTGCTTTTGAGTTCAACCTGGTTCTGGAACGGGGTTGGGGACAAGGGAGAGGGCACAGGCTGGCTCCTGACCACCCCCCATCTCCACCTGGCAGCCAGGGGTGCTCAGAGGGTGAGGGGGGCCACCTCCTGTCCCCCTTCCCCGGGAAGGCACAACATGGTCTGTGCAGGTCAAACGGCTTTGTAAGAAAAACATCCTCCCTCAAAGCGAGTGGCCAGAGCCCCACATCCCACTGCCCCCCGGGGCAGGGCGCGGCCCCAGCTGCAGAGGGGGGGCTGCTTAAGGCATTGGCGGTGATGCCCCTGTGAGGGGAGGGGGCTGGAGCCCCTTCCCCTTATTACTTCTCCCGTGTCCACTTGATCATGGTCTCGGGTGAGCGGTAGAGGAATATGAGCTTGGCATAGAGCTCTTCCTCCAGCTCCAGCTCGCCCGTCTCCCGCACCAGGAAAATGTCCTGGCACAGCTTCAGGATCCGATCCACGCACGGCAGCTCCTCGAACATGATGGAGTGGGAGATCTCGCTGAAGAAGCCCCGCACGAACTTCCCGATCACCAGCACGATGGACACGTACAGCCCCATGACCCTGCGAGGGGGGCACACACATCCTGTACCCCCGTGTCCCGCCGTCCCCTCCCGCCCCACCACTCCCTGCCCCCTCCACATACCCGTAGCCGGCCAGGAAGCCCAGGCTGGGGGGGCTGACTTTGTCGTTGAAGATGACCATGTGGAGCATGTTGCCTTCCTCGGGGGAGGCGTCTTTCAGCCGCAACACCCACCACTCCACAAAGTTGTCGCTCCCTTGGCCCCTGCGCTCCCGTTTCAGCTCCAGCTCCACCTCCATGTAGCTATCCTCACCCTCTGCGGGGGTGTGACACCATCAGGGCACAGCGCAGTGGCTGCTGTGCTATGATGATGATGACTTGGGGGGCGGACGTGGTGGGATTCACGTCCTCCCCATCTGCCACGGAGTGACACCATGAGCACACAGCAGCTGGTGGGGACCCAGTGATGATTTTTTGAGGGGGGCACATGATGGGACTCATATCCTCCCTATCTGCAGGGGGTTGGCACCATCAGGGGCCAGCACAGCTGCTGGTGGGGTGCCAGTCCTAATTCTTTTGAGGGGGGTCATGGTGGGACCCACCTGGCATGAGTTGCCTGACAGGTTCGGCATCGACATCATTGGGCGCCCGGATGTATTTGGGGAATAGGTTGTCCACTTGCCTGCAAGAAGTGGGGTGGGGAGGGCGGTCACACCATCCTGGCGAGCAT
This sequence comes from Acropternis orthonyx, assembly GCA_035583155.1. Lineage (NCBI taxonomy): Eukaryota > Metazoa > Chordata > Aves > Passeriformes > Rhinocryptidae > Acropternis > Acropternis orthonyx. The sequence continues at coordinate 19,397,130 of JAWWEU010000020.1, forward strand.
GGGGGTCCGGTGTGTCCCCCCCCCAGGGGATACTCACACAGGGGTGTCCCGGGTGCCCTCCAGCAGCTGGGCCAGCCCCAGGCGCTCCGGCGCTCCGGGCACCAGGTAGGTGGAGTGCTTGTCGAAGGCCGTCTCCACCGTGCCCCCTTTGCCCAGGTCCCTGCGGGCAGGAGAGGCTTGAGTGTGTGCGGGGGGGGTGTGCAGGCAGGGCTGGACCCCCCCTTGCTGTGCCCGTGGTACCTCTGGAAGGACCAGGTGAAGCGGAGGGTGATGTCAGAGGAGCTGTTCAGCAGCTCCCGCTGCATCTGCTCTCGGCTGGGCGGGCTGATGCTCCAGATCGAGCCTGAGCTGCCCTCGATGTGGACGGTCACGATGTCCTCATAGCCATAGAGGCTGATGAACTGCATGGCCAACTGCCACACCAGGGTGGGGACAAGGCTCAGCTCCACCGTGGGGGCCCTTCCAGACCCTCCCGCTGGGCAATCCGACGGGATGGAGCATGTGGGGTTTGGGGATGAGGGGAGGATTTACCGGATTCTCCTCAAAAAGCCGGGTAAGCTTTTCGTAGTCATCAGGAGTGAAGGGCTGGATGGACTGCTGCTGGACACTCATGGTGAACAGTGGCTGGGGGGGGAAAATGGGGCCATCAGCAGGCCAGGAGACCCCAGTGTCCCATCAGGAGACCCCCAGTGTCCACCCCCCACATCCTCACCTCGTACCCCCCCAGCTTGACGGTGACAGTGACATCGATGGGGTGGTTGACGATGCCCACGACGGAGCGCACCAGTGACATGAAGAGCAGTGGGAACCAGATGATGCACACGAGGAAGAGGATGATGAGGCCCCCCATGCCGTACTTCACAACCTTCTTCTTCTTCTGCCCCTTGGGCTGGGGGTATTTCTGGGATGGGGTGGGTGACACCACATATTGTTGTGTGGGCTCGGGGGGGGGACCCCGAGCAACAAGGGGCTTAGTAGGAGGGTCCTTCCTGGCATAGGGGGGCTGTACCTTCTCGGTCTCACGGCTACACTTGATGATGAAGATGTTGGCATAGATGTCCTCCACACACATCCAGTTGGAGAGGGATAGCGTGGTGTCTGTCCAGACCCAGTCCATGACGGCCCGCAGCTCCACCAGGAAGGGCACGAGGCGAAATCTGGGGGGCACACGGGGAGAGGAGGGTGGTACAGCAGCCCTGGGGCGCCCTGGGGTCCATGTGGCCCTGTGCCGTACCCCTGGAAAAGGAAGAGGTTGAGGTAGTTGTATTTCTTGGTGAGGAAGTTGCCCAGGATGCGGGTGGGGTAACCGCAGCGGATCTGGTAGGCCGACAGCGCAAAGTAGATGCACTTCACGAAGTACCACAGCTGAGCCACCATGTTGAGGTTGAACAACCTGTGGGAGGGACGCGTCACACCTCAGCCACCTGCCCAGCGAGCCTGGGCCAGCACGTGGGCTTGGGAACACAAAGGTGCCACCCAAGGACCATGCCGTTCCGCGGCAGGGCATCCTTAGGAGACGCTCAGTACCTCTCGGTGACCGCCGGCACGATAAAGAACATCCAGATGTGGATGCCGAAGACCAGGATGACCTGGAAGATGAGCTTGCCCAGCACAGTCTTGCGGAGGTAGAGCGCGCGGTCGATGATCATGGTGGTGAACTGGAAGAGCAGCATGACCAGGAAAGCCTGCGGCACTTGGTTTTCCGACAGCGAGGAGGTGATGTCGGTGGCCGCCGTGTGTTTCTGGGATGCAGGAGAGGTCAGCATGTGGTCAGGCCTCACCCCACAGAAGGGGCCGGCCGGTCAGCGCCCTGCAGGACCCCCCTGCTCACCCCAAAGGCCCAGAAGCCGAAGATGATAATGATGAAGTCGATCACATCCACCAGGAACATGATGGCGTAGACGTCGGTGGCCGCGCGGTTCTCGGTGCGCAGAATGGCCTTGAAAAACTTGTGCACCGGCTGGTACGTGTTCTGTGCTCTGCAGGGGACACAGGGGACAGGTGATGGGGGGCTGCACCCCACACCTCCCACCCCAACCAGCACCACTGGCACTCACGTGGTGATGAAGAAGTATACGATGGACATCCCAAATGCCTTCAGCTTCGTTGGGGCGTGGCTCTCTTCTGGCTCTCCCGTCTTATCCTTGTCTGATGCGGGTAAGGATAAGCACACAGAACACTCAGGGTCCAGCACGGCTGAACCTCTGCGCTGCTGGCCTCGCCACCATTTTGAAGGTGGGGAACTGGTGCTCCCTTCCTCTGGCGTCTTCCTCCCCTGAACCGTCTTCCTCCTAAAGCGGAGCTCCACGACCTGGCTCCCCGCTTCCTGCCCCGTGGTATCACTCTCTGACTCCCACCCCACGTCTGAGTCCAGTGTTCCCAACTCTTCTGGAGCCTCCATCCCTTCTTTGGACTCCGTCGATGGTGAGGACGTTGCTTCCTCCCGCTTCTCCTCTTCCTCATCACCTGCCCACTTCACCTCCATCTTCTTCTTGGATAAGGATTCCTTGTCGTGATCCCACAGCCCGTAGGTCTGTGGAGGAAAATGGTCAGGAGGACTGGGGATCCTGACACCCCCCAGCAGCCCCATGTGTCTCACTCCACACCCGCAGCATCAATTCCCAACAAGCAATGGTGGGAAACCACAGCAGAGCCACCAAGCACCCACTGGGTTCTCTCCAGAGCCCCCAGAAGCACCTCCAGCTCCCTCAAAATGCCCACCCGGGCGCTGCCCATGCCCCAGGGCTCACCAGCAGCAGGGAGCGATGGAAGAAGAGGGCCAGGAGCTGCACAAGGTCATACTTGAGGTAGCTGTGGCTCTTCTCCAAGCCCAGGATGCGTGGTGGGAAGAAGGGCTTGCCATCGTTACGCAGCATTGTGGTGTAGCTATTCCAGGGGAAGAACCCAAACTGGAAGAGGTATTTCAACACCACCATCACCTGTGGGGACACTGGGGTCAGTGGGGGGCGGCAGGGGCTGGGTGGCATTGTCCCCTCACCGGCCACCCCCTGCCCACCTCAGTGAAGACAATGGCAGTCATCCAGAAGCGCTTGGTGGGCCGGGGGATGGAGAGCATGGCCCAGAGGAAGATGAGGATGGGCAGGAAGAGGGAGATGATGGAGGCAGTCACTACGTTGTTGAGGATGATGATGAAGTAGCAGACCAGCTCCGAGTGGGCGGTCGCACAGTGGTACCCGGCCAGCAGCAGCTTCAGGAACCGGTTGTGGGACTGATAGAATTGCTCTGACTCTTGCAGCTCCCTGATGTCTGCCTTCCTGTGGGGTGCAAGGGATAGACTGAGCCACTCCTGCCACCCCCAGCCCCATCCCCACTGTCCCCACGTCCCCGTACCTGATCAGGAGGAGCTCACTGGCCGTCCGCCTGCGGCTCTGGAGCGCGGGCAGGCGCTGCAGAGACCCAGCCACGTCCTCCTGGAACTCCCCAGACGCCACGTGCCCCTGGCTGCCCTCTGCGGGGGCGAGCCCCTCTGCCTGTGGCACTGTCAACAGCCCCCTCGAGGGAGGCGTCTGCTCCTGCCTGGAAGCGGTGCCGTTTTGGGAGTCTGTAGTCCAACGCCTGCGCAGGCTCAGCTCCTCTGGGGGTCCCTCTGCTGGCCCCTCTGGTGGCCCCTCAGGCCGCTCCTCTGGCTGCTCCACGTAGATTTCCTCCGGGAACCCCTTCTCAATCTTCTCTCCCTGCAGTGAGCAGGGGGGGTCAGTGCCACCGTGGGGCTGCCATCCCCCCGCGGTGCCCCAGTGTCCCCCCGGGCTCACAGAGGCCAGCCGGTGAGCGATGAGGTATCTCTCGACGTATAGGATGTTGAACATGTCCATGTATTCCTGGGTGTGGTACTCCATCCACTGGGTCAGCCCATCCACCACAGCCTGGCACAGCAGCCACAGGAACCGCATCGTGTTCAGTGCCCGGTGCAACACGTTGCTGTGCTCTGCCAGGGCAAAAAAAGGGGTGGGGGGGGTCACTTGGTGCCCACTCAGACCACCCCAGCATCCCCCCCCCTGCTCTGCAGCCCTGCTGCCCACCTGCAGACAGATTACTAGAACCTGCCAGAGTCACTTCCTCACGGTGTTCAGCCTCTTCAGATGCCTCCTCCAACTCCGCCTCTCTCTCTGCACGGTCGCCTGCAAGGGTCAGACCCCCAGGGAAGGGATAGCAGCAACTCAGCAGAGGATGGACATAATTTTCGGGGCTCTCCCATTCATCACCCCGCTCCTTTTTCCCCCACGCACACTTCAGAAACCAGTGCAGGCAACCAAAGAGCTGCAGAGCTTGTGCTCAACCCCACCCACAGCAGCCATCAGAGGAGTCCAGACACACACTGGTGGTCCCACTGCCAGGACAAACAGCGAGCGCTAGGCAGGGCTCTGGCCCCTCCTGGCCCCCCACAGCCCTGTTTTGGGGTGTCAGACCCACCTGCAGCACCCTCAGCATGGGGTTGCTCCCTTTGCGCGTGCTGCCGGAGCACTGTCCTGGTGTTGGTCACCCAGGCCTGGTGTATGAGCTGGAGGGAGGATGGGGGCCATCAGCATCCTGTGGGCACTGCCAGCACCCCGGGCCCCACCGCAGCCTCCCAGCCCTGCCCACCTGGAAGGGATCATGCCTCCCCTGCTGTGGCTCCTCCAGCACCTCCTCCTCCTCCTCCTCCTCGCTGTCCGACTCGAAGAGGTAGTATTCTCCAGAATGCAGCACTGCCAGGATGGCACAGGGCGGTCATGTCATGGCCATGCCATAACGGGGGTGGCATGGCACAGCCCGATGCTGCCATGTCCCAGGGCTCTCTGCCTGACACCATGCCGAGGACACCTCCATGGGGGACCCCAAGTGGGGACATCACCAGCTCAACTGCCATGTCCTCACGGCGGGGACCCCTCTGTCACCAGCCTTTGGTTGGAGGTGACCCCAAACCCAGCCTGGCACCTCCCCGGTTCAACACCTCGTTAGTACCGGGAGAGCAGCCATGGTTAAGGGGACATGCACGGGGACAGGGGACATGCAGGGTGTCACCTTGCCCAAAGCACTGCCACCACCGTTCCCCACGGGTGTTAGTGGTCCCGGCGGGGGGGACCTCACCGAGGTTATGGCCCCGTTACGGCCCCGTGCCAGGGCAGTACCTCCGGCGTGGTCTAACCCTGGCCGCCACCACCGCTGCCGGGACGGGTCCACCGGGCCACGGAGCACTGTGGGATGGCAGACGGGAGGGCTGAGAACGGCCACGCTCGGGGCACCCACCCCACGTGCGAGGGAGGGGGAGCCAGGGGGCAGGGAGCGGGTCACCACAATGCTCCATGGGGCTCCACCAGGACGGGCGTCAGCGATGGGTCACAGTCCCCCTGTGTGCCCGGAGAGGGGTTGGGGATGCGGGAGGGACTCCCCGGCTCTCACCTGTCCCGGTCTCATCCTGCTCCTCGCCGGTGCTGCGGTGCAGCATCTCGTGCCGGTACTTGTCCTGCTTGGCTCGGATCCGCTCCATCCTGGAGGCAGAGAGAGGATGCTGTGGAGCCCACTCCCCAAACCCTCCCAGGGGCACCCCCACATATACAGAAGTGCCCCAAAGTGCTGGTGGGCGCAGGGAAGGGGGTCCCAGCGCCCCCCAAAACCCACTCACTGACGCTTCAGCTGAACCAGCGACTTCTGCTCGGCTCTCCGGTGGGCATGCAGGTTCTTCAGGATGCTGGCCTGGAACAGCGCGACACCCCTGTGGGGACAGGGATGATGGGAGGGGTCAGAGGGGCGCTCCAGCATCTGCAAAGACCCTCTAGGACGCCGAGCCCACCTGGAAGGCTGCAGGGCAGCGGCTCTGAGGTCCCACACAACATGCACGTAGTAGGTGCTGAGGAAGACGCGGCGCTGGACCAGGAGGAAGAAAAAGCAGATGCTGTCCAAGATGACTCCCGCCTCCTCCACGGGCAGTGAGCAGTCATAGTCCTTGCCCATCTCCTTGGCTGGCAGGCAAAGGTGCAGGCAAGTCAGGCAGCAGCCCAAACCTGCGCCCCCAATGCCATCAGATCCCCCCAGACCAGCAGCTCACGGTTGTAGTAGCCTGTGACGGTGCAGACAAGGCTGAAGAGCTGGATCACCCAGCAGAATTTGGTCTGCATCTGCTCCACGAAGACACAGGAGAGGAGCTGCAGGGAGAGAGGGCCCACAGCAGGCCTGTCACCACCTGTCCCCTCCCCAGAGAACACTCAGGGTGACCGTGAGGAGCCCATGGCGGGGACAATGACTGACCGACAGCACATTTTTGGAGATGATGACGACTACGCTGTAGAGGATGAGGCAGTCCCAGATGGCCAGGCGGGAGCGGGTGGGCTTGCGCAGCATGGCTGTGCCGGAGAGGAGGAGGTAGAAGCAGGCCAGCAGGTAGCCGAGGCCGAAGAGGCTGATGCGGTTGGACCCGGTGATGAAGATCACCACCATCACCAATCTGAAGAGGTGGCGAAAGATCGCCACCTTCACCATGTCCAGGTAGGACCTGCGGGATGGGGCACTCAGAGCAGGGGCCCCCCTGCCCCCTCCATGCTCCAGCCATGGGGGGGTCCGGTCCCAGCACGGGGGCGAAGGCTCCTGTGCCCCAAAGGATCACAACCTCATTCCTAGGGGCTCCCAGCCCAGCAGCTCCCACTGTCTAGAGGTCCCATCCTGTCCATATCCCAAGGGGTACCATCCCAGAGGAGCGTCCCATCCTGGGGGGATCCCATCTTGTCCATACCCAAGGTGTCCCATCCCAGGGGAGGTGCCATCCTGACCATACCGTGAGGGGTCTCATTCCGGCGGGAAGGGTTCTCATCCAAAGGTGGGGTCCCATCATGTCCATACCCTGAGGAGTTCTATCCCACAGTAGGTCCCATCCTATCTATACGCCAAGGGATCTCATTCCAGGGAGGTCCCATCCTGTCCACACCCCAGGGGATCCCATCCCAGGGGAGGTGCCATCCAGTGGTGGGATCCTATCCTGTCCATACACCAAAGTGTCCCATCCTGGGGTGGGTTCTCCTCCCGAGCCCATGGGGGGATCCCACCCCGAGGTGTGCCGCGGGCACCCACCGGCAGTGCAGGAAGTTGGAGTTGGAGTCGTAGCGGCGCTCGTCGCGGTTGAAGCACTCCTCGTTGTCGCCCGCCGCCCTCCGCCACACCTCGGAGCGCTCGGCCTCGAACACGCGCCACTGCTGCGCCGCGCACACCAGCAGCACGAAGTCGTCTGCGGGCACACGGCTCAGCCCGGGGGGGGTCCCCAGAGCGCTGGCACCCTCCCCGAGGGATGGGGCACCCCAGGCGGCTCCTCAAGAGGTTTTGGGGTTCGTCGTTTCCCCCCACGGGGGAGAGGTTTCCCCACGCCCTCTGCCTCCTCTGGGGTGTGTGGCTCTAATCAAGTTTTCTATCACCCACAGGGGTGGGGAGCTCTCCAGGCCTCTCCTTCTCCCCAGAGGGGGTGGGGCTCCAGCAAACTCCTCCCTAAAGGGGGCATGGATCTCCCATAGCCCCTCCCCAATGGGGGTGGTACTGCTTAAGCCCCAGCTTCAAGGGGGCAGACTCTTCAAACTCCTCTCATCTCACCCCGTTCTTCCCGCTCCTGGAGGAAGGATGGGACCCCACCCCAGTCGCTGGGGGTGCTCCAGGGGCTGGAGTAGGGGGACAGGGCACCCTGTGGGCAGGGGATTCCCAGAGGCTGGGGGGATACTCACTGATGAGGTTGGTGGATTTGGGGGGCACATGGAAGTCAGGCAGGTAGAGCCACTTGATGAGCTCCGAGTTCATGGGGACGTTCCATCGCCACGGATACTCTGGGAGGCCACAGGAATGCTCGCTGCCAGCCCCCTCCTCCAGCCCCTTCCCAGGCTGCCCACACACCCCCCACTGCCTCCCTGAGCCCCGCAGAGGCGCCCTGTGCCCCTTACCCACGCAGAGGGTGGGCGGTATGCCCACGCACAGCAGGTACTGGTAGAGAAAGAAGATGACGAGGAAGAGGCAGTACTTGGGCCAGATGCGGGCGATGGCTGCGCGGCGCCGCCGCCCCATCATGACCACGAGCCAGCAGCCGTGCAGGATCATCAGGAAGTTCATCCGCTGCGCAATCACGGCCACCACCATCAGGAAGCAGACCTGGGGTGCAGGGGGGTGCAGGGGCTCAGCACCGGGGTGCTGCCGCCGCTGGGACCCGCCCCTCCTCTGGTGCCCTGCTCCCACCTCCAAGCCAAACTTGTAGTAGAAGTAGTTGACCAAGTATTTGGCGCACGTGATGAGGTCACGGTCGACGTCGCTGTGGAAGACGTTCTCAAAGACGGTCTCGGTGATGGGGGCAACCTGATGGTGCCGGACGCGGTGGTACTGCTGGCGCCGGTACACCACCGCCTCGAACACCAGCAGCAGCAGCACCTGGAGGTGGTTCTGGGGAGGGAGAGGGGATGCTCAGGACCATGGCATGACACCGAGCATCCCTCCAGGTGACCCCCACAGAAGGGATGCTCAGGAGCCAGGTGGTCCTTGTAAAGGGGATATTCAGGACCATGGCATGCCACCAAGCAGCCCACCCCAAGGTGTTCCCCACAATGTCCTCATGCCCACCCTGACATATCCCAGGTTGGGGAACTCCTTCCGGACACCAAACCAGTTGGCAGGATCCAAGGGGGCGATGTACAGCATGGAGTTCTCTATCTCCTCCTGGCTCAGGTTGGTGGCATTGAGCTGGGGCTGCAAATGGGAGCACCATGGGTGTTGGACCCCTCCTCCAGCGAGGGAGAACCCCCCATGCTGCCACAAGTGCCCCAAAAACCCCCAGGCACCTCGGTGCAGTTGCTGGAGTACTCATGGGGCTGGACGATCTCGAGCTGGTAGAGCATCTTGCAGACGATGATGATGCAGGTCCAGATGGTGGAGAGGCACGAGGCCATGCGGCGGAAGCGGCAGTAGGGCATGGCGAAGGTCCACAGCAGCACCAGCACGAAGTTCATCAATGAGACCTGGGGCAGTGGCCGTGTCAGCACCTCTGGGTGCCCAGCTGAGGCCCCCAGCCCACCATCCCGACGGGTACCTCCTCCAGGGCCACCCAGATGGTGTAAACAGCCACCAGCTTGACGATGTGGAGCTCCAGCAGACGCCTCACAAAGACCTCCGCGCAGGTCAGCGCGTTCGAGAAGGTCCGGCCCAGCACGACCAGGCGCTGCAGCACCAGATTCCATTTGTTGGTATCTGTGGGGACATGGACCCTCGTGGAGAGCCCCACAGCCACTCTGGCCCAGAGGACACTCCAACCCATTCCCACCCTCTTCCACACTTGGATGACACCCCAAGCCATGCCTGCGCCCCCCACCCTGTTCCTGGCTGAGAGAATATCCCAGTCTATCCCTGTGTACTTCCAGACTCGGAGGAGACCACAATAAATCCCTGCACTCTCCCAGTCCCACCCTGGCTCGCAGAACACCCTAATCCACCCCCGTACTCTCCCAGCTCGTTCCTGGCTTGGAGGATGCCCCGGTCTATCCCTGCCCTGCCCTGGCTTGCAGGACACCCCAATCTACCTACACATCCCCCAAGCCCCTTCCTGGCTCAGAGGACATCCCAGTCCATCCCCGTACCCTCCCAGACTTGAAGGAGACTCCAATCCCTGCCCCTAGCCCCTTCCTAACTTAGAAGATGCTCCAAAACGATTTCTACAGCTCTCCCAGCCTCTTTCCATCTCAGAGGACACCCCTGTCTATCCCCATACTCTGCAAGCCTGTTCCTGGCTTGGAGGACTCCTCAATCCATCTCTGTACACTCCCACACTTGGATGTCATCCCAAATTCATCTCCCTACCCTCTCAGCTTCTTCCTGGCTAACCCTAACCCCATCCCACCCTGTCCCCCATCCCTTGCTCTATACCCAGTGACTCGCTGGAGATGCTGGTCCTGGTGCCCGTGGAAGTAGCTGCATCCTGACCCAGCTGGTTCCCCAGCAGCCTGCAGGAAGGAAGGCTCAGAGCAGAGACAGGGGACTTGAGGTGCAGGGAGGGTCACCTGGCACAGGATCCTACCCAGGGATGGAGAAGAGTGACAGGCTGGGTTCGTGGGCATGCTCCAGATCAGTGATGTACATGAAGGTCTTGTGGAAGTAATGGAGCTGGAGGATGCAGGCCAGGAGGAAGAAGCCCAGGATGAGGATGTGGTAGAAGAGCTTGGAGACACTCAACTGCTCCAAGCCCATGTCTCTCAGCCTGGATGGGGAAGGGAGGGGTCAACACGGGGCCTCATCCATCCCACCCTGCACAGGCATCAAGCTCCTACGTCAGGGCTCAACCCCAGCCTGCTCCCTGCCTCATTTCCCCCATATGCAACCCATGCCTTGGCCATGCCCTGGTGCCACCACAGGGCTGGTGCCAGCAGGGACCCCATGGTGGCTCCGGGACACTCACTGGTCATCAGTGAGGCCGGTCAGGTTCCTCCAGTATATGGGGAAGTCCTCGAACTGGAAGGTGTAGTTGGCCATGAGCACCAGCATGGTGTACGCCATCACCAGCCACCAGAAGCCCTTCAGCACCTTGCGCCACAGGCTGTAGTACACCTGCGGGGACAGGGACATCAGTGGGGCCACCCTGGGGATGGCCATGGGCCCACAGGGGTCCCCACCCCCCCCACCTGGAAGAGGATGATGCAGAGGAGGAAGAGGAGCATGTAGACAATCTTGTAGACGACGAGGCGGCCGACGAAGCTCACTACGATGAACATGCCGCCACAGACACAGATCCAGAACTTGGCAAAGAAATTCATCAGCACCTTCCCCAGCTTCTCTAGCAGTTCCCGTGCGTGGCTGCCTTCTGCAGGGCACAGAGGGGGCTGCAGGAGCCGGGTGGGGGGCATCTGTGTCCCCCCTCCAACACCCAGCCTGGCACGGTGCCCCTCAGTGGGGTGACATCAGGAGCCCTCACCTGACTCCGTGACGGATGCCATCATTCCCCCGGCGGACCTGGGCGTCTTCATTAGCACCTTCTCCTTAATGAACTGCCGCAGCAGTGGCCAGAAGGGGAGGGTGAGCAGGAGCTGCAGAGACAGGTGGTGAGCAGAGACAGCCAGGAGCTGCCGGGGACAGGGAGCGGGGACAGCGCCGCGCTTACCTTCGCCCCCAGGACCAAGGCAGGATATTCGGGGTGCACCAGCCCCAGCTGCTCGAGGCTCATGAAGCCAGCGTGGGTGGGCAGCTCGGGGACCAGCTCCATGGCCCACACGTAGTCCAGGCAGCACAGAGCGACGCAGTAGAGGAGGAGGAAAGGCGAGCAGATGATGGCGAAGTTCCGGCGGCTCCGCACCGTCCAGATGAGGCACGACCACAGCAGCAGCACGAAGGTCAGCCAGCTGTGGTAGGTGATGCTCCACACCTGCGGGCAGGAAGGATGCAGGCTCAGCCCAGGACGTGTCCCCTATGTCCTTGTCCCCTCCCAGTGTCCGTGTCCCCTCCCAGCTCGTTACCAGCATGGAGATGAGGGCGCAGATGTAGCTGTGTTTCATGATGAGGACGGTCAGGCCACGCAGGGGCAGCCGCTCCACTCTACTTTTACTGCCTGGCATGGGGAGGGAGAGCGTGAAGGACCCCTGGCTGCAGGCAGGGTTTGGGGAGGGGGAGGTGCTGGGATCAGGCTTACGTTGGGTGCTCAAGACATGGACGGTGCAGTTCTCGGTGCCAGCGCGCAGCTTCTCAGTGCTGGAGGACAGCATGGGCTGGGGGGCAGAGAGGAATCAGAGCCCACCCAGTCCCCACCAGCCTGGGCACTGCTTGAGGTGCACAGCCCCCTACACCCACCTCGGTGTCCTCAGCCACACCGCTGGTGTCCTCAGCCATGCCACTGGTAGCCTCAGCCACACCACTGGTGTTCTCAGCCACGCCACTGGTGTTCTCAGCCACGCCACTGGTGTTCTCAGCCATGCAGCTGATTCCCATGGACAACCTGCCCATCTCCATCAGTTGATCTGCCACCTCTGTCCAGTCCTGCATTCTCTGCGAGGGCAGGAGCCAGCTCAGGACACCCGTCTGCCACCACCGGTGAGCAGGATCACGCCCCCTCCCCCTGCCAAGGCACCCCACATGCAGGCACTCCCCTGCCCCCCACCTCCCCTCTGGTGCCAGGGTGGGGGCAGTCACAGCAGGGCACGCTGGGCACCGCTGGCATCACAGGCACGGGGTCCAGCCCACCTTGAGGTACCGCCAGCGCAGCTTCACCAGGGTGCCCACGCTGTAGCAGAGCAGGACCAGGATGCCGGGGTTGGCATAGACAGGCCAAGGGTGGCTGGTGTTGAGCTCCAGGGTGTTGGGCTGGGAGCAGTTGTGGTACAGGATGATGTCCTTGAAGCCGAATACTCTGTGGGGATAAAGACGGTGGCGTTACTCCCCACTATGACCCAGGGTTCTCTCCCAGCGCTGGCACAGCACATGGCTCAACTGGGGTGGCACAGGGAACCACGGCACAGCTCCCTCCCTGGGGACTCACCGTGCCCAGATGGTGGGGGGTGGGAAGACCCCCTGGAAAAAGGGTGTCTGGTAGACATAGAGGCAGACAAGGTGGATGGAGCTGTAGAGCCCGACAATGACGAAGAGGACGTTGAAGGCCTGGCAGCTTGCTGGGAGGTAACAGGCCCACCACAGGCACAGCCCCAAGAAGAGCAGGTAGTAGATGCTGGAGGAGGCGGAGGGCAGGGTGATCCCTGGGGAGCAGTGCCCCATGGGCAGTGAGTGCACAGCCCAGCATCCCCCTGCACCCAGCCGCATCCCACCTTGGGCCAAGCATCCACACACCCCGGACCGAGCATCTCCTCCCTCCTGGACTGAGCTTTCCCCCTTGGAAGGAGCATCCGTCCCCCTCAGACCAAGCATCGCAACCCCCTTGCATTCACTGAGTGTCTCCACTTTGGACCAAGTGTCCCTCCCCTGGACCAAGCATCCTGCTTCCCAGACCGAGCACCCCACATTGGACCAAGTTCTCCCCCCTAGACTAAGCGTCTTCCCCACCTCGCACAAGCATCTCCCCTTAGAGTGAGCAGCACACCCACAGAGCCTCCCCACATGCCCTCCCCATCCTGTACCCACCTGCCAAGGCCAGCAGCAGGCTCACCAGTACCTTCCCGGCCTCCCAGAGCACCCACTGAACCGTCAGCCGCAGCTTGCTCAGCGGCTGCACCCTGTGGGCCGCGCATCTGTGCTGCCTCACATTCACTTCCCTCTGTGAGACAAGGGTGCTGTGAGCTCCATGCCCTGACCCCAGGCATCCCCTGGCCGTGCCTCAGTGTCCCCGCTCACGGGAGGGCAGGGGTGGCCGGCAGGGCGGGCA
>JAWWEU010000020.1:19447361-19483691 GCA_035583155.1 Acropternis orthonyx
CAGGGCTGGGGCAGCCACAGCTTCTCTGGGCACCCTGTGCCAGGGCCTGCCCACCCTCCCAGGGAAGGATTCCTCCCCAATATCCCATCCATCCCTGCCCTCTGGCAGTGGGAAGCCATTCCTCCTTGTCCTGTCCCTCCATGCCTTGTCCCCAGTCCCTCTCCAGCTCTCCTGGAGCCCCTTTAGGCCTGGAAGGAGCTCTCATTTCTCCCCAGAGCCTTTTCCAGGTGAATACCCCCCTGCTCTCAGCCTGTCTCACAGCAGAGGTTCTCCAGCCCTTGGAGCATCTTGGTGGCCTCCTTTGGATTTGCTTCAACAGGTCCATGTCCTTCCTGTGCTGGGGATCCCAGAGGTCCCAACTGAGCATAGAATCTCCTCCCTTAACCTCACCTTTTTGCTTTAATTCCCGTGTTCAGGACACTCCTGTTTTCCAGCTGGCTCAGCAGTGACAGGAAATCTCAGCTCCTGGTGTTTTTGAACTGTTCTCCCCTTCAGCTTCCACACTTTTAGATTATTTCAGTGGTTAGCACAGGCTGAATAAATCCCCCAAAAGCATGAGGGAAACGGCTCAGCCCCTGTAAAGGACTTGCAGTTCTCACAGGAGGACAAAGCTGGTTCAAACTGAAGAACAGGGATAGATTATGCTCCATGTCATACCCCAGCCTATAAACCTTGGCTCAGCTCAGTAGGCCTTAACATGTCCTTAAGCTGGCTCAACCTGTTGACACCCAGCTTAAACCAGATCTGATTGCTGGTGTCTTCCTCGTGGTGCTGCACACGCCAGTGACGGCCCCGACTCACGGGGAGATCATCTCGGATCGTCTTCGGGTGCCTCGATGGACACACGGACTGCCTTCCCCCTCCAGGGCTGGCTGAGCCCTCCCCGTGGGGTTGGGCAGGGCAGTGCCTGAGGGGCGGCACCAGCACTTCACCTGAAGCTTCACCAGCACTTCACTGACATGCTGTGCCCTGGGCGTTGGTTTTCCTGTCCTGATCCCATGGAGATCCCCATTCCACAGGGGTTGGATTTCCAGTCTTGGCCTCACGGAGATCCTCACTCCGTGGGGATTGATTTTCTTTTCTTGCCTCTATGGAGATCCTCAATCCATGGCGTTGGTTTTCCTGTCCTGGCCTCATGGAGATCCCCTTTCCTTGGCCATGAAGATTGGTTTTCCTGCCTTGGCCCCATGGAGATCCCCTTTCCTTGGCCATGAAGATTGGTTTTCCTGCCTTGGCCCCATGGAGATCCCTATTCCTGGCTCTGATAAGCTCAGTTTTTTCCTCAGACATTCCTGTTTAGTGTCCCAAGATCCCACATTCATGGATTTGTGAAGTATTTACTGACTGCACAGGGGTTAAAACCGCCTCCAGCCCTAGGCAAGTGCATTTTGAGACAAAATCTGCAAGAGTGCCTAGAATTTGCATGTAAAGTGGGGATAATTACCTCATGGTAATCAGTCTGAGTTGTTAAGGGAGCTGGGAACCTCTCCTACCTGGAGTCCCATCCTTTCCTGGAATTCACATGCAGGACTGGGCTGCCAGGCAGGGTTTGCTACATTCCCTGTTCCAAAGAAAAGAGGGTATTATCTACACAGGTGTTTGGGCATCATTGTCTGTGAAGATCCAGCCCTCGGTGCCTCCAGGGCGTGCTGCATTTTGTATTCCAGTCCAACAATCCTGCAGGAAGGAGAGCTGGGAATAGCACTGGAAGAATGAGAGGGTGAGCAGGTGGTGTTGTGAGGAGTTTGCTAAAAGAGATCCCCCAGCGTCCATGAAATTATTCCACGCTCAGAAGGAGGGAACAGAGTGGACAAAGTCCAGGGTCATTACACTAATTGACACTTTACCTCCGGGAAGCCCCCGGAGATGCAATCAGGGCTGGATTGGAGCGCGGGGTCCCAGGCACAGGTGTGGGCTGTGCTTCCTTCATTTAGTGTAATTGTGCCTTGGCAATCTGTTCCCATCCTCCCTCCCAAAGAGCTCCGTGGAACCCGCTCCGCTGTTAACCCCAGCGTGCCCTCCACGCACAGCCAGCTCGGGAAGGAGCCGGGTCGGTCTCTCCTGCTGGTAAACTCGGGTTTAATCTTGCTGTCCTTGGGGTCTCACGGTGTCCCCAGGGCAAGGAGAGGGCCATTCCCAGCCATCGGTAAACACACCCTCAAATTGATCAGCACCCAAACGCGTCCAAGAGCGTTTCCAGCAGGTTCTAAAGATGTTTTATGCCTCATCCTGATTTATATACAGGCACAGTGCAGTGTGTCTGTCCCAGGAGTGACAGGACCACGTTGTTACTGAGAGGAATGTAAGACAGTGGGAATTATAATTACGTATATTTCCATAATTATAAAAATGTGACTCAGAATCCTGACAATGGGCTCAAGGCCAGGTTGGACGGGGCTTGGAGCAAACTGGGATAGTGGAAGGTGTCCCGGCCCATGGCAAGGGGTGGGACAAGATGAGCTTTAAGGTCCCTTCCAATCCAAACCATTCCATGATTCTACAAATAGCAGTTCTCAGATTTATATGAAGTTATGGGAAGAGCATAAAATGTGGCTAATGATAGCTTACTTCCTTCTCCCCTGGAATTATTTTAATTAAAACCATTATTTTTAATTGTGAAATACCCCCAGATTATGATAATTTGATTTTATCTGTTATCAGTGCTTTGAGGCTTTGCAGCACTGTAGTATCCGAGTCTTGATCTTGTCTTATTATTCAGTCTTCCTCAGTTCCTCTCTTCTATTACCAAGTTTGTTTGCAATTTAAATTCTGCACAGTGGATGAGGCAGAGACAGGTTTGGGTCTCTGCTGCTGGAAATACTGGAGAGACTCAGATGGCCAAAGGAAAACAAATGAGAAGATTCAAAGGTGCCCCAATTCACCTCCAGTCCAGCAGCGTTTTGGGTCCCAGATGCACCCCCAGACACATGAGGGGAATGTGCCCATTTAGCCAGAGGAATACTTGGAATCACAGAATCATTTAGGTTGGAAAAGACCTCCAAGATCATCAAGTCCAACCTGTGACTGACCCCCACCTTCCCTGCAGCAAGGAGAAGTGATGGGTGCTGATCCTCTACTTGCTCACCTATTTTCATGGAAGTTTTAACTCCCCAGCTTCCAGAATCCTGCCTTTCTGCTGGATTTCTCTGTGAGGAACCACAGCATTGAAAAGGCAGAGGGGATAAAGGCAGAGTGAGTATGTAAAGCCTCAGTTTGTGTGTGAACAGGGGGCAGAAAATAACAACGACCCCCCTGATCCTCCTGCTCGTTGCTTCACTGGTTTTCCTGAGTCACAATTTTCCGTGGTTTTTCCGAATTACAATTTTCAGTGGTATTCCTGAATCACAATTTAAGCCCTGTGTTTGTTCTTCAGGCCACTTTCCTGTGCTGTAGCACTGCCTGAATCTGTCTCTGAAGAAGAAGATGCTGCTGCTGTCCATTTCAAACTGCATTTTGCATTTTTTCCTGCCGGTTCATGTAAGTTTTTCCTTCCAATATTCCCTTTCATGCAGCACCACTCCAGTCCAGGCAGTTCCTCACCGGAATACCCACAGGCTGCTGGTCTGCCACGAGAAACCACGAGTTCCAGGTCCCCAAGGCAGGGAGAAGAGCAGCCCTGGATCCAGGTGTGTTTGCCTCCATTCCCAGTCCCCAGGATAGCGATTCTCCTCCCCAGGTGTATTTTCCTTCGCCCTCTTCCCTGGCTCCGTTCCGCTGTCCCACCTGGCTGCTTCTCCCCACCTTCCCGCATCCAGCCCCTGCGAGGCTGAGGCTCCATGGGTTTATTGCCACCTCTGAGGCTCTTTATCCCTGATTCCCAGGCTGTCAGTGCCCCTCAGTGCCACCCCTCCTGTGGCAGCTGCTGACCCACCCCTGCAGCGCAGCTGGGAGGGTTTCCCTCATTCCCGAGAGGAGGCAGGACCTGCCCCGGGCACCATCCCGGCTCTCTGTTACTCACATTTTTACCCTGTTTTGCACCTTCTCCCTCTTCCCCACTGCCAGGTTTCTGCCCTGAGCTGTAAGGCGAGACCGGCAACATTTCTCTCAGATCCTTTCCCCTTTAGCTTCCCTTCAGGAGCTCCTTCCCTTTTTTTTCTGGCTCCATAACCACTGCAATTACCTCTCTGATGATTTCCTGAATTTTCCATCTGCTTGAAATAGGCACTTGTGAGCTCTCTTCTTAATTAATGTGTTCTAAAATCATTATGTTCATCAACCAAGCCTTATCACTTCCATTTTCTTCCATAATAGTAAAATCCATTGCCCTAAGTAAAACACAGGAATTTTGATGTTCATAATTCACTAAAACTCAATAGCTCAGAGCAGAAGTTGCTATAAACCTGGAGTAGCAACAAGGTGTGAGCAGGCTGTACTTACTCCGGCCTTACTTGTTATTGAGGCTTTGCACCTCTGGCTCAAACTGACAGAATCTTGAGAATTTCTGTTGTAAATTCCTTTTGCAGCTCTGGAGTTAAAACATTTTTTCTACTTGAGGCTGCATTAGGTATTTTGTTGAGTGTATTTTTTAGCTGTGCCAACCTTGCTACATATATATATATATACACAAATATAAATATATACTATTATTTGTGTTCTTCTTGCCCGGTAATAAAGTATTTTAGTAAAGTTGTGTAAAAACAATAATCTGACTTGGATAATAAAACTGACAAGCGGTTGTGAAGATGTTACTGAGAGATAATTTTACTGAACTTGTCACACCGGAGAAACAAGTTCCCTCTGTGGTACTTGGCAGACACAGCATACCCCGAAGATAACAGAACCTGGTCAAGAAAAAGACCTATCAGATCTTTTAGTTCTGCATTCGGATAAATTTGGTAACAAGAGCAGTTTGAGTGTTCTGTTACAAAGCAAAAGCCCTGCTTATTGCATCCAGGGAGGAAACAAAACCCTGCTTAGACCTGGGAAAGCTTCTGCTTTCTGTGCTGCCTAACACACAAACTTTGTTACATTTTAAAGGTGAGAGCTGTAAAAAAAGAGGTATTTTCTGATCTAGGCAATCTCTCAGACACTACTCACCACCAGGGACCTGAGAACGAGGTAACTCTCATACACGTGCAGTCACATTGCCACATTTTTGGCAACCAAAAGAAAGATTATTTAGCAGCAACCTCACTTATTTGAAATATATTGCCCAAATTTACCCTGGTACTGTAGATTTCTTATTACAAGCACCTCGCCATATGCCAGCTTTGCCTCTTTGCTCCCTGCAGGCATGTTCATGCCTCACCTCATCCCACAGCCATGGACATGTTTGGCTTATCCAAGTTCTCTCAGTGCCAGGATCCTCAAACCTGCTTCTCAGAGAGCCCTGCTTCCAGCAGAGGGGGAGAAAAGAGCTTGGGGGTGAATATCTCTTACTGTAACCCCGAGTACATCAGTCCTGAGGGTCACCCACGGGACAGGAATCTTGCTCCATCCAGTCTCCTGATGTGGGGATGTCCCTGTGCCATGAGCCAGGCAAGCTCAGGCACTGGGAGGGCTCACAGCGTGCATCTGGCACAGCTACAAATCCCAGCTACCACAATCCAAAGGCTGGGAGGCTGTTGGATTGCTGGGATTGCTCCAGTCCAGACTGGGAAACATCAGTAATTACCTGAAGAGAAAAGAAGGCTCCAGGGAGATCTGAGAGCCCCTTCCGTGCCTAAAGGGGCTCCAGGAGACCAGGAGAGGGACTTGGGACAAGGGCCTGGAGGGACAGGACAAAGGGAATGGCTTCCCAGTGCCAGAGGGCAGGAATAGATGGGATATTAAGCAGAAATTCTTCCCTGGGAGGGTGGACAGGCCCTGGCACAGGTTAGGCAGAGAAGCTGTGGCTGCCCCATCCCTGGGAGTGTCCAAGACCAGGTTGGAGCAACCTGGGCTAGTGGAAAGTGTCCCTGTCCACGGCAGGGGGTGGAACGAGATGAGATTTAAGGTCCTTCCAACCCAAACCATCCTGGGATTCCATGGCCTTCCAAGGTGAAGGAGCAAGCACAACTGTGTCCCTTGGCAGAACACGGGCTGCAGGAGGGAGTGCAGCCAAATCCAGAGGGGCAACAGCAGGAAGAACCAGTCACAGCCCTGTTGGGAGGGTCTGTTCCCAGGGCACACAAGGGTAGGGATGCGGGCACAGCCTCACATGAAGGCAACACGAGTGCAGGGTGCCAGATGGCTCAGCACTGCCAGACGTGTCCTCAGCACGCTGACAGGACCTGCCTGTAATTGCCTGACCAGTTTTTCCACTGCCTGAAAAGTGCTCCCGTGGGAGACAGGCTTTTGCTAATATCGTTTGCAGGCAGGCTCCAGGAAATCCAGGGAACCATGTCAGGAAGAGGAAGGACTTGTCCCGCTTCACCAAGAAACCTGGGAAACCAAAGACTTCACGTGCTGCCCCAGATCTTGAAGGGTTTGCATCTTCAGCCATCCTTTGGCAGCCACTACATAAAGACTGAAAAGCTTTGTTCGATTTTGGGGGAAAGAGGTTTTTTCTATCCACTCATCATCCTGATACAGAATAATCGAATCATGGGAAGGTTTGGGTGGGAACAAGCTCAGCTCGTTCCAACCCCCAAGTCAGGAGATGACCCGAAATAGTGGTGGGCTTGGCAGTGCTGGGTTAGTGGTTGGACTTCATGATCCCAAGGGTCTTTCCAGCCTTAAAATATTCTCGGAATCTATGAAATTGTGGACCAAGTCTCTTAGTGACCTGCACATGCTGTGTCATGGCCTAAAGGCATTTCACGTGAGCTGCCTGAGCACCTGCAAGTCAAGAGTGTTGCTGCTGTTGACTGAGCCGGCTGATTTCTTGGATTCCCCGGCTCTGAGATCCCCTGGGATCATAAAATGAGCCCAAATACATAAGCAGCAAATCCCTCTGGAGAAGCATGTGATGCCTGGCCTTCCTGAGCAGCAATGACAGCTCTTACTGGTTGTTTTACACTCCAAATTAACGCAAATCAAGAGATATGAGAGATTATTAAAATCATTTTGGGGGAGAAGAAAAGGTTGCACTAAAACAAGGAATAAATGAAATAAAAAGTGAGCAAAAGCAGGCAGAGAGAGAACACAGCCAGCATGCAGGGACAGGCAGATGCAGGCTTGGAAGAAGATGCTGGATTCCCTTTGGAGAAACATTAGTGTTGGGACTCCCACCAGGCTGTCTGCCAAGGGGGATAATTAAGCTAAATAAAAATACACACCAGTAACAGCTCCACAAATGAGGGTAATTTAATTACCACATTCGATACAGGAGACCCACTTCCCACGAGTCTTCCATTGTGACCAGGGAGGAGACAATAGCAGCAGAATGTGCTGGAGAAAGGAAGAGTCATTTGCTAAGAAGAGGTTTTCTATTAGGGTCTGCATAATAAACACCAGCACAGCTTTCCATAATCGTGTCATAATCTTGCCATAAAATTCAATCAAAGCAACAGCTTGTGAATGTCCAAAAAATCAATGGAACCATATGAGAAGTGATTGCAGATGTAACACTGGAATTTATTTCAGTGCTCAATCCATGGGGGTGGAAAGGAACAGCTAAAGAACAGGGAAGCAGGTGTGCTGCAAACACCTCTTGGGGAAGAGCTCCTCTGCCTCAAATCCAGAGGAAACACAAACAGTATCACAGTATCACAGGATATTTAGGGTTGGAAGGGACCCCTGGAGATCACACAGTCCAACCTCCCTGCCCAGGCAGGGTCACCTGGAGCAGGTGACACAAGTGACAAAGTACGGTCCAGATAGCATTTGATTTTTGGAAAGGGAGGTCACTTCTATCCACTCCTCTTCCTCAAACAGAATCACAGAATGGTTTGGGGTTGGAAAGGACCTCAAAGCCCATCTCATCCCACCCCCTGCCATGGGCAGGGACACCTCCCACCAGCCCAGGCTGCTCCAAGCCCCGTCCAGCCTGCCTTTGGACACTCCCAGGGATGGGGCAGCCACAGCTTCTCTGGGCACCCTGTGCCAGGGCCTGCCCACCCTCACAGCCAAGAATTCCTTCCCAATATCCCATCTAACCCTGCCCTCTGGCAGTGGGAAGCCATTCCCCCCCTTGTCCTGTCACTCCACTCCCATGTGAAATAACAGAGCTGTCAAACTCCCCTGGAATCCCAGCCCAGTGCAGTTTCACTGAGCCGTATTTACAGCCCAAGAGCTGCAGATTTCCTTTATTCATTAGTGCTGGAATGCAGGGGAAAGCAGAGCTAATGTGGGGCTCCCAGAGAGCTTTATGCACTGCCTGATGCACCTCCAAAGTGCTCTGTTAAGTGAGAGAGAAGTGGAAATATTTTTCCTCCCCTTCTCCTCTCTGGTGAAAACACTTAGTGGGCAGCACAGGCTCAGGTCCTTTGGAAGGAATGGAGTGTGTCCACTCAATTATTTAAAACAGTTGAGTAATTGCAGCCCTGTCAGCTCAGAAAACATCTCCCTCTGTCCAAGCTGCTGCACAAACCCATTTCTGGGCAGGCAGTCCCAGCAGCACCAGTTTTCTCTTTATTTCCTCCCACGCCCTCCCAGTCAGAGCTGGGGCAGGGATGAGGCTGCGTGTCCCCGTTTGCAGCTGGTTGTGCTGCAGGGTAAAACTCAGAAGGAGGGAGGTGGGGACACCTTGGCAGCCCTTTTGGAGGTGGCAGGTTCCTTTGTGGGCTGTGCTGGCTGAGGACTCCAGAAATCCTTCCAGAAATCTCTCAGGGCATGGTGTGTGCTAGAGATAAATATTACAATAGGAGGCTTAGAGGAAAATGGATTCAGACAGCCAGGAGAGCCCACGGGTGGAACAGGCTTGGGTAGAAAGTCCTCTTGTTAAACACCCTCTGGAGAAGCTCCTTTAGGTGAGCTGGGAGACTGGAAGGTTACCACAGCTGCCTTCCAGAGATTCCAGTCCCACACATCCCTGGCCGTTTCCCTCCCTAGTCCCAAAATCCAGGGAGAATCCCAGCTGCCAGGCCCACGCTCACCAGCACCACAGCTGTCCTCCACAGCTGTGCCACATCAGTCCTGGCCTGCCCAAAAATGTGTTTTCCTCCTCCTGAGGGGTGGTAGGACAAGGAACAAGCACAACTGGACTGACAGCTGCACCTGCACACCCATCTAACCTGACCACCTGAAAGCCAAGGTTTGTTCCTTTTTCCTGATAAAAAGCAAGCAGGAATGCCATTATTTCCCAGAATGGCTTTCTGGGATGTTTTTTAAGCACATCTCAAGAAGCAGCTACCGAAGCACAGGAATTTTGTACGCTGACAGCGCCGGGGTTTCACAACCTCATTAACTGACTCACCTTAATGGGAACTTCTCCCCCGGGTCCCTTCCCAGATGGAAGAGCAGTGGCAGGTGTGTGTGCTCCTCCTGTGTGTGTGTTGTCACTCCAGAGACATTCTGCCCAGGACAGAAATCAGTACCCTGCAGGGTAAAGGAGAGAGGCCATCAAAGGTGACACAGGGCAGGGAACAAAACTGCTTCCAGTGACACCACTTCCTCCAGCACCTTGTTCCAAAACACCTACAAACCCCAGAATTATTTAAAACCAAGAGTCCACTTCAGTCTGCAAAACAGACTCTGAGCTGGTGGGGTAAAATAAGGTGACAAAGTTGGAGTCGCACTGACATAAAAGCTGAAGCACCTCGTGCATTCTTGTCTTATAAAAATATAATCCCTGTAAAATATTCATTAAAATGAAATGGCAAAACAAAAGATAAAGAGGGGAAACCGTTTAATCATAAAAATCCTGTACTTGGAAAGTATCTTGTCTCTTTGGTTCCCACGGCTTCGAAATGGAGGGAGGAAGGGATCACTTGGAAGTTCTGATGAAAAACAAAATCCCAGGAGAACCACCCAGACACCCCGAGAGGCCCCGGGGCCTGCAAACTCCCTTGCCAGCACCTGAAGGATCAGTTTCTCTGAGGACTGAAGCAAACCTGGTTGATTTTTAAAAAGTGGGTGTGCTCTTGGTCTGGTTCATAGCGAGCTGGTATCGAGGCGCTCACCTGGGCAGGGAGGACTGGAGGAAGGCTGGAGACACTCCTGTCACTAACAGTCTGTGGGCTCAGAGGCTGGGATTCTCCCTGCAGCAGCAGGGCACAGGGAGCTGGGAATCTCCCTGGGAAAGCGACTGGGAGCAGCAAGGGGTTAAGTGCTCGCTGGGCACCGAGGGACAGAGTTTCCAGCTCCCTCCATCTGCCCTTCCAGCCTTGCCAGGCTCCTGCTCCCCAAGCCCAGCCTGTTATTAGCCAGTTGTGAGCTCCCTAATCCCTGGCCTGCAGCCTCCAGAACCCATTTAAACCCTGGGAAGAGCCAAAAATGCAAAAGCACTCATTTCCCTGAGCAGCCAATAAAACAAGGCCCCTCCAGCCCAGCAAGGACTGGCCCCAAATGGACTTGTTAAAGCCGGGCTTTACAATTCCAGCTCCCACGCTGCGCTCCTTACAATCCCCCCAAACGCCCCGAGACACGGACAGAGACATGGAGAGAAGGTAAATGGGAATATTTCAATGGAAGTGGGAAAGCAGCTGTAGCATTTGCTTATAAACCAAGCTAAAAAGGCTCTCTACAGATGTTGGTAGGATTTGATTGGCAAACAATTTTCTAAAAATATCCCGTGTTTTTAATGGACAGCTGGTCAGTGGAGCAGTTAATATTCTGCTTTTCAATAAAGCAAGAAGTTTAGAAGCCCATGAAATCCCATTTATCTGCACAGAGCTATAGATTCCTGAATCACTGACTGGAAAAATAAGGGAGTTGCTTGATAGGTTGGAGTGGCCCTACCAATAATGGACTTTAAATGGATACAAAACTGATTGACCTTTCCACCCTGTGACGCCACAGGCCTCTGGAACACGCAGGGAAAATAGATTTTTGTGGGTTTTTTTTCCACAAAAGGACCAGTTAATGAAAAGGTATCAAAGCCTCTATAACATCCAAATTATAATTTGGATGCAAATCAAACAAGCAATTTAATTAAGAGCCTGCTAATTGGTACAACGCTCCTCGGCTGCAAATGCTTCGGTTTGAAAGAAGATTTTAGTCTCTTGGGTATTTGTTTAGACACTGCTGTTTACAGTTTAGCTTTTGTTTCCTATGAAATCCTTGTAGCCCTGACTCCAGAACACAGCCCAGGCAACAGTCCCCAAAGATTCCCGGGAAGGAAAGTGCTGGGACAATTTGCCTGATGGCTCCAGCCAAAAGCTGTCTGTACTTCTAATTTAAGCACTCAGTGCCCTCCTCTAAAGCAGCCCATGGGGGGGAAAAAATCAAAATAAATAAATAAATAAGACTCCAGTAAATAAAACTGCCATTTTATGACATTGGCTGAAACCACCCTTTAAATTTCTAAGGCATTTCAGCTTTATCTCTGCAAATAAAATGGACTGTTACTATTTTTATGTACCGTGTGACAGCCAATATTCAACCTGCAGAGAGAGCTTCAAAGATTTTCTACCTGTTCATCAACAAATCAGCAAAAATAAGATATAAATATGTTAAAATGTATTTTATTTTATATATATAATAAATACGTAAAAATATACCCTCACACTCCTGGATCAAGACACTGTCCTGCATCAGAGTAAGTAACACGCTACAGATACAGCCAGAGGAGCTCAGTCCTGTGTTCCTTTGCTAGAAAAGAATATTTAACTTACCTTCCACACCTTTATCTCATTCTGTTTGTCAGTCAAAGCATTTTCAGTTCTCAGGGTATGGAAAGAAAAAAAACAAACAGCTCTACCATGCTAAAAAACCTGGGATCCCCAAGTCTGGACTGCTTTGCTTTCCTGGGGCAAACCGGGCTAAATTAAATCTGCTGGAGACCTGAGAACTACTTAAAGGCAAGACAAACGCCAGCCTGGAGCACCTGGCCCATGTCCCTCGTTGCTTGGAAGGTTTGCTGATGTCTGGAGCCCTGGTATGCCAGAGAAGAGCCCGGAGGTGCCTAAACCTGTCCTATCCACCAGGATAACACAACCCAGACCCGCCACCTCTTTGCTCTGTTATTCCCTCAAAGCTATTTATTGTCAGAGAGTTTATAACAACACGCAGGGGTCAAGAGCCACTTAGAGCACATTCCTAATATTCTATCCTGCTAGCTATCCAAGATAATAGATGGAGTCCCCATCCCTGGAGGTGTCCAAGGAATGACTGGGCATTGCACTCAGTGCTCTGGGCTGGGGGGCAAGGGGGGCATCGGGCACAGGGTGGATTCGACAGGCTGGGAGGGCTTTTCCAACCTCAGGGATTCTGTGATTTCCATGTCCTCGGGTAATGCTGATCACACACAGCAGAAGGATCCCTCCCTGCGTTTAGGTGAACTCTTGGAGCATTCCTCCTCCATCACAAAAGCATGAAAGCCGAACCACAGGATCCTGTCTGCAACTCCTGCTTTCTAAGGGAGCCCTTGAAAGAGCATCAAACGGCACCAAAACCAGCTCGGCTCTGCACCAGCTCTTCTGCACCAGCATTTTGCACCACTGTGTAAACCCGTTTGCTGTAGGAGAAACTCCAAACCCCTTTTTATTTATTACTCTCATTATTAAAACGTAACATTGCCCCTGCCCACCCTGGAGGGTGAACCTCCCAGAGCGCACATCTTTCCTGCCCTTTCCCAGCAATCCCGGACTGTTCGCCTGTTCCCGGGACTCCGCAGCCCTTGGTTACACAGCTTATGCTCTAATTTCCAGAGCAAATGGACCACAGATGCTGTGTCAATATAGACATGAGACAAACACAGCCGGTTGCCAGTTTGGGCTCCGGGCCAAGAGATGGAATCGCCGCTTGTGTTACCGTGAGCCCTCCGGCAGTTCCCCGCCCTGGCTCCAGCCCAGATCGCTGCGGCGTGACAGTCGGGCCGGGGGCTGGGATAGCGCCGCTCGGAGCTGGCATCTCCCCCTTCCCACCCCCACGCGAGGCCAGGGCAGCAAACCCGCGTTAACAATGGGAAAAGGAGAAAAGCACAGCTGCTCGTTAAAGCCAGGAATGGCCGCTCGTGGCGTTTAAGTTTGCCACCGCGCAGGTAAAAAGGAAAGGGGGCCCTCGCTCTCCGGGCCATTCCCCGGCAAAAAACCTCCCTCCCTATAAAGCGGAGCTCCGGAGGAGCAGACCCTTCAAAGCGGGACTGCCAAGCCGCAGCCCTGCGGACCAAGAACCGCTTCTAACGTGTTAAGAAGTGGCTGGAAGAGCCCCCCGAAGCCGGGCAGGCTCCGAAGCCGGGCAGCTCCCGAGCCTCCCGATCGATGGCCGGTTCGGATGCTCAGAGGACCGCAATGAAATGCCATTATTTGTGAGGTTCTACTTGACTTCACATCCCCCGCGCAGAAAAGGCTTTATCGATCCCTTCGCGTGGAGGAGAAGGGCAATCAGACAGCCTGACTGGAATAACCCCTTTGGCATTTTGCACTAAAACAATAGGAGCTGCTGGCAGGCGCCTACACCCATCCTTTAAAGTCACAGGAGCGCTCTGGAAACGCACTGAACACTCTTTAACAAGCTGCCAGCAGAAAGGTTGATGTTATCAGCCACTCTCCAACAACCAAAGGGCGTTTTCCACATGTTTTTCTTAATTATTTTTTTCCCTTATTGCATCAGTGCTCTCGGAGGGCACAGGGACTGTTCTGTGCTGGATGCTCTTGGCGGCAGGCAGAGAAAAGGAAATTTCCTCTCTGCTGCAGCTCCTACTCCTGCCTCCTCTACACAGCATGAAATTAGGACATTCCTGAGGACTTGCTACCTACTCAGATAAATCTTTAGAGAATACCCAGCTTCCCCCCTTTCAGACCTCTCCTTCCAAAGAAGAACAGCATTTCACAGGTATTTCCAGTGAAAGTCCTGTGTGTTACACTGCAAGAGGGATCTCCCCAGGTTTATCCTTAGTTCTCCCTTCTGCTATTTTTATCACTGCTGTTTTTTGCTGTAAGGAAGGTGGGCAACAATGGAAAAGCTTTATATCCATCAGTCAGAGCAACAGGGACAGATCTGTGCAGGAGGGAGATCTCTCTCCCTCTGCCAAACTATTTAAAAATACAAACACATTTTTCAAGTCAGGTTTCCTTTCATCTCCCTCCGCCCCATTTATCACCTCTTGAATGTCAGAGATGTCAAATTATGTAAACATGAGCCACCTATATAGATGGAAGCCAGGTAAACAGCTCAAAATAAGCATCCTGTGCAATCCACAGGGAAAATGTCCCATGGAGTGTTTATTCCCACTTGCTTCTGCTGAGTGAGCCTTCCCTTTATGCTTTCAAGAGACCACCCCTTCAAGAAGCAAAAAAATCCAGTTTATCCAGCAGAGAAGAGCATCAAGGTATCCTCCAGCACTGAGAGAGACTACAAGACTTTATGACAGGAGTCAGACTAGAAAAAAAAAAAATGGCTCGGAGGTTAAAAAATAAACAAACAAAAAATGGGAAGAACAGAAGAGCACAATTCATCTCCGTGTCAGATGACAAGTTCTAATCCCAGGCCATAAGGCAGAGGATGCAGACCAGTAAGGGCATGTTACTGTCAGGGGACTTTGGGATGACTGTAAACCTGTGTACTGCTTGCATGGGATGTTTCCAGGGTAAATATTCCGAGTGCCATATGGAGAGAAGCCTTCAGATCCCTGTTCTGCTTTCCTAGCCTTTGCTTTCTGCAAGCTGTGTCTCCCTGGTGCATTTTTATTTGTGTGCACATTCTTTATCGCTGAACTAACTTCCACCCCCCGTTCAAACCCAGCTTTCAGGTGAGGGGCCAACGTTGGCCCCATCCTTCCTTGTTCATCCTGCTCATCCTGAGCAGACCCAGGACAGGCACCAGTTTCCCATTTTCCAGTACCAACATGAACACGTGGTTTCGGCTGCTTCAATGGCATAATCTCCTCTGAAAGTCAAACAAAAAGGCACCCAGTGTGGATTAAAACCAGGGCAAGTTTTCTGTATTGACGATTTCCCACACTGTCAACTACCAAGGGAGTTCTGAAAGTGAAAGGAGGTTTGGCTAAACCGGGCCTTGTATCTGTCAAAATAAGGAGATACTCAACTACCCATAAAACAACCCTCTTAAAACCGTGCAGGCAGCTGTTCTGCCACATCTGGCCAACTTCAGATCTCCTTCCAATGGATGACATGTCAACCA
Organism: Acropternis orthonyx; assembly: GCA_035583155.1. Taxonomy (NCBI): domain Eukaryota; kingdom Metazoa; phylum Chordata; class Aves; order Passeriformes; family Rhinocryptidae; genus Acropternis; species Acropternis orthonyx. The sequence continues at coordinate 19,462,467 of JAWWEU010000020.1, forward strand.
GATATCCCAGGTCTGAGTGTGGACCTTCAGACACAGAGCCTTTCATATCTGGAAGTTTAATAAAGCATCACACTCGATTCACAATGAGGAAGAACCTCCAAAGATCATAAAATTAACAAGGCCTCATTAGCTGAAGTTCTGCTGGGATGGCGAATCAAACTTATCAAACAGTCAGAATTCCAACTGCCACAGATGTGCATGGATTTCAATACATTTTTCAAATTAAAATAGCAAACAAGCTGCTTTTTTTGATTCTGGAGTCCAATATTAACACAGCTGGGAAGTCACTGAAAGAGGCAACTTGTATCACAAGGTGAGCTCAGAAACTCCTCCAAGAGGGCTCAGAACTGGTCTGCATTCTGATTTATTTCTATTTTAAACTCGCAGGGCTTGTAATTAATGGCTCGAGGACACGAGGAGAATTGGAACAAATTTCAGCCTGAGCTTCCTCTGCATGTTGTTAATGGCTGGTCTGGCCAGTAATGTGCTCCAATTTTCCCCACATCCAGCACATGTGATCCAAGCTGCAGGAAAGAGAGTGAATTTGTAATGGTCTCTCTGATGTAGGGGATAATTGCTGACTTTTATCAGACAGTAGTTAAACAAAGACTTGGAAAGAAATAAATATTCCTTAATTGCACGACTGCCATTGCTCACAGTGGGAGAGCCTCTGGAAGGAGGAACTGGTGCCCATTATCACTGCTACACACAGACATGTGGAAATAAGTTGAGACCAATGTAGGGGTTTATTTATCCCCCAACTGGGTATGTAAGTGTGGGTATGTGCTTTTATCACCATGGAGAGCAGTAACTCATGTGGGAATTCTCCGTGCACGTGGGAAAAGCAGGAGCCCATCCCTACACCCAAAACACGGGGACACACAAGCTCCCAGTGTCTCCCACACAGGGAAAATCCTCCAAGTGAGATATATGGGTTTTACTCACACACTAGACAAATAAATTATCTCATTTGATCTGTGTGGAATTATTGCTGAGACAGAGCGTAAAGTCCATTTCTAGAGCCAACTTTCCTTTCCTCCTTACTCCCTGTAAAACAAACTTTGCCTCCTGGAGCATTACAGCCTTCAGAAAGACAAACACACATACTTACAGCCCTGAATGCAAATGACTCCCTTGGAGCTGACGTTTCCTTCTACCCCCAGGACATCCCAAAGAAAGAATCCGTGCACTTTTATACCCACAAATGTCATCAGCACTTAGTTCTGCACCTGTGATGCCTTGAGGACCCACCACAAGTTCAAAAAAGGAGGCACAGAAAAATAAATCATGCAAACAATCCCTCCCCAGCCCCAGCCTGCTGTCAGGATTGTGCTGAGAGCTGTGTCCTAACGCACTGGGTTCATGTCTAAAGGTATAATCAGCAAGGCACACGTGTGAACCTGCCACTCAGCAAATGCCCCAGAGTTCAGTACCCGAGTCTGAGGCAAGAAAGACACAAAAAGAAACAGAAATAATAGTGCTTAACATCTAATTGTGAGGAGATCAGCCAGGCAACAAATAAAATGAATAAATAGTAAAACCCAGTGTGTTGGGGGCTCACAGAAGTGCTGACAGCAGATTAAACACATGGATTTTACTCTTTCTACTTTTCTACAGCTTTCCTTTCCCTCTCAACAAAAAAAAAAAAAAACCACAAACCCAACAAACCCATCCCTGTTCCATTTAAAAATAGTTCAGGGCAGCAGGACTTTTGCCCTGGGAATTGTGAGATATGTGCCCAATGTGGCATCAGGCTCCAGACTTTCACAGAATCACAGCATATCCCGAGTTGGAAGGGGCCCAGAGGGACCAGTGAGTCCAACTGCAAGGGGACACCTGAACGCTCAGGATTCAGCAAAGAAAGTTTAATATTAAGGAGGTTTAAGTGCTGCTTAAAGGGAGCACCTTCAGAACAACTGGAATTGGCTCATTTTCCTTTCTTTTGTCCCTAATTTCAGGAGGGATGTGTGACACCACTCCCCTTTGATTTTCGTAGGATCATAGAATTATTTAGGTTGGAAAAGCCTTCCAGATCATGGAGTCCAACCATTCCCCAGCACTGCCAAGGCCACCACTAACCCACGTCCCCAAGTGCCACATCCACAGGGCTTTTAAATCCCTCCAGAGATGGGCACTTCCTGAGCCAGGGCTGGACAACCTTTTAGGGAAGAAGTAATTCCTAATGTCCAATTTAAACCCCCACAGCAGATGTGGTAGCTCTCCAGAGACTGAAGCGGGGTGATATCCACCGATTTAAAACTTTGTTTAAAGGGTTGTGTGTCCCCAGGAGCACCAGTGACCCCCAGGAGCAGATCCACGTGCTGTTACCTTGCCATACTCCTCCCAGGAGTTGCTCCAGGTCCAGTAGTGAGCTTTGTAAAGGCCAGCTCTCACTGCCATCATCTCGTTGCCACGATAATAGAATATGGGCCTGGGAAAGAGAGCAGAGCTGCATGAGAAACACCACCACACTGGGCTGATAAGGGAGACAAACACCTTAATGGAGCCTGACTTCCGAGGTGGATATCAGGCAGGAACAGGCTGCCTCCTAATAGTCTCCTCTGCAAGGTTTTCAATTAACATTTCTTAAAGTGTTCATCAAGTTGAGAGCTCACACAGTGCAAGAATGAAACATTATCCAGCTTGGCTGCCAGTGATTGTTAATCCCTGAACTATCAGCCCCTGCTATTTCCTATAGAGCGTGTCGGTTTAAACATCAAATGGCTCACAAGTGCTGCGTGTGTGAGGGAGAAACTGGGATTCACAGGCTCTGGGATGCTCAGCCTCCTCTCCCCAGCAGCACCAACTGAACTTCACAGCTCTGCCATCAAGCTGTCAGTGTCACCCAGGCAGGGTGGCCGGGAGGACACCAGATGCTGGTGTGTTCTGGATGACATCTCAGAAAAACTCCATATGGAAAAACCTGGCAGCCAGACATGCTGTATTTTTAACTCCTATCCATTTCCACCCCCACCCCCACCCCCGCTCCAAACCTCACTTTGCAGCATGTAAACATACTGCTAAAACTGCATCTTCTCCCAGAGCTTTCCCTAATTAAAAATACATCTGGGAAATGCATCTCATTCAGTACACCTGTGCACTTCCCTGGGCATCCCAAAAACGTTCCTGTTGGCTTCCCCAATAACACACAGTTGTTTTTTTTTTTTAGGAAACGCCACAATATTTCACTGAAATGGACAACGTGCAGGACAGAGGTTTGATTTGTTGGTGCAGTTCATCATACAAGGACACCAGACTTGGTCAGCTCTTCCCTCCAGTTGTTTTGGACACGATGGTGAAGCTGTTTGTCACTGTCAGGGGGTACAAACATCTTTTCTTTCCTCCCGACGTACCACTCACTCTGGTGGTGCCACCTTGAAAAAAACTGTCCCCAAATGCAAGGTAAAATTTAAATACCCATGTGTGAACGACAGGAGTGATCTCAGATCTCTTATTTGAAAACTGCAGCCCCACTGCAGGTTCTTGCACAAACAGTGAGCCTTTGTTACCAGGAACTGCCACCGGGAACAAAGGGGAAACAACTTTGTCACCAGGAACAAAGGAAAGGTGCTGCCAGCAGAGCCCGTTCCTGCTCCTTAACACACCTGAAAGGTGGAATAAAGGCAGGAGAGACCTGCCAAGTGGAGCACCTGATCTAAGCCAGTCCCATTAACAAAACCCTTCAAAAATATGCCAAGTACTCCAGTCTCCTTTTTCTTCCCATAAATTCTCACTATTTGACCCTTTGAATGAAGGTTTTAGGTTTTCCCTTTTTTAAAAAATACATTTTCCTTATTGAAAGAGGATTCAAGCTTGTAGCCAATAGTCTACTATTAATGATTTCTTTTTTTTCCTCCCATTCGTTTTTCCTTTTTAAGCCGAAAAGAATGGAATAACTGCATCTCCTGGAAAGTTTTCTAGGGGCTGTGGAAACTGTGACCCGGTCAGGTCTGGAGGGCAAAGAAAAACATGGGAAAAGCCACAATGCGCCTTGAGCGTGTTGTAACAGAGAGAGCAACAAGGGGTTGGTGACTGCAATGAAATTCCCTTTAGGAACCACAAAGAAGCTTCACAAACTTTCAGAAGATGGGACAATGAGGAACCTGCAAGGCTCATGGCAGCTCTCAGGTAACACTGCAGGTGTGCCCCTTGTTGACAGGCACAAAAGCAATTTTACAGCACAAAGGCTCAAATCCATCAGCGAAAAGGGCTCAAAGATGTTTTTCCATCCGTATGTTTCCTTGCTCTCTCACAAAGTGTATGTTTGTCTTCAGATTTCCCAGGCTGCTGGATTCCTCATCAAAATCCCAACTGGAAGAGCTCTCTTGACCCCTGACATGTCCAATAAAATGTCTGTTGGAGGGATATTTGTGGTCAGATCTCGGTGCCTGTACCCAACAGCGGACAGCACACCACAAAGATTCCAGGTCTTCAACCCACACCTATCCCTGCAAAAGCATCCACAGAAGGGGACCTTGGGAAGAGGGTGCTGCCAGCTCACCCACAGCAGCACTGCCTTTACCTCCACCACTCCCAAGCAGGGGCTGCAAGGACCCAGCACACTCTGGGATGCTTCTCCAGTCATAAATAATGTATTCTCCCCTGCCCAGGCTACAGTTCTCAGGCTTTTATCTCCCCTCCTGCCATATGTTGTTCCAGGGATCCCTGCTAACCCCGTGACATTTTCAGCTGTCCCCAGACTCCACTGTATGGCAACATGCCACCTGTCAGGAAATCCCACCTCAGCGGAGAATTAGCACAGTGGGAAGCTCTGGTGCTGCCCCACCTCACTGAGGGGGGGGCAGAGATGCATCAATTCCATTTACAAGAGATCTGTGAGCTTGCTTTAAAAGCTAACCCCCAACTTGGCATCCCTTCAGCTGGGATGCAAGGCTGGGAGCTCTGGGCTCAGGACTAACCTGTCAATTAGCTTGCCCTGCAAGATGACGGGTAAAAGGTCGATGCCATCAATCTGTCTGTCACAGGGAGGCTGGAGACCCGCCAGGGAGAGGCTGGTGGTGAACAGATCCATCACATTGCCCAGCTGATGGCTGACCTGGAAAAATTAATCAACAGAAACACATTTGCAAAGAGCCTGTCATAAAAATCCGTAAGGAAACAGGTTCCCACCAAAGCTTCCTGAAAGTCTCTCCCGTTATGGTGCTGCTGTCACCAGCAAAGCTCCTCTCAAAACAATAAAGGAAAGGAGATGATCCTTATTTCCCCACTTCCAGGGAGAATTTGCATTTTGATTCACTTTTCCCATTTTCCTCCCTTTCTTCTCACTTCTGCAGGAGCGTGTTGTCACCAAGTTCAACTTAATTTAGCAAATTCCAACCCATCTGTGGGTTGAAAAACCAGCACTTACACCAAGCCAAAAAATAGCCCTTGATTTGGTCCCTTCTCCAGGTCATCTCTGGACTCCAGAATACCCTGAGAGAGTTCCCAGAAAGCACAGGGATAGATGGATAATAACAAAAAGAGCCTGATGACTTCATCTGCAAACCATTTCCAACAATTCAAGAACTGTAAAGTTGTGGTATTTTTAGTCCATATTTTAATAAGGGAGAAAAACATCTGGGTCTGGCTCCAATGGAGATGTTTAAGCTGCTTTTCTTTTTTTCTTCCCTTTTTTTTCCCCCCCTTTTTCCTTACTTGGAAGCCATACTTATCTCTCTGCTCTTAATTATTTATATTTTAAAAGCCTAAAAAGCCTGTTCTGACTGATTCTTTCCAAATCTTTGCTCCCGCCCTGCTTGGAGGATCTGTTGGAGGATGTTTAATTAGTCAGTGGCACACTAAACTAAAGCAGATACGTTCAAACCAAGAGCACCAGGATGCACCAGCACAAGATGTGACGTGAAAAGAGCATTTTCAACCATATCCCTTGCTGGGAAACAAGAAACCATGGGATACAAACCCACATCTGTAAGGACAGAAGCACTTTCTGACTGAAATCCGAGTCCGGTCCCAACAGTACAATGTTGGGACTATCAAAGACTTTTTATCTCTGAATCCTACTCACAAACAGCCTGTTAGCTGACACTAATTATTTAAATACAACAAATGATAACACGATAAATGAGTTTTTGTGAGACAGTGGCTCTAGAGGGAAAAAAAATAAAGGAAAAATGCTGTTTTTCCTGGGACTAAACCTTGTACTAAGAGACTGAGCTGAAAACTGAACACAAAGGAAGAATTAAGAAGTTTAGAAAAAAAGGAACTGCAGAAGGCAACATGCAGGGGCCTAATTACAAGTTTAACATTACAATATCCCATTACTTGATTACAGTAATTTCAGTTTTTAATGGCTTTCATTCATCAAAAGGTGTTGGCAGGAACACCTCCCATCAAAGCTGCACGTTGAGACTCTGCCACGACTCCTTCAGAGGAAACAAAGCGCAGAGCTCGAAGCACGGGAGGAAGACTGGCCATGGAAATCCTTGCTGGGGAAAGCAGCCGGATCAGATGACCAAGACCAAAAGGTTTGAGTGCAGGACTTATTCCTGGACACTGCTGGAACAGCCTGGAAAAGGCTGCGCTCAGCCTGGAAGTCACAAACGGAAGGTCAGTGGTGGAGTCCCCATCCCTGGGAGGGTCCGAGGCCAGGCTGGACAGGGCTTGGAGCAACCTGGGCTGGTGGAAGGTGTCCCTGCCCATGGCACAGGATTGTGTCCAGATGGTTCTGGAATACCTCCTGAGGGAGACTCCACACCCTCTCTGGGCAATCTGTTCCTGCAGAGGAAAGAAGCTCTTCCTCACACCCAGGCAGAACTTGCTGGCATCAGTTCGTGCCCGTTGCCTCCTGTCCCATTGCTGGGCACCCCGAGCAGAGGCTGCTCCACGCCCTGCCCCTGCCTGCAGACCCTGGGGACATGGAGGAGGTCCCCTCTCAGTCCCCTCCCAAGGCTGAAGAGCTCCTCACAGAGCTGGGCATCCCCACGGGGTGCTGGGACTGCTGGAGTCAAGGGATTCCAAGCTCTGAGCACCTCAGCGGAGACGCTCAGCCCCTTGTAGGCTCATCCAGCGGCTGATTCCCGCCGGGAGCGTGGTGGGAGAGCCGTGGGATCGGCACACCACCACCCGGAGAGCTCAGGCTCTCCTGAAGAGCAGATCTGGCCCCCTCGCCTGCTCCCTCCCTCCCAAGTGCCACGTCAGGAGCCTGAGCCCTTTTTTGCAATTAGCCCTCTCACAGTTTATAAATCAAACGCCCCGTTCCCTCACCTCAATCTGCTGATAAGAGGCGCTGCTGACCCGGGGCTCGTGCCTCCAATACCCCTGATTTATACAGCGCGTGGGGACAATCCTGGGGGGCCGCCACGGCCTCCTTGTCCTGGCCCTTATTAACCAGCACCAGATGTAGATGACTCTCTTTAATCATCCAATTACGTTTCTGGTCTCAGACAACATTTTTTTCCGCGAAGCAGAGAAAACTTCTTAAGGAAATTAAATGCCCGTGCCGCAGCCACTTGGATTTATCTGTGCTCTGCAGCACCACATTGAAGAAGGGAAAAGGGGGGGGGGGAAAAAGGTTAATATTTATATAAAACTTTGAAGTATTTTCAGAGAAAAAAAAAATAAAAAAATTACCATTTTTCTCCTGTCAACAGTGCGCTTTCATTCTAGTTGCCTTTCCCACTTATTTATTTATTTTTTTTTAAAGAAAAGAAAAAGAAAAATCCAGAGAGGGCACCAGCCCAGAGAAAATAAATAATATATAAAACCGAGGGAGATCAGATATTGCTCGTATCAGTGAGGAACAGCCGGTATTACGCACGTAAAAACGGATTTTTTTTTTCCCCCCTCTTTCCCCCCGTTCTTTTTAATAAACTCTCAGTATACACACAACGTCTTTAAGAAAATGAAATCCTTTTGCTGTGGGCCACGGCGCTGGAAGAAATCGTCCCCAGTGCTGTTATCAGAGCTTTCGAGCTTTAACTCTGAATCAAAGGCGACAATTAATAAAGTCGCCCCCGCCAGGAATGGAAAGGAGGAAAGCTAAATATTTGAAACTGGGTGAACAAATGTCAGGGTGTTTTTAAATAAAATCCTTTTACAGTTATCACAGCGAGCAGACCTGATATCCCTGTCTAATTCAATTTCAATTTGCGCCCCATGGGAGATAGGGAAGAAAAGGTTGCAATGCTGTCTTTGGGTTGATATGTTCTTTTCTCCTTCAGGAAGCAGGCACGAGAGAGGAAAGGGAGGAGGGCGAGGGGAGAGAGGAGGAGGATTCAAATACCAACAGAATATGATTTTTTTTTTTTTCAGCTGGATCCTTCCAGAAGGCAGATGTGATGTGGGGAATGCTGAAACGCTGATTTGTTGTGAATTCACCTGGAAAACGTAGCCGAGGAGGAAACTGCAGAAAGGCTGTTTGTGTGTGAATAAATATTCCTGATGGGGGACCAGAATCCACTGAATGTTGATGCCAAGAGCAACATGCATTCCTGAGGCATCTGCCTCCTCCAAAAACCTGCAAACCAGCCAACTGCACCAATTATCCCAACCTCTATCCATATCCTGTCAGGAGCTCACAACCCTGTCACTTCACTTCTTTTGCTTAAATCAAAAGGTGCTCCTTTATTTAAGTGCTCTTTAATAAAAATAAAATCAGTAAGATTATTAATAAACTGCCAGATAGAATCACGGAATGGTTTGGGGTTGGAAAGGACCTCAAAGTTCATCTCATTTCAACCCCCTGCCATGGGCAGGGACACCTTCCACCAGTCCAGGTTGCTCCAAGCCCCGTCCAACCTGCCCTTGGACACTCCCAGGGATGGGGCAGCCACAGCTTCTCTGGGCACCCTGTGCCAGGGCCTGCCCACCCTCACAGGGAGGGATTCCTTCCCAATATCCCACCTAACCCTGCTCTCTGGCAGTGGGAAGCCATTCCCCCTTGTCCTGTCACTATCTGACCATAAAAAAAGTCCCTTTCCCTCCTTTTTATAAGCCCCCTTAAGGCAGTGGAAGGCCACAATGAGGTCTTCCCAGAACCTTCCCATCGATGGAATGAGCCTTCCACCCAGCAACTGGATTTCACCGGCCAGAAACAAAAGCTCTCCTTTTGTGGCTCCAGTTGTTCCAGCTGAAGTAGCTCCCGGCCCTTCCCCTGATCCTCGAAAAGTCCAGGGCTGGAAAGGAACAGCCAGTGCACTGGGAGCAAACCCAGTGCAAGAAAGGAGGAGCAGATTCTCCAGCTCTGTGCTGAACTTCAGATCGCCCAAGCCTTTGATTCCTTCAGCTCTTTGGAAAAGAAAGACCAACAAGAGACTTTGCAGCAGTTTCCCCACGTTACAGCTACTGGGGGTGCACAGGGCTCAGGCTGAGGAGTTAAAACTCACAGTCAGGAGGATGCTGAAGCTACAGACTCTGCAGGACACAGGAAAGGAGCCACAAACGTACCACCAAACACGTGCCCCTTCACGCTGTGAGTGGCAGAGGCACTAGAGGAGCAGCGAGTGCCATGGCGAGCTGTATCACACAGAAGCAAAGCCAAACCTCTCACCTTGGTCAGGGCTGCTGAGGGGACCAGGCTGGAGCCTCGATGGCAAGAACACAAGCAGAAAACACACGTAAGTACCTCTCACACGTTCACTGAGCAGCAGCATCACGCAGGGCTTAACGCTGAGCAAAGCAGCACATCCTGGGACAGGGACAGAGCTCAGAACGGGCTTTGCAAGGACATGGAGTCCCAGAGGACACCTGGGAGCCCCCATGCACACACCTGGCAGGGAGCATCCTGAACTGGAGAAGGGGAGAATAAGGATTTACAGCTAAGCCCGTGCTTAAGGGTGCTGTCAGCACGGTGGAGGAGGGATTGTGGGGGCATCCCTGCCCCACTGAGCTCCAGGCACACTCTCCAGCTGCTCCCTCGGCCACCCTGCAAACACCTCCGCTCTGCCCAGCAATGCAGGAGTTCAATTCCCAGGAATTCAAGCAGCAGCTCCCAGTGGCCTCGGGCAGGAAGCCGTGCATCACCTCAGGCCACCAGGAGCATTTGGAGCCTCCTGCCCCTGTGCCACATGCCAAAAACTACCTGTGAGAGGGGTCCCAGCCAGGCCCAGGCAGAAAAGAAGCAGGCACAAGGATTTCTCTACTCCTGTTCTTAATTATCCTCAGAGTTACTACAATGGAAAGAATTTTTAAATGTGGGTATTTTCTTGTCCCCATTTATAATGCATGTTTACTTTTAGCACATTATTTAGTTTGGACCCAGAAAACCAAACAGTCAGCTGCAGTTTCATGTTCTCCTTTGCTAGCCCAGGGCTGTTGTACTTGGCTTGCAAAGGCTTTATGGAAATGTTTAAATTTAAACAAAAAGACTGTTTTCATTTCAAATTAGAAAAATAATAAACCATCCTTAGTAGGTTTGGTGAACTCTTTAAAAATGATGAAACCAAACTACTCTCCTGCCCTCAGCTGCAGATCTGAGCTGCCTGATGGTCCCTCTTAAATGCAAACGATAAATTATCATTATCCTGACTCAATTAAACCCCCCAAATGGAATGCATCTTAGAAAAATGTTTTATTTATGAATAGTTTGCAGGCTTAAGCACGTTGGCCAGTTAATGAAGTATCACTTTCTTCAGGGAAGAGCGATGCTCACAGAGGGGAGGGAGCTGTGTTATTGCTGTGAACCCAGCCTGCAGCAGGATTGATGGCATCCTTCTGTAATGAGAGCTGGGACAAGAGGGGCTGGCAGTGCCACTGGAGGGTTATTTTGAAGTGATCATGTCTGCACTTGTGTACAGGCAGGAAAGAGCAATAATCTGGTGTTAAACCTCCCTGAGTGGAACCTTTATCAAACACCAAAGTGAGAGCTGTGAGGGTCAAACCACTGGTACCTCAGGGCACGGAAAGTGTGGGTAACACGCTCCTGCTCTGGAATGGGACACGAGTTAGCAGTGTGTCTTTATACTCCAATTTGTTCAAACACATGAGAAATACTCTGGTCCAAAAGAGTAAAGGGCTTAAATAGAGCAGAAAGACAAGCCCAGACCCTTGCTGGGCGCTGATCACAGACACTGCAGATGCAAATTTGCACTAATAACAAAAATGGCACCATTTTCTGGGGCAGCATCACCTCCTTATTTAAATAAGCATCTGCACTGAGCCTGGGCATGCTGAAAGTCTGAACCAAAGCCCACTGAAGCCAGCAAGGCTGCTGAGAACTGTCCAGAGCAGATACTCACCCCTCCTGCAGGGATATGGCCGGGCCACCAGGCAATCGCCGGCTCTCTCATGCCACCCTCAAAGGTGGTTTGTTTGCCACACAGAAAAGGCCCATTGCTTCCTCCTAGACACACAAAAGAAGCCATAAACCCCCAAAAGTACCACCATTCCAAAAGGGACACTCAACCAGGCTGCTTTTAAATGAATTTTCATTTCTGCATGGATGCTTCTGCAAATAGCATGCCCAGAGCTGGGTCTTCTTGTTATGATTTCCCTGTTTGTTGTGTTGGGTTCTCTTTTTCAACATCCATCGGTGATGAAATTTTAGGAGTGTCTTTTCAACACACCTTGCTATCAACAGCCAGATTGAAAAACAAACCCCAGAGAAACAGGGAATACCTTGCTAGTTTTCCTTCCCTTTAGAGGCGTTAACTGCCGTTTGTATCTAAAGGATATCTGACACTTTCAGGCAGCAATAGTATTTCTTTCATAAATATTTTGAATTTTAAAGTACCAGAGCAGTATTAGACGAAGGTACAAGAGTGAGAAAAATAATCCTGCATTCCCTGAATGTTCAGTCTCAGGGATGACAAGGGCTTTTCAGGAATATCTGGGGTTTTAACCCAACCTTGGAACTAAGCTTGCCAAGGAACAAACAGGGAGGTCTCATCACTGATTCCAGGTCACCCAAAGTCAAACACAGTGGTTGAGCTGAAATCAGAACTCAGGATACTCCCTGCTCTGTGGTCCAACAACCACGAGACATCCTGCCTCCAAACAGGAGAGAGTGGGTTAGAAAATCAATTTGCAATGATTTCTTTCAGAGAAACGACCATCTAAACAAAAAGTACCAAAAATAGATCTTCTTCTTGGTATTTTTCATGAGAGCTAAAGAGTGAGGGACTCTAGAACCCTCTGTCATTACTCAGAAAGCTGAAATATGCATTTGCCAGATGGAGAGTAAACACCCTGCTAAGTCAGTGGGCCTGGTCCTAAATAAATTACAAAATAGTCACTCCCTGAGTGGAAACACACACAGGTAACAGCCACAGTGGGGCTGGAAGAAGTCCATTTAGCCAGGGACATCCCCTCCAACAGTGACCAGAAGTAACAAACCCAAGTTATTCTAAGCAGAAACACTCTGCATTTTGAGGCTTCTCCCAACTGCATAAAGAACTCCCACACACACATCTTTTTCCCCTCAGACACGGAGACTTAAGCCTTGATTTCCCAACCCCAGGCTGGGTTTGTTCACCTGAGACTCACCTTGTTTGGGAGCTGAAATGAGAGCGGCCCCGTTATCGGAGGTGAAAAACACGAAGGTGTTCTCACTGATCCCCAGCTGCTGCAGGTGTCCCAGGATTTTTCCAATGCTATCATCGATTTCCCTCACAGCATCCCCATACCTGAGGCAAAAGGGGATGCAAAGCATTAAAAACAGCAAAAAAACGCCTTTAGTAGACTTCATTTATACCCGTGCCGCAGAAATCCTTCCCTAACCGTCAAGGGATAAAGTTTGCAGCTGGCACTGCAAACCCTGTGTCTTTTACCTGCAGAGAACAACCTCTGTGGGGTATTAAGAGTCACAATTTGTTCATGTGTGAGCCACTCTTGGACAGAGACCGGCAACTGGTATAAATTTAGCTAGACAATTCATAACTACAGGCAAACCCACTTTGCCATGGACTGGAAGGCAGTAACAGAGTTATGGCTCTTGGTCTGACACTCTCAGTGCTCAAAGCTCCCAGGGTCCAGAGCTCTTTGTCTCCTCTAAATTGCATTTTTCAGGGGTGCTTTTCTACTTGCTGGTCTGATTTACAGGCTTTTAAAACAGGCACTAATCATACAAAAGCCTTCTAAAAAAGTCATCTGTGCCACATACATTTCATTCCTCAACTGGCAAAGGAGCTTAAAATCCCCCTTCTCCCCCGTTTTGGTCACGTGACCACCATTTCAGATTAGAGCAAAATTATTAAAGAACAATCCAAGCAAAGTGCTACTAAATAATGCATTTCAGCACACACACACACACACACACACACACTGCACTTTTGAGGAGTGATCTGCGTACCTGGATCTAACAAACATGGCTTAGGTTTTCTGTTTCTGCAGCACGAAGTATTAGTTAAAAAACCCCAATAAATCAACAGGCACAAAAGCAGGACTTACAGCCCTCTCTGACTGGTGCCCAGGAACTGTTTGGAGGCATAAACAGGAGCGTGGGTAGCATCAATTGCCCAGTATAAAAAGAAAGGCTGCTGGCTGGCCTGCTGCTTGCTAATAAAATCGAGAGCTTCCTGTAAACAACAATAAAAATGGATTTATCCTCTGCCATCTAAATCCCTCTGAAAAAAAGCAGCATAAAATCACTGTGCCTTAGAAACCAGGATTAAAACAATACCTGCAGGTAGAGCTGAGTCAAGTTGGCTTCGCCTGTCTTTGGATCTATCTTGAAATCATCGTAATATCTTCAGACAAAGTGAACCAGAGAGAAAAAAAATCAATCCTAAGGAATCCACAACATGAAAAGGATTTTTTCCCTTTACTTGCTGTGTAAGCAGGTGACAAATAAGTCACAGTTGCTACTCAGGAAACTCCCTTCAGACAGTAAAAATACATCACCGTAAATTTTCTTACGGGAGAAAACAGTGACACAGCTCGATCCAAATTAATGAGGTCTTCAAGTGTTTGGCCAAAGCTGAGGGACTGGCCTTTCACTGTTAAGCTACTGGGATAGGGACAGTATGACTAAAGGCCTCGTGCTCCTTCACAGAGAGCTGTTTGAAACATGAGTGGAACAGTCAGAGGGACACAACAACTTCCAGTGAGACAGAGAAATCCGGGAAGCAGAACAGGAGAATAACAGCAGCGAAATAAGGTGATACCAGGGTCAAAAACGAAAGGACAAGCAGGGCACAGACTGCACCCTTGGAACATGGAATAGTGTTACACAAACAGACAAAATGTTATTCCAAACAGGAAGAGAAGGAACAAGGAGGTCTTTCAGTACGGAATGGAAGCAGCTTCCAAGAGCAGCGGAGTGAAATCATCCCAGGGGGCCTTTGGAGTGCACGGGGATGAGCAAACAGCTCTGGGAGGGCGGCACTCGGGAGCAGCCACATCCCTGCATGGTCCACATGCAACCTGCAGGTTGGCCTTGGTGCTTAGACATTTATTAATCATAGAATCATGGAATCACAGAACGGTTTGGGTTGGAAGAAACATTAAAGCCCATCCAGTTCCAACTCTACTGGCATAGGCAGGGACACCTTCCACTAGGCCAGGCTGCTCCAAGCCCTGTCCAACCTGGCCTCAGGGAGAGCCCAGAAAATAACATCAGCAGGCAAGGGGCTGAATTACCTGCCAATCATTTCCCAGTCCCTGTACAGCGGGATGTTGGGGAGCTCTCTGTTATCATAAGGTCCAAAATGGCAGTTTGGGGATCCAAACCACTCATCAAACCCGTGCTTCAGGGGGTGGAACTGGGGCCGGTGCCCCAAGTGCCTGGGAACAAAAGCAACAGAGAAGTTAAAATCCCACAGCAAAGAGGCAAATAATCCCCTCAGAATGGCATGCAAGGAAACCATCTTTGCCTAAGAAGTACAAACTCAAAGCATTTCAATCAAGTCAGTGACTCCAGAGCCTCAGTGCCTTGATCTGCCTCACACTTGCTGAAAGCACACCCACGCGGACTCACCCCAGTGCTTACATACATGCTATTTTATCTACTGTCCAATCTTGGTTTCCCAGAATTTCCTTCCATTGGTGTCTTCTCTCCTGCTGTCTGATGATCAGCACTGATGGACTACCCTGCCCAAAACCTCTGCAGAGATGCACATAATGTTTTACTCAAGGATTCTGATCTATGACAAGTCACTTTTATAGCCCTGAGCTGTAAAAACACAAGGCAAAGCTCATGAAATGCACTGTTTTATCTGCATCCCCTTTATGGAGTATTCATGATGCCAAAATGGTACAAGGAGACCTGAATGCAAATGAAATGAGGTTTTTTTATGTGCACATGTGGATATAAAACACATTTAGCTACTCCTGATGACAGCTCCACTCTACTCTGCAGCTTGAAAATTCTCCATCTCGAACTTCAAGATGATGCTCCTCTCTAATCTCCGGGTTTTTGTACTGAAAATTCCACATTTCCTTCATTTATACCATCTTGAAGATGCAGAATGCCCATCCTCTCTGTTTCTGAAGGGGATCTTTGCAGTTTAATGTTTATTTAATCATTCCAGCTTCCACTCACAATCTTGCATCTGCATCCCTGCCCACTCCGTGCCATCCCCCTCTGCACCTTCTGAACATAAAGGGCATAAAATGCATTCCCTGAAGTAAAATGTTCCAGGGAGTTACTCTGTGCTATTCCAAACTGAGTTATAACAGGAATAGCCATCACTCCAGCTCTGATCCTGGCTTGGTGATCACTGCAAGTCCAGCCTGCAGGATTCCACCCTTTCCTCATTTATAGACATGGGAATACAAAGCTATTCCTGGCTGCTTCTACAACAGGGGAGAGGAAAACACATCTTATCCTAAGAAAGTCCCAAGAGAACTTACAGAGACATTAAATGATGACTGAGATGCAGGTTATTGTCCCCCTTTCACAACACAAAGAACGGAGATTTAATTAAACGCAACAAATTCTGAAATTATTGTGGAAAACACTTGACTTGCAAACTTCTAATTAAACCACGGAACTTGACTTAATTATTGGGCACCCTGAAAAGTTTTTAGAAGGGATGATGAAACAATACAAAAATCTTCTTCTGGAAAACTTACAAATCTTTAAAAGCCTTAAAATTCTCGCCATGGCCAGGACGAGATTCCAATTTAACTACTGTACATTGCACTTCTTTACACCTTTCCAGGGAGCAGGTGATGTGCACAAATGCCAGAGCCTGCTGGTGTTCAGCAGCAATCCCAGTCCTGTCCAGGACAACACGTTTTGGATGCACAATAATGCACTGCACGTTCCCATTTAGTCATATCCCTGCTAACAGCTGCAGGTCCTTCCAGATTTGCCTTTTTCCAAATAACTGGAACCAATCTGTATTTGCCTTGTTTATTCCTTTTCCCTGGGTGTATGAATTTACATTTATTAGCACTGAACTGCATCTTATTGCATCCAGCCCACTGAGCCGATTCTTCACGGCCACTCTCCTGCCTGGATTTGTGGTGATAAATAATTCACTGTCTGAGGGTGGTTTGCTTTCCTCCCAACTTCAGCAGGTGACTCCAACCACAATCCATACTCACTCTTTCCTGACTTGTTAATGAAACTCTTAAATAAATTGTATCCCATTACTTTCCACGGGAATTCAGTTTATTAACAAAAACACGGCAAGAGCCAAAGATAAAAAGCATGTGAGTGCTCAAGGCAAATTCCAAATAAAACCTTGGTGGTTTTTGATTAAATTAAATGGTGTGAGACATGGATGAAAGCACAGTTAAAGAATTTATAAATGTATGTACACACATAAAAAAACCTCTTCAACTCTTCATATGAAGATGTAAGGGCAACATTCAAGCCAGAAATTGATCCCAGCAGGGGGGAAGATCCACCACAGATTCCAAAGCTGGACATTGGAGCTTCAAAACAGGGGCTTTTTTCTGCTGCTCCTCCCCACCACACACAAACTGAAATCTCAAAGCAAGGGCTCTCAAACACATTTACCATTTGCCAATGATCTTGTTGATGTACCCAGCTTTCTTCAAGAGCTCTGGAAGCAGCAATTCCGAATCTTGGATTCCTCCTACTATATCCTGTGGTGTGTATGCTGTGGGAAAACAAATGAAAAACAGCTTTCTGACACTTAGAAATATTAGAGCAAACAGCAAATGGCCACTTAACGTTAATAGCAGTGTTACTGGGTCAGAAATTGGTCCCAGCAATGTCACTCCTCGGAAGTCCTCAGAAGAAAAGAAATTGATCCAGGCAGATCAAAGAGAGATCTCCAGCCACTTGTGCATCAGAGCAAATAATAAAGGGAACTACCATGACGGTGAGACCATTGGAAGGGGGAATTCTAAAAAAATCAGGAGCTTTAGGTGTTGCCTTTATGCTGTAAATTTGCTTTATACTTTCTACAACAAAGGCATTTTTTTCCTAACTCAAATAACCAATAAATTTGCTCATAATACAAGAACAGAAAGAAATAAGCCTCCCTGAGCCCACAGTCCTCTGTCCCTTGGGACTCTCAGGTGTGGCTTTGGGTTTTGGTAGGAATGGGTCCTTGGCTGCTGACTGTGGCCCAGGCATGTCCCAGCACGTGGCATTTCCAAAATAAACCCAGGGCTCTTCCCTGGAATCACCACAGGCACGAGTCCTATAAAACTGCCAAGGTTAGAAATGGCTCAAAATTATGAAAAAGTTTGAAATTAAGAAACATAAAAGGTTTAAAAAGGTTAGAAAACTGGCTGCTGAATAAAACCATGAGCAGCCTGTTCTTCCCTCTGGGTGTCAACAGCCCCCCACGTGACTTTTCCTCCACCAGACCCCAACTCCACTGCCCAGAGGAAGCATTTCTCAGCCAGCAGAAGCAAATGGATCAACCAGCCTTGTTTATGCCTCTTAATTCGAGGAGGTTTTTCTGCTTGATGAGGAGGAAGCAACAGATTTCACGCTTATTATCAGGGTAATCCTTCCGTGCCACTCTGGAGGATCCACGGGGGAAGGTCCCCGAGCCAAGCCTTTGTTCAAAGCTAAACTTCCTCCAAGGCACACAGGGAAATCGGGAGAGGCAAGGAAGCAGGAATGAAGTTCCTACCGTTCCTGGCATGTGCATTGGTGGTGTAAAAGCCATTCCTGACTGGGAGTCGGCCTGTCAGCAGCGCCGCCCTTGCTGCAAACAACAGAAACACTCATTTACGTGCAGTTCCTGCCTATTAACATTTTACATATTAACATTTCTGTGGGAAGACCGAGGCCAGAACACTGACAGAAGGGTGTCAGTGTCCTTTTGCCACAGCCAGCACTAAGTCACTCCCATCAGAACTGGCAGCAACTCCCCTCTCTGATGAACCAGGTTCTGACACATCATTTGAGTTATTCCAGGAAAAATCCGAGTGACGTTTGGCTTCTTTATTAAACTACCCACTGCTGAAGAGTCATTATTTTGAATAGTCAATGTAGCAGCTCTCACATCTCAGTTATATATACATATATCTCTCACATCTCAGTTTTATATATATATATATATATATATATATATTATATATTGTATATTTAAGAAGAAACCATAGCACAAACTGATTAGATGCTCAAGGCTAAGTTTTCAAGCTTGACTGAACAAAAATCATAAAATATAAAGAGCTGTCCAGCTTTGACAATAAAATCAAGTCCTGACTGCAGGGAACATTTAAACAGATGTTTAACTTTAAGCATATGCAGTCCCACCACTGGACTTAGCGGGATTTCAGTACATTTTAAATGCCTTTTTTGAGCAGGGATGTCACCAGCACACTGCCAAGTGATATCTTAAATGAAAGCCCAAATAAAAAGCCCATGTTTCTCCTTTTTGTCTCAGTTCTTGGCAGCTAATCAGGTCCGAGGGAAAAACAAAAGGAAAAAAGAAACCACCTCACAGAAAAAACAATAAGGATAAAAATATCTGTGTCTTCCAGACCCAAACGTTTCTTTTATCTCTTGTCCTTGTCCCAAGAATCTTCAAGTCACCAGAGTCAAAAACAGGACACAACCTGCTGCCTTTGATCACCAAAGCCAATAGAACCAGACAAAATACATCCAGCAACACTTTAGATCCTGCTCTGTTTATCCCAAAATAAGAAAGATTGAAAAAATGCAATGACTGAGGCTGGAATATTGAACTGTAGTGGTTTTTAAAAATCCTTTAGCTGGGCTGATGTGATCACTGAACCAGTGCTCTGCAGAAACTAAAGACTGTAGGTTTTCCAATCAAAACATAAATAAAAAGGGAGCAAAATGCAAGATCAAAGCACCAAATCCAAACTCTGGTCTGAGGGACTGGTTGTGAGGTCACGTCAGAGCCTGGCAAACACCCCAAACTTCCCAACAGGAGCTGTTTCTTGTGCTCACATGCTTTAAAACTCCATTTTACTTACAGGGAGAGCAGAGAGGGTTGGCAGTATAAAAATCCAGGAAAAGCATCCCTTCTGCAGCCATCTGGTCCAGGTTAGGAGTTTCCTTAGAGGGCTCTCCAAAAGCTCCCAAATCCCCCCAACCCATCTGTAAAAAGAACACACCAAAAGATTTATAAATCTTTACAGTGCTCATCATCTCCCTGCTCAGGGGCAAAAAGGATCTCCCCCATCCCCGTGAAACAGGGAACTCTTACCCTTTTCCCTGGTGGGTGGGAAACTGAGGCACACACGGGACTAAAGGACTCACTAACAGGTATCAAACCACTTGTAAGAGCCCCAGTGCCTTCAGTGCTACTCAGAGGCCCAAAGCACACACAGAGCAGGGAGGAAGGGGAAGTTACACGTGACATACTCAGTGCTGTACAACTGCCATGTCAGTGCCTGCCTGTGTGCCTTGGTGCCGGACCCGGGATGCCATCTCAGCCTCTGGATTTATCCCTCTGCACACGGGGAACTAGAAACACATGGGAAAGGCCTAAACTCCAAAGCAGCACTGCAGGAAAAACAAGGAGGTGTTCGTTTTAAAGCAAGAGGAGAGAAACCTGCCAGAGGAATCACATGTTGCTCTGCTTATCTGTGGTTTCACCCTGTCCTTCCTCCTAATTCCGAGGGGTCACGCGCCAGGAGAACCATAAAATTCCCCTCACGGTGCCCGTGGCCAGTGCTGGGAAAAACACGACACAACTCCAGACAGAAGGTTCCAGAAGGGAACAACTTAATGAGCCCCAAGGCACCACGAGCGCCAGGGATTGCACTGTGCTTTAAAGGTCCCTTTAATTCGGGTGTGTCTCAGGCGAGCAATGGACACTGAGGGGGGGATGTGTGGAGATCTTTAGGAAACCATCACCTGGAAGGTGACATGAAAATATCAGGAGAGAAGCAAAGCCAGAAAGGTGGCAGTGACCTGAATGTGTTGGAAATTACTAGGTGTCCTTATCCACGTGTCCAAGGGTGTAAAAAAATACTTTTAATTGGAAACAAATCTGGGATTATTTTTGCTCTTTAATAATTCATTGCCGTGGTTTTTTTCCCCCACTCAGTTCAGAGAGCAAAACTTAGTGGAATTACTTCTCCTCCTGTTTAGTTTTTCAGGAGGCAAGTGTGGGGTTTTAAAGCATTTCCTGAAATGTGTTGTAGTTCCTTTGTCCACACTTGTAGATGCACCTTATTTGGTGGATCCACCCACCACAGTTGCCACAATTCTTTGTGCAGGTTACAAACCCAAGCTCTAGCTTCAGGATGAGTCTATCAAGGTTCAAAAATCACCAAGACACCCTGTTTTTCAATATTTACTAGTCAGTTGAACCCTTTCCCAAGGGCTGTGGAGTTAATTGCTCAGTCATTTTGAAATGAAGGAGAGATGAGTAGACTCCTAGATAAGGTATTTCTTAATTCTAAACTCTAAAAGGTTTGACTTTGTAGCTCTGAGAAGTGTTTTCAGGATATCCACACACAAGGAATAAGGAGGGGTCACTCATTCCAAGCCCCTGCCAAAGGGGAGCAGGTGATGCAGGAACGTGTCCGGCTGGGCTTGGAATGTCTCTGGACTCCAGGCCCTCCCTGGGCAGCTGTCCCGGTGCTCTGCCACCTTCACCGTACAGAACTTCCTCCTCATTTTGAGCTGGAACTTCTTGTACTTCAATTTACGGCCATTCCCCCCTCGCCCTGTCGCTGGGCACCACTGGAAAGAGCCTGGGACCGTCCTGACCCCCCTGGGACCGTCCTGACCCTCCCTAGGACCATCCTGACCCCTCCTGGGACCGTCCTGACCCTCCCTAGGACCATCCTGACCCCTCCTGGGACTGTCCTGACCCTCCCTAGGACCATCCTGACCCCTCCTGGGACCGTCCTGACCCTCCCTAGGACCATCCTGACCCCTCCTGGGACCGTCCTGACCCTCCCTAGGACCATCCT
>JAWWEU010000020.1:19484073-19496218 GCA_035583155.1 Acropternis orthonyx
GGCGGCCCCCAAGGCCCAGCACAGGCACAGCGGCCGCAGCGCCGCGCTCGCCATGGCAACCGGCCCGCCGCACGTGACCCGCGGCCCCGCACGTGACCGAGGCCCCGCCCCCCCCCGCGCGCGCGAGAGAGAGAGCCACGTGACCCCCCGCGGGAGGGGGCGGGGCAAGATGGCGGTGTGTGTCGCTGTCATCGCCAAGGAGGTGAGCGGGGACAGGGGGGGGACATGGGGGGGCTGTGGGTCCGGAGGGCACCAAAGGGGAGGGTGTCTGTGGGCCCTGAGGCGGACGGGGGGACCGGGGGGGTGTCTGTGGGTCCTGAGGGGGACCAGGGGGGGTGTCTGTGGGCCTTAAGGGGGATAGGGTGGGACCACGGGGGGTGTCTGTGGGCCCTGAGGGGGACGGGGGGACCAGGGGGGTGTCTGTGGGCCCTGAGGGGGACGGGGGGACCAGGGAGGGGCTGTGGGCCCTGAGGGGGACGGGGGGACCAGGGGGGGGCTGTGGGTCCTGAGGGGGACAGGAGGGTCAGGAGGGGCTGTGGGCCCTGAGAGGGAGCAGGGTCTCAGGTTGTGGGGTCTGAGGGCAGCAGCAGCACCAGGTGGGCTTGTAGGGCCAGAGTGGGTCCAGGTAGGGCCGCGGGGCCTGGTCAGGGGAGAGGGGAGGGGGCTCCAGTTGTGGGTCTGAGGAGGAAAGTGGGGATCAGGTGGAGCTGTGGGGTCTGGGGAGGGGAGAGGGGTTGGGGCCGTGGTTTTGGGTCTGAGTGGGACAGGGAATCAGGGGGGTTATAGGGCCAGAGTGGGTCCCGGTTGAGCTGTGGGGCCAGCTGGGTTCTGAGGAGGGTCTGGTCGCCAAGCAGGATTGTCCTGCCACGGGGACAGCCCTGCTCCCAAGGTCTGGCAGGTGCGAAGGGGGCCTGTGAACATAAAAAATGGTTAAATAGCTCCCGCCAGCAGCAGCCCTTTGGGTGAAGCACTGCCAGGGCAGCACCGCTGCTGGAGGGGCAGGCCCCAGTCAGTGGGACTCGTTCTCCCCCTCAGAACTACCCCTTGTACATCCGGAGCGTCCCGACGGAGAACGAGCTGAAGTTCCACTACACGGTGCACACCTCCCTTGATGTCGTGGATGAGAAGATCTCAGCCATGGGCAAAGCCCTGGTGGACCAGAGGGAGCTGTACCTGGGGCTCCTCTACCCCACTGAAGACTACAAGGTGTATCTTTCTCATGCCTTTTGCCAGGCCATGGGTGCGTTTAATTTAAAGAACACAGAGCTGCTTTCTCCTGCCCTCACTGGACCAGTGACACTCCCGACAGCCCTGTGGGCCGTGGGATGGATTGAGTTGGAAAGGACCTCACAAGCCCATCCAGTTCCACCCTCTGCCATGGGCCCACTAGCCCAGGTTGCTCCCGGGTTTTCATAAACTGGGTGTTACTTTTGGATGTCTCAGGTCAGTCCCACTGGCTGATATTAGAAGATCTCCAGGTCTCTGTGATCTCCCAAACAAGTCTTACCTGTGTCCTGGGCACAGCCAGAGCCTCATAGAATCATGGAATACCCTGAGCTGGAAGAGATCTGTCAAAGCCCAGCTCCTGGCCCTGCACAGACACCCCAACAATCCCACCCTGTCCCGTTGTCCAAACCCTCCTGGAGCTCTGGCAGCCCTGGGGCTGTGCCCCCTGCCCTGGGCAGCCTGCTCAGTGCCCACCACTCTCTGGGGGAAGAACCTTTTCCTGAGATCCAACCTAACCCTGCTCTGACACAACTCCAGCTGTTCCCTGGGTCACACAGAACAGAGGTCAGACCTGCCCCTCAGAAGAAAGTTTCCTCACGATTCCTCTCTCTGAGAGCATTCCAGCCTGGATTTAGCGGCTTTTTGCAGGCCCTGGTGTGCCAGCAGCAGAGTCCTTAACACCTGCACAGGTATGGCTACGTGACAAACTCCAAGGTGAAGTTTGTCATGGTGGTGGATTCCTCCAACACAGCCCTTCGAGACAACGAGATCCGCAGTGTAAGTGCAGCAAAGCAGAGCCGCCTCCCTGCTTTTGCTCCCTCCCCTCATCCACGGAGTGCTGAGAAGCAGAAAAACCTCCATTAACGCAGCCCCAATCCCTTTGCAGATGTTCCGAAAGCTGCACAACTCGTACACAGACATCATGTGTAACCCCTTCTATAACCCCGGCGACCGCATCCATTCCAGGTGAGCGGCTTTTCCACACTGATCCCTGGGTCTCTGTCCCCCTCCTGGAACTGGCAGGGTCCACCTGGAGGTAACAGGACCAACCCCTGGGCTTGAGCAGTTCAGGTGTCCCCACGTTCTGAGTGCCTAAGTAAGAGCAGCCACGTTGGGTTTGAGCCATTTCTCCTTCATGGAAAATTTAATAATCTCATGGTGTTAGAAAGACTAAGTCAAGAAAATTTATTTTGGGAGGAGAAAAATTTACCCTGTTTCATAGGTAAATGTGAAAATCTAAGTAAGTAATGGTTGGATTTGATGATTTTAGAGATCTTTTCCAAACCTAATGGTTTTGAGTATTAAAATACAGATAAGTAGAGCAGGACAAGAGTGAACAATTGCACTTACCCAGTGTTTATCCTTAGGTGGGGACAGGCATTCAGCACATGTTCCTCGTGGGAGGGCCAGAGCCCCCTATTTCTCATTGTAATCTCACAGGGAATTTTAATAAACTCTTGAGTTTCTGCAGCCTAGACAAGAAGCACTTTTACACTTTGCAGAGGCAGGTCTGCAGCCAGGGTAAGACCTGTCCTTACCTCAGCTTAACTAAAAGTCCTTATTACTCAACAGACCAGGCTATAAAGAGTAAAACCATGTGTGCAGCCTGGAAAGGCCAGGCAGAGGCTGTGTGAGCCAGGGGTGCTGGTTACAAAAGCTCTGCTGTGCAGAACTAGCTGCTCCCTTTAATAATCTGTGTTTCTTTCCTTCTCCAGGGCTTTTGATAATATGGTGAACTCCATGATGATGCAGGTGTGCTGAACCCCCTTCCCATCCCACTGTTGGGACCAGCCCCCCTGTACAGGAGCAGTGATGTATATATTGTCTTCAGTCTGTGTAAGATTTTAAATTTATTCTGTAAAATAAACTTGACACTTGCAGGCTGGGCGTGGATTTGTACTCAAGCAAACCTGAGTGTAGCACGGAATTCACTGTTCATGGAATTGTGGAATGCTTTGGGTGGGAAAAGACCTTAAAAGCCCATCTCATTCCATCCCCTGCCATGGGCAAGGGACACCTTCCACTAGACCAGGTTGCACAAGATGAGCTCAGAGGTCACTTCCAACCCAAATCATTCTGTGGTCTTCCCTTCCGGGGATGATTTTTGGGTGACTCCCTTGGCTGTTACCACCTTGAACCTCCAGGCAAGCCCAGGAACCCTCCATGGTGATTCCCAGCACAGGTACAGCTGGAATGAATCCACCCATGGGCTTAAACCATCAGGATTGCACAGCTGCCTGGCTCATCCCAAACTAATCTCTATTAGCATCTCCCTGCTGCTCTAATTAAAGACTCCCCCAATCAATAGGAGGCATTTATAGGGAATAAAACAAAGCATCCCAACTTTTTCATCACTACAAGGTGATGCAAGCAGGAGAGCTGGTACTCAGTGCTTCTCACACACCTGTACTCCAAGCTCTTCCTGCCCCACAGGCAGCAGCCTGTTCTTCAAGCACACCAGTTAAAAACACATAAACCAGTTAAAAAAAAAAAACAAAAAAAAACCAGAGCTCCAGAGGATCCAGGGAGCCTGGAGAAAGCCAGAACCGCACATGAAGTTCACACAGCAGGATCATTTATTTTAAAAATAAGTAACAGTTACAATACTTTCTCAAACAGAACTTAAGTACATTTAATCAACAACAATCTGGCAAATCAGGAGATTGAAGCCTCTCCCCCCCCATCTCTACAGGGCACAGCTGTGCACTGCTATCTCAAAATATTTTTAGTCTAAAAATCTTCACTGTTTTCACTCACAGAGACAGCAGCTCTGCATTTCCTCTTCCACAACAGAACCCAAACACCCCAAAGTAGTTTTTCATTAAAAAATAAGTCTCAGAAATTTACAAACCTACCAAACAGAAGCCCTAGAAAAAAGCTGATTTATAGTCTGAGCCCAAGGGTAGCTTACATCAAGGTCAGTCTCTGCAGCACTGAGCACAAAATCAACACAACATGAAGAGTTAAGGTCCCAAGCTTTAAAAAATAAAAATCCAGAGATCTTAAAGGGGAGAAAAACAACAAACCCGTAGGATTTTTAGCCTGGCAATGCCCCCTGAGCTGTGAAAAGCTGCTTTAGGAGCTGGTTGCATCTGTTGCATCTGGGTTAGAGGAATCCTAACCAAGGATCCCGAAAGATTAGTGGGAGAATTACATAATAAAACCCCTTTCCATGCAGAACTTCCCCCAGGAATGCTGTCTGCTGGTGTTCCCAGCCTGCCTCTAACACAAAGTGTTCCCTTTAAACACAAGTGGTTTCAAAGCTCACGACCACAAAGTCAGCAGGAGAGGGAAGAGCCAGGAACCTTGTTCCCTGGTCCCCAGCTCCTGCGGTGCACTTTGATCCCAATCCCCCAGCTCAGCTGGGCTCACACTATCCTCAACGCAAATCCAGGGCAGGGAGTACAGAGGAAAATTAGACCAAAGTTGCAACAGTGGAGGTGACTTTGTAACGCTGCTTCTGCTAGAAATAAAGTCAAATGAGTTGGCAGCACCCCTTGATCCCTGGAGCTTTTGAGTAAAAGTAGGAGGGAAGGAAGAGGGGGTTGCTGACTTCCAACATAAAAAGGGGGAAGGAAGGGTTTTGGGACACCCAGGTCTTGTTTAACTACCAGAGACACTTCCAGAGAAACCACAAGGGATGCTTTTTCCTGGCCCTAGGTGTGCAAAGGCAGCGAGCTGAAAACCAGCCCCAAACCACATCAGGCTCCAAGAGCAAGGTCAGGAATCCAAAGGGCTGGTGAAGGAAAAGCTCCCCAGCAGTCACATCTACAACTGCAACCCAAGACTTCCTCCACTGGTCTGGGGAAAAAGCAACAGTGATTGGGAAAGGCCTTTAGGATCTTTTCAGGAGAAGAGAAGGCAGCAACCAGCTGTGAAGAGCTGGCAGAGCTGAGGGATCTTCCCAGTCAAGCAGTGGAGTAGAGATCGCCTGGACAGCCAGGAGCCAAACTAAACCCTCCTGTACAGCCTTTTTCCACGGGATGAGAAGGAGACTTGATGGTCTGGGAGAGCTCTTCCCTTCCCAGGACAGTGTTCTCTGGAATAAGCCTGTTCCAGATGCAAGACAGTCCCCTGAGCAGAGCCGAGGTGAGATGAGCCCCTCCTGGGATGCTGGCAGAGGGAACAGATCCCATCTTCCCTCCTACAGCCTGGCACAGGGCTCACCAGTAAATCCTCACAGCCAGGCAGATGGCATTTTTTAAATTAATCTGATTTTTGGCTTGGGTAGGCATATTTTTAAATCTCTCCAATCCCATCTCCTTGTTTCAGTCCCATTGGCATCACCAGGGCAATCCAGTTCTTTTAGTACGGAAAATACCAAGGCAGTAGCCTTGCTCGACCCCTAAACAGGAACAAAACAGTAATCCTAAAGCACAGGGCACCTGCTCCCTCATCCCTCCAAGGGCTGGCATTCACCCTTCTGCACCAGCTACACCCCAGAGTACACCCCCCAAAAAAGCAGGGGAGCCCCAAGCCAGGCACAACTCCGGGACTGGTCAAGGCTGGGAGTGCAATGCCCACCTACCACCTCCCAAATCCCTGCAGGGACAGGGGGACAAGCAGCAGGTTTTTCCAAGTGTTCTCTTCCTGCCAGAGCCCTTCTCCACCCTCCCCATCCACCACCTGAGATGCTGAGCACAGCCTGAGAACATCCTGATCCACCTGTAGGGAATCTCCCCTGCCCAGCCACTCACCTGCATGTCCTCCCTCGCATCCTGGGGTGCTGCCCTCCATAGTAGCCTCCCCACCGGGCGTGGTGGTGGCCTCGGTAGCCCCCACGGTCGGTGCTGCTGATGCCAGGCATGTTGGTCCTCTTGGGAAGCACCTGGAAGGAGGCAGGGGCTGTCAGAGCCGGGATTCAGCACAGCTGGGGCCGGGAGGGCAGGGTGGGTGCAGCCCCCGAGGCCTCACCCAGCTCTTACCTTAATGACCCGCCCCCTGAAGGTGCTCTCGTCCAGCTCCACCGCAGCCTTCACAGAGCTCTTCTCCTCAAACTCGATGTAGGCATACCTGTGAGGGAACGGGGTGAGCAGAGCCCCAGGGACACCCTGAAGACCCCAACCCCAGCCCTGCACACAGCACTGACCCTTTGGGGTGCCCTGAGAACTTGTCACAGAGGATGGTGACCCGGTTGATCTGCCCACAGCTGTTGAAGTGAGACTCCAGCTCCTCTGCTGTGCCTCCATAATCCACCTGCAACGACAGTCCCGACCGCCCCAGCTCGTCAGTCTGGGATTCAGAGCCCATCGTGGGAGGCAAAAGGCCCAGCTGGCCCCACTCACACCTCATCACCACAGCTCGAGCACCTCCTGAGGGTCAGGAGACCCTCCCAGTGAGTGCTCCAGCCTGGAAACACAAGCCCAAGTGAGCCCACCTCCCACTCCGAGGGGAAAAAGAAACACCACAGAACCCTCAGCTCCCAGAGGGATATTTTGGGGAGCTGACACTTGCAACAGAGGATCTGCAAGTGGCTGAGAATTACAGGCAGAGACTGAGTCACATTCCCAGTCTGGGCTGGGCAGAGAAGAAACGTTTAGGGGATGGGACAAGCCAGCCTTTGGTGGGGGGCAGATGGGCCCCGTGGTCGGGATCTGGGACACACACAGCTGGACACAGGGCAGCGGGAAGGGCTCTGCCCCAGGGCTCCCACTTACATTGCCCACATAGATGGAGCGCTGGTCAGCCTCCACTTTCTCCTTGGCTGTCTTTGGGAAGAGACCTGCGGAGCGGAGGGATGCTTTGTCATGGACAGAGTGGCAGAGGGATGTCTGTCTGTCTGTCTGTGCAGGTCTGCCCCCAGCACAGCCACCACCGAGCTGACACCCTGCAAAGATCCTCAGACCTCTGTCACATCCAGGTGTACCCCAATCCCCACACTCTGCCTCCTCCTCCTCCTCCAAGCCCTTGACCCTTTTTCTTCACAATGACTCCTCTACTGGAGCTGTTGGTGCTAAACTCAATTACTTAATTGAATTAAATGTAATTAAATTAACTTATTGCATCTTGGCCCACACAGGTATGAGGTAAGAGCTGATATAACCTGCATTAGCACCATGCCATGACTGGGACCCCCCCTCACCCACCTTGTGTGTCCAGTCCCAGGTGCCCAAAGAGGCAAAGCCACATGTTCTGGCTCCAGTTGTCACCCTGTGCCCCAGAGGTGTCCCTGGGGGGGGGGGACAGCAGCACCCAGGGACAGCCCGTACCTGCCTCTGAGCTCATGAACAGGTGGTTCTCAGCTTCCAGCTGCAACTCCTTCAGCTTCTCATCCTCCTTCTCTATCTCCCGCAGTTTGGCTTTGATTGCCTCCAGCTCCTGAATCCCAAACCAAGGCTCACATGAGCAGCACACAGAGCAGGGAAGCCCCAGAGGGAGAAAGTTTCCCATTTCCTTGGGGCACCAGGGAACTGGTTCCCCACCCAGACAGGCACTCTCACCGGGTCCTGCACAGCCAGCTCCTCCTTGCTGCTCCCCTCCAGCTGGCTCAGGTCTGCGTTGTTGTCTGCTGCCTTACACAGAGCTGCCATCTCTGTCACGTCCCAGGACACCTCCTCTGCTTCCAGGGACAGTGGGTCCTGCCACCAGATGTCTGAAGTGTCCAGGAAGAAAGGACTAGGCAGGACAAAGGGCAAAAAGGCACTTAACAGCCAGTTAGCTACAGCAGAACCTCAGCCAGGCAAAGGCTTTCAGGGTGTTTCCAGCAGAAAGATGAACAGGTGACACTAATGCAGCTTGTTCTCAGTGCAAGACCACAAAACTGCAGGAATGAGGGCAACCAAAAAGCCTCCAGTTCATACTGAGACACTTCCCAGCTCAGGGCGCTACAGAGGGGACCCAGAAGCAGCTTCCTTTAGGTGGAAAAACCCCATGTGCACAGTCAGCAGGGAACGGGAAGAGAGGGCAGGACCCGGCCACCATCAGAGCCCCAAGGCCGCGCAGAGGGAGCAGCAGGGAGCTCTGCCTCCCTCAGCAAGGGCAGCCCCGCACCCTCCGAACGCCCGCGGAGCTCACAGAGGGACACGCTCTCCCACCCCTGTGCGGGAGGCCGGCCCTGCTGCACCCCGGGAAAGCCCCGGCAGCTGCGGCCGAGCCGTGCCCGTCCCAGAGCCCCCCGGCCCGGCCCGGCCCTACCTGGCCCGACCCCCGAACATGCTGCGCCCACGTGCGAATCTCCCGCCACCACGAGCGGCCCTCCCGCCGGCGCGCCACTTTCGCACATCAGCGGCCAATCAGAGCAGGGCGCGCCCCACGCCCCGCCCCCCTCCCGAGCTCCCGGGGCCGCGGGTTCGAGACCCGGGGGCGGCACCGGCGCCCACCTGGGAGGACACACGTGGCCAGGGGGAGGCACGGCCCACCCCGGCGCTGGGGAGTCCCCGCCCCGGCCCCCCCAGTGCACCCACCCCGCTATGGTGGCGGTGGGAACAGCCGGGCACCACAAGGGGGGGGACACATCCCTTCGGGTTCCCGGGGGACACACCCGAGCCCCCCCGGCCATGGACACCCCTCCTTTGCAGTAACAGACCCCAGGGCAGTAAGGAACCCCCCAAGCCAGGGGTGCACGGGGCACTGCCAGGAGCAGGGGGTGAGGGCACCCAGCACAAGCCCAGGCGACGGAGCCTCGGGTTGATATTAAATTGTCTTTATTACACAGATACAGAGTTAAGAACAGACATAACCTGAATCATAAAGTTTACATCTTTCACAGGTCAAACATACAGTACACTTAGAGAAAGCGGGGAACAGCAAGGGGAGGGGGACAGCATGCCGAAGGAAAGTCCTACCACGTCATCTCTCTGGGCTGGCCCCCCAAACCCATGCCCGGCTCTGGTTTCCAGCCCCCCAGGGCCCCCCGTGCCCCGGTGACCAGTCCCCAGGGCTGGCAGGGCACCACGGGCAGGGCTCAGCCCCACACGGGACAGGGGCCGGGAGGGAGGGGGGACACGGGCACCACGCCTTCGGTGGCACCGAAGGGGCCCCGGGGCTGCCACCGCAGTGGGGACGCCCCATCACAGTGCCTGGGGCCTGGCAACACGGTGGCATCCTGTCCCTGATCTCAAACCCAGTAGGATCCAGAGGGGGCACCCCGAGGAGAAAGGAGGGAATTCCAGCAGCCACCAGAGGAGGAGGATGAGGAGATGCTGGGGGAGGGCTTGGGAGGCTCTGGCAGTGATGGAGCAAAGCCCAGGCAGGTGTGGGACCCCCACTCTGGGATGTCCAGCCTCACTGGGACGCAGCACTTTGGTTTCAGCTGGAATTTTGGGTTGGGAACGTGAGGAAGAGGCTGGAGATGGGACCCCTGTGCCAGGCTTGGCGCCAGAGAGCCACACCTCTCCTGCCATCTCCTCCAGCCTGGTGCCACAGCCAGCACCTGGCGCCCTGGGCTCTGCCTCCCTGTGGGGACAGGGACCTGGGGCACGATGTCCCCATGTCCCCAACACCGTCCCCCTGCCCCAGCCGTGACGGGGGCAGGACACCCGAGAGCTGCGGGCAGCCGTGGGGACCTGACCTGGCCCAGACACTGTGCCACGCCACGTCCCCACACTGCCCCACAGCCACTGGGGTGTCCCCGCGCCCAGCCAGGCTGTGCCAGCACCACGCCCCGCTCATCCACCTGCCACCTCCCAGGTGCCACAAAAGCCACCAAAGGGCACGGCTGGGGCACAGCACGTGGCACTCCTCCCTTGGGACGCCGCACGCCCCGACAACACCAGTTTGGAGCACAGCCCCAGGGAAGCAGCCGCCGCTCTGCCCAGCACCACCACAGCATCGCTCCGGACCCCCGGAGCACGGGATTTTTTTGGGAACTATCACATTTAAAGCTGTCACTCTGGTTTGGACACCCGCTGATGCCACGTCGCCCGTCACCGCCGTCCCCTCCCGCCCTCCCTCGGCTTTTGGTTTCGATGCAAGGTTCTGTAGGGTAGTTTTATTCTTATTTAAAAAAAAAAAATCCGTAATAATTAAAAAAGAAGCAAAACAGGAGGGAGTGGAAACGAGAGCGGTCCCTGTTGGAAGTGCTCTCGCCCGCGGTTTCCCGGTGAGGTGGAGGTAGAGAGGCAGAGCCCCGGCGGAGACACGCGGGGGAGACGGCAGGGGTGGGGCGGGACGGACACCCGGGCGAGCAGGGGCATCTGCAATACTCTTATATATTACCTCTTCTCAGGAAACGTAAGAAAAATAGACAATATTACATATGTCACACCATAAATAAAGTGAACAGTCACTTGAGGGGGCAACCGGCAAAGCTCCCAGCGTTGGGATGCACAGAAACCCCCTCCAGGGGATGTGTCAAGACCCTGGGGTGCACAGAACCCCCTTGCAGAGATGCACCAAGGTGTTGGGGTGCACAGAAACCCCCTCAGGTGGATGCACCAAAGTGTTGGGGTGCAGAGGAACCCCTTGGGGGGGATGCATCGAGACCTTGGGGTTCACAAAACCCTCCCCTGGGGATGCACCAAGGTCTTGGGGTGCACAGAAATCCCCTGGGGGGATGCACTGAGACCTTGGGGTGCACAGAACTCATCCAAGGTGACACACCAAGACCTTGGGGTGCACAGATCCCTGCCAGGGGACGCACCCAGGTCTCAGGGTGCACAGAAACCCCCAGCAGGGCTCGGTGCCGGTGGCACGGGACCGGTGACACCACCTTAGGGTGTCCCATACACGAAGCTCTGCAGTGGCCTGGCCCTGGGTGACTGGCAACACAAACAACTCGTCCCCGAGCCCTTCCCTCCTCTTCCTCCCCTACGGAAAACACACAGGATGGGTTTTGCAAATGCGGAAAAACTACAGCTCCTCTCGATCCCAGGCCTCCGGCTCGCTCCGGCCAGCGCCACAGCCTCCTCGCCTTCTCCTCATCCTTTATTTGGCAAAAGTCTCTTATTATTATCACTATCATTATTATTATTCATTTTTTTTGGACCTCTGCAAAACACTATTTACATTCACATTAGCGCACAGCACTGCTGCCTCCGCTCGGAGCCGCCGGACTTTCCGTATTGCACTCCCGTCCTCTGCGCTGCTCCAGCGAGGCAAGAATCCCAAAATAATCGACATTGTCCTTGGCTGCCTCCTCGGCCAGGAAGGAGGCGGCTTCCCTTTGCCTTTTCCTTTTTTCCTTTTCCTTTTCCTCTTAAAAATCCTTGTGAAACAAATCCAGCGTGGGGTCTGGGAGCAGCCTGGCGGTGAAGGGATGGGTGGTGTCCAGCTGTGGGCGGCCCCCGACGGTTTTTGGGGGGAGGGAGAAAACCAAAAATCTGTCTTTTTAATCTCTTTTTTTAATTCCTTTTTTTTTTTCCTTTTGTAATTCTCTTTAATTCTCATTTTTATTCTCCATTTCCAGGGCGGTGGCGGGCAGAGGTAGAGACGTGCCGGCTCCGGCTGCGCCCCCCCGGGCAGTTCTCAGCCCCATCTCCCCCTCCCACACCTCGAGGGCTGGGGTTTTATTGAAAAAACACCTTTCTTTTTTTTTTTTTTTTTGCTTTATTTTAATAGAAACTCTTTAAAGCCCCGGGGGCACGTCCATCCATCCTTGCAGGGAGGGGAAGGAAGCGACAACAGAACGAAACGAACTTTGGCAGTGGAGAGACGTTTGGATCTTCCTTGGTTTTGGATTTCCTTTGGAGCAGAGGTGAGTCTGGTCTGTTCTTGGCTAGCTAGCAAGGTAGTTACAGGTGAGCGTCCGTCACGCGTCGTCTGGTTTTTGGATTTTCCTTTTTGTTTTTTTTTTTCTTTTTTTTTGCCTTTTTTACAATTTCTTACTTAAAGCCAAAGAGTCCGACGTTTTCTTTTTTATTTTCTTTATTTTTTTTTACAAAAAAAAAAAAGTAAAAAGAAAAAAGAAAAAAAATTGCCATTCTGGGTTTTGTTTGGATATGATGTCCAAAATTTACCACGACAACGCTGTTACTGGCAG
>JAWWEU010000020.1:19502543-19513123 GCA_035583155.1 Acropternis orthonyx
GATGAGAGAGCAGAGGGGGCAGCTCTCGGCCGGGGGTCCTGCACAAAACGCTCCTCACGGTGGGCACGGTGTGGGCAGGTGTGCCCCGGGCAAAGCCGCCTCAGCCTGTGATGGACCCAGGTCCCTGCATCCCACTGCAGCCCCAGTGAGGGTTCAGGGGATGGATGATCAGCTGCCTGACACAGTCCCCACATCTTGGGGACCGAAGGAGGTCCCCAGAGGCCAAGAACAACCGAAATGCCGTGGTGCTCTATGCCAAGCTGTGGCAGAGAGACTCGCCTGCACCCCTGGCCCTGTGTGCCAGACCCAGCCAGACCCGGGCTGCCACATCTGCCACAAGGCTGGGATTGAAAACCAAAACCCCTCCGAGCGCAGCTGAGCACAAGCTGATTTCTAGAGTCTGTCCAGAAGCAGTGCTGGGGGGCCACACGTGTCGGGGGGCTGCATCTTAGGGGTTGTTTTAGGGTGTTTTCTTCCCCACCAGGGTTTTTCTGAGTAAGAAACAGCTACAAGCAAAGCCCTCGCACACACGTGTGCCCAGGATGTGTCTCGGCGGGTCTGGAGCAGCCGCTGGCGATGGCCACTGCCTCTCCTGCCAGGGGGACCGGCCTCATCCCCTGCCTGCCTGCATCCTGCCCGGCATGTGCACTGTCCATCCATGTGCCAGGACAGTGACACCAGCACAGGGACTCTGTGGGTGTGCAGTGAGTCCTCGTGCCACTGGTGCAGCTGCCACGCTGAGGCTCCCCCAGTCCAACTACAGAGACTGAGACTCCAGCCTGGAGTCCCCCAAAGCCACCACGCCGCAGCCTGGGCTGGGCATAGAGGTCCCTGCCACCACAGCTGGCCATGACACTGCCCTGCCACCACTGGGTGCCACACAGATGGGCAGGCGGGTCCCCCCACGCCTGGGAGCTGCAATGGGGCCAGCTCCAATCCGCAGGGAGTCCCCCAACCCACAGCATCCTCCAGCCATGAGGTGCTCCATGCCAGCATTTGGTGACCTCATGGCAGGAGACCAGCACGTCCCTGTCCCCACACACCTTGCAGGGCACTGCTGGCAGTGCTACAATGCTCCCCGTAGACACGTGGCATGAGCCGTGGTTTGGGGAGTGCAGCCCAAAGACCTTCTCCAGCGCGAGGACATGTGATGCCACCCCACGTCACGGCCAGCACCGTGCCGGGCTCTGAGGACGCTGCTGGTCGCGGGCGCAGAGTGTGACGTGGAGGTGAGGGGGGCTGGGCAGCCTCCCGGCCTGGCACCCCATTCCCCAGCCCATACTCACTGGTGCTTGGCGTGAAGGAGGGGTGGCGCGTGGCTCCCTGCGTGGCGGCGGGCGGTGGGGGCATGGCGGGCGGTGTGGACCTGGACTGCGTCTTCACGTCGGCCGGCGAGTCGGGCATGGTGGCGGCCACGTCTCCGCGTTATCTGCGGGGAGAGGGCACGGGGTGGTGAGCGGGGTGTGCCAGGCAGGGCCGGGATTCCCCACAAACAGGGGCAGAGGGGACACGTGGGGACCTCAGGCTGGCCTGGGCATCTCCGCTCCCAGGACGGCAGAGCTCAGGCAACAGGGACAGTGCCTGGTGTCCTGTGTGCCAGCCGCATGGTGGGCACGGCGACTGACCTCCTGTGACCTGCACAGTGGTGGGGACAGGTCAGGGCACCAGCTCTGCCCCAAGCACAGGGCACAGCCCGTGTGCATCCCTGCAACGCCATGGCTGTCACATCACAGCACCCTCAGCCCTGTGTGTGTCCCTGTAACGCCATCGCTGTCACATCACAGCATCCTCCTGCCCATGTTTTGGGAATTCCCAGCTGCCTGCTAATTCCCCACCACCCTGGCTGCTGTAATCCCAATCAGAGATCCTGGGATTGTCACAACCGTGCTCAGTGGCAGCAGCAATGGCACAACCCACACATCGTGACCTCGACCCACTAGTGACTGTCCTCCCACAGCCCTGTGAGGCGCCAGATCCCACAGTCCAGGCACTGTGGGGCTCCTGCCGTCACCCCACCGGGCTCTCCTCTGGCATCGCTGCCTCTCTCCCACCTCCCTGCACTTCCAAGCCCAAACAACACCCAGCAGCGGCATCCCCAGGGGAATGGTGCCAGCGCTGTCCCCTCCGGCTGGCACGACCCCGGTGCGAGGTTTCGGCCCCGCGGTGCCGCGCCGGGTGCTGACGGGTGGCCACAAGTGCTGGCAGCTGCGGTGATCTGTCACCGTGCCCGAGGGCCGCCGGCTCCAGCCAAAGATGGAAGCGGCTGCCACAGCAGCCCCCCGGCCGCGGGGTCCCCGCTGCGCCCCGGCACGGCTGATAAACACTAATCTAATATGCATCCTTAATCCATGGCAACTGCGGGGAGATTAATTGAACCTGGCAAGAGCGCGTTGTCCGGGCTAAATAAAACCGGGGCCTCATCCCGAGCAAGATGCTATCGGGGTTGTGCCGCAGCCGGCGTGGCACACGGAGGACTGGGAGGTTGGGAGACGTGTGGTAAGAGCCAAAATCTCTGGTGGTCACTGTCGTGGACCCACAGCATCCTTCTGGATGGCTCCAGCACCATGGAAATCCCTCCCTGTCCGCAGCACACCTTAATCCTGCCAACCTGGATGTGTGTGCCACACTTTCCCATTCCTCGCTCCCTCTCTCTCTCCAGCCACAGGAGAAACCCCAAGACCACACAGCATCTCTCCTGTTAAAACATCCGTTCCTTTACAGGGCCTGTCAGAATAAATGGTTTGTTTTGAAAAACGCCTTCTCTGGGCAAAGCTTCTCCAACCTGCCAGGCTTTCGCTGTCACTCAGTGGAGCAGGATCCAGCCCCAATGGCAGGGGATGAGCTCTGAGAGTGTGCACAGAGTGTGACCCTGACTGGGTGGCTGCATCTGCACAGCTGCAGCACCTTGATCCCACACAGTCCTTGGCTGCATCCCTGGCACCATCCCTGCTTGCATCTCCATCCATGCCCGTAGCTCATCCCTGCCTGTATTCCCATTCCTGCCTGCATCCCCACCCTGACCCTCGTCCCCATGGCTGTCCTGACTCCATACACACGCCCACACCGACGGCAAAACACGGATACACTCGTTCTGGCACCGACACAGCTTTTCCACAGCTTCCCATCAGGAGGACAGTTTCCATGAAGCTGAGCAAGCACTTGGGGCAACGGGCTCTGGCTCTGTTTTTATTTGTGTTTTCCTTTCTTTTCTCTAAGTTATAAATTTTCCCTGAGATGTCTGCAACCCAAACACGGCTGTGCAGGCACAGGAACGGTCCCAAATCCAATGGGAAGAAGAGCCTGGAATGCTCACAGGACTCAACCATGGCCGTACCACCAACCCAGGTCCTTTGCAGGATGGGATGAGCTCCATGGGTGTAGAGGAAGTTTGGGGGAGGGGGCCAAAGTGCAGTTTCCCATCACCACCTCCAAACAGCGATTCCCCAACATGACTCAAACTCCACTGGAATCTTTTTTCCCCTCTATTTTTTCCTCTCTTTGGGGTAATTTGTCCCAGCCGCTCGGGGCCGTGTCTGTTTTCCTCCATCTGGTTTCCATTAGGTCTGTGCAGCCCAGATGAATAAGTAATAATATAAAAATAAAAGGATTAGTATTTTCTCCTCGGCTGGCAGGAGCGGGTGTTCCCACCCTGCCTCCCGGGGCCAGCGGATGCCAGAGCCCCGCACACCCCCGGGTGACCCCGAGCCCCCCATTTGTTCCACTGCAGGGTGTGACCCCCCGGCACCAGCCCAGGCAGGGTCCCCGCTGGGGAGACACTGTCACACACAGCCAGTGGGCACCAACACACAGCCAAGCATTCCAGAGGGCACAACACATGGCATCCTGCAGCCTGGAGTCTGAGGGACAGGAGCAGTGCTTGAGGGATGGGACTGGCAGCCATCCCAGTCTGGCATCTGCTGTTTCCCACAGCCCCAGGGAGCCCATCCCACCACAGGCCGTGTCCCAGCCCAGAGTTCTGTCCCTCCCAGCACCACAGAGTTGTCCTCCCCAGGCAGCACACGGGGTGTGCCAGCCCAGGCTGAGCCTGATGACTGTGGAGCACCCAGGCTCTCCTCTCCGCTCCCCAGGGACGGAGCAGGCAGGGAACTGCCCCGGACGCGGCCATTGGAAGTCTCCGGCTCCCTGCAGCCCTCCCAGACCAGGCGAAGCTTCCCGGGCGAGGAAGGGGTTAAAGGGAATTCAGCGCCCAGCATCCTTCATGCTCTCCAAATGGCCACAAATGAAATCCAGATGCTGGAGGCGACATCTCCCCAAGCCAGGCTGCCTCCGAAACAAAGGCAGGGAAGCATTCCTGCTCCTCAGCTGCCGCAGCCGCCAGGGCCAAGAACAACTCCCCGATAAAACAGCAGGGACCGAGCTGTCCCAGCTGGAGCAGGTTAGGAAGCGGGTAGTGCCAGCGGCCAGGCAGCAGCACCGGCCACGTGCACCAGCCCAGCAGAGCTGGTGGAAGCTCAGGGCATCCTCATCTCCCTCCTGATTCCCTCCCCGAGGCTGTGGTGAGGACAGGGGCAGGTGACAACAGCCACCTTGGAGGTGGCTCATCCCTAACTGCACATGGAGGGGGAGAGAGCAGGAGAGCAGCAGTGGGATGCTGACAGAGGGTAGGTTTGGTTTGGATGTTGAGAAGAAATCGTTCCCTGTGAGGGTGGGGAGGCCCTGCCAGGTTGGACAGGGCTTGGAGCAACCTGGGCTAGTGGAAGATATCCCTGCCCATGGTAGGAGGTGGAATAAAAGGATCCTTAAGGTCCCTTCCTGCCCAAACCATTTCATGATCCTATGATGATGCTGGAGGGTTGCTGCTCACCCACTACCATGATGTCCCACACACTCGTTTTAGGGAGGGCTGGCAGGGAGTGACCCACATCCCAGCATAAACGAAACCCCTTAAAAGTAAATCCAATTCATAAAACTCTCTGCACAATTTGTAAACGAACTCAGATCCAACCAGCTCCAGACCTGGGGAGCCCCGGCAGGTCATCCTCACCTTTCCCATGGGCATCCTGGGAATGTCCCATGCCACTGGCCCAGCTGGGACAGTTCCCACCCACCCAATTCCAGGGTAAAGCAGGTTTTCCTATGCTTGGATACACCCCAATTTGCTTTGCTTTCTGAGCAGCCCCCGGCCACGCTGCCTGCACCTGCATCCCAGGAATGTCGGCACTGCCAGGGGATGCACCACAGGCAACACTCTCCCTCAGCTCCAGGACATCAACTCCCAACAAGGACCAAGACTTCTGGTCCCCTTCCACCTCCTGACAGTGACAGCTCCACATGGAACACCAGCACCCACAGCTAGGCTCCCCACACACCCCAAGCCCAAAAATCCTGTTTCTCGAGCCAAAACCAGCCACCCAGGGACCCAAACCAGCTGGCTCAGTGCCACGGAGGCAGTGCCAGCAGCTCCTGCTCTCCCTGAGCTGGCGTGGCCGGGGGCAATGGGGATGGGTTTGATTTTCCTTGAAACAACAACAAAAAAGCCAAAAAAAAAAAAGCGCCCTCTCTGTTTTACAAGCCTTCATTTGCTATTGTTTATGTAAACAGGTAAATTGTTTCGTATCTCAATTAAAAACATCTGCCACATAAATGAATACCAATTAACTCATCCTGTTTTTAATTACTCTGTTAATTACACACAGGCAGCAAAAAGGATGGCAGGGGAATAGGGAAAGCATGCTTATATCCCCCCCTTCCCACCTTGCTCTTGGCAAGGATCCGAAATGTGCCCAGATAATGATGGATTAAGGTGGCTGGTGAAAGCTGTGGCTCGTGGCCAGCTCTGGCGTGGCAGCTCCCTCCTGGTGCTGCCGGGGCACCTTACAGGGGGATTTCCCAGGACCTTCTTGAGAGGTTTGGAAATCCCAGCCCCCACGGGATGCACCAACGTCTGCGTCACCCCCCTGTGCTGGGGCATGCACAGCCAAGCTGGCATTCCTGGTGCCAGCCCCAAAACACGTCTCATGGGAGAGAAACTTTGGGATGCCGGAGCACAGAGGGAGGGGCGGGCAGATGGAGGAGTCTTCATGTGCGAACCATCCTCGGGGATGAAGCGCATCCTTGAGGCGCCCGTGCTGCCCCGGGAGCCCCCCCAGGTGCCGAGGGCTGACCCCTCAGTGTGGGCACGGCAGCACAGGGTGGGTGCCAGCCCTGCCGAGGGACCCCGGGCACCGCCGGCCCCCCCGGCTGCGGGAAGCTTTCCAAGCGAGCAGATGGGGCAGGGGAGCGGCGGCAGGAGGAGGAGAGCAGAAAAGGCTATTTTCTCACGCTACATATTTTACAAGTCGAACATTTTGTGCATTTCAGCCTTGCCTGGAAAAGCATCTCGGGCTCAGCCCCGGGACTCGACGGCGGAGCCTGTGAGTCAACAGCGGCTGGCGGCGACGTGGCTGCTGGCGTGGAGATGGGATGGCAAGAGCGGTCCCCCCATGCACAGGGTCGGGATGGGGGAGTCCCCCTGACCTGCTGGTGCTGGAGGAACAGCAGGATGGCAAACAACACCCAGCCGGGGCACAGCGTCTGCTACAAACACTGCTGCAGTGTTGTGCCCGGTGCCATTACTGGATTCATCCCACCAGCAGCTCCCGGGC
Source organism: Acropternis orthonyx (assembly GCA_035583155.1). Lineage (NCBI taxonomy): Eukaryota > Metazoa > Chordata > Aves > Passeriformes > Rhinocryptidae > Acropternis > Acropternis orthonyx. Next base: position 19,509,149 of record JAWWEU010000020.1, read on the forward strand.
TGGCACGGGGAGGTGGGCACACACACACCCTGCTGCTGCCCAGCTGCCTTACACTCCTGGAAATTAAATATACTGGCTAAACACCAGGAGTGTAAACAGAGTGCCGTGGCCAGCCCGGCACACCTGGAGACACGTGGGCGGCACAGGGTTGGGACTGACCCCACTGGAGCGGCCCCCACCCAGGAAACACCCACGTCTGGGCTGCAAACCTCAACTGCACCATCCACCCATCCAAACAACACGCTGCCAAAGGGGCACCCCAGAATCCGCCTGGTGCCCCCATTGCAGCACCGGGTGCTCTTTGAGGACAGGGAAAGGCTTTGGCTAAAGCGCCCTAAATCTGGGATTTTTGCGGGGATGCTCCTGCCCGAAGGCGGCCCTGGTAGGGGACTCAAGGCATCCTGGGGGCAGAGAGTGGCCGGAGAAGGGAAGCATCCCCCTCCACACCCTGGTGCTGGCAGGGAGCTCCCTGCACGGTCCCCGCAGCGTGGGAACGCCGAGGCGCCGCCGGCTCCCCGGGGACCCCGCGCCGGATCCGGCCCCGCAGGCGCCGCGGTGGTACCAGCTCCGGGGAGGGGGGGTGCCGGATCCAGCCACGCACTCCCACAGCCTCCAGCCTGCTGCCTCACCGACTCTTTGTCTATTTTTGAAGCACAGGCTCCATTTCAAGGCGATTTAGCCCATGTGAGATTGAATCAAACAACACGGGGAAAAAAATATTAATGAGAATTTTGCAAAATAAACAGGAAATCCCTGGGATGTTTTCTGGAAACATTGGTCAGCATCTTCTGAAGGCAAGCTGTGGGCTTGTCAAGGTGGGGTTCACCCTGGGGAATCTGAGCACGCTGGGAGGGTTTGCAGAAAACGGCTTCAGGAAATCTAAAAATAACCCCAAACTGGTCAACGGCACTAAGGCCAGCAGTGCCAGGCAGGGGGCTGTCCTCTACGCCACCAGCCTGTTCTTGCCTCTGGCTGGCAGCAAGGATTTGTCCCATCTCGGGGATCCCATCCTGCTGGGCAGCTAAATCCACCTCCCACATGAGATCCAGCCTGGAAGGCACAGGTCAGGGCTGCAGCATCCGACCTGCAGCATCTGACCACATCCCCTCGACCCCAGCAGCAACATTTAAGCCCAGCTTAAGCGCCGGGTTGTCCCTGGTCCCTGCCAGCACCCGGACAGCCCCATCTGCAGCATCAGGCCGTGGTCTGCCCCAAACCTTGTGCTCATTGAAACTGTGCCGGTCTGGCTGGGGGCAGAAGTAGCATCAGTGCTGGTGGTGGGGGCCGGTGTGTCCCCCCAGGAGGGACCCAGCTCCTGCCCCTCTGCCAGCATTCCCTGGCAGCCCTGCAGTTCCCGGCAGCCTTGCACTCCCTGGCTGACTCACCAGCAATCAACTGACCCCCATTAAGAGACATGATGTGTGTGGGGTCCCCCTCCTCGCCGGGGGTCCCACAGCACCCCAGGCCCCTTGCCCAGGTGTCTGCAGGGCAGGGAACATCCCACAGCCCGGGGTAGAGCCAAACTGTCTCCCGACTGCACCAGGGCATTGAGCCGGCTGCCGGCAGCAAGCGGAGCAGAGACCCCATTGCCACGGCAAAGCCGGACACCGCGCAGCCAACACTGCCTGGATCATTTTCCACGCATGCAAACATCCATGGCTCAGAGCAGAAAGCCAAGAAGGGACACAGGGAATGTCAGCAGAGACCTTCCAGCCACAAACCCTCCCTTCAGGACCTGCCAGAGCTCTCCCCAACACACGGTGCACAGGAGCCTTTTTCTGTCTTGCACCTTGGAAGTTCCCAACATAAGAGGCAAATCCTGCACCCACACGAGGCCTCACCACTGTCCGAATCCGGCACCCATCCTGTACCAGCACCCAGTGCCACGGGAGAACAACCTCTCCCCCACCACAGGCTGGCTTCTCCTCCCTACAAACACATTTGCCAAACAAAACACACCCAGCATCTGGCTCTCGCTGGGTAAAACCTTACCTGCCGGCACGGGAAGCAGCCAGCAGGAATAAACCCCCTGGCACAGCCAAGTTCGCCTCCCCAAACCACGAATTTCTCCCTGTGTGGAGACGCTCAGTGTGGGGACCTGCCTCACACACCTCTCAGGATCCAAGAGCCCGCCCCAGGCGGCAGCTCTGCCCCGTGGGGCTCCTCACCCGAGGACCGTGGCTGTCAGCATCCTCCCCGGCTGCTGCTCCACGTTTGCCGTGGGATTTCGGGGTGGTTCCCGCGGATCTCCATGCCCTGTACCATCAGCAGAGCTCACCCCGCCGCGGTGCCAAGCAGACGGATGTTTGCAGAGTGTCTTCAAGTCGCTCAACAAAGGAGCAGGGAATTAATATTCCTTTTAATTAAAGGCAGAAAAATCTCTTTGTTCCTGAACAGAGAGAAAACAACAGAGGGAAGAGCTCAAAAGCTCTTCCTAAGCTGGAGACGAAACCATCGCTTGGATTCAAAGACACTGTCAACGCGCACGTGACCTCGAATTAAAAAAACCAAAATGAAACCCAGCAGCGGCAGCGGCTCCTCTCCGACAGCGAAGGAAAGTTGCAAAGTTTTTCTTGGCTAATAGAGGGGAGGAAAAAAAAAAAAGAATTCCAAGAAAAGGTGTGTTTAACTACAGAAAGGCTCTGCAGGATCCGAAGGCACCATCCAGCGGCGAGGGAATGACGGGGAGAGCTGGTTGGGCTCCGGCTCGGCGTCACGGAGGAGCCACGGAGGAGCGTGGGGCCAGCCTCGCTCCATCGCTACCCCGGCGGCATTCCCGTGGCAAAGCCGGGCTCCTGGAGCGGGCTGCCCGGCTTAGCGTGGTTCCAAAGGGAAAGCAAGAGCCGGGCGGTGACGAACGGCAGTGCTGGAGGCTCCCGAGCCAGCCTTCCTTCCCAAATCCGAATAAACATCCCCGGCACACACGAGGACAATGTGAGTGTCCCCACCACGGACCCGTGTCCTCGCACGTCAACACAGAACGACGCTGCCGTAGCTGGAACTTCCCAAACCAGCCCTGGGATTCCTCCCGCAAACTCTCCCGAGTGGGTCAGCTCCTCCTCGCCCCCAAACGCGGCTCCATCTCTAAATCCACTGCGGCCGGAGAGGGATCCGGAGCCGGCGGGTTGGCGGGCGAGGAGGAGGGATGCAGGGATGACAGCGAGTGTTCCCGCCGGGCAGAAGTCGGGAGCCACGACCAGGAGGGGTTTGCTGGGGGGCGGGGGAGTGGGCACAAACTCTCGTGTTGTTCCTGGGCATGCCGGGCCGCCCCACGCCGCCCCGGCGCTCGGCAAGCGGCTCCGGGGATAGGGAGGGGAGCGCAGGGGAGAGCCTCGGGAGCGCAGGGGAGCGGGGTCCGCACCCCGCCGCCCCCGCGTGAGAGCGGAGCCCACGGGAGTGGCAAGCCACGGGGAGGCTCCGGCTCTGTCCCCGCCGCTCCGGTGCCCGCTGGCCCCGGCCGTGCCCCCGCTCGCCCGGCCCCGCTTGGTCGCCGCGGAGCTTCCCCGCGCACCGGCAGCTTCTCCGGTACCGGGACCCTCCTACTGCCCTGCACACCGGCAGCCTCCCCGGCACCGGGAGCCTCCCCCGGGCACCGAGAGCATCTCGGACTCCTGCACAACAGGAGCATCCCCCGGGCGCCGGGAGCCTCCCCGAATCCTGCACACCGAGAGCATCACCCGAACACCGGGAGCATTCCCAGCTCCCCTTCCCCGGCAGTCTCCCACCGCACCGGGAGCCGCCGGTTTCCCTGCGCACCGGGAGCATCCCCCGACTGCCGGTAACAATTCCCCGGGAGCCCCCGCGGGCACCGGCAGCCTCCCCGTCCCCGTCCCCATCCCCATCCCCGTCGGCGGGCGGCACTTACCGTCCTGAGGTGCGGCGGAGGGGTGAGGTAAGTCCCGCGGCGGGCGCCGGCAGGAGCGGGCAGCGCCGGCAGCGGCCCCCGGCGGCGGCGGCCCCGGCCCCGCTTAAGGC
>JAWWEU010000020.1:19513223-19527192 GCA_035583155.1 Acropternis orthonyx
GGATGGGATGGGATGGGATGGGATGGGATGGGATGGGATGGGATGGGATGGGATGGGATGGGATGGGATGGAATGGGATGGGATGGGATGGGATGGGATGGGACGGGATGGGATGGGATGGACGGGAATATCGCCATGGGATGGACTGCGGAGGGGAGACACCGGGATAGGATGAATAGAGACACAGGGATGGGATGGAGAAGGAGAAGGGAATGGCATGGGATGGACACAGACACTGGGATGGGATGAACAGCTACACCAGGGTGGGATGGACATGGAGGGAGGACTGGGATGGAGTGGAAGGGAACACAGGATGGGATGGACAGAGATACCAGGAGGGAATGGATGGGCATGGGGGACTGGGATGGGATGGACGGGGACACTGGGATGGGCGGCACTGGGGGCCTGATGGGGGGTCATGGGGCTGCACAGGTCATGGGGCTTGGCAGCATCAGGGGGCTGTGGGGGCACATCAAGGGAGTCTGCACAGTACCAAGGGGATGCACCACACCGGGGGGCTGCACGGAATCACAGAGCTGCGTGACACCAGGGGTCTTCATGAGGACATGGAGCTGCCCAGGGCTTTATGGGGTGCACAGGGCCTGGAGGACCATGCAGGGGGTGCATGGGGCTTGGGGGGTCCAGGGGCTTGGGGTTTGCAAAAACTTCAGGGTGCACAAGAGTTTGGGGGTGCTAAAGACCTAGGGTTTCAAAGATGGGAGGGGGACTGCACGGGAAGGGCAACATGTTTTGGAGAGCTGCAAGGGGCTGGGAGTTATCTGGGGGAAGGTTAAGGGACTGCAAGGGATGGGCCAGGGCTTGTCTGGGGGCATGGGAACAGTCGAGTGGCTGGGGGGCTGCAGGGGGCTGGAGCTGTGGTTGCTCAGCTTCCCTCTCCAGAGCCCCAAGGGCTGGGGTTGCAGTTGGAGCAGCCACACACGCACAGCCACAAGCCCCACAAGCACAGCCCTCAACATCCCGCATGCCCATTTCAGCCTGGCCTTGGTGTGCCTCCACCCCACTTGACCTCAGCAGGGCTCCAAAGGGCAGCTGCATGGTGGGAATGCCGGTGGGACCTTCCTCTGCAGTGGTGCAGGCCAGCAGTGCACACTGCCCTGCCTGGCATGCCCTTCCCGCACACCCCATGACAGCTCTGGGAAGCAGTAAAATTTTCCTTTCCGTCCCCAAGTCCTATTAGGACACTGCAGCTTGCCCGTGCACCAGGAACACAAGCCCCACGAATTTCCCTGCAAATTTCCTTGCAAATTTCCCTGCCAGCCACAGCCCTGCCTCTGTGTGTAACTACTCTGCTTGGCAGCTGCTTCCCTCTGCGACTGCCGAGCCTTTGCCGCCCCTGTGCTGGTTGTATTACTCATCCTCACCCACTTCCCAGGGATCTGGGCCACGGCAGCTCTGCCAGGCAGCGAATCCCCTTGGCAAGGCTGCGGCACCAACCACTGCCGGGGTGTTGGGTGGCACAAGCAGCTGCGTGGCCGCTGCACAGCCAGGGCGTGGCCCTGGCGTGGCTGATGCACAGACACTGCGTGGGCACTGCGAGGCCACTGCATGGCCCTGGCACAGCCACTGCACAAAGGCTGCCCGGCCTCTGTGTGATCATTGCATGGCCACTGTGTGACCATTGTGTGGCCCAAGAAATGACCATCATTTGGCCTCTGTGTTACCATTGCATGGCCAGTAAATGAACATCACCCCGCTTCTGTGTAACCATTGCGTGGCCAGTAAATTACCATCATGTGGTCACTAAGTGACCATTCTATGGCCAGTAAATGACCACCACTTGGCCACAAAATGGCCAGTAAATGACCACCACTTGGCCACAAAATGACCACTGCATGGTCACTGCACAGCCAAGCTCCCCCCCACATCTCCCCACTGATGGGGTCACAGCAGGATGTGCTTCAGCATCCCAATCCAGCCCCTCCACCCCACTCTCAGCCATTCCAGCCTCCAGCTCCAGTCTTTCATCCCTTGTTCCCAGAGGGATGCCCACGGGGCCTGGGTTTCTCCATATTCCTGCTGCCCTCATTCCCTCTAGGACCTTTCTGCAGGAGCCTCGTGCTGCTGAGTGTCATGGCCCCGCTGGCACATCCCCACCGGCACATCCCCACCAGCACATCCTCACCAGCACAGGCCCAGGAGCATGGGAGGAAATGCCGCCCCCACACAGCTGCACACCCGCCCCGCCACACCCCGGGCTTTGCATGGGTGGCACCGACTGGCACATGCAAATACCAGCACCACGTGCGCATGGGGCCACATGCATTTGGACATGTGCATTTGGACACATGGTGCCCGGTGCAGACCCCGTTGGTGCATGGCTTGAGGCCTTGCAGACCCCCAGCATCACTGAGGCAGTCCAAGAGTGGCCCTGAGGCAGAGCCCCGGAGTTCTGGGATGTCAGCACAGGGATCTGGTCACTCACCGGCAGAGCAGGGATCTGCCCGCAGGGACGTGACACTGTTAGCTGAGCCAACTGTGTCACACACCCCACTGCAAACTCTGAATACATCGCAAACCCCTCCTGCGAACGCCCGGTTGGTGTCGTGCTGCAAGCCCAGCTGTGACCAAACCCACCTGCCAACACCCTGCCATGGACACATCACAGGGACCTGCTGGGAGAAGCCACCACCTCTCCGCCTCCTGGTTAACTCGGGGTGTAGCTGAAGGATGCCATCAAACACCCGCTGCCCTGGCACCACCACTTGCCCCAGGAGCCCCCGAGCTGCCCACGCAGCGGCGGGATGTGCAGGCGGCACCGTAAGCCCCGGGGGACAGCAGGGGTGGGACAGAGCCACTGCAGCCTCCCCGGCGGCGTTTGGGTGGCAGGGGCTGCTGCGTTCCCATTCCGTGCACGCAGCCTGTAATTTTGGTCTATTGAAGTCATAATTCACTACTGTGAAAATAAACATTTGTGTTCGCTCGCTTTATTCGGCAGGTTTCGGCTGAATGTTAATTCCCTGCTGGCGGGTTTGCACGTGGCCTGGGACAGAGGGACAAAGCTCGGGCACCCGTGGCCGCGGTCACCTCCTCGCACGCCTTGGATGGGATCTCACCCTCCTCCATACCCTGTCCCTGAGATCCCTGGATTCCGATGGAGAGATGGAGAGAGAAATGCCACTTGGTGCTAATCAAGGGATAACGAGGGAGATATTTGGAGTTCAGCACCTACTCAGTCCCTTCCCTGCCCATCACTGTCCCTGGGTTTGTTTCCTTGTGCTGTTTTGTGGGTGCTCCCACCACATCAAAGACCCCGTCGCCCACACAGTGCCATCACCTTGCAGGAGGAGGCCAGAACCATCCCCCTTCCCCTCCCCCCCCCCTCCTCCCCGTCCCGGTTGTCCCCAGAGCTGTCCCTAGGGTTGTCCCCAGGTCTCTCCCTGCTGAGTGCAGGGAGCTGGTGCTTCCCCTCGGCATTTGCATCTTCCCAGCCTTTATCTTTCTCCCGGTCTCTGTATTGCTGCAATTACAGACACTTTAAAACACAATGATCTGGCTGTTAGCGTGATGGATGACAGAACCTTTCTGTCTGGTTTAAATCATTGCTGAGAGTGAGCAAACTTCCCTGGGTTAACTCTTTCCTGCCCCAAACCCGCTCCCTGCCCGGGCTGCCATGTGCTCCACGGCCACACACCCAACGCACGCCTGGATCCCATGGATGGAGATGGATGGGGGTGTGGCATCTCTAGGGGGAAACATCCCCCCGTCTCTCAGCTTCCTGGGGTCAGTGCTGGTCGAAAAACATCCCCCCATTCCCCATCTCCCTGAGGTCAGTGCTGGTGGGAAAACATCCCCCCATTCCTCAACTTCCCGGGCACATGGCAGGCAGGCAATGGGACCAGCCCTGCTTCGGCAGAGCCGGTGGCTCCGCTCCGCTGCGGTGGGAAATTAACGGCTGGCAGGGAGATAAGCGCCTGCCAGAGCCCGATAGCCTGCTGGATCTATCCCAGCCCGGGGCCTGGCAATCCCTTCCCCCCGGCAAATCTGGAGCCGGGGCAGGATGGGGCCCCACCGCGTTCCCACCCGGCGGAGAGGGTGGAAACTCCTGTCATGACTCGGTGTGCTGGTCACGCTGGCGCGTGATTGATGGCACAGTGAGCAACCGCCTGGCGCAGGGATTAACCACACATGTGGCGATCCATGATCCCTTTGTTTTGAGGAGCTGGCACCTCCCACTGCTGCGCGTCCTGCCCAGTGCCCATCACTGCCTGCTCACCCCATGGTGTCCCAGTCCTGCGGGAGGGTGTCACTGTCACCCATCACTTCTGCTCACGGTTCTGGATGATGTCCTCCATTCCCGCTGGGTGATGTTTTCCATCCCTGCTGGGTGTGTGCATGGAGGGGCTGCACGGAGTGTTCGGGGAGTGCAAAGGACCTGCCCCAGGGAAAGGGGCACCCCAAGGCACAGCCTGGGGGAAAAAGAGGGGCTTGGTGCATGCCAGGAGATAAGATGCTCGCTGAGGGGAGATGAGGGCAACTGGCACCAAAACCTCGCAGGAAGTGGTCACCACCACGTGCCATCCAGGCCCCATATCTGCCCCTGCACATGACCCCCGCCTGCTATCGGGGCTTTGCACGTGGGTGGGGGTCAACCCAGCGGGTGCTGGGCTCATGCTGCCACCTAAAGCTGTGCCCCACTCATGCCTTTGCAGCCACCACGGTGTTGGCATCTCTTTTCACACCCTGTGGGTGCCCAGCCATCAGTCCTGGCCCACCACTCTCGCTGAGCCCCTCCCCCTGCCTTCCACTGGCAGTGCACTGTCCCTCTTCTCCTGGTTCTCCCGAAGCTCTCGCTCAGTCCCAGTGCTTCTCAGTGTGCCGGTAAGGGCTGATTGCTATTCTGGCTTCATCCCCTCTTCGCAAGCCTCAGGCTTTTTCAAAAAGCCCACGGTGTTGGTTTATCACACCTTCCCCCTCACCACGCTGGTGACTTATCCTCTGTCCCTCCATGGGCACCACCCAGCCCCTCCACTGCGCCGTGCCGGGGGTCCTGCCTTCGCCTGGCTCTCACCAGAGCACCCACAGTCCCACTGCCATGCCATGCTGGGGGTCCTGCCTCCACCTGCTCTCAGGAGAGCACCCACAGCCCCTCTGCCATGCTGTGCCAAGGGTTCTGCCTCTGCCTGCTCTCACAGGAGGATGACTGGAGGCGAAGGCACTGAGCCGTGCCGGTGCTCAGCCCTGGCGTGCCACAGGTTTCCTGTGTCACCCCCCGTGAGTCTGTCTGTCCGTCTGGGTTACTCAACCTCTATCCTCTCCCTCTCAGGGAGCGGAACATCCCTGGGTGCCTTTCTGAGCCCATGCCAGATATGGCCTTGGCAGTGCTGCCTGTCTAGCAGAGCTTGGGGACAATGTATGTGTGGGTGCTCACGAGCAGCTGCAGCTATGCAAAGCCCCATGACACTGTGGGGTCCCCAATTTCCAAGGGGACCAGTTTGCTCAGAGCATCCCTGCAGGGCCAGGGAGCTGCCGGGTTGGGAAGGGTTGGTGTGACCATGCAGGGTCCCATCACCATGGCTGGTGTGACCATGGATGGTCCCGTCACCCTGGCTGTGATCACGGACATGGTGGCCTGAATCTCAGTGCCTAAATCCATCCCGGAGCGAGCACCTGGAGCCAGACTACAGCCCCCGGTGCTCTTCCCTTGGCATTTTGCTTGCAGCAGGAGCCCCGGTGCTGGATTTTGCCTGGACGTTAATTCCTCAGGGAATGCAGCAGGGAGATAAGGGGCTGGCGGGGAGCCGGTGGCCAGGGAAGGCGGCTCGCCCTCCGCTGGCTATCGCCCGCCGCAGCTGCATCCGCCCGGGGACATCTGCTCGGCAGGAAGCGCCGTGCGCCAGTGTTTCCAAGGAAAGGGGGTTCGTTTGTTCCTGGCTTCCCTCTGTGACCACTCCTGGGGGTGCCCAGACTTGGGGTCACCCGCCCTGCAGCCGCCCCAGCCCCTTGCTTCCTCGGCCGAGGGCTGGAAGGAGCAGCCCCACCAGCTGCAGCTGCCGGGAAGCAGATCCAGTGGCTTTGTGGCTTCCTTACAACTTCCATATAGAAAAGAAAAAAACTGCATCTTCCATTAAAAGAAAAAAAAAAAAAAAGTAAAAATCCTGTTTTCCTTGCTAACAGATTTGTTCCTGCTTTGTGGTGTTCAAAGGGAAACCAGCCCCTACTGCTTATCATCCTGCTCACCCCGTGCCGCTGGCTCCAAAAATCACCAGCTTGGCTTAAACAACGGGAGACTTCGGGAAACAGCATCGCTGCCCTGGATGCTTTAAGGTTTTGGGGCTGCTGGGGCCAAGCTTCCAGCTTTTCTTTGCCACAGACTGTCTGGGAAGTCTTTCAGTTGCAAAGCAGAGATGGCCACGTGCTGCCCTGTCTCCAGGAGCTGGGGTGTATGGAGATGTTGTTGGCATCCCTGTGAAAGCTGCAGCAGTGGTGAGTCCTGCCAGCCTCACCCTTTGGCACTGGGAATTCACTGGGAGATGCTGAGCAAAATCCCCCGAGCTGCCCTGGGGTTCACAGTAGGTTCACAATCCCCTTCTCGCCTCTGAACCTTGGGCACCAGCTCCTTGCCAGCCCTCCCCACCCCACAGACTGCAACTGCCTGCACAGGGCTCTTTAATAACCACGGGAATTTAATTAGCTGGCATTGCACTTCCTACACCTTGCATCCCTGCAAAAATCAAGGAACTAACAGCAGCGCAGTGCAGCCTGCCTTCCCGCAGGCATGAGGCTTGCAAGGAGACCCAAGCCCTGGGGCTGCTTTCAGAATCCCACCAGGGCCGCAATGCCCCGATGTGGGGCTCTGGCCATGCAGAGGTCGGTGCTGATCTGTGCCATGCCAGGCCATGCCACGGGGAGCCGCGGCCTGGCGCCGGGTGAGGTCTGGGATTTGTTACGAGGTCCAGATGCGCCGCAGCAGCAGGGGACGTTGTGGCTGTCTCTGGCCACCTGCATCGTTTCCAAGTTCCCAGGCTAAAAGCAGGGCTTGTTATCAAGAGCAAAAAATGTGCCACCTCTGTTGTATTTCATTTCCCTTTCTCCACCTCTTCCCTGCCCGCTGTGCATCGGAGATAACAGCTCTGTGCCGAGGCCGGAGTGCGGGGCCGGCAACGGCCTCGCCAGCCCTATCGCTGCCTCGCCGGCCGCAAGGAAATCAGGAAGTTTGCAGAGATATTCGGCCAACAAAATAAACATTCCTCCTGCCAAGAGCCTAACGGGCAGCCCTGCGAGCCAGCAGCAATCTGCACGGCTCCCTGGCTGCAGCCTTCCGGACCGCGGTGCCCGCCGAGCCGCCGCGGCCGCGCCGCCTTGTCCCGGCGCCTCATTGGCGGCTGCTCCGTGCCTGGGATGTGCCCAGCCTTGCTGCAGGTTTGGGGACAGGGACCCCAGCGCAGCTCCCACCCGCAGTGAGCCAGCACAATGGGTGCAGCGCCCACGGTGTGCCCCAAAGGCTGCTCTTGGTGCCTGTCCTCACCATGTCCCCAACCCATGGGCGCGTGCCAGCAGCGGGCAGGGGGCTGTGGCCGGAGCGCCGTGCCGGTGGGGAGCGGGATGTGTGAGGGGAAGCGAGGCAGAGGGCCAGTATTGTTCATGCTGGTGACTCAGATGGCTCTGCTTTCCTGCCCACGCCAGGCATGACCCTGCAGAGCCCCCTGGATCCCCCAGAGCTGCCACAGTCCCTTGGCATCGGTGCTGTGGGGATGCTCCAGCACAGGGATGTGTGATGCCCCATCCCTCTGGAGCCTCCGCGCTGCAAATGGTCAGCAGCACCTGGAGAACCTGTGGGGTCAGATGTGAACTGCTGACTCCAGAATGAGCAAAACCACCCAGTAAACACAGGACAGAAATACTGTAGAATTTACTGTAGAAATACAGTACAGCAAATAAAACATCCTCAGGGCTGATCACTTGTTATGGAAAGGTTAATTGCAGAGCAGGCTCCAAATGAGTCCCAGTGCCAATAAGCCATGGGGTTGGCCATGGCCCTGCTGCCCACTCGCACTGGCTGATTCCCAAGGGATGCCCTGAAGGCCACCAGCCGTGTGCCACCCTCGGGGAGCACCTGCCTGCCCAAGGCTGCATTTGGTACTGGGGTGAGTCACCAGTGCCACAGCGTGGCACATGGCACTGCCACCTTCCTCCCACCGCTGCCTCTCTTACCTTGGTCAGTCCTTGTGCCCTGGCCCAGGAGGGGTGGCTGCCTGGTCTGGGGGTCCCGAGGGGGGTGGGTGTCAGCAACCCAGTGCCGCGAGCTCCGCAGCGGTTGGTGCAGCCCGGCTGGTCCCACGTGTCAGTGCAGGAGCCGTGCTGGGGACAGAGATGCTGAGCACAGTCGGGCTGTGGGGTGTCCTGCCCGCTCGGCGCCTGCCCGGCCGCCAGGGCCGTTCATGTGACGGCCGGGGCTGCGGTGGCAGCAGAGCTGTGTCCCATGGCGAGGGGAAGGTGAACAGCTGCCGGGCAGTGATAATGCGGCGGGTGGGGGTGGCCGGGCAGCTGCGCCCATGTCCTTCCCCAACAGGAACCATCTGTGACCAAGCCCAGCTCTGCCTTCCCTATCAGCCATTCCGGTCTGACTTTCCAACAACTTCCCCTTCGTGCTGGCTTCACTTCCTCACTGCGAGGGGCCGGCAGCACGGTGCAGTGTGGGCACAGCAGGACCAGCCTGGCCCAGCCCAGCGTGGCATGGCTGTCATGGTGCACCTTGGCACAGGTAGCACCGTGTAGGGTGGCACAGCATAGCCAGCATGGCACAAACTGTCCATTTGCAGCCTGGCACAAACAGAGGGCTCACCCCCTTTGCTACAGCCCCTTTGCCTGGGGACATCCAGGATATCCCCTGGCTGCTGCTGTCCCTTTGATCTGCAGCATCTCCCTGACCTTCTCAGCACTCGGCGTCACCCCCCCTGGGGAGCCCACCCAGACAGCCCCCCCAGTGCCAGCGCTCAGGCTCCCCAAGAGCCGCCAGTGAGAGAGAAACAACTTGTTAGAAACCCGAAAGGCAGCTCTGGGCTGCAGGTGGGAGGGAGGAAACGTGTCCTAAAAATACAGCAGCGCCTGCACGGTCCCCGAAGGTGGCTGAGCAGATGGCGTGTCTCGGCGGCCACCTGGGCTCCCGCAGATGGCACCCGGGGCTCCCCACTTCGTGCCCCCCACCCGGGGTTCTGGGGGCGGGGAAGGGACACAGTGAGGTGTAAGCAGGTGGAAGGGACCCAGAGTATGGGGATATGGGAGTGCTGTGCTGTGGGGGCACAGGAGAGGGGCAAACAGGGGTGTCACCAGCAGGGTCTCTGCCCTCTGGGTGCAGCCCAGAGCCCCGGGGGACACTGAGCACGGTTTGGGTGTTACAGGGACACAAGGGGAAGCCCCAGCATGGGACTGATGTGTTGGCGGAAAGGGCCACGCACTACAAACCACAGCCCAACCCATCCAGGACTGTGTGCTTAGGGTGAAACACCGCAGCTGCCCCCAGCACAGCTCTGCTCCAGGCCCACATCCTGCATCCCGGCCATGCTGGGGCATCCCAGCTCCACCCTGCTGCCCTGGAGGTGCCCCTGCTGCACAGCACAGGCTGAGCAGTCTGGCTGTATGGACTGAGGGCTGGCAGAGGTTTTGGCAGGGTTTCCATCTGTGTTTCAGGCTCTTGCTTCTTCCCCTTTTATTTCTGGCTGGTCCAGGTAGGTGCAGTGTCATCACCCCGGGTTTTGCCAAGCTGCCCTGCCACAAAGGCTGGGCTTACCATGGGAGACGGAAAGTGGCCACTTCAGGGGAGTGTCCCAGGGCACCAAGTCAAAACCAGAGGGTTTCAGGGCCGGCCAGGAAAATCCCACCCAGCTGTGGCCCCGTGTCCCCGTGTCACCCGCATGGGAGGGTTTTCTCTGCCAGCAAACAGGCAGCACCTTCCCGGGCAGCTGCAGGCGCTGGCCTGCAGGGGGGCATCCCTGGGGTTCCGGGGTCTGCCCCAGTGTGGGGGCAACCTCTGGGGTTCTGGGGTTTGCCCCAGTGTGGGGGGAACCCCTGAGGTCTTGGTGTCTGTCTCAGCAGAGTGGGGAAACTCTGGGATCCAGAGTTCTGACTCTGTGGCAGGAACCCTTGAGGTCCCGGAGTCTGCCCCAGTGTGGGGGGAACCTCTGGGCTCCCAGGCTCTGGTTCAGCCTGGAGAGGAACCCCTGTGGGCACAGGGTACACCCTTGCATGGGGAAAACCCTGTGGGCCTGGGGTTTGGCTCTGTGAGAGGGGAACAGCTGGGGTCCCAGGGTCTGGTTCCGCATGCAGGGAACCCCTGGGGGTGCAGGGCTCACCCTGGCATGGGGAAGCCCCTGGGCTGTGGGGTCTGCCCCGCCACAGGTGACCCCTTCCCGCCCACGCTCCGGGGAGCCCGCCGGCGCTCCCGGCCGGTTTCTGTCTGAGTCAGAGCCGCGTTCGCTGCCGAGCAGAAACTTCCCCCTGGTAAAGGAGAAGCAGGACGGGCTCCCACCGCCCCCACACTCAGAGCAAGGTGGGGGAAGGCAAAAAGCCCTGGAGACAGACGGGGTCCCACTGCGGCTCCCACCAGCCGCCCTCGCGTTTACCGGGGCTGCGCCAGCCCCGTGCTCGGTGTGACATGGCACTGCCAGGCACGGCACGGCACGGCATGGATCGCTTCCCTGGTGCTGGGGAATGCCCCGTGCCCGTGTGCCCCACTGCCCGCAGCGCCTCACTGCCTTCCCCTTTCCATTTGAGAGCGATGGGTGGGGGAACCCGAGGGGAAAGGCAGCGGCAGTAATAACTGGTGAGCAAAACATCACCGGCACCTGCAGGAACCAAAGGAGAGACCATCATCTTCCAAAGTGAACCGGGATGGGGGCACAGCCATGGCGTGTGGCTGGGAAGGGGCTTTTTTATACCGATGCCTAAATCTGCCTCTTCCAGCCCAGGGAAACGGGGCTGCAGGAGCCAAGGCAGGAGCTGGGGATGGAAAGGAGAGCGACAGCCAAGCCGGGGAGATGGGAGCTGCCGAGAGTTCACATGGAACACAAAGACAAATTCTTTAAGGAAAAAAAAAAAAGGAAAAAAAAAAAAAAGAAATCAAAGGGATGTGGAGAGGGAGATAAGAGGGAAGACAGAGCAGGGAGACGGAGGGAGCGGAGAGGACGCGGGAAGAGGGAGGCAGGCGGCGCGGGGAGGCGAAGCGGGAGCCGGGGGAGCTGTCTGGCGCGTCCCTATCGCCTCTCTCCATCGCGGGAGCCCAACCTCAAGTAGTTTTTCACTGAGATTGGAGTGATCAGGTAGGGCTGCCCTCGGCGGCAGCTGCGGGGCTGTGAATAAGCACCTGCTTATCTCTGCCCAGCGGCTGTGCGCGGCTGCAGATTGCGGGGGGACGGGAGCTGGCTGCCGGCTGCGATTTCCATATCAGCGCCCTGCAGCCGCCTGCGCCAAATAAACACAACAGCCCCACGGACAAAAGGTTAATTATCAATTTTCAGAAAGGGAGAGAGAGGGGAGGGGGAGAGGGGAGCGGAGCGGCCGCCGGCAGCCGCGGGGACGCGCAGCCGGTCCCTGGCCGGGTGCTGGGCTCTGCACCACGGGCACGGCGTCCCTGAGCATCCCCGGGGCTCTGCCGGCACTTCGGGGGCTGCGGGGAGGGGGCGGGATGGAGATGGGGACAGGGATGAGGATGGGGATGAGGATGAGGATGGGTACAGAAATGTGGATGGGGTCAGAGATGGGAATGAGGACAGATATTGGGATGGGGACAGTGACAGGGATAAGGATGGAGAAGGAGACGGGGATGAGGACAGGGATAGGAATGGAGATGGGGATGGGGACAGTGACAGGGATAAGGATGGAGAAGGAGACGGGGATGAGGACAGGGATAGGAATGGAGATGAGGATGGGGACAGGGACAAGAATGGGGATGGAGATAGGAATGGAGACAGAGATGGGAATGAGCACAGGGATAGGTATAGAGATGGGGATGTACAGAGACAGTGGGATTGGGGGAAACCATAGGAAGAAAGGACCCCTTGCAGTCCCCTGGTTCAGCCCTGGCTGGGCAGAGGCTGGCCTGGAAGAAGGCACATCCTCCTTCTCCTCCTCATGGGCCTGTGAAGTCCCTGCTGGCTCCACTTCCCACAGCCACATTTCTGTATTCAACACCTTCCTCCTCTTATCTGAGTAACCCCGGGCTCTCAGATAGGCTGGGCCACAGAGCTCAGGGAGAGATGGGGAGGGAAGAGGTGCCCTGACGGCTCCAGGCCTGGGGAAGGTAGAGGTAGATGGTGGCATTCCACCATTGTGGGTTAGACCAGGTGAAGCCATCAGGAATCCTCAGGGGCTCTTAATCCCTGTGCTTCGTATAGGGTCTTGCCTCTCTCTCCTACCACTCAGGAAGGGGTTGTTAAATGGGGCCAGGGGTGATGGTGTTGCTCTGGTGTGGCCCACCATGTGGCCCACCATGTGCCCCACACTCACTCACGGCTGGAAAACTGCTCTCCCGCTGCAGCCATCCCTGCTCCAGGATGGTTTTCCCATCCTGCAGGTCTACTCTCTCCACACCCTAACCAGGCACCGCTGCCCCATGTGTGCTCGTGATGTTCCTGGCTCCCACGGGGAGCCCAAAAGTGCTTCACAGAGCAGCAACCACATGGTCGGGAAGCGTCGAGCCCACACGGCACCAGATTTAGCCACAGACAAGTTCCTAAAAATAGCCAGGAGCTGGGAGGCTGGAGAGCTGCATCTGCTGCCACAGGGAGCAGACACAGAGCTCCAGCCCTCATCCCCTGGGGTTGGGATGCACAAATCTGGGGTGCACAGGGCTGGCTCCAGAATGGTTTGGCTGTAGGAGCGTTTGGAGCCACCAGCATGGAAGGATGCAGCCATCCTTGTGCCAGCCTGATGCCAGGGCCAGGAGGACACTAGGATGGAGGCGAGATGCTCTTGGTTTTGGGGTGGTCCTAATCCACTGGGGAATTGAATGTATAGCTGTGGCTAAGAATACTGAGGGTTGATAATATTTAGCACCTCGGCAAGGCTTTAATGTAGGCAGGGCTTTGCACCTCTTGCCTGAGGGATGCTCCAGTATTCTGAAGCAATGAGGGCTTGGCTTTCCCCAGGGGATTTGGGGTGAGAAGCTGGGGACAGAGCCAGGACTTGGGAAACCGTGATGCCTGGCAGGGATCACTGTGGTCTCTGGTGTAGCCCCAACCTGCCCCACATCCCAAGAGGGGCCTGACCTCCAGCTGGCAAAACACGCTAAAAATACCAGGATAAATATATGAGGGAATGCAGGCGGGGTGTGAGCATCCCAGGCTGGAGCAGCCAGCCTCCCCCAGCTTTGCCCAACCCCCCCACCCATATAACCCCAGCCCAAAATCCTAACCCAGGGCCCATCTGGTGTCCAACTGATGAGCACAGATGTGTTTGGGATTTCCGAGCCGGCTGGCAGCCGTTCAGACCTGTCGCAAGCTGCACCTGCTGCAGGATATTTTCCCTTCTGGATTTAATCCCCACCCCCCCAGCAGCCCCAGGCACCCCCCAGGGCTGGGCTTGCAGCAGGAGACACCCGCACCCCCCAAACCCCCCCCCCGCCAAGTGATGACCTTCCTGCCCCCTGCACATCCCTGTCATACATATGGATGTGGGAGCAGGAGAGGGTGGAGTTAAATGCCCAAGCAGGGAGACTGGAATGGGGGACAGGGGCGGTGCGGTGCCCAAATCTCAGCCCGCCTCCAAGGAAATGCCTGGGGGAAGGGGTGGGGTTCACAACCCCCCTCGCCCAGGAGGGAATTCTCCACCTCCGGGGTTTTTTGGAAGGTCAAGGGGGATTTCTTGGGGCGACCGCCGTCACAGGGACCGGAGCCTTTCATTGCAGGCAACGAGCTCAAGCGATGCTCTGGGGCTTGGAAACGGGCCATGGCATTACCCACACCCCTCCGATCCCTCCCCCCCCCCCCCAAATTAACGCACCATTATTGTGTTT
>JAWWEU010000020.1:19527292-19545949 GCA_035583155.1 Acropternis orthonyx
CAGCCTTTCCCTGCAGGCTGAGCCCAGGGGATGCTGTGGGGTTTGGAAAGCATCCAGCGCATTTCCCAGCCCATTAGCGCTGCCCCCCAACTAACACAGCACTCTCACGTTTTAACAAGGCTCTCCCAGCTCAGATGTTGACCCCCGTGATGATCGTGGAGCCTGCGGAGGGAATAAACAGCAAATCCCCTTTTAAATGAAGGGCTCGCCGAGGGATTAGGAGCGAAGGGGTGGCCTGGCCGCGCCCCCCCCGGGGGCTGCCTGTGCAGATATGCGGGGCAGGAGAGGCCTCATCTGTCCGTCTGGCCCGTCTGAAGTAGTCCTGGGCGATAGGGAGTGATTAGGATTAGACACATCCAGGATGAGAGTTTTTTCACCAGATAGGGATGATAATGGGACCCATGGGGAGGATTATGGTCCTGTCTCTCCAAGAGAGCTGCCATCTGCGTGTCCGTCTCCTGACGTGTCTGCTCCCCTGCCATGCCCAGCCGGACTCTCCCTTGTCCCTGCTGGATCCTGGGACAGCAGCACGGTCCTACTGCACCCCTCAGGGCTGCACCTCACACTCCATCCCCACCAGGGTATGTGGGAACAAGGGCTCATGGCCATCCCGTGTGGGGAATGTTCTGTCCTGGACATGAGCACAGCACCCAGCAACCCTTCATCCCTGGGATGCTCAGCATTCTCCATCTCCTGGGCATCCAGCATCCCTGAATCCCTGGAGTGCTCAGCATCCCTTCACATCCCCTGGGGCACCCAGCATTCCTGTTGCCCTGGGGTGCTCAGCGTCCCCGAATTCTCAGCGTACCCAACATCCCTGCATCCCTGGGATGCTCAGCATCCCTGCATGTCCCTGGGACTCCCAGCATTCCTGCATCCAGAGGGCACCCACCATCCCTGTATCTCCGGGACACCCAGCATCCCGGTATCACTGGGACGCTCAGGGATCCCCTGTTGTGTCCTGCTTTAGGGCCACCTCCACACACGCGGGATGCTGGCCATGGGACAGGGTGACGTCCCCCTGTGAACACGGCGTGAGGCTCCCCATCCCCTGACATTCCCACCCTGCGACTTTCCCATCCCCGGAGCGAGATGAGCGCTCCCATCCCGACTGCTGCAGGGAAGGGAGCGGGAGGCGGGCGGTGAGAACCGGCCCGTTCCCATCACCCGGCATCCCACTCCCTCCCGGCAGCATATTTCCCTGCTGAAGTCAGAGCCACCCGGCAAAGCCCCGGCTCCTGCCAAGCCCAAACATTTCCTATTTGGGATGTACACGCCACATCCTCGGTTGTGACACTGTCCCGGGGCGGCGTGGGCTGGGAGCACCCGCGTGTGCACGGCTGGAGCATCCCAGGGAAGGCTGGAGCTGCTGTGCCTGCCGTAATTGTGTAGAGAGAGAGAGAGAGAGAGAGAGTGGCATTTTGAAGTTTGGATAAAACCTTAATTGAAGTCTTGGCTGGTGTTAATTATATTAAAGGCAGAGTGAGCGATGGGCTTTTTATTAGTTAATGAGGATTTTCATTTTCCGGCAGAGGAGCCCTTTGATGTTTCCAGGACTAATGGCTGTTAAATTCAACTTATTTGCTTTGCCAGTGGTGGAGGGTGATGGGGACCAGAGGCTGCTCTGGCCACAGTGCCCAAAGCCCTGGGAGCCACCTGCCACTGCAGTGAGTGGACAAGGATGCTCACACCCCATCCCACCAGGGTCATGGAGGAACAGAGACAAGAACTCTTGGCCATCTGGGGTTGGAGATGTGCTGGTCCTGCCCATGAGTGCAGCACCCAGCATTCCTGTGTGTCCCTGGGGTGCTCAGGCATACCCCTGCATCTCCAGGGCACCCAGAATCTGCATCCCTTCGATGCTCAGCATCCTTGCATTCCTGAGGCACCCAGCATCCCGGCATCCCCAGAGCATTCTGCATCCCTGGGGTGCTCAGCTTTCTTGCACATCCCTGCATTACCAGGACACCCAGCACCCCTGGGGCACCCACCACCCCATGGTTATCCAGCATCCATTCAGCTTGTCCTGCTCTCCACACGGATTTTTCCAGACTCTCTCCAAAACCCGTTCCAGGCTGCATCCCTCCTCCCGCAATTAGCATTTATTATGATTATTTTGCATTCATTACCCACGGAGCCAACGCTCTACCCCATCTCAAATCCTGTGCAAACTCCCTTTGCACCATTTTCCCCACTCTTGGAGGGGAAGGGCTGCACAAACAGTTCCCAGTGAATATTCCGGGCTCGGGGAGCGATGCCGGCGGTGCCGGTCCCGCGCCCCAGCCACGTGGCCACACGGCTGCTCCCCGGCTGGATGATTTGTAGCATTAATCAACGCCCAGCGTACTTTGAATTTCAAATGCTGGCAGGGAAGAGCCAGGCAGGAATGTGGGCTTTGGGGGATATTCAGGAAGAAAACGGGTTTGCCCTCAGCCTCACTGCAGCCCACATGGGGTGCCAGCACGGAACCCCGTGGCATTCCAAGGGCTGTCCCCTCCATGGCACAGCCCCAGGGAACCCAACAGCTATTTGAAGAGCTTTGGGGTGCCCAGTGCTGCCCCAGTGGGGCAGGATAAGGGGGGGGATGGGGGGGGTCGGTGGCAGCGGGGATGGGACCCTTCGCAGCACCACCACAACAGCAGTGAGAGGTGCTCATGGGGCTGGGGGGCAATGGGCCCCCCCCAGGCTGGGTCAGCAGTGGTTGCCTCTCCCCCAAACCCCACAGATGGCAGCTCAGCCCTTCCTTGGGGGTCACGCTGTGTGTGGTTGCTGTGGGGCAGGAGGGGAGGGGAGGGGGGGCTCCTTCCTGGTAATTACCCCTCGTCCTTCCCCATCAGGCTGCACGGAGGGAGCCGGGGGGGACACAGCTTAAGCTATCAATGGTCCTGCCTTGATGGGAATAAAATATGCACTGAAAGACATGAAAATGGAGTAAATAAAAGAGATAAAAATGGAACGATCAAGCCAGCAACTTCTCCTCCTCTGATTAAAAAGAGGGAGTGGGGGGGGGAGAGGGGATGCGCTGAGCCCTTGAAGAGGCAGCTGCTGCCGCAGCCGCAGCCCTGATAAAGGGGCTGAGCAGCCTGTTTGGGAGAGATAAAGTGAAGTCCCAGCGTTTCCTGTCCTCAATCCAAGCCTTACCATCAATATTAATACAGCCTGACAAACTGGCGTTTAAGATAGAATAAATATAGACTGGTGCTGCTATTACCTAGACCTTATTAATCTGCTTGGAGGCATTTAAATGCCGTTAAAAATATGGAGTTTACTCGCTGGCACTTCAATAGCTTTACAATCCATCAGCGTTTTGTTTTCCACCCTCCTCCTCCCCTTCCCAAGGTGTTGGTTGTGGGTGCCCACTGACCTGTGCTGCTCTGGGCAGGGAGACAGGAGCCAAGGGGAGAACTGAGGTGGGAGATATGGTGAAGGATGATGATGACGGCCAGGAGAACGTCTGGGGGCAGTAGGGCATGGAGCCACAAACCTGCCAGGGATGGCAAGTGCAGCATCCCAGGAAAGGAGGACCTGGACCCACGTGCCCAGATGACGGAAAATTCACCTGCATGCTCCTCACTAGGAGAAACTCGGGGCTCCTGCACCCCAAGGGTTGCTGGTCTCCCAAGTGCAACAGCCAGACCCCCAAAACAGAAGAACAGCCCTCCCCAGAGCCCTAATTAGCCAGGGCCTCTTTAGTGAGATGGACAGGCATCGAGCACGTACTTGGGAAGCTGCTCCTGGTCCTGTCTGGATGTCATGGATGTTATACCATGGCACCCACGTGTTTTTCTCCTGCCAGCCAGGGGCTGGAGAGACACCTTGGTCCCTGGCAGCCTTCCCTAGGCCATCCTGTTCCCTCAGCACTCACAGGGTTGTAGGAGCAGCCCAGGAGCTGTGAGTGCCTGGTGCACGGCAGGGCCACCATGGGATGGGGATGTGCCCGTGGATGCCATGGCCATGGCAGGGAGTCCGTGGATGCCCCTGGTATGGGTCAGGACCTGGGGGTGCCATGTACACAGCCAGGTTATTGTGATTTGGGGCAGGATCTATGGGTGCCAAGTGCGTGGCAGAGGCACTCTGGTGTGGAGATGGTTCCATAGGTGTCACGAACATGGCAGGGGGAACCCCAGTATGAACCAGGACCCACGGGTGCCAGGTGCACGGCAGGGCCAACACCAGTATGGGGATGGATCCATGGGTGCCAGGTGCATGGCTGGGTCAGTGTGGTGTGGGGCACGACCTGTGGGTGCCAGGTGCATGGCGAGGTCATCCTGGTATGGGGATGGATCCACGGGATCCATGGGTGCTGAACACATGGCAAGGGCGCCATGGTATGGGGATGGACCCATAGACGTCGAGGCGAATGACAGGACCTGTGGGTGCCAGGGCACACGGCAGGGTGTGGGGCAGGGCCCGAGGGTGCCACGCACATGGCAGGGCCGGCACGGGCGGCGGTGGCGGGCGCAGATGGCGCGAGCGGGCGCGCGTGGGGCAGCGGCGGCGGGAGCGGCGCTCATTAGACGTGTATTATTCATCGGCAGCTTCTGTCGCCTGCCATCTGCTCCGGCTGCGCCGCGGGCGGGAGGCAGCAGCCGAACGGGGCTGAGGCGGCCCCGCTCCTGCCGTCACACCTGGGCTGCCACGGGGACGGGCACCGCGCCGGGGCGGCACCCACGAGGCGGCTGGTGGCGTGTGGGATGTCCCCGCTGCCCCCCCGGGAGGGTGGTCAGTGGTGCGGATGCCCCGAGGGAGGGTTTGCGCCCCTTTGGTCGTGCCGTGGGTGCCCTGTCCCGTGGCACAGCTGGCGCTCAGCCCTGGGCAGGATTGGGCCCTTCCCATCATAGAGGCAGCTCTGAGCTGCTGCCCAGACCTGGGGCTGGGCCGCGCATCCAAGCCCAGGGCAGGACATTCCTCCTTGGAGCACACAGCCAAGCTCCTCCTGCATCCAAGCAACACCTTCATCCGCTCACCTTGTAATTAAAACACTTGATGGACTTCATAATGAGAGCATGGCATCCCTGTGGGCTCTCCAGCGAGCTGCCTGTGTAGGAGGTGAGATCCCAGCACGAGGGATGTGCATGATCCCCTTGTCCCCCACCCCGGTGCCAGCCCTCGCCTGCATCCCACAGCTCACACAGGAGGACTGGAGCGCTCGCCAGGCCAGGAACTTGCTGCTCTAAATTGATAATTACCAGGTTTTAATTACTCAGCAGCCAAATGACCTTTTGCATCTGCCAGCGAGGCCACGAAACACCTCCCTGAGTGGGAGCAGACGTGCAGCAGGAACGTGGCAGGGCTGACATGCCACCGGCTTCACCCGGGCACAGTGACAGGGACAAGGCCAGAATGAAAACAGGCCCGAGGTGTCCGGGGTCAGGGAGCCTTCAGCCTCCCTGAGGAGAGCTGGGTACTGCTATCCATGGCTGAACTTGGCCTGGGAGGGAGCCAGTATTGGGTATCCCAGCATGGGGCAACATCCCCAGGGCAGAGCTGGTACCCCGAGCCTGGCACAGAGCAGGATCCCTGGGACAGAGTCGGCACCCCAGGCTTTAGCTTGGCACAGGATGCATCTTCCTGCACATGTAGGGCTCCCTTTGCTCTCCCAAGCTGCCCCTGGAGCAACTTCATGCCTCCTCTTTCCCTTTTCTCTGGAAATATGACACCATGGCTCAACAGAGGCTGGTGCCAGCCCACAAACCGGGCACAGCCCCTGCCTGCACCTTGCTCCACGTGCTCGTGCCCGCTGCCAGCCTCCGCCTCTCCCTCCCGCGGAAAGGAGCCCTTCTCCTGGTGATAATTACGGAAAAGTTCAGTGCTGAGAGAGGCGGGGGGAGGCCCGTATTAAAATGCATGCGCACAGCTTGGGCCTCGCAGCAGATGTTGGCATAATTAGAGAGGAAAAAATTATGAAATTAATTTGTGGTTCAATGTAAATTTTGGCGTTGGGGGGAAAGCCGGCGTGTGCTCCCTCGCTGCCACCGGGACCGTGCCGGGGGTGGGGCTGGGGGGGCACCGAGCCCAGCCAGGGGACAAGGGGATGGGTAATGACCACCCTTGGCAGGGATGAGGTTTGGCAGTGCTGCATCCTGGCTCCGTCACCTTGAGGGTGTGGAGAGATGGGAAACAGCCTGGGGAGATGGGTCACACCAGCCTGGGGAGATGGACAACCAGTCCAGAGAGAGACCACCAGCCCAAAGAGATGGACCACCTGCCCAAGGGGATGGATCACCAGCCCAGGGAGATGAACCTCCATCCTAGAGAGATGAGCTACCATTTCCTGTAAATAAGGATGCAAAAAGAGGAGATTTGAGGAGAAAAATTAAAATGCGGGGTCCAGCAACGGCCATGGGTTGATGTTTCTGTTGGCTCCCACAAACACACCATGGGTAATACTCTTGGTGTCACAACCAGCTTGGGGGGGCCCTTCCCTTTAGGGGGGACAGGGTTGAGGTGTGCGAGGACCATCCTCGTACACGTAGTGGTGACATTCCCAGACCACGTTGGAGCCAGACAAAGCTTTGCTTTTCCCACTCAGCTTTTCCTATTTTTTCTCTGGGAGAGGAATTAGTATCTGCTGTCTCCTCCTGCCCCACCCCACCTCCCTGGCCCACGGGGAGGGGGTGCAGGCTTAGGTTAATGTGCCCATTGATTGGCACATCCTCTGGTCACGGCTCCGTGCCCGTGCCTGGTTTTGCTGTTCCTGGTGGGTGACGGATGTTCTGTCTCAGGGTGGGCACAACCTGCCAGCACCACATGGGAAATCAGGGTCAGCTCCAGGGTCTGCAACTGTGCTCAGCTGCAGCCTGGGGAGGAGGGTGGGCTTTGTGCTGGATCTTGCACCCCCATCTCTTGCAGGTTGCATTTGTTTGGGGGGTCCCTGAACTTGTGCTGCAGAAGGAGAGCGGGAGCTGCAGGAGGTGGCTCTCAAAGGTGGGGATGTACCACCCCTGGGGCTCTGGGAAGCTGCTGGTCCCAGCTGAGACCCCCCAAAATTCAATGTACCCTCAAAGTATGACCCCAAACTGGAGGGGAGAGCCCCCAGCACAGCCCTGAGCACTCCCAGGAATCCCAGGGCTTGCACCCCACTGCCCTTCCCAGCTCTATGGGGCTGGTTCCCCTGGGCAACCCAAAGCACCAGGACCCCCGGGTGTCCAAGTGCCAAGCCCTGGCTGTGGCCACCCTGTCCCTTCCATCCTCTTCCTCATCAACTTCTCCAGGGCTGCCAGTCCTGCATCCCAGTTAATCGGTGGAATGGGTGGAGGTGCATCCTTAGGACTTAACTGAGCAACGCTATTGGTGTGGGCAGGCTGGGCGTGGTGGGGTGAACGAAAGGGGCTCTCCGTGACCCCCGCACTGGGATGCTGTGGGAAGAAATGGGATGGGGATGGGGATGGGGAGGGGGATTGGGGATGGGGATGGGGATGGGGATGGGGATGGGAGAGCCACCCTGCATCTCCTGCCCCGCTGGGCAGAGCCGGTGCGACAGCCAGGCACGGGCACCGCTGGCACGGGCTCGTCCTGGTGCCCGTGTGCTCCTGGTGTGATTCCATCTGGCTCCATCTGCTCCCGCCCGGGCTCGGCGGGACCAAATGTGGGTCGTGGCGAGCACGGGTGACACACCGCGGTGCGGCCGGGCAGCAGCTGATCCCCCCGGGCTGTGCGGGCTGTGCCGCCGGCCGGGATTACCCAGCTGCTGCCGAGCTGGCACAGGGACCGTCTCCTCCGAAAGGTTCCCTTCCAGGGGATTACGGATAATGCATCTGGAGCAGCACTCGCTCATCCAGGTTTGTGATTTATCTGAAAATCAAATTCCAGTAATCTCGCCTGCCATCTGGCCCCCGCGGACACGCGGCCGCCCCGGCTCCGGACGGGAAGCAGACGGGAAGGTCGGGATGGAGGGCTCCGTGTCCCTCCCCGAGCGTCCCCCGTGGGAAGGACAGGGGGGCTTGGGGATCCCTGGGGATGGCATGGGGCTTTCTGGGAAGAGGATAGCCCAGGGAGCATTTCTGGGATAGTGTGAGGTGCCAGGACGTGGGCAGGACCCGGAGAGCTCAGTCCCTTGCAGGGATGCTCTGATGTCCCTGTGTCCCACACATCCCTGGATGTCAGGATGAGGGCAGGACCCAGAGAACTCCATTCCTTGCGGGAACACGGGCATGAGAAGGTGATGGGGAGGAGGTGGGAGCCCTGCCCTGCCCTGCCCAGGGGACATCCTGGCAGCAGGGATATCCCGTTCCCCAGCAGGGAAGGCAGGAGAGAGCAGGATCCATCCTTTCCCCTGGCAGGAGTGGCCCAGAGGGGAGCCGGAGCCCCCAGCATTCCCCTCCCTGCCCCTCATTCCCAGCTCATTAAGGCTCTCCCATTATTCTGACATTTTGTGCGCGTCACGTAGCGGGAAGAAGTAATTTACTTAGAAGAAATTAAAAGTTCATTTTAATTGAGCGCACACTGCAGTATGCAAATGCGGGCGCATTATGTACACTGATGCGGAGACAAAGGCTGTAATCAACTGTTAACCCCCTGCGAGCCAGCCCCACGCTCACCACAAATCCAGCACCGCTCCGGCCACTCCGGAGACCCCAGATCCACGTTTGGGATGTCCCCTTCCCTGCAGCTCTGTGCTCTCATAGCGGGGTGCAGGATAAACCCCCTGTGCATCTCTCTGTGCCAGCTGGGACGCGGGAGTCACACAGGGATGCCAAGGATGGAGGTGTCCCCAAATCGCTGTGACACACTGGGGTGGCTCCCAGCCAGCAAGACAGGGTGGATGGTGGGGCAGAGGGTCTTCGGGCCTGAAAAAGGAATTTTGGGGAGCTGGGACGGTCGTGCAAAGGCCAGATGAGATGGGAATACATGTCCGAAGGCCAAAATATGGCTCATTGGAGCTGTGACCACCCTCAGATCCAGCTATCTCTCGATGAGATCGCTGCACTCAGCTGCAATGAGCCCGTGATATTCCCAACATCCTGTTGCTATTTTTTAATGTTTCTTTTACTACCTGTCAGACCTGAGATTTTTTTAATGGCAGTGCAAATGGAACTGGTTCGCAGATGCGAGATGACAGCCCGCTGCAGGAGACAGACAAATTACCTCCAACCTCGGCTCAAAACGCCCACGGACTCCCAAACAAAGGGAGGTGGTGATGAGGAGTGTGTGTAATGAGTTGTCAGTGCTCAGCCAGGCTGCCCACCCTGGTCTGGGGGCACCCTGTGGGTGCAGCAAGCCTGTGAGCATCCCATACACCCAAATCCACGAGCCACAAAGGGATTTGGGGCACATGGTTACATTATAGGTGGAGGATGATAAAAATCAGGGGAATGTGAGGACAGAGGTGTCCCTTTGAAGGGAACACACCAAGGGTGACAGGGTGGACCCAGTCCCCCTTTACAGGAGGGATAATGCTGTTGGGATCTCTTCTCCTGGCTTTGCCAAGGATGGCAGGGATAGATCAGGGGCGAGACTTTGCCTCTCTAGGGAGGTGAGAGTGGCACTTTAACCCTGGAGCCACATGGGGAAGGGGGCTGGGGGACACCTTGGAGCATCCACCTCCACCTCAGCCATGCCTCACCTGCCCCGTGCTCCCAGGAGCCTCAACCCCAGTGCTCCCAGTTAGCTCCAAAGGCAGCCAGGGTGGTCGGGGAGGATGTAACTGCTGCCGTGTAACCTTTGCATCCATCCCACGTGCCGGCTGGGCGCCCGGCTCCGCAGCTCCAGATGGCACCCGGGAAAGAGTTAAGTCCGCTGTGATCAACAGCAAGAAGCAAGTGGTAAACAGTTTTTCTCTCCCTCTGCTAAATTAATATGCAAATTCCCCCCTCTTCCCTCCCCCCCCTTGCTTCGAAATTAGCGAGGTAGAATGCTTGGGCTAATTATGCATTCAAACGAGCAGGCTTCGTTAATGTGGCACTAAGAGGAGCCTGAAAATGATTGTGAGACGATGAAATTGAAATTGGAGCACGGCACTTCTAATGCATCTGGAGTCACTCTTGCGTGCCCCGGCAGATGTAACCTGGCAGTGACCGGCAGCTCCCGCTGCCCTGCCTGTGCCCGGGCACCCCCAGCACCTCCCCCAGCTTCTCCATCCCTCTCCCAAATCAGTCCAGGTACAAGGTTTCCCAGCCCAGTTCCTTGGGAATGGAGGGGTGGGATGGCCCTGTGCATCCAGAGCTCCTGGCTTGGCGTGGGGATGGGGCAGACACCCCGGAGCATTCCCAGGACACGGAGGGGCCGGGTCAGGATTAGGACTGATGGTGCTCCGGGTGTGCAGAGCAGCTCCTGGCACAGCCCTTGGCGTGTCCACACAGGTCCTCCTGGTGATGCCACCATCAGCCTCCGTGCTTCCATGATCCAGAGCATGGCTGGGAGCACGTTTCTCCTTCCCAGGACAAATCCTGGCCCCCGAGGCAGCCAGCAGAGCCTGAGTGTGTTTGGTAAAGCTCCACGTGTGATGGTGTTTGCATGGATAAGTCTCCAGATGGATAAACCTTCTTCACTCCTGGGGATGCTGAAACCTGATGGCTGCAGGAGCGTCACCGGGGGATTCCCATTCCCACTGCCATGTCCCAGAACGTTTGGTGCTCAGCAGTTGTTGGCACATCCCAGCAAGGACCAGGCTGGTGGCACATCCGTCACATCACGTGGTCCATGGCTCAACCAGGAGTGAGCCCCAGCCCAGGATTGTCCCACGACAGGGCTGAGTGGCACAGTGGCATCCAGGGCCAGGCTGGGGCTGCTCCTGTTGGACAAGGATCTGCAGAGGAAAAGCGGGAGAAAAGGCTGAGTGACAAGGCAAACAGGGAGACGTTTTATTTTTGGGGATGTTTTCGGTTGGGGATGAGCAGCTGTGGGCTGTGACGGGCACATGGGATGATGAGGGATTCACGGGAATACCAGCCCAGGATGTCACCAGCCCCATTCTCTGCTGGGATAACTGTTCACTGCCATCTGCACAGGCTCCAGTTCAGCCACCCAAAGGCTAAATCCCGTTTCCCATGAGAGCACCGTGGGATCTGCTGAACCAATCCTCCTCTGGTAGGCATAAGGGACGGATGTTGGTGTTAAATATTCATCCAAGGCATGGAATTTACTGGAAGCATCCATTGGGAGGTAACAGAGTGCTCCTGGCAGCCGGGCCATGCCATGGTGGGCGGCCAGCAGGAAGGAGGCAGGGAGGGAAGACGGATGCTCCGGAGGAGGCTGCGGAGCCATAAACCAGATGCACTGTTAGTTATCAATGAGGAGCTACAGATTTTTTGTGCTCAACCATCGGGGATGAAGAGAAGAAATAAACAGACAAGGAGATGAATAACACCCCGGAAAGGAGGTGGGGAAACAGCAGGGATGCAGATCCTGGAGGAGACGGTCCCTGGGAGAGGAATGGGATGGAATGGCGTGGTTTGGTCCAGAGGGATGCTGAGCTCCTGGGAGTGATGTTGAGCATCCCAGAGGGATATTGAACGTCCTGGAGCAACGTCAGGCATCTCGGAGGGATGCTGAGCACCTGAGAGCAATGTTACCATCCCAGAGGGATGCTGAGCGCTCCTGAGGACACGCACCTTGGCAGAGGAGGCCACGGGGCTCAGAGAGAGCTGTGGTGTGACAGGGCAGGGCGGGGGCGAGGGCATGCCTGGGGCACCGGGACCCGCCGCACCGGCTCCGCTCAGCAGCGTGCCCCGGGGTCGGGGCCGGCACAGGAGGGGGTTGTTTTCCCCGTCTCTCCGGTAATTTTTCCCTCTGACTATGATGCATAGCAGTGCTAATTCGGCACGTTGCCATTAATTCCAGCACAGCTGCCGCTCTCTCCCTCAAGGCATTTCGCTAATACTCGGCTTCAGAGCCTCTCAGCAAATTAACATCATTTGTTCTGCAGAACATGTTTTATTTCTACACTACATGCATAGCTTATTACTCCTCCAGAAACTCGGGGTGTGCGGGAGGCAGCGCCAGCAGGCACAGCCCTTCAGAGTCAGTCCCGCTCCCCAGCTCACTGTGCCCATCCCCAGGCGGGCACAGGGACACTGCACAGTCCTTTGTGCCACCTCACACTGACCCGAGCTGGAGCTGCAGGGATTTTCCCCCGGTACCGGGATGCTGCAGTGCTGTTGGAGCAGCTGGAGCTGGTGATGTGAGGTGGGATGGTGGCAGCATGCTGGATTGGTCACTGACTGGGATCTCCTGCATCCCCATGGTGCAATGCCACACCTTGGTGCTCCCACATTTAGTGACAGGAGTGACAAGAGTTTCCAGTGGGTCATGACCACAGGACCAGGTTGGGGCTTGCTGGACACAGTGCTGCAAAGGCACCAGGACTCCCCAGCCCCAGCAGGATGGCTCAGACCTTCTGGCAGCCACGCTGGGACGAAGCAGAGCATCTCCCACGTGGCTCTTGGTGCTGACCGCCCCTGGAGATCCCAGGGCTGCCAGTGGTGGGTGTGAGCCAGACAGGGTGTCCTGCCCACCACCCACTAACCCACAGCCTCTGCCAGCGATAATTTCAGGTCTTTCCCTTTGATTAAGGTTATTTAAGCTTTTCACCGAAACATAAAACCTGATTGTTTGCATAAACAACCTAATTGGATCATGGTGCACGGCATCGCTAATGCCGCGGGCTGGCTGGGAGCCGGCGGGGGCACCGGGCCTGGGCTGGTTTGGGCAGGGGGTGGGTGAGAGCCCTCTGTGCCCCACACCGGGGTCTGCACCCACCTGCTCTCTTGTCCCTGCCACCCCTCCTCGGGGTGGGCAACAGCCGTGCGGGGACAGAGGTGTCCTCAGCACGTGGCCCTGCCTTGCCCTTGGTGTTGCCTCACCTGCAAGGTGAGAGGGGACAAAGCCTCCGCTCTGGCACCGCTGGTGGGAGGAGGAAGAGGAAGGTGGAGGTGGCGAGCGGGAAGCAGGGGGCCGGGAGCTTTGCAGGAATGCTGCCTGCGCAGCGTTTCCATGGCTGGGAGCTGCAGAAGGCTTTCATGGCAAGAGGCGGAGAGGCTCCATGAATATTTCATTAGGAAAGCAATGTGGTGTGCTGCAGAGAACATCTGGCTGGAGTCTCTGGAGACCCCTGCCTTGTGCAGGAAGCAGGAACTGTGAAATACGGAGGAAAACGAGGGAGAGGGGGAGATGGGGGGATCATCCTGTGACATGGGGAGCGTTCCTGCCCCCTGGCCCTGTGATGGGCAGGTGTGAGGCTTTGTCCTCCGGTGAATGACAGCCCTGGGCAGGTGGAGGGGCTGCAGTGGTGCCATCCAGGTGGAGGGACCTTCCTGATCCTTCTCCGTGGGACCTTTTTGGGTCTAGGCTGCAGCAGGACGCTGTGTTCAGTCCCAATATGCGATGCAGGAATGGGCAGAGCTGCTCCTCCAGCTTGGAGTCGGGGTCACCAGGTGTGGACCAAGCCCAGCCAGCAATGATGCGACAGGGTAAGAAGGGATGTCTCCTCTTGTCTCCCTTCACATCCCTTCCAGGGAGATGCTGGTGCCCTCAAAGCTGGATGCTGGGGTCCCTGCCCTGGCTCCTGCAGGCAATGGCCTCAGGACCCCGAGGGAGGTTTGTCCTGGTGGGGTGCTGGAAAACCCAGCCAGGGTCCTTCAGGGATGCAGAGCAGCAGGCAGGAATCGGGATGGTGTGAGATTTGGGATTGCCAACATCTCTGTTTCACTTCAGTGCCATCTCCTTCCCCTGGTGCTGGACAGGTTTGGCACTTGGGGGCCCTTTGACTTCCCGTGGTGCCAGTGGAGCAGTGACACCATGGTGTTCCCAGTGTCCGCTGCTGGCTCCAGTGTTGCTCCTGCACCACGGGGCAGGCAGCATGCTCTGCAGCCTGGCCCAGCATGTGGCAGCACCAAAGCTCTGTCCTCAAGGCTCCCAACACCCGCTGGCACCCCCACCTCCTTCACCCAGCACCCCATGGCCGTGACCCCCACGTCGTGCGGGTTGTGGCCGTGGGACCGAGAGCTTCCCTTCCCTCCTCTTCCTCTCCAGCATGGTGGTGAGTGTGGGGGGCTCTCTGCCCGCCCTCCCTTTCTCCTTCTCACCCAGCCACCACACTCGGCTCCATGCTAGCCCCGGTTTGGGATCAGGGGACGTTTCCCATGTGCCAGCCCTGGCGGCGGCAGGACTTTGGCTCACAGCTCCGTGCCCCCAGCCCCGCGTGGCTCCCAGCCCCGCCGCCGGCGGCAGAACAAAGCCCAACCACACAAAGCCACAACCTCCCTCGCCGGCCCCGCGTGTGGCAAATCCCCTCTGCAGCCAGCGGCTGAGCCCAGCCGGCAGCCGGAGCCCTCGCCTGCCTGTGCCAGGCAGCAGCGCAAGGAGAGCAGGGCTGCCATGGGGCAGGCCGGGCGGAGAGCCGCGGGACGGGCAGGGAGGCCGCGGGCAGACTGCGGGGAGCTGAGCCGGCCGGGATGCACAGCCCCGGCCGCAGACACATGCACGGGCACCCACACCCTTGAAAACGAAGGCAAATACCTCTCTCCTCTCCGGCTTCTCCGTTTGCTGCCCATCCTGCCTCGGCCACGCCGTGCCTCTGCCGCGCTGCCCGTCCTCCATGTGCCAGCGCTGCCAGACCCTCCTCTCCGCCGCCGGCGGGTTTTGGCCCCCGCTGCCTGC
Organism: Acropternis orthonyx; assembly: GCA_035583155.1. NCBI lineage: Eukaryota > Metazoa > Chordata > Aves > Passeriformes > Rhinocryptidae > Acropternis > Acropternis orthonyx. The sequence continues at coordinate 19,541,891 of JAWWEU010000020.1, forward strand.
TGGCGTTTTGGCAGCCTCGCCGCTCCAGCGATGGCATGTGTCCATTATTTTTTTTTCTTCTCTCCCTTTCACAATCCGTCCTCCCCAGCCTTCTCCACCGGTGCCTCCGGAGCCGCCTGTGGTGCCAGCTCGCAGGGAAATTGGCAGCGAGCGCGGCACAGGGATCCTCCCGCAGCTGACGGAGCCCTGCCAGGCGCAGGCAGCCCTTCTGCCAGCCACCAGCCTTGGCACGGGGGGCCGGGGGGCCGCGGGGGGCTGCCGAGGCTTGGCAGCCCTTCCCCGGCACTGCGCGCCCCAGCCACCATGGAGGCTCCGCTGCCAAAAGCCAAATGGGGGGAGGAAAAGGGGAAAAACGCAGAGAAAGGAGTTGGCTTTGCCGTGCCCGGTGGCGGGGACCCACCAGGGGCTCCTTCCCTTTGCCAAGGCCAGCTGGGCAATGTCCTCGTCCCTCGTGGAGGTGCGGGAGCCTGGCCGAGGTGCCGGTGTCACATGGAGAGGCTCAGCCCCGTCTGTCCCCACTCACGCCCCCAGCCCAGCCGGGAAAGCCCACGCCAGGCATGGCAAGTGCCGGTGCAGCCCGGCGATGCTGCGTGGCGAGGACGGCTCCCACAGACACACCTCTTACCCAGCATCCGTCTGCTGTGAAGGGAGGCCCGGGAAATTGGGAAGGGGAGAGCGGAGGAGGGACTTCTGGTGATGGGTGGGGGGTTTTGGGGTGCCCTCCGGCCGTGTGTTGCTCGACATGGCTGTCGCAGCCTCACGCAGCACCTCACCCCCACCTCGTGCCAAAATCCTGGCCCTGGAGGTGCAGTCGTGCCATGGCTCCATCGTGGCCAGCCATCAGCATCACAGCCAACTCTGCTTTTCCAGCTTTTCTTTCCCAAATTCCTGGGTTTGGTGTCATTTGCAGGGAGAGGTGGGAGTGTGTTTTGAGCATCTGCTGTAGCCTGGGTTCTCCTGGTGCCAACGAGCCAGGAGGATCCTCAAGGCCTAGGGACACTGGTGGGAATGGCAGGGCGGGAGGCAGGGAACTGGCTGCCATTCCAGAGCTAGCCCAGTTTCTGCTCAGCTTCTCCCAAAATGAGTAATGTACTGAGAACCACGTTCACTGGGAGCCATGGGGATGCTGAGGCTGCCCCCTGCCCCCTCCCCAGCCCCGTGGCACAGCCTAGAGGCACAGAGCACCAGGAGCACACGGAGAGCCACTGCCATCCCTGTTTAACAGGTTTACCCCCTAATCAGGGATGTCTTTAATGGAGTTGGCAGGAGACACCAGGAGCCCTCCATGGGGCAGGACAGTGTGTGAGTGGGTCCTCCTGCCATGCAGCCTGCAGTGTCCCCCTGTGGTGGCACATCCCCCCCCAAAGCCACCAAATGAGGATGCGGCAGTTCCCGGGATGGCGGTGACTGTGCCATAGGAAGATCCCCGGAGCTATCCTGCTGTGCCACTCTGCCCTGCCCCCGTGCCCTGGCAGCCGTGCCCCGGGCCTGCCCATGTGCCACACGTGCTCCTGCCATTTCCTCGAATAAGCAGCTAATCTCCATCAATCATAATTCCGTGCCATTATCATAATAGGGCCATTTTGCACTTATCCTTGGCACGTGACGCGGGAACCACTTACGGCTCCACTTCACGCCGAGCAGCTCCGAGCTGCTCCCGTCCCTGGGGAGTCCCCGTGGCAATTGTGTCCCCCACAGGTCCCTGGGGACAGATCCAGGCCCTGCCACCTCAGTGTGAGCAGTGGCTCCAACAACGGGCCCTCCTGCAGGCGTGGGGGCACCCCTGAAATACTGAGGAAAACAAGGGAGTGAGGGGACCTTGTCTCGGCCTCGTGCCATCCCACCACAGCAGCAGCAGCACAGGGGTTAAACCCCAAAATGGGAACACTTAATCTGGTTTCTCCCACCATATGGCCCTGCCAGCCCTGCCAGCCCTGGCTGTGCCGGTGCCACGCGGTGTGTGTGGGACAGCCGGCACTGACCTTCCGCTGGCTGGTGGGGAGCAGATTAGGGAGGCTGGGAAGTGATGAGGCACGAGGGGCGGGGGATTAGGCACCAGCAGATGGATGAAGATCAAACATTTCACTCCCCCTTGTTTACAACACCCTCCTGGGCAGGAATGGGGGATCCCGGCACGTGCTCCGGCTCTGTCCCTCCCTGGGCTGGGGCAGGATGGGGATAGGGACACAGTTCCCGTGGTCTTGGGGTGTCCCAATGGGGATGGATGGGCTCCCACATCACTGTGCTCCATCCTTACCCTATGCAGTGCCATGGTGGCAGCTCCCAGGGCCTCCATCCCATCCCACCCATCCCATCTCATCCCATCGCAGAGCACCGGGAAGGAGCCTCAGGCAGCCTCGGTGCCCTCCCTGAGCGTCGAGCTCCCTGGCACCCAGCGGTGCCTGCGGTGTTTACACCAGTCAGTAATTACTTTCTTTTCTTTTTTCTTTCTTTTTTTTTTTTTAATAAATACGGATGTGCCACAAGTAAACTCTAACGCAATAAAAGCTTTCTGCTGGATCCATAATTAATCACCGAGCTGAGTAAGGCGGGGGCGGCGGGGGGAGGGGGGAGGCAGTCGGAAAACCCTCTCTCCTGCGCGGGCTGCGGGGCTCGCACCCGGCTGGGAGGGACTGGGGGGGGGGGGGCGGCGACAAACCGCGGTGGCAGTTTAGGGACATCCCAGTGCCCTGGGGACGTCGCCGGGGCAAGGGGGCCGTCCGTGGGCAGCGCTGTGGCGCACCCTGGTCTTGGCTTCTTGGTGCCCGGCCGCTCCAGGGCGCTGGGTGTGCCGCTCCCAGCTGTGGCGGCACATCTGGACCGAGCAGCTCCCTCCTCCCGCAATCCCGGCGCGGACGGCAGTGTCCCGGTGCCGCTCGTGGCCGCGGCTGAGCATCGTCCCCCGGGGACGTGGCCGGCTCCAGATGGCCGGTGGGCACCGCCAGGGCCCGGGGGGTGGCTCGGGGGGCCATCTGGTGTGCGCGGCCAGCTGGCCCTGTTCACCCCCGCCCGGGGGGCACTGCCCTGTCACCGCCCCCCCCACCCGGGGCGGGGGTCTCGGAGCACGCCAAAGGGGCACGGGGAGCATCCCCCCTGCCCCAGGGATCCGTGATCGTCCCAGCCCTGTCCCCACCCGGTGCAAACCTGCCCCGGCCAGCCCCGGGACCACCGCGGGGGTGGGGGCACCCCGCTGGTGTCAGAGACCCTCCTGGGGGCACACACCCCCTGGGAGGAGTGGAGGTTAATCCCTGCAGCCCCTGGGGACCGGGAGAGGAGACAGATGGCAAGCGTGAAGTGGGGAATGACAGTGGCGGTGGCAGGGCTGGGTGGGTGGGGGGCACGGCTGCCCTGAACCCGCTGCGGGGAGGTGGCACCTGCTGGCACTGGGGACCGTCCTGGGGCTGCTGGGGATGGTGAGACCCTCCTGCAGCAGCTCAGAACGGGGCAGGTGTGTGATGGGGCTGTGAAACGGGGAAGGGGTGGGCAACAGGGAGAGAGTGTAAAATGGGACGGGAAGTGTGCAGTGGGAAGGGAGTGTGAATGGGAAGGAAACTGTGCAATCGGAAGGGAGTGTGCAATGGGAAGTGTAAAACGGGTATGGAGCCATGCGGTGGAGAGGTGAGGAATGGGGAGGGAGTGTGTGCAGTGGGGAGAGGTGCAGGAGCTCTGCAATGGAGAGGGAGCCCCGTGATGGGGAGGAAATGGGGAGGAGAGGTGTGATGGGGAAATGTGCCCCAGCCGTGCAGCGGGGATGGAGCCCTGCAGGGGAGAGGGAGAGTGTGATGGGAAGGGAGCCAGGGGGTGGGGAGGCATGAAACGGGGAGGGAGCCGTGCAACACAGCCTGTGGGGCGCTGTGCAACGGGGGCTGTGTGGGGAGCTGTGCCATGGGGGGGGAGCCAGGAGATGGAGAGATGTGCAACAGGGAACTGGGCAACAGGGGAGCTGTGCCATGGAGATTTGTGCCATGGAGATTTGGCCATGGGGAGCTGTGCCATGGGGAGCTGTGCCATGGGAAGCTGTGCCATGGGGGTTTGTGCCATGGGGAGCTGTGCCATGGG
>JAWWEU010000020.1:19546049-19588296 GCA_035583155.1 Acropternis orthonyx
GGGGAGCTGTGCCATGGGGAGCTGTGCCATGGAGGTTTGTGCCATGGGGAGCTGTGCCATGGGGAGCTGTGCCATGGGGAGCTGTGCCATGGTGCTCCCTGCCTTTGGGGCTCCAGGAGTCCAGCTGGCACAGGCTCGTTGGGTCAGTTCCTGCTAGGCCGGGCTGAGCCCAAGGCCAGGCTCAGCTCTAGGCCGGGCTCTGCACTAGGCCAGGCTCTGCACTAGACCGGGCTCTGCACTAGGCTGGGCTCAGCCCTAGGCCGGGCTCTGCACTAGACTGGGGTCTACACTAGGCCGGGCTCAGCCCTAGGCTGGGCTCTGCACTAGGCCGGGCTCTGCACTAGACTGGGGTCTACACTAGGCCGGGCTCAGCCCTAGGCTGGGCTCTGCACTAGGCCAGGCTCTGCACTAGACCGGGCTCTGCACTAGACCGGGCTCTGCACTAGACCGGGCTCAGCCCTAGGCCGGGCCCAGCCCTAGGCCGGGCTCCCAGCTCCGTTTCCGCTCCCTCCCCGCTGTGCCTCACGGGCTGTGCCCGCTGCCCCGGTGGAAACACAGCTGGGGAGGTGGGTGGGGGTCACCCCGGCCGTGCCATGTCACACATCAGCGCGCTCGGCCGGAAAAACACGGCACGGGGATGGAAAACACGGCACGGGGGGGGGGGGGGGGTGGGTGTGAAAACAGGGGACAGGGATGTCTGCCCGCACTGTGGAGCTCCCATGAGTACGGCCCATCCCTCGCCCGTGCCACAATCCCACAGTCCCGAAATCCCGAAGCCCTGAAATCTGCAATCCCGCTGGCTGGGCCCCGGCACCCCCGGGCAGAGCTCTGTGCCGCCATGGACGCCCGCGGCGACACCAGAGGACACCACGATGCCACCCCGGGGGTCTCCATCGCCCCCCGGCCCCCCCAGCCCCTCCCGCCGAGGGCGCTTTGGGGCCGAATCCCCCTAAATCGGGGAGCGAGGGAGGGGAGGAACGTTGGTGCGCGGAACGTTCGTGCCGCGGCGCCGCGTTCCCCCGGAGGGGTCCGCGGGCGGAGCGGTCCCCCGGCGGCAGGTGAGGCCCGCGGGGGGCGGCGGGGCCGGTGGGGGGACCCCAAAGGCGGGCCGGGCTCGCTGCCCTCGGCCCGGGCACCGGGGAGGGCCCTCCCACCCTGCGGGACCCCCGGGAGCCGCGGGGCAAGGGGGTTTCGGTGCCGCCGCTCCGCGAGGTGCCGTGAGTGGGCTGAGGGCAGAGAGCTGGAGGGGACAATCCCGGCCCGGGGGAGAAGAGAATAAAGCCCCTCCTTCCCTGGGAGGGCGGGCAGGCCCTGGCACAGGGTGCCCAGAGGAGCTGTGGCTGCCCCATCCCAAGGCCAGGCTGGACGGGGCTTGGAACAACCCGGGCTAGCGGAAGGTGTCCCTGCCCACGGCAGGGGGTGGCACTGGGTGGGCTTTGAGGTCCCTTCCAACACAAACCTGTCTAGGATTAAATATTTCTCTATTTGGTGTGTTGCGAGAAGAATAATCGGCATCTCAGGCATTATTTGGTACCTTTCTCAAGTCTCTAAATTATTGTATGGTTCTGTAAGAATAAGGTACTTTTTTACCTTCTCTGTTTTAGAAGCAGGCAGGAATAACTTTGCATTTATATCTATAAATGAGGAAAGGGTGGAATCCTGCAGGCTGGGCTTGCAGTGATAGTTACATCACCAAGCCAGGATCGGAGCTGGAGTGATGGCTATTCCTGTTATAACTCAGTTTGGAATAGCACAGAGTAACTCCCTGGATCGATTTACCTCAGGGAACAGTTTTTATGCCCTTTATGTTCAGAAGGTGGAGAGGGGGATGGCACGGAGTGGGCAGGGACAGGTCTGCACTGGGTCAGCTTCCAGTTTGCACTGGTTTGGTTGTGCTGGGGGCTGGTGAGAGCCCCAGGCTGCTTCAAATTGGTCAGTCACAGGAGGATGAGGGCTTGGACCCTTCCCTTCCCAAGGGTGGGTTTGGACCCTTCCCTTCCCGAGGGGGGATTTAGGCCCTTACCTTTCAGGGTGGGTCAGACCCTCCGCTTCCAAAGGGGGCCAGACCTTCCCTTCCCACGGGATTTGAACCTTCTCTTCCAAGGCAGCAGAGCCCCATCTCTGGGGGCTTCTCCACCATCTTCCCGCGGGCCCTGGTGACAAACTCTGCTTCCAGGTGTGCTGTGCCAGAGTTTGTGGTCCCAGTTATCCCTGAGCGACGGGAAGGGAAGCAAAACAGCCCCTGCATTTACTTCCCCCTGTCCTGAGTGTCTGTGAGGCTGCACACACAGACAAGCCCAGTCCTGTGAAGTCCATAATCCCCAGGCCTGGCTGAAGGCGCTGCTGTTTATTGCTCCATTAAATCCAGACTCGTGGGAATGGGATAATGGGAATTTTTTGGGAAGGAGCAGCAAACACCTGCTCTGGAGCCATCCAGGGAACAGGGAGGCTGCTGAGAGCAGGATCCTGGGAAACCACTGCTTCCAGTTAATGTCTGAGTTTAGTTCAGGTTTTGAAATGTGTTGGCTGTTTATATTTTAGTCTCTGCAGAGCAATGGAAAGATGTCACACGAGTTTGGTCATGACCTGCTTTGGTTTTTTTCCACCCTGGTGGCAAATGTCAGGGGTTCACACGGTTGCCCCGCTCGGGGTTTGAAGCCTCTCTGCCCCCCCAGATGTTTCCGCAGCGAATCACAAGCTTGTTTTGCAGAAGCAGAAATTGAGGTCGATATGCAAAAGAAAATATGAGCAGAGCCAGTGTCTGGGTGGGGATACGCTCCGAAGGTGGAGGGGAGAGGCCGTGGGGTCACGGGGAAATAAACACTTGAGCCAGGGAGGGCCCTGCCAGCAATTCCCTGTGGAGCTGCCAGCCTGGATCCCTCCTGTTTCAGCTCCTCCCCACGGAGGAGGAGGCTGTTGGAGCTGAGCTGCTCCACTAATAGGCATTTCTCAAAAAAATTGTAGGAAATCAAGCTGTGATTGCCAGCGCCGGGGAGGTGTCACGGCCGCTCGCAGAGAGTGAGCACTGTTCATCCTCTGGCTGTTTCCTCTCCTCCTGGAATCTCTCTGGGGATATTTTGGTGGTGATTGGATTCTGTGCAGTAAATCCCACCCTCTCCTGCCACAGCCCTGTTCTCTCCTCTGTGCTCCCCCTTACTGAGGGCTCTGTATGGAGAGGGCACTGCTTCCCGCTGAGCTCCATACAGGGCTCCAGGCTGTGCAGAGGGAGTTAGGATTCTTCATGGAATCATGGAATGATTTGGGTAGGAAGGAACTGAGGGAATGCCTCAGAAGAATATTAGGAAGAAGTTCTTGGCTGTGAGGGTGGGCAGGCCCTGGCACAGGCTGCCCAGAGAAGCTGTGGCTGCCCCGTCCCTGGGAGTGTCCAAGGGCAGGCTGGACGGGGCTTGGAGCAACCTGGGCTGGTGGGGTGGAACCATGGAAGGGGGTGGAACGAGATGAGCTTTAATATCCCTCCCAAAGCATTCTATGATTCTGTGAAAACTAGTTCATAATTGAAGCCAGCTGGTTTTTAGGGCCGTGGAGGCTGCACAGGGAAGGGTCGCAGCCTCCTGTTCCACCCAGGCGCTGCCCAGTGCGCCAGGGATGTGGCAGCCTGGAGCAATAATACAGGGGAGGGTATTCAAATGAAGGCTGCCACTTCTCCTTGGTGGGAATGGCCCCCTGGGCAATCTCTGCACGTACTTATCTGCTCCTGTAATTGCTTTCTGCAGAGTTGCTCCAAAACCAGCGGTGCTGCCGGGATGCTGCTCTCCCTGCTCTTCCTCCGGCTCAGCCGGCCCTTCCAGAGCCTGTCCCACTCCATATGGGTGTGGAAGAGGGCTGGCTGTCCCCACAGGGGTCTGCAGACAGCCTGGGCCACCTCCAGCAGTGACATAACCCCTGTCTTCACCAGGGCTTTGGCTTTTGGTGACAAAGTTGCCATCGTTGACCAAAACGGGGAGCACACGTACAGGGACCTGCTCAGCCAGAGCCTGCACCTGTCCCGGGAGATCTGCAGACTTCTGGAGTGCTCCAGCAGGGACTTGAAGGAAGAGAGGGTCTCATTTTTGTGTCCCAATGATGCCTCGTACGTGGTGGCCCAGTGGGCCTCGTGGATGAGCGGGGCCATAGCGGTGCCCCTGTACAGGAAACACCCTGTGCCGGAGCTGGAGTACGTGATCCAGGATTCCCAGAGCGCTCTGGTCATCGCAGCCGAGGAATACCTGGGGAAAATCGCCCCCAGTGCCAAGAAACTGGGAGTGCCGGTGCTGCCACTTCCCAAATCTCATAGTGATGGATCCGCAGGCCATGCAGCTGTGGAAGAGGGAGCCTTGACAGCCTGCTCCTCGTGGAAAGACAGAGGAGCCATGATCATCTACACCAGTGGCACAACGGGGAGGCCCAAGGGTGTCCTCAGCACCCATGAGAACGTGCAGGCCGTGGTGAGTGCTGTTCCCTGTCTCCAAAGCTCGTGCCAAGGTACAAAGCCTTGGATTTTGGAGGTGATTTGGGGTTGCCAACACACCTTCCACAACTGGATTCCTGCAGGGAGCTGTGGGGCTGTAGCTCAGAAATCCTCAGCACCTGGAGGGTGAACACCCCGCACTGTTCGAGGCTCTAAACCTGGCCTGGTGGTGTTGCTGCAGCAGGTGGACTCTCCTCCCTGCTTTCCTGGAAAGCAGAAGGGATGAGCCCTGCTGTAAAAAAACCTGATTTCTTTGCAGTTTGCTTTTCTACACTGTGACTAGGGAAGAATCTTTGCTCCTGACTGGAACATATCTTAGCCCAGCCCAGTGCTGTGTGAAGCCTGTGCATTATTCAGCTCTGTGTCCCCAAGGCAAAAAATCCATTAGCTCTCGGAGCCAAAAGGAATTAAAAGTTTGAATGAGCCCTGCTGACTACCTCACCACTTGGTTATCAGTGCCTGCAACTGCTAGACTCCTGCCATTAGGGAAAAAGGGCAGGGAATACAGCAGGCCTTAGGGATACCTCTGGGAGCTGACGTTGCTCTGGGTGCTTGGAGACCGCGGTGTCGGGAGTGGAATGAAAGCCTGGGTGGATAGAGCCAGGGCTTGGCTATATTGGGCAAAGAATCTCTTCCCTTACAAATATGCTGATCATTTGGGGGTGGCCTGAGCAGTCCCCATCCTTTGTGCTTGTCCTGCAGGAAGCCTAAAAGCTGCTCCCTGCCCTGTGGAAGAGGGTTGTGAGGGACACAACGAAATTCCACTGTTGAAATGCTTTTTTATTTTTAGGTGGCTGGAAATAAGTTTTGCAGTTGCCAGCACTGGGCTGTGAGGGCATTGCTCACCCAGAAACCTGATAATTATCCCTTCAGATAATTATCCCTTCAGAGCAGAGTGTGTTGGAAGCTTGATACACCAGTATTTTTTACTAACATGAAGCCTACTTCCTGTTTATCAGGGATTTTCTGCTCCTACTGGTCATCCCTTACAGGTGCTGAAAGCCTGATGTCATCAATGTCCAAACTGTCAACAGAATTCTGGGAAAATTAGTATTTTGATTACTATTTCTGCCAACTCTGCACGGGCAGCAGCAGGCTGATATTTTTGTAGGCCCTGCTTAAAATCATTGTGGACTATCTCTCAGCAACAAGGAAGGGCTCTGCTGATACATAGAGATGCACAAGGTGTTCCTCTTGTGTTCTGTTGTGATGGGAGTTTTGCTCATGCTGACCCTAAAGGCAAAATTCTGTGTCCCTGCAGGTCTGGGATTCCTGCCACCAGCTGTGTCCAGGGATTTGGGGGTTGGATACCTCGGGAGAATCCTCCCTCTCACCCTAACGCCGGGTTGTTTGTTTTCTTCTGCAGACCACAGGGCTGGTTGAAAAATGGGAGTGGAAGAAGGAGGATGTCATTCTGCACGTGCTGCCTTTGCATCATGTCCACGGGGTGATCAATAAGCTCCTGTGTCCTCTGTGGGTGGGAGCGACGTGCATCATGTTCCCGGAATTCAGCGCACAGATGGTGAGCCTGGAGGGACTGAGCCTTGCCTTTGAAACTCAGCAGCAGGACCCCGTGCATTGTAATTAGAGCAACTCTGGACATAAGTTCTTTAAGAATTCCAGGCTCTTTAGCCACTGGCTGTGTGTGGTTCACAGCACTCAATGCGGGGTAAATGCTCTTCTGGAGGCTGCAGCTTGTTTAAGCTGCTCCTCCTCGTGGGGCTGGGAGTCTGCCTGGAGGTGGGTGGGCCCTTCTACAGATCACCAAGTGCATTTGCACCCAGAACTAGCCTCCTTAGTTTTTTTTTCAGTGCCAGGAAAGGTGGAAATACTGGTGGATTTTTCTCTTGGGTGCTGCTTGAAGCTGTGCTGCTTGTTGGCTTTTTTAGTAACTTGTATTTCACAGAATTGCAGAATTGTTGAGTTTGGGAAAGATCTCCAAGACTGAGTGCAACCTGTTACTGATCCCTACCTTGTCACCCAGACCAGAGCACTGAGCGCCACATCCAGTTGTTTCTTGGACACCTCCAGGGATGGGGATCCCACCACCTCCCACCTCCCTGGGCAGCCCATTCCAAATTTCTCCCTTCCAATCCTGTATCCCTAGTGTTTTGTGTTACATTGCATGACAGAACACAGTGTTTAGAGCTTTTTGCAGCCCAGGTAAGAGAAACAGTGGTTCTCTTCACTTGCGTGGAGACATTGCTCTTCCTCTGCAGAGAAACGGGTGCTAACAGAGCTGTTGGTCTGGACTCGATGATAGGAGCTGGAGTTTGCAAATCCAGACCTTCTTGCAGCTTTTAAGAAAGGTGGCAGGAGAGAAACCTTACCTGAATGAGGCATTTATAATGCTGTTTTCGAGCTGAGCCAGGAAACCCCAGTCCCAGTGTTCTGCATCTCCTTTGTTCTGTGCAGCAGTGGCAGGTAGATGATGGAAAGAGTGGAAGAAAAGGAACTAGAAACAGGGCTAGCAGCAGGAACAGGTTCTACAGTTCCCATCTCCTGGGGTCCAGCACCATTCATCCACGTCTCCCAGTGTCGTGGATGGTGTTTGCAGTGTCACTGTTAAGGGATAATTGGGTTTTCAGGTGCTGCTGCCTCCTTGTAGCAGAAAGGAAATGTGTGGTGTCACTGCAGAATTCCCTGGGAAAGTGAAAGGAGCCTGTCAAGCCTGTGTGTGTAACTAAACAGGCTGCTCTACCTGTTTGTGTTTATCCATATCCTTGTTACACTGGAAGGACAAAGTGCACAGGTGTGGGATACACCTGGAAGCCTCTGGCAGTGCTGCTGCCAGGTGAGGGTGAGCACCGGCTCTGATCCGAGCGACTGCAGGGCCAGGGGATTCCTCAGTGCTTATTTCTGCTTCTCAGAGAAGCAGCCACAGAAAATGGACACTTCCTTTCTTGTGTCAAGATGGCTCTGACACCAGAACACCGATCCTTTGGGGTGGAACAGCCCCAGAATCCCAGAGGGGCAGCTCTGCTCTGGCATTTCCAGGGTGAATTGGTAGGATGCTGCGGTGGAAGGCGGCAGGAGGGTCCCTTGGCAGCTGTAAGCAGTGCTCCCTCCTCAGTGTTCACTGCCAGGTTGTCCTCCCCTGAACACCGAGGGTCTCACCCCAAAAGCTCAGGGTGCAGGAGCCGGGAGCGTGGCCGGCGCCGGGATCCTGGAAGCAAAGCCTCTGGAGGGCGCGTTGCTCCGCGTCCTGTGCCACCGGTGATTGATGGTCCCTCATCCCCGCCGGTGCTTTTCTCTGCTCTCTCCCGACATCTGCAGATCAATGAGCTGACGTTGAGGGATGGGTTGGGGACGGGGGAGTGGGACACCCCCCCAGCCTTCCCTGATCCAGGCTCTCCCCGGCCGTGTCCAAGGGCACGCGGGGACAGCGCCGGGGGCGGCCGCTTGACCCTGGAGCTTGAACTTGGGCAGGGAGGTTGGGGCGGCGGCCGCTGTTCCGGGGCCTCTCAGGTGCACTGGGGCCCTGAAGGACGTCATTTGCCTTGCTATTTTTTGTATTCCCTTCATTTTTCCGAGGGCCTCCCCTGGGAGCTGCAAGTGGTTTGATCGACACTACAAAGCGAGCACAGGAGGGTAAATAAGGCTTTCTTGTGGAGTTTAATGCAAGCTGCCTTTCCGTTCCACTCTATTTTCACCAGCTGTTTACAAAATGCCCTTTGCTACTGAAATCAGCTTTCAGCAGAGCAGCAGTGGAGGATTTTGCCAGAGTAGCCCAAGTTTTGCCGTGTGCTTTTTTTCCTTCGCTGCACCTTGAGAAAGCAGCCAATTATAGTGTGATATAAAGAAACTCGACTGGCAGCTAAAACACTTGACAGGCTGATCAAAACAAGGCGAGGAACTTACTCTCAACCTGCTGCAGACATATTTAGCCTTGAGTGATACTGGCAAAGGTTCAAGAGAAACCGCAGCAGCACGCCCGATGTGTGTTTGGTTTCTAATCACTAACACTTCATTATACAAAATAAATACTTTATTATTACAGTGTTTATTAAATTACATAATTTGCGGCGTGCCTTATAGTCATGGATACAGATGGCAGTCTGGGTTTGGTGGTGGGAATAATGCTCTTTTTTTTTTTTTTAACCCTGAGAAGACAGTTCCAGCCCCAGACCAAGGCTTGCTTGTCGTTCCCTGCGGTGCAGTGTTAGGAGGTGGCAGCTTTCAGACCTTTCCGTCTGTTTTTGGGAGCTGGCCAAGGAAAGGTTAAAAATCAGGACTATGGAGTAACCCCAGTGTCCTGACCAACATCCTCTCTCTCACTAAAACAGCATCTGATGCCTGTGGCTGCACACAAGCTACTGCTGAGGCCATGAGGACTCATTAAATTGTACTGAGGTGCCTCAAGCGTGAAAGTTGCTGCATAAAATCAGATTCTTTTTATTAAATGAGGACATCCATTACTCTGCACCAGCTACTGTACATGTTATAATTCACTTTATAGCACCATCTGTTAAGACTGTCTTGCTTAAGCTTTCCATGGCATCTTTTTATTGCAAGTTATTAAAAAATATGGCTGCATCTATTAATCATTTATTAATAGAGGGTTTATAAATGGACCCTTAGTTTCCAGAATTAGTCGACTTGTACGTGACATGCAAAGTCCTCTGGTGCTTGTACTCCTTGGGGTGGAGTGCCTTCACAGGGAGCCCTTCTCCTGCCTGGGGATCGTGGAAGCAGCATCCGCTGTGCCTGTCTGTGCTTCTGGGCTTGGGAATGGTTGAGAGGGAGAGTTTTCAGCACTGGTGTGGGCATGGAGCAGGCAGCAGAACAGCAGTGAGCTGACAGCGTGTTCCTCCTAGCAGCTGTGTGGGGCATGGCTGGCTGTGATATAATTATTTTAGTGTTTTTCCAGGGTGAGAACTGGGAGGGCAGAAACCTCCTCTGGAGTCAGAGAAAGCTGCAGCCTCAGCATCCCTACATGATCCTCCCACCATAACCTGCTTCCAAGCTGAGTTTGCTTCCCCAGCTGCGCCGTTCCTGTTTGCATTCCTCAGCTGCTGCTGACCCTGTCCCAGGTGCCGGCTTTTTCTCTTGTGCAGGAGGAGGCATTTGAAAGATGATATCTTTGTGCAGGTTGTGTGCAGTTTGGTGGCCAGAGGAGAAGAGATTAATATCTCTGTTAATGTAGGAGTGCAAGGTGAGCCTTGTCCTGCTGGGTAGCAGACAAAGCCCGTGGCCAAGTGCTTTTTGGAGGCCTCTGAGCGTCAGGGCTTGCACCAAGCACTCACTAAAGTATCCGTTCCCCAGTGACCCCCTTCCTGCAGCAGTTCAGGCTGCTGAGTCTGAGCACACCCTGTGGGGTGACTGTTGCTCCATGGAAATGTCAGTGAGTGTGGAGAGACAGAGCCAGGAGAAGCCGTGTGTCCTCCGTGCCGCCGCTCTTGCGGTGACAGTCACGTGTTGACATCCCCCTTCCAGACCAGGACCTGGCTGTGCTGGGCACTCTACGGACAGCAACCTTTTTGGAGCAAGTCATGAGGCCAGGCTCTGCTTTGCAGGATCCTCTGATGAGGCTTTTGGCCAAAGAGGATCCATTTTGAGTTTGAACAACGGGAACAGCTTGTCTTTGCCTTGGACCACCCCTGATCTTGCCTTAAGGGAAAGTTGTTCTAATAACAAAAGGCTCCCTGTCAGCTCTGCATTGATAAACACAGGATCAGATCCCAGGAGGTCTTCCAGTCTTTTGTACAGAGCGGGAAATAAAAGTAGTCAAAAACCTGAAGGAATAAATTTGCTCTGATGAGTGATGGGAGAAGCTCATGGAAATCTCCACTCCGGTGACCCAGTTGTGGCGTGTGCTGCCCGCTCAGCTCTGCCGGGCAGGTTTCAAGCTGTGATGTGCTGCCTGTGCAGTGACAGCCCTGGCTGTGCCCTGCAACCCCTTCCATGATAAATATGCCAAGATGCAGATTTACTGCCCTACAGTTGCAAAGAGCTGCTGTTCTGGTGCCAGCCTTACTGCGTGTATGACTTAAGGTGCCTCTGAGGATCAAACCCTGGAAAAGCCATACCCTGCCGCATGCAAAGCCATCAAACTCATCTGGATCCTTCTTTCTAGAGAACTAGGAATGCCGAGTGCCCAGAGGTGGTGTGTGATTTGGGACAAGGTTGCCCTGACGTGCTGTGGGTGTGCTGTCACCTGTGGCACCTCTCCCGTGGTGGGAGGGAGCCGCAGACCCGGCGCTCGCTGACCTTTGGGAGGTGCCACTCCAGGGTCGTGTGGGGTCCCAAAGGCCAGGAGAGCCTGTGCTACGTCTGGGAGCAAACTTTGTCCCTGCCACTGCTGTTGTGTGTGTGAGCCAGGCTGGGCTGATGCTCCATACCTTGGCTCCATACATCTGCGGGCAGATCCAGGGCTCGGCAGCCACGGTTGCTTTCGGGAAGGAGAAGCGTGTAGCACACTGAGCCTCCCCCCTGGATCTGTCACTTCTGCAAACATCACTCCGGGCAGCTCTTTTAGTGTATTTTTAAAAGAAAAGCAAATCCAAGTAGAGGAGTCTGAGCTCCTATAACCAGCTATGCTGGGGATCATGGCTTCTATCCAATTTCAGCTGGAGAAAGGCTGGAAGCCTTTTCATCCATTAATGGGAGGCTTCAGAGGAGTAATTTTATTTCAGACTCAAAGAGGAGTCGGTGGAGGGAGGAGCAGGTCACTAGTGAATGGATTATGTTTGATCACTTCTCGCAGACCTGGCTTTAAAAAAGTTAGAGGTTTTCTTGCCGTCTCCCCAGATCTGCCGTCTGTCCTCAGCATCTGTTCCCAAGTAATGGCTTTTGATGTGTGTGGGGAAACACAAAGAATGGAACCAGAGCCTGTCATATTTACTTATATTTCCAGGTCCCAGGGAAAGCACTTGCTCCTTTCTGTATGCCTCCAGCATAGGAAGGGTTTAAAAGCTTCAGCCTGGAATGCAGAGGGGCCGTCAAACTGCACTATGAATAAATGATTAAAACCAGAGTCACACAGAGCATGAACAGTCTGGGGTTATAACAAACATGAGACGAAGCCACCGAGGGCCCAATTTCCCTTTGAAGAGAAGAATGTTTCTCTCTTTCTGCATATTGCTCGTGAAGTGTTGGCTGCTCAGTCCTTGGGAGGGAGCAGAGCTCCCCTTGGTGCTCTCCCACCCCGTGTTGTGCCCGTGTGCTTTTGGGGGATAAATGGGTGTCGGATGTGTGAGCGTGGTCCTGCCGTCCCTGTGCTACTGCTGTCGAGTTACAGGAGCTTCCCACCCTCAGTGTTTGGCACAGGCTCTCCCCACACAAGCAGCTGCTTTGGCCACAGCCGTGTTGTGCCTGTTGCTGTCACAGACACTCTGGAAAACACCGGCAGCCCTTTTGCTCGCCGGTGCTTCCCGCATGGCAGCGGTCGATGCAAAGCACAGACCCATCTCCCCAAGCAAAAAAGAAGTAAAAGGATGAGTTAACCTTGCATTAGGGGGATTGTTACTTTTGAAAAGGTTGGAAAAAAACTCAATAAGAGCTGAAAATGGTACAATAATTTTATAGGAGAGAGGAGCTGTTGTGTCTGTCAGTAGAGGCAGCAGCACATTATCCATTTGTGGGCTGATGGAAAAATCCATGCTGGTATTTGCTTCCTTTCAGCTTGCAATTCTTCTGCCTGGTTCTGGGAGTCTTGTATCAGGCAAAATCTTGCATGATTTAGGATGCAAACGGTTTTGCCACCTACTCTTTTTTTTATAGCACGAGGAAATGGTATTGGTGGGTTTGGTGTTTTTGTCCAGTTCATGTCGCTGCACGTCTCCCTTTGTAAAGGGAAAGAATGATTGCCTTTCCTCCTCTGTGCTCACATCTCTTCCTTGCTAAGATGATCTCAGCAGGCCTGGGAGCTGGTTGGGAAGGTTGCTCTGTGGAATGACCATCCCTTGGAGCAGCTTGTATGTTCCTCCGCCCTCATTCACCATCTGCACGCTGGGAAAAATACGTGGGAAAAATCTTCCAGCTGTGTCTCACTGTGGTTGGTTTATACCCATTTTCTCTTTTTTTTTTCTCATGGAATCATGGCAAAAGTCTCACTGGCCAGACCATGATATGCTCTTGAGCAGTTGGAAGGGGAGGAAAATCAGGAATGTCACGCTGACAAGAAGGCTCTTGGGAACATTAGGTCTCTGGCTTCTCTGCTGGCACAGTCAGCCCTGTCCCATAAGCATTCACTGCTGTCATTCCTTATGGGAAGCTGTTTCCCAGTCTTGCCTCTTGCAGTGAGAAACTTCTTGTTTCTAGCCCTTGGTTATCTTCAAAGGAATCTTGACCTGTCTCCGGAGCATATTCCATTGGAGGGCTGCTGCTTCCCTCGGTGCAGAGCCCAGCAGCCCTGGCACACGGTGCCGCCGTTGCTTCCTGAATCCAGGGCTTTTAAAAGCACTTGGAAGCTGAGGTATCAGGTGAGCACAGTAAAACAGAATGATGGGCTGCCAGCACCCTCTCCACGGGGAATTGATGTGTTGGGACACGTGGGATAACAGAGGGGGAAATGGATTGTGCTGCTCCAAGCCCAGCGCTGTCAGAGGATGCCGGGTGCTGGAAGGACAAAGTGGCCTCTTGCTGCGAGCCTGTTCAAGCCCCGGGATTGATTGATTAGTCCCAGGTAACGAGGCTTTCCCAGATCGTTCTCTCAGAGCGTGAAGTCAGAGTTATAACCCAGGAATAGCTGTTCCAGCTGGCTGGGCAGTGCCGAGCCCTCCGGCCAGCTTGGGCTCTGTGGAGTGTTTGGAGCTGCCAGCTTTGTACTGCGGCTCGGGGCTTAGTCCTGTTAAACACATGGGAGGGATCCAGAGTTGGCTGAGCAGGAGCAGAGCAGGTGGAGAGTTTGGCTGTCAGCAGATCACCCCGGCAGCTGGTGGCACAAATCCAAAGGCAGCTGCTTATCCTCAGGAAGGGGCTGTTGCTGGGCCGAGTCGGACTGACATGGAAAAAGCTGCTCCCGTGGCTGGAGCGGCAGAAGGAGGATTTTTTCTGGGGCTGGCGCAGGGGGACAGGGAATTCTGGGTTCAAGAGAGACCTGCTCTGTTTAGAGTGATGGTTTTGGGTTTTTTTCGTTTCCAAAATCATGTAAAAGTAACTCCGTTGCATGGCCAGACTGGAAGTCTCCCTGTGCTCCCCACAGCTGCTCGGGACTTGGGAAGGCAAAAAACATCACCCAAACAAGGATTGAACAACCCTGAGCATCTGTCTCCCCTCGATCCCTTCAGCACAGTCCTGATCCCTGCCCACAGCAATGGCTCTGGGGAGCAGCAGGCTGAGAAGAACAGGTCCATTCAGCCCTGGCTTTGGAGAGATCCTTCTCCATCCTGCTGCTTTGAATGGGAAAGATATTGGGAAGTTGAAGAGAAAAAAGAGACTGGAGGAGGAGTATGATAGGGGTTAGATCCTTCTAAATGCAATTTTGCATATTCCAGCTCAGTTTGGGGGATCGTGCTGGTAGGTGGGGTTGCTGCAGGGAGTGAAATGTTCCCTCTCTGGACATATCACCCACCAGTCCTGGAAGTCACGTTCCAGCTCTGCTTTCCCTGATGCCCAGGGGGTCTCACAGCACTCATGTCCCACTCCCAAGGTGTCCAGGGGGTTTCCACCTTTCACATTCCTCTCTCCCCTTGGCACTTCGGGGCTGGGAGGGACCGTGACCCCCCCTCCTGTTGGGTGGGACAGTGCCTTTGTGGATGTGTCCTACTCTGTTTGTTAAGAACAACAACCACGGTGGCGTGAGGGTTTTTTTTAGGATCTGATTGTTCTGGAGCAGTGGAGTGCGAGCCGTGGGGGGAGGCGGCGGCGGCGCAGCCAAGTAGAAAGTAACGAAAGGGAGCCTGAGCAAGCAGGACGGAGGGGAAGGGACGGGGTGGCAGCAGGAAGGGGAGCCGCTGGGTCACCTTCAATGGGGCGCTGCCGTGCCGGGCTCTCGCCGGCGCCGTGTGCGCTGAGCGTGTGCGGGCAGCGGCCGAGGCAGCGCCCTGTCACCTGCCCTTGGGAAAGGCGTTTGTCACCGGTGGGGCAGCGACACGAGCGAGGGAGGGAGGCGGCTGTCAGCAGGGCCTCTGATTTATTGATGGCTTTGGATTCCTTCCTGGCTTGGGAAGGGCTCACCTGGGGGGAAGAGTGGCGAGCTCTGCAAGGAGTGGGCCCAGCTGTGGTGTTTATGGCTCCTACCCGTTGTTAACTGCTCCCAAGTGGGGCAGTTCATCCCAGACGTGGGTCTTTATCCACACCCTAGACCTGGGTCTTTATCCACATCCCAGCAGGACTGGCTTCTGGAATTTGCCCCCATTAATAGTTCCCGCAGGTTAGCAGGAGTTGCAGCTGTAGAACATCCGTCCCACTGGGACCTGGTTTAGTGGTGACCATGGTGATGCTGGGTTAACAGTTGGGCTTAATGATCTAAGAGGTCTTTTCCAGCCTTACTGATTCTGTGACTGTTCCTCTCAGGTAGAGTGTGGTTGATGGAGTGGTCCTCCTGCCCAGCT
The DNA here is from genome assembly GCA_035583155.1 of Acropternis orthonyx. Classification (NCBI taxonomy): domain Eukaryota; kingdom Metazoa; phylum Chordata; class Aves; order Passeriformes; family Rhinocryptidae; genus Acropternis; species Acropternis orthonyx. The sequence goes on from JAWWEU010000020.1 coordinate 19,561,014, forward strand.
GCTTTCTCCTGCTGCCACTGGTTTACCCGTGCATTCTGATGGCTCCTCTGAGCTCACCAGAAATGTCTCTCTGCACCCACTCACCAGTAAATGACCATTTTCATGGAGTTCCAGTGTGTGATCTCCCTCTTCTCAGCTCTGCCATCTGTCTTCAGAGCTTTTCTCCCTCAGAGGTTTGAGTCCATGGGCTTCTACCTGTGTATCATGTTCTTCAGGTGTGGCTTAGTGTCTTTCAGAAGACACCTTGCTTTTCCATATTTTGGAAAGCAGGTGGCCTGGTGTTGCCTTTGGAGAACTGTGCACGATGAGGGCATTAACTGGTTCTGCCCACAAGCTTTTGTCTTCAAGAGCTAATTCTTGGCTGTAACACGACAACACTAAAAAATACCATTTCCCTCATCTCGTGAGTGTGACAGGGGTTGGGTGATCCACTGGTGAGATAAGAGGTGAACATGGTGCTTTGGGCAGTAGGGGCATGATGAAGGTTGGGAACTTGTTCTGGACGTGGATGAGGTGCACGCAACAGGCTTCCAGCTCTTCGCCCTCCCAGAAGTCTTAGATAGCGTAGGGGTATCTTTAAGCATGTATGTTCCCTTCCTTTCGAGGTTTGGAAGAAGCTCCTGAGCCCCGAACTTCCCCGTGTCAGTGTCTTCATGGCAGTGCCCACCATCTATGCCAAGCTGATGGAATATTACGACGAGCACTTCTCCCAGCCACCAGTCCAGGATTTCGTGCGGGCCTTTTGCCAGGAGAACATCAGGTGGGAGAGCGATGTCCCTGTGGGCAGGGGCTGCTGGTGCCTGGCTGTCCCCACCGTGGATCCTCCGGGTTTTCCTTTCAGAATCACTTCTTTCAGTGCTGCTTGTTGTGCCTTAGTGTCTCTTTTGACAGGAACAAGGGTGACATTATTTAATTATGAGCCACTCTTGCATGGTAAAGCCAGAAGGGGCTCGTTATCTGTGTCACCCTGTGTAACACATGGCTGAGGACTTTGTCCTGCAGCCCAAGCTTGTACTCCAGCATCTCTTTTAGGAGGCTGTCCTGTCTTAACTTAAACCCCATATCAGACAGAGAAGGTGAGCAACATCTTTGGTATTGGTTAAAAGGCTTTTGGAGCTTTTGTCATAAGGTTTTACATAGACGCAGACTTTACGTGGCTGCAAATTCCCTGGAGCAAAGGTGATCTTGGATACTTTCTGACCTGAGCTTTCTGTGTGCAGGTTAATGGTGTCAGGCTCAGCAGCCCTGCCTGTGCCTGTCCTGGAGAAGTGGAAGAGCATCACTGGGCACACCTTGCTGGAGAGGTATGGGATGACTGAGATCGGGATGGCGCTTTCTAACCCTTTGCATGGAGTCCGTGTCCCAGGTAGGAGTCTCCAGAGGGTGCCCTCTCACTGTTTGGAGGTGTGTGCTGGGAAATGGGTTTTCTCTGCACAGTGGAGATGCATGAGTGAGGAGCAGGCTAGGGTAGGAACAAGGATGCTGCTAGGGGACTTGGCATTGGGAAGCCAGGACATGTGGGAAGTTGCTGGTGGGTTTCCTGGGGATCAAAGCTGTGTGTGCAGAGCTCGCAGTGGTGCCCCCTACCCTGAGCAGCCAGGCTTTATTACTTCAGGCTTTATTACTTCCAAAATCTTAGTGAGCTGAAGCACTGGGACTGGTTCTTCAGCTCCTGCTCCCTGGAGCTGTATTTCTGTGTGGTGTCACACAGGATTCTCCACACAGCAGTGCTTGTCCAACCCATCAGTGATGAACACTTAAAATAGGATGTCTGCTCACTCTTATTTTAGTGTCTGTTTCTTGCCTTTTCAGGAATTAGAATTTGTCACACCTCGGTGTACTCTCTGGTTCTGTTCCCTCCTCGTCCTCCCCCCCTTCTCTTAGCTACACTTTGTGACTCCTCTTGATATCTGTACTTCATGTAACCTAGAAATAAATTGATCTGAACATTACAAATATAAAATGCCCCCGCCCTCCCTTTGGTTGGAGCGTGGCCATCTGTGTGCTGAGCACCCACCCTGTGCCACCTGCCTCCCCACACACTGTCTGTGCAGACATGGCACCATATGCAGCCTCTTGGGGGACCTGGGGAGCTGTCCTGGGTGTCACAGCTTCCCATGGGATGCAAAAGCTGGACCCTGCAGGATCCACACGGGGAGAGGGGAAGCCACAGCTGCCCCTCACTGACTCCTCAGCCTGAGAAAAGCTCGGAGTACTAACTCTGTTTTACTTTTCAAGAGTAACTCTCATTCCTCCACTCCACCTCAGGCAATTTTCCTTCCCTCCAGAAGCCCCATCCCTGCAGGCAGGAGAGGGAAGCAGGCAGGGAAACAAGAGCCCCACACCGCAGGGTGACGGTGCAGAGATCGTTCCACTGTCCCCGTGGCCTGCTTGCATTTGCTTTTTATTGATCTTCAGGAGGGGAAATGAGTGGAGGCTCTAGAAATTTCCCAGGAGACTAAAAGAGACAGGAAATAAGACTGAAAGTAACATGGCAAGGCAAAAGTTGGCACTCAGATGGGCAGTTCCTGCCCCAGAGCATCATCCCTGAGGACACTGGGATCTTCAGAGGACCTGGAGACACATCTTCTCATGCAGCCAGAGCAGAGGGGCTGGGGACTGTCACTCCAGCCCCATCCAGGGGCTCCTGTGGCCCCGAGAGGAAAGAGAAGCATCTCACAGAGGTGTGGATCAGCGAGAGACCGTACAGAAAGGAGGCTATAATTGAATAGGCTCGATTAATTTATTTCAGGAAGTGTCAGCTGGGAAGCAGATGGGTGAAGCTGAGGCATAATTTACTGGAGCTGTGAAAAAGCTTTTGATCTAGTGCCCTGTTTGAGGCTGGGCTGGGAGGTCACCACGTACCAAGGAGCGTCCGAGTCAAATGCGATCATGGGCTGGGAACAGGGGACATTTGCCAGGGGATTTCTCCTGGAGTGGAAAGCAGCACGTGCCCTTCTCTACTGCTTTGACCTGTTGGAGGGGGTCCAGAGGAGGCCATCAAGATAATTAGAGAGATGGAGCACCTCTCCTATGAGGAAAGGCTGAGAGAATTGGGATTGGTCAGTCTGGAGAAGAAAAGCCTTGGGGTGACCTAATTGCGGCCTTCCAGTGCCTGAAAGGAGCCTGCAAAGAAGTTGGAGAGAGACTATTGACAAGGGTCTGGAGTGACTGGACAAGGGGGAATGGCTTCAAAAGGACAGAGAGTAGGTTTAGATCGAATATTAGGGAAAAAATCCTTCCCTGTGAGGGTGGGGAGGCCCTGGCACAGGTTTTCCAGAGAAGCTGTGGCTGCCCCTGGATCCAAGGCCAGGTTGGATGGGTCTTGGAGCTACCTGGGCTAGGGGAAGGTGTCCCTGCCCATGGCAGGGGGTGGAACTGTAAGATCTTTAAGATCCTTTCCAACCCATACCATTCTGTGATTCATGAGCCTCTGAGGAGAGATCCTGGGGCTCCCTTTGCCCACTTCCACCCGCTTGCTGTGTCTGGGGAAGGGTTGAGTCCTCAGAGCCTGGCCATCCTGCCCATGTCCCCACTGGTGTCACCAGGGTGGCACTTCACCCAGAGCACAGGTCTGAAGAGGTGTGGATGAGGATGTGGGGGGCTTTAATTTTCAGAGGAAACAAAGATGAAAGATTTGAAAGATAAATGTTTGCTTGTATATGGTTAAAACCCTGCTTAAAATGCCTCTGTTTTCACCAGCTCTCATTCTAATCCCCCCTGGTGCTGTTACTGTGAAGGGAGATGAATAATTCATGGCCGGAGAATGCCTCACTGGGCCTAATCACCACTTTAATTGGAGGTTTAGATCAGAGGCAGCTAATAGCTCCTACAGCGGGGACTCCGTGTATTGTTGACAGTGAGATCCTTGAGTGCCTTATCGTTGGCCTGTTTCAATTCTCCCAGGACACGGCGGCACATAACAGCACCGAGGTACCCAGATACCGAAGGACACAGACCGCGGGGCCAATTAAATTTATCTGCGAAGAGCTGACAACTTTTTTAAACAGTGGGGAACCGGGGAAAGGATAACAGTGTCTCTCCTTCCTGCCTGCAGCCCGGCGGGCCAGCAGTGCCTGACAGCCAGGAGCCTGCAAGGTGGGGAAGGAGCAGGGATTTCTCCCCAGTTTCCACTCAGGATTATGGCTGGAGGCAGAAGGAAGCCACTGTTGAGTGCTGATCCCCTTTTGATCACCCCTCATTGTGGTCTTGATAAAGCCGGGACGTCCGGTGCTGTTCCTTTTGGGAATGGGCCCAAGCGGACCTGCTGGAGTTGGCACAGTGTGTATTTTGACATGGTGGATGGGCCTGGGAAGCTCCAGTCAGTGTTTTTGCACAAATTTTATTAGTACTGTCAGGTTTGTGTAGCTCTAATCAATGATATGAGCTTGTCAGCCTTTACAGATGTTAAATTCCAAGTTTGTCATTTTTTCTAAATACCAGAAAACCTTTTCCAGACTGAACATAAGGAAGCAGATCTCCACCAGAGACTTGTTTTACATGTTGGTTTTACTTTAGCCAACTTTAGGAAACAAATTGGTGGAGCTTTATTTGTAACTGTGGTCTGAAACACTGTGTGGGTAACACATCACTTCTGTGTGTCTTAGATTTGCCAGCTCTGTGCTGAGCTCTGGTGTTTCCTTCTCAAAGACTGAGACTAGAAGGGGGCACTAATCCTCGAGTCCTGCTGCCTGGGGATCCCTCCCTCACATTTCCATGATGAGGTCAGCAGCTTGGATCCAGGGAAGAAGCATCTTCCAGGAAGGCATCCAGTTGATCTTGGTTTGAAAAACTCCAAGTCTGTGAGAGCCCGTGGCAGTTCATTCACTGGTTTTTGCTCCTTCCATGAGCTTTCCAGGACTGACTTTGTGTTGCCTGCCCTCCATCCCACGCCACGTTCGGTGAGCAGGTTGGAGGCTCTTCACCCAAGGCATTTTTCACCCTGGAAAAACTGTTCCCATAGAAGTCTAGAAGGTGGCTCCAACAAGCTTCCATGCAACACTGAGGGTGTTCTCCATGACTTGTTACCTACTTTGGGGCCTCCTGGAGTCTCTCGTAGCAGATTTAAAATACTTCTGGTGTGATTTTTGGGGCTGTCCTGTGCAGAGCCGGGAGCTGGACTCGATGATCCGTGTGGGCCCCTTTCAGCTCAGGATATTCTGTGATTCTCTGTTTCCATAAATACCTTAACATTGGCACCTCAGGGCACTTCTGGCTCATGGCTCCCACTTCACCCTGATGCCACCCTCTGTCTCTTGGCAGTGTCTGGCCAAGAGATGGGAGCAGCCCACGCAAGGAAGGACCTGGCTGTGTGTTGGCTGACCTGAATGCCAGAGGCAATTCCGAGCGGAGCAGACACGGATCACAGAGCTGCCACGTCGCTTTCTGTTTATTTCTTGCCAGATTTGCTAATTGTTCGGGTAGTTTCACTGCAATAAAATCTCACTCCCTCATAGCCCATCTGCTCTTGGCTCATCCTGCAGGGATGCCATAAATCTGGGCTACAACGACATATCTATTTCCATGGCAACTGACCAATGTAGCAAACCAAAGCATGATGTCACGGATAGCAGATCTCCAGGGCTTGAAGGGGAGAATGGGACCAGGATAGGGGAAGTGTCGCTTGAACCCAAATGCCTGAAATAGAGGCGACAAGGGGAAGGCAGCACTGAGCTCCAGGTCTTGCACACCCTGCTCTAGGGACTTCCCAAGGTCAGGCTGATCCTGGCAGACCTGGAAAGCATCAACCGAAGGCTCTTCAGGTGGGAAAAATTGATCATCTCTTAAAATAAAAAGCATACTTACCGATTTATAGAATCATAGACTCCCAGAATGGTTTGGGTTGGGGGAGACCTTAAATCCCATCTCATTCCACCTGCTACCATGGACAGGGACACTTTCCAGTAGACCAGGCTTCTCCAATCCCCATCCAGCTTGGCCTGGAACACTCCCAGGGATGGGGCAGCCACAGCTTCTCTGGGCAACCTGTGCCAGGGCCTGCCCACCCTCACAACAAAGAATTTCTTCCCAGTATCCCATCTAACCCTGCCCTCCTTCAGCTTAAGGCCGCTCCCCCTTGAGCCATCACTCCATGTCCTTGTAAAAAGTCCTTCTCCAGCTGAGGCTCAGACCTGTCCAGTTCTCATGAGCCACAGGCTGCTCTGAGCTGTTGTCCCTCTCCCTGCTCGCAGGGGATGAAGGTCACAGGCCTCATTTTGCCACGAGAGCCGTCTCGTGCCGCTGAGATGCCGAGTGAGCCGTGCTGAGCCAGCAGATGCCCACGGCTCCTGGTTGCTGCTGAGCCCATCGGACAGGTCACAGGAACAAAGCTGCCCTTTCTGCTGAGCTTTCAGATGCTCCCCAGGAAGAGCAAGCACTAAACCAGGGGGTGGGAATGCTGCAGGTTGGTCACAGAAATGTCTTGGAGCTCGGTAGCTGACACTGTGTCAGCTTTCCTGGCTTTGAAAATTGAAACCTGTGGAAGAACGGAGTGGTTTTGATCCCTGCTTTTCTCCTGTGATGTTTTCTATACAATGTATTGATGTCTCCTAAAACTGAGATAATCCCTTGCAATTCTCACACTGTTAAGCCTTTGCTTCCCCTGTCAGGTTCAGGCTGCAGAGGAGCCACTGGAGTAATCACTGTGCTCTTTCTTTTCACAGCTTTGTGTAGGTTTCATGGTGTTTTTTTCTTAAAAAAAAAAAAAAAAAAGAAACAGCTTCATTACTGAGCTACGAAGCTGTGCTGAGGTCTTCAAAGACTGGCCAAGAGAGACTGTTCAGGGCTGGAGACACATTTGTTTTCCAAGGCATTTCCAGCACTGCCTGCTCAGCGAACAACAGCATATTGCAGCGTGGTGACATTTGCATGCAGACACACGATGTGAGCGAAGCCTTCCTGAAGGGTAACCCCCTGCTAGGAAGTTCTTTAGTGCCAGCACAGTCTGCAGATGCCATTGATAGACGAGCAGCTGCTCTTTTGCATCCTCAGTTCTGCGATTTCCCAGAGGCTGTCCGGTGTTCCCATCTTGTTTTCCTCCGTAGGTTCCGTGGGCAGCCCGCTCCCAGGGGTGGAAGTGCGCATTGCCACCGAGACCTTGAAGAACGGGGCTCGCTCCTACACCGTCCATGCTCAGGGCGATGAGAACAGCACACAGGTAGTGCTCAGCCAGGTTTGCTTCGCTTTGAAAAGGTCTTCACTCATGGAAAGTTCTCTCCTTTCCATCTCTTTGAAACCTCTAGGAATGAGGCTTCCACCGCCGTAATTCCCAGGAAGTCAGTTATGCTATTTAAAGGTATTTTTATTCTTTCTGTGGGTTATTATAGCCATGGTACTTTATGGACTGCACAGGTGTTGTCTGCTGAATCATAGAATCATGGAATGGGTTGGGTTGGGTTGGGAGGGACCTTTCAAGGGCATCTGGTTCCACCCCCCTGCCATGGGCAGGGATGCCTTCCACCAGCCCAGGCTGCTCCAAACCCTGTCCAACCTGGCTCTGGACACTCCCAGGGATGGGGCAGCCACAGCTTCTCTGGGCACCCTGTGCCAGGCCTCACCTCCCTCCCCACCCTCACGGAGAAGGATTTTCCCAATATCCCATCTAAATCTACTCTCTTTCAGTGTGAACACCTGGTCTAGTGGAAGGTTCCTGCTCGTGGAACAAGATGAGCTCTAAGGTCCCTCCCAACCCAAACCACTCTGTGATTCCATGACTGGAAGGGCAGGACTCGTGGCTTTGGGAGTTGCATTCATTTTGAAACAGCACTGGGGGAAACCCATCAGGTTCCCATGAAAATCCAGCTCTATGCCGAGCTCCAAGTGCCACATGATGTGTGCACCTGCAGTTCTGGTATCTGCAGTTGGATATCTGGGATGGGGAGCATGGTCTGCCCAAGGTCTAGGCTGTCCTTCTGCCTCAGCCCTTTCTGTTCCCACAGAAGTGGCTGAGCAGGGTCTGCATTGCTGCCACATTCCCTCAGGGTGGGTGCAGGTTGTGTCACTCCGGCAGATCAATCCCCGGGTGATGTCCGGGCTCGGCTGAGCAGATAAATGTGCGTGGGAGGGAAGTTCCAGCCGTGTGGCCAGGTGGGTGGGAGACAGGCAGGCGTGAAATGCGTGCCTTCACTCGTTCCTCCGGGGAAATCACTTCTCATCCAGCCACCTACATGCCAAGGGTTTGGAAGGAGCTCCCAGGCTGTGCAGGGTGTACAGAGACACTGCTGGGGTAAGCACTGGGGAAAGGCTTGAGAAACCCTTTTATTCTCCACATTCTCTGTGCTGGCAGGTGGAGGAACCAGCAGGACCACGGGCAGCCTTGTATGTGGGTTGTGCTTGGGCTGGGACAGGTGGTGTCCCGTGTTCTGATGCCATTCCGCTCTGGATCCCACCCCAGACATGTAAAACGAGCCCAGGGGAGGGATGAGAGGGGCCACTCTGGCCAGGGATTGTGGCTTTTATTTTAAAAAAAGGGTTTTCTGCTCTTTCCTCTGTGTCACTGCTGTGGTTTGGCTGAGCAGTGGGCAAAGCAGGATTTTTGTCACTTTCCTGGATGAGTGTTATGTTTCACAGGTTTGTCCCCTCATCCCTCAGTTAGCTCGTGGCCCTTTTTTCTCCACTTGTGTGGAACTGAGACATGAAATATAACGTGTCCCTTTTAATAATGATCCTATAATGCTTTTTTCCCCCTAAGGGATTTCTGGGCTCTTTACAAATTAGGTCTCAGACATGAGAATCCCCAAAGTGCAGCTACTTCCAGGATGAAATGTGGATGTCGTTCTACTGAATTATGAGAGGAAAATATATGGAATGTTATTTTTCTGCTGAATACTCCTTCCTCTTCCTTCTCATTGCACTGAGTGACCAGAGAAGGGGAGCCCAGCTGACCTGTGTCTGGTGCTGGAAGCCCACCACCCCTTCAGGGCTTCAGAGAGCTGAGAGTCACAAAACTCTTCTCTTTTCCCCTGCTTCAGGCTGCTTGAGTTTATTTTTGGGACAGAGGAATTGCCCTTTTATCCCAGCCTTTTCTCAGATACACCCTCCAGCCCCCAGCGTTGGGTGGCTGAGGTCCATACCCACATCTCACACTGCTCCCAGGAGCTCCCACCAGCTCCCAGGAGCTCCCACCAGCTCTGGGGTTGGCTCCCCGCCCCTTGCTGATGGTTTGCTTTCCGTCAGGGTCTCCCTTGGGGCTCTTTTGAATGTTCTGGTGAATTCTCAAGTCATCAGCTGGGGAGGGTGTGGGGAGGTGGTAGTTTGCCTCTGGGTGTCAGCTGATGGGTTGGTCCCCCTGTGAAAAGCTGTCCCCATCTCACCCACCATTCTCCTTGTCCCAGCTTAACTGGGAGTTTCTTCAGGCTGAAGGGAGAAAAATGGTCCCATCTGTTTCAGGCCACCCTAGGAGGCAGTGGCTGGCTGGGTACCTCCAGGACATCCACAACATTTCCAGGAGCAGAGCAGAGCCAGCTGCCTCTGTCCCTGGGACTGTCACAAGGTGGGAAAAACAGTCCCTGCTCCCAGCATGTCTTGGCACAGACGGATGCGTGGAGATGCCAGGAGTTTGGGTTTTATATGCCCTGGGTGTGCGGTGTGACTTTCCATGGCATGGCCAGACAGGCAGGCAGGTGGTGACACCCCTCTGCTCCCAGGGATGCTGTAATTCCACTCCCTCACACCTGAGGTCCCAGGCAGAGCCTCACCTGCTGCCTGTCCCTGCCCCGAGACGCTGCTGCTGGCACTGTGTGTGCATCATGCTTGGTTAATAATTCATGTCAGCAGAGAGTACGTCAGTGGAATTTATTTAAAACAAGGAGGATCTGACAGTCCGAGTGCTCATCACGCTCCAGCAGTCAGAGGCCTGGCTGTGTTCAGATCAGCTCCTCCACGGCACAGGGGATGTCCCCAGGATGGGAAGATCCGGTCAGTGTCACCCTGCCTGTGCCACTGGATAACCCTGTGGGGCCTTTTCCTTGCATCTTAAGAGGAGGATGAACCAATCCTTCCTCACCTCCTGTGCAGGAGGGCTCTGAGCCTTACAGAATGGGGGTTGAGGGCTGTTCTGTGGACCTGGCAAAGGCAGAGAGGTGCTCATGGGAGGGCTGGTGGTGGAACCAGTGGCAGGAGTCACTGGGCCCTCCCAGTGCCTGCTCTGCCCGGGGTGCAGCCTCACCTTGAGTCCTGTATGCCACAGGGACGGGGAAGGATCTGGAGAGGAAGCCATATGAGCAGCGGCTGAGGGCACTGGGTTTGTTCAACTGGAGAAGAACAGGCTGAGGAGAGACCTCAGCGGGCTCTTCAGCATCCTCCCACGGAGCAGCAGAGGGGCAGGTACCAGTGTCTTCACTCTCAGGACCAGTGACAGGGCTTGAGGAAATGGCTGGAGCTGAGTCATGGGAGGTGGTTGGGCAGTGGAACAGACTCCCCAGGGCAGTGATCACAGCACCAAGGCTGCCAGAGCTCCAGAAGTGTTTGGACAATGCTCTCCGAGATGTGGTGGGATTGTTGGGTTGTCCTGTGCAGGGCCAGGAGTTGAACTGGATGATCCATGTGGGCCCCTTTCAAATCAGCATATCCTATGATTCTGTGAGGGCAAGCGCCGTGGGGCTGATCCGGTGGGATGCTGAGCTGGGCTCCCAGTCGGAGCTGGGCTCCAAGCCATCTCTTCCCACCAGGCTCCTGCGAGCAGGTGATCTCCGTGCCGGGGGTGAGGCGCATTGTCAGGGCAATCTGTGAGGCGTTCACACGTCGGCTGTGCCCTGCACACCCCTCCTGACTGCGAGCGGAGCGCGCCTGCCTTTGCCAAGGGGATTGTTCGCGGAGCCTCGCAGGGTCAGCGCCTTCCCCGCTCGCGTTGGGCTCGGCTTCCTGCCTTCTGCTCCCGCGACAACAGCCTTTCTCCGAGCTGTTCCTTCCCCACTAACACAGTCTCTCCCACTAGGCTGGGGTGTCGCACCCTTTCCTTTCACGCCATCACCCTCCGGACACGTGAGATCCAAACAGGAGCGCGGCGGTGCCGGGGGAAGGCATGTGGGTGGCAGGAGCAGGGAGGTGGGGAGTGTTCCTGCTCTGCCATCCGGGAACTGCCAGAGCTGGCAGCAGGGGACTGCTGTAATTTGCAAAGCTGGTTCCTGGCACACCCTGAAGATCAATAATCTACTTAGCTGTAAGTTTGCTGGATCTCTGTCCTTCCCTTCATTTTCTCCCATGCCATGATTAGAGTGCTGGACTCCTTTCATGCTCGTGCTCCAGCCCTTCAGTCTCCTTGCATCTCATGAGCCTTGTGCTCCCCTGCATCCCAGTTCAGGTTTTCAGCTGGCTCTCGTGGCGCTTCCCCTGGGTGTTTCTGCCCCTTGGGCAGTGCGCTGGTTTCCTGGGCTGACATGGGGCCACGTGGATCAGGCTGTTGCCCGTGCCCTGCCTGAGGCTGCACCGTCCCTGCCAGCACCAAACCAAGGGGCTCCAGCCTGACAGGATCCCCTCACTGCTCCGTCTGTTCCGGCTGAGGATGCTCAGCAGCCTGGGGACACCTGTGACAGGACGGCATGGCAGAGGTGACAGTCCCATTGGAGTCACAGTGCCTGCCCTGACAGCGTCCCCACCTCCTCCCTGCACTGTGTGGGGATGCAGACCATTGTCCCCCAGAGAGATGCTGTCCTGGGAGTGCTGGGAGAAGTGTTTCTCCTCTAACACAGCCCTGGGGAGCAGAGGTGTGGAAGCAGATGTCAGGGACCGCAACTTGGCCTGCTTTGAGTCATCCCAGCTCTTGCTCCTGGAGCCGCTCGCATCCGAAGCAGCTCCTCAACTTTTCACCCGCCTTAAGCAGCTGCCTGTTGAGTCCATTGGACTGTTTCGGCTCAGTGATCCTCACCCACAGCCCCGAATGCTCTTTCCCCTGGTCTTTTTTCCCTTTAATTTTTGGAGCTCTTCCCATGGCTGCGGCTCCCAGGAAAGGGTTACAGCTCTCCAGCGCTGAACGTTTGAGTTTGCTTTGTTCAGTGCAATGCATATTTCATACGCTCAGCTTCCCAGCTGGCAGAGGCCTGGAAACCCTGCAAGCTGTCGGGTATTGTCTCTCTCCTTCTTTACTTGTTTGTTTGTTGGGTTTTTTGAGGTTGTCATTTTTGTTGGATTTCTTTTTCTTTTTTTCTTTTTTTTTTTTTTTAATCTTTCCCAAATTGCTCGCTCGCACGAAAGCCGAAGCCCAGCCCCTGACAATGGGGGTCTCTCAATAGATAAATGGTTTCCCAGCTGTATCCACACAGGGCTGTAGCCAGGGCTTTGATGGCGAGTGATTTCCTCGTGACGGGGCTGCGAAGGGAGCCGTGGGGCCGGGCGGGTTGCAGGAGCTGGCAGCAGGAGGACGCTGTGCCACGGGCTTTGCTCCCCCCCTCCAAAGGTTGTAATTATCTCGTTGTTTATCCATATGCAAGCTGTCGTGCTGGACGGGAAGGGCTCGGCTGTGGCCATCGCTCCCGAAAGCCACCAGCGTCCCCGGGTCCCTCCTCCCCGTGCCCCCCGTGTCTCTGCCATCTGCTCCCAGCTTGCTGCTGGTTGCCAGCGCCTCGGCGGGGCTGCGGGCGCTGGGGGCAGCTGGCACTGTCCCCGTGCTTGTGACCGGAGGTCTTGGCGTTGATGTCCCTGTGGAGGGGACCAGGAGCGGCTCCACCTCGCCTCACGTTCGTGCCACATCTCTGGAGAGCCGTGGGGAGGAGCCCGGTCACCGCTGAGCTGCCAGGGCTGTCCTGGAGGCTTCCTCCAAGGGCTGGGCACTCCCGTGGCTGCAGCCCGTGCGTGGTGTGGATTTGGGTGTTTGCACCCACCTGGGCCGGGCCCCGTGGGGAGGTGCCACTGTACGTGTATCCCTGTAGGATTTCTCCTCATCCATCCAGGTGTTGTAAAGCAGCTGGTGCGACCGTACCAGGCTCTTCCCCTGTGTGTAGCTCTTGAGGACAGAGATAGCCACATGCCAGCCATGCCTGGCATTCCTGAAAATGGCCAGGTACGGACATGCCAGTGGGGATGGGACTGCCTAGCCCAGGAAGTCCTGTCTGGCTGTCCCAGGGGAACAGCCAACAGAATATGTAGTTTGTTCCTTTCCTATCCTGATGAGGCCTCAGCCTGAACCAGTTTGTTCTTTGTCCTTGGTGCTCCTCCACTCCCAGAGCATCTCTCCTCCAGTTTTTCACCTGTTGTCTTGTCCCTGCTGTATCCCATCCTCATGTTCTGGCACCTCTGTTGTGGACCTTCTCCAGCATCCCAGTTCCATGTCCCATGCTTACCCTCAGCCCCATGATCAGGCAGTGTGGGGAATGTGTTGTTGAAGGTGGCCTGGATTAGATAATCTGCTGATTTTCTTCTATCTGCAACTCCAACCCACAGGATTTCTGGCACAATCCACCCTTGGTAAACAGATGCTGCATTTTTTTCCCATTTTCCATTTGCCTCTGCTTCTTCCAAAACCTCCTTCCAAAGCCCTCAGAGCTCTGGACACTGCACTTGTGTATGTTCCAGTTATCATTTTTCTTTCCCCATATTCCCCTCATCTCCTCAGGAGCCTGCTCTGTGTCCTGCCCAAGTAATTCAAGTTTCTCCATTTGATTGCCCAGGCTGCTTTTGTTACTGTATAGACATTTTAGCTGCTTTTCGTTGATCACATCCAGTTCCTTGGTCAACTTGGTCTGTAATTCCACTCTCAGATGTATTTATAGCTTCTTCCTTCTTTCTGTTTGCCCTCTGATGATTTTTTTTTTTTTTTAAATTTTTGGCCATAGCTCTATTTTATTTCTTCCTGGTAGTAAAAGTGAGGCAGAGATTACTTTAGCATCATGTCCCCTTGTTTCTCAGCTGAGAACTCCTCTCATCACAGGGGCAGCCTTGATCCCAGGAGAATATTTCCTTGCAAATTGAAGTTGAGTCCATCTGTCAAGCAGAACCCTCTTTCCACAGGTGTTTCTGTTGAACTCACCTTTGCCACAGCACCCTCAGAATCCTTATGAATATCTTTATTATTGTTTTGTGCTTACACAGAATGCCGAAATGGTTTGAGTTGGAAGGGACCTTAAAGCTGGTCTCGTTCCACCCTGTGCCGTGGGCAGGGACACCTTCCACTGGACCATTCCTCCTCATAGCTGTGGGAAGACTTGGGGTGTTTGTGGGAGAGTCCTGGATGTGGTGGGGAGATGCTGAAGCAGAGGCTGAAGAAAGAGGGACATTCTTTTAGAACTTCCCTGGAGTTCTTCCAGCCAAGGGAGGAGACACCAGCTGCCGGGATGGCTTGGCACGAGGAGCAGGTGGAGGTTCTGGGGCAGTGACTGCGCAGTCCCAGCTCATCACAGCCTCACCAACCCCCACTTTCAAGGGAGGCTGATGGAAACCAAACCAAAGGTTGGCCACGAGTCAAATCCTTCCCTGGTGCTCTGCCTGCCCTGAGCACAGATTCAGTGTGGGCATCACAAGGGCACGTCGGGAGCCTTCCCCTAATGAGGAGAGCAGAGGGAGGGGGAAGATGTGCTGACATCTCACCTCATTTATTATCTTGGGAAGCCTGCAAGCAGGAGGGTTGAGAACAGCAGCAGGGAGAGCTGTTGGCATCTCTGGAATAGTGTTACATGTTTAATTTATGGTGTTAGTATGGATTGGGAAGTTTTGTGTCCGTGGAGCAACTGTGAGGAAGACTGACCTTTCCCAAACTTGGGTTGTTTTCTGTGGTGCTCGGGGGATCATCTGGAGTTAATCAGTTCTGTAACTTTCAAAAATCAGTATTGCCTAAAAATATAGACAATCACTTTTGTTTTCAGTGGAGCAACACTTGCTGTAAGTAAAGGGTTGGGTTGTTTGAAAATGAGTTTCAGTGTTCCAGCTCCACCGTGTACCAGCCTTGCTTTTAAATTTATAACCCTCCAAAATGCAAAGTAAATGGATTGTGTTATTCCCAGCCCTTTTATAAAAGTTAACATTGCAAAAACAGATGTGAAATGTGGCCTCATAGATTACAGCCTGGGCTTGGGGTTTTTAGGCTGGGGGTTTATTTTCTCCTTACTCTCTCTGTGCTGTGTCCCCAAGGAGCAGAAATCTGCCTTCTTCCAGCAGGAGGAAAATTGTTCTGTGTCTAAATTGCCTCCTGCTAGGCTTGTGCAGGATGCTGCAGGACATGGAGCTCCAAGGAACGATAATGCCATGACAAAACCATGCAACTTAGCAGGGAATTTTTAATTAGGAATGTGCAGGAGAGTTCAGATTGCCTGAGAATTTCGTAATGCACTAGCAAATCTCCAGCCCCTGGATATCCGTTCCAATATGGCCCAGGGAGACAGTGATTAAAAGGCACTGTCAAGTGGGTTATTGGTCTCCAGCTTCTTTTTAGGAGGTAGGTGGGCATGGCCTCACCTCTCTCAGTCCCCACCATGCCAGTCCTGGATGTGGCGTGATCCCCTGGTCTGGAAAAGCAGAGTCTGGGCAAAACCAGGAGCTTCCCTTCTCTCTCCAGGGCAGTGGGGGCTGAGCTGCTGGATGCTGTGTTTGCTCTGGAAAAAAGGAGGCTCAGGGGGGACCTTCTCACTCTCTGCAACTCCCTGACAGGAGGGGGGAGCCGGGGGGGATCGGGCTCTGCTCCCAGAGACCCGGGACAGGAGGGGAGGGAACGGGCTCAGGCTGTGCCAGGGGAGGGGCAGGGGGGACAGCAGGAGGGATTTCTGCCTGGAAAGGGTGGCCAGGCATTGGAAGGGGCTGCCCAGAGAGGTTTGGAGTGCCCAGCCCTGGAGGTGTCCAGGGAAGGACTGACTGTGGCACTGAGTGCTCCGGGCTGGGGGGCAAGGTGAGCATCGGGCACAGGGTGGATTTGATGATCCTGGAGATCTTTTCCAATGCCAGTGATTCTGTGATTATGGGACAAGGCTCTGGGCCACCAAACCCTTGAAGGGGTGAGTGGGGGATCTCCTGAGGGACAGGGCTGTTTCTGGAGGTGCTGGTGGCAGGTTAAAACCCAACAAACACGAGAAAAAAAGTTGCTTCTCTGGGAGAACTGCTAAAAGGGCTCCATCATTTCCATAAACCTCACACATTTAAATTATTGTCTTCTATTAGTCACTTAAGGGCTCAGTTGCTTAATTATTTTGATCACAGTAATAATTTATTTACAAGGTGGGGAAAAACGCCAAGCACTTCCAAGCCGAGCTGCACATTCAGAGGCTGTGGTGGAGGAGGCCGGGCTGCAGAAGCATTTCCTTCCTCCCAAGTCTAAATGCTTCTGCTCCATGGAGTCACAAGGTCCCTTCCAAGGTCCCTCCTGAGAGATGATGCTCTGATCCACAGCCTTTGGTGCTCACCCAGGAAAGAAGTTCAGCAAGGCCAAGTGCAGGGTCCTGTGTGTGGGTCGGGGCAAACCCAAGCACAGGCACAGGCTGGGGGAGGAGTGGGTTGAGAGCAGCCCTGGGGAGAGGGATTTTGGGGTGTTGCTGAAGAAGCTCAACACGAGCCATCAATGTGTGCTGGCACCCAGAAACCCCCCATGCCCTGGGCTGATCCCCCAGTGTGGGCAGCAGGGGAGGGGGGGATTCTGCCCCACTGCCCCCTCAGGGGAGGCCCCACCTGCAGAGGACTTTCAGCAGAACAACATGGAGCTGCTGGAGCAAGTCCAGAGGAGGCCACGGAGATGCTTCAAGGGCTGGAGCCCCTCTGCTCTGGAGCCAGGCTGGGAGAGCTGGGGGTGATCACCTGGAGAAGGGAAGGCTCCAGGGAGACCTGAGAGCCCCTTCCAGGGCCTGAAGGGGCTCCAGGAGAGCTGGAGAGGGACTGGGGACAAGGCATGGAGGGACAGGACAGGGGGGAATGGTTCCCACTGCCAGAGGGCAGAGTTAGATGGGATATTGGGAAGGAATTCTTCCCTGTGAGGGTGGGCAGACCCTGGCACATGTTTTCTAGAGCAGCTGTGGCTGCCCCATCCCTGGGAGTGTCCAGGGCCAGGTTGGCCAGGGCTTGGAGCAACCTGGGCTGGTGGAAGGTGTCCCTGCCTGTGGCAGGGGAGCTGGGTCTAGGTTAACTTTGAGGTCTCTTCCAACCCAACCCATTCCACGATTCCGTGATTATCTGTGGGGGCAGGGGGAAGGAGGCATCTGGTAGAAGCTACATGTGCCCCTTGAAACCTGCTGTTTGCAACCTGAAGTTATTTGGGTTTTTTCCTAAAAGCCTCTCTGTCTCCCTCCCAATCCTCAGCCCAACAGCACGTTCTCACGTCCCCAACAAACCTTACCTTCCAGCTTTCTCTCCGTGTCTCCCACATGTTTCTGCTTAGGAATCTGCTGTGCCTCCCCTGCTTCCCAGAGAAGGACACGCCACTCTGAGCCTCCCTCCATAAAAGCCCCTAATTCCATTACAGTCCATTACAAGCTCCTCTCCCGCAGTTCCCGGAGGAATGTGGGGCAGAGACCGCAAGAAAACAAATGGGCACTTTGAACAAATCCCAGGGCCGTTTGCCAAGTGGGGATTCCCAGCTCTTTACAAACCGCCCTCCTAATAAAGAGGTAAAATGGGAACGGGGAAAATATGCATTTTATAATCACCCAGATTTAGCCCTTCAAAGGATTTATTACAACCTTTTATTTTCATGCGTGGAAAATGGAATCTTATCTCGTGCGCCGGCTGGGGCGGCTCGGCTCTCTGGCTGGGTTTAGAGCAGGAAGCTCTCAGACAACAACCTCCAGGGCCACGCTGTGCCTGGGTTTTTAAGTTCCTTGAATGCATTAAAATACGGCACTGGGAGAGGAGGGGGATCTGTGCAATCAGCAGGCTGATGCTTCCAGCAGCTGCTTGTGCCGTCGAGCCGCCGCCTCAACACCGGGAACCACCGGGACTTGAGGGAGAAAGGAGACAGCCAGCCCGGCCATGTGTTTCCAGCCCTGCTCCCAGGGCCAGCCAGGGGGGCTTTAGCAGGGATTGGGCACGAGGGGTTGTAGGAGATAAATGCCTTGAACCTTGAGTTTTAATTGATGCTGTTTGTGAGCTGGGTCCCCTCTGCCACGCTGGGGAGCGGTGCCAGTGACATTCCCAGTTCAGCAAGCAAAATCCTATTAAGATAACGTCACGGCCTTTCTGTTTTACTGTTTGCAAGCCAGCCATAACATCATTAAATTACACAACAGGGAGGTGCCTGCTGCCAAGGGGCTCTGCTCAAGATAAGATGTGGGCTGAGCCGCTGCCAAAATTTGAGTTGATATGACAAGAAATTTGGAGCTGGTTCAAGGCTTGATTCACAGCAGACATGGAGAGTGCAGGTAAACACAGGGCAGGATTGGTCCCTGGGGCAGCTGGGCTGGGCAGGTCTCCGGGTATCCAGCAGTGTCAGGGCAGGATGGGGCTGAAGGGCTTTGGAGTGGCCAAACTTCCACCTGTTCTTGTGCTCAGCACTGCTAAGGAGAAGCCAAAGCGTGGCAGGATGTGTAGGTGAAGCTCAGGCGACTGGTCACAGGTGCCCTTTAGGGGCAGTTGGAAGCAGCCCAAAGAGCAGGACACTGCTCAGGGCAGTGCTTGTTTTGTGATGCCACAGCTGGACCAGCAGCAAAAAAGAGTGAGAAGAAAGAGCTGCATCACAGAACTCCACACACCCGTTACCAGGCCTGAAACCAGCCTTGCTGGTCCCTCTGCATCGCCCACCACAGCCCTGCCGTGCTTGCCTGTGGAGGATTTGTGCCTCTTGTACCCTTTGGGCCCTTTTTTGAGCCCTTTGTGCCCTTTTCTGTGCCCTTTGTGCCTCTCTGTCCCTTTTGCTGCTGCAGGTGTGGAGTTTGCTCCTGGGCTCTCCTGCATCTTCAGGTTTTTCCGTGCTCTCCTGCTCATGGATACTCTGTGGACTTCAGGCTCCCTCTTGCAGAATCCCTTGGGAGAACTCACTCAGCCCCACCCTCACCTTGCTATCACTCAATTCCTCATTGGAATTAACAACCTTTCTCTCCTGCAGCATCTTCCAGGCGGAGAGGTAATGCCCAACCAGGGCTCCGGGAGGTTGAGCTGAGTGTGCAGAGATCCTCATGTCACCCCAGCCTCCAAGACAGGACGTCAGGAAGAAATTACTTAAAAATTATGCCGTAAAAGCAGTTCTTTGAGTGTTTTCCACTCCAGAAGCATTGTTTCCATCAAGGGCTGCAGAGAGCCACAGATCCCGCCCTGCCCAGGGACTGCCTGGTGCTCCAGTGCTGCTATTACCCTTTCCCTTGTGGCCCTGTTTCTGGCACGGCTGATTTTTGGGGTCCCAGATCTCTCTTGTCCATGGTGCAACAGCTCAAGTGCAAAAGTGGCTTGGAAAGTGGCTGGGAATTCCCCTTACTGAACTGTTCTCCACACAGGGATGGAGCAATGTGTCCAAGCACATCTCACAGGGCCTTCCATCGCATGAGTGGCTTTGCACACCTTGATAATGACTTTAAAGTGGCAGAGAGTGGGTTTAGTTTGGGATATTGAGAAGGAATTCCTCCCTGGGAGGGTGGGCAGGCCCTGGCATGGGTTGGCCAGAGAAGCTGTGGCTGCCCCATCCCTGGGAGTGTCCAAGGCCAGGCTGGATGGGGCTTGGAGCAACTTGGGATAGCAGAAGATGTCTCTGCCCATGGCGGGGGGTGGAATGAGATGAACTTTTAAGGTCCCTTCCAGCCCAAGCCATTCTGTGATTCCATGATCTTCCCTGCAAAGGCTTTAAGGTTAACACAGTCCCACAAGTGGTGCAATGTTTGTGCCTCTCCATCTCCTCATCCCTTGGCCTGTTGCATCTTTCTAATTGCCAAGTGGTGTGTGTGCAGGAGATGAGACACCGTGCCATGGCAGGCGAGGCTCTGACCTTCCTGCAATTCCCCAGTTTCCATAACAGCAGGATATTTGTTTTGTTGCCATAGAAAACCTGCCCGGGCAAGTTTGCAGGGGACCAGGTTGTCACTACAACCATTGCCTTCCAGTAAACCTAAAAAGAGCCATGTGTCCCCAAGCACAAATCAGATGGGGTTTCCTGCCACCTCCTCGGGAAAAAAAATAAGTGTTAGATTGACAGTTTTGGAAAGTGCAGGGAGCAGGGTGGCACAGGCATGAGAGCACATCCTGGGATCATGAGAGTTGGGGTTGTTCAGCCTGGAGAAGAGAATGCTCCAGGGAGACCTTACAGCCCCTTCCAGTGCCTAAAGGGGCTCCAGGAGAGCTGGAGAGGGACTTGGGACAAAGGCCTGGAGTGCCAGGACAAGGGGGAATGGGAATGGCTTCTCACTGCCAGAGGGCAGGGATAGAGGGAATATTGGGAGGAAATTGTCCCCTGTGAAAGTGGTGAGGCCCTGGCACAAGTTTTGCAGAGCAGCTGTGGCTGTCCCATCCCTGGAAGTGTTCAAGGGGTCAGAAAGGACCATCCCTTTCCCGTCAGAAAGGACCATCCCTTTCCCAAGAGTGTTTCCTGCGTGTTTGCATGCAAGACCTCTCTCCCAGCAGCTGGAAGGCATTACCCTGCCTGGACTGCAATTCCAGGTTGGCAGTCCATATTTTCATATGAGATAGATGTTTTTATCCAGTGCTTTGGAATGTCAAAATCCCCTGAGTGAGCCCTTCCACGTGAGGAAAGAGCTCCTGCAGGTGGGCAGGATGTGGTGGAAGCTGGTTAAAGGCTGGAAGAGCACAGGGGGTGGGTCCTGCGTGTCCCCCACTGTGCTGCTTCCCAAACTGAGGTGCTGGGGGACACGTGATGGAGAGATGCACTCATGGTGTCCCTGTCCTAGGTGACACCAGGTCTGGAGGGACAAGAAGGGGAGCTGCTCGTGAAGGGACCCTCCGTCTTCCGTGAGTACTGGAACAGACCCAAGGAAACGGCGGACGCCTTCACGCCCGACGGCTGGTTCCGAACAGGTACAGGGGTGGCTCCCCACGTCACCTGGCAGGGGGGACAGGGGGACAGCAGCTCTGGTTTGGCCCACAGGGTTCCCCAGCTGCTGGGGGATTGGGAATTGGGGGTGGCAGCCTGGAGTGCAGGCTGTATGTGCTTCCAAACACTGGGCTCAGAAGGGGACTTTGCTTGCCCTGGCTGTAGTGAGTCGGCCAAGTAATGGGGGGGATGTTTGGGGTTCCTTGATCCTAAGTATAAAATACCACTGCTTAATGTTTTTCCGGGAATTAAACCTTCCAAACGGGTGGGATTTAGCTTAATTTACACGGGGACCATGTCATAGAATCATAGAATCATCAACCACCAACTGCAACAACAACTCCCTGACAGGAGGGTGGAGCCAGGTGGGGATCAGTCTCTTCTCCCAGGCAACCGGTGACAGGACAAGAGGAAACAGCCTCAGGCTGTGCCAGGGGAGGGGCAGGTTGGACATCAGGAGGAATTTCTTCCTGGAAAGGGTGGTCAGGCCTTGGAAGGGGCTGCCCAGAGAGGTTTGGAGTGCCCAGCCCTGGAGGTGTCCAAGGAAGGACTGACTGTGGCACTCAGTGCTCTGGGCTGGGGGACAAGGTGAGCATCGGGGACAGGGTGGGCTCCGTGGGCTGGGAGGGCTTTTCCAACCTCAGTAATTTAATAATTCTCTGATTCCACAATATCCACAGCTCTGACTTCCACGTTCCCCCCCTTTACTGTGTGTTAGCAGTGCCATTGTGTCAGGAGTCAGGCTGGATTTCTGCTGCCTTCTGTGCAGCCTTATTTATTGAGGGTTCTTGAGGAAGCTGTGATTTATTGTGCCTGCTCTCCCAGAGCAGAGATCACTCTGCCAGCAGTGTCACCACGAGCCCCCGCGCCAGGCGGGCACCACGGGCTGGGACTGGAGCACCATCAGCCGACACACGCAGGGCAATCAGCTCTAAAAATTTTTTTAGTCAACACTCCTGATGAATATTTCAGCTGCAAAGGAATAGCGTGCATTAATTATTGCAAAGAGATGTCTTTAGGAGAAAATGATTTTGAAATTCAGTTTAATTTCATTGTAATGCGCCGCAAACAGGAAGGGAGTATGTGTGTTTAATTGGCTCTCGGGGGTAAGGCCGGGAAGATGGCATGCCTTTGTCACAGGCCATTAGTGATACAGACTGCATAATGAGGGACTACAATCAGCTCACAGCTGCCGGCTCCTACGGGGAGAGAATGATATTAAATAGAAATCAGTATAAATTAAACTTAACCCTTTCGCTAACCGAGCAAAGCTCAGAGCTGGAAATAAGGGAGGGGAGCAGAGACAGGAGTGGGGGGGTTCAGGGTGGGTCAGGGGGTGCTTGGCCAGGCCCCACCCGACCAGGTGACCTCCCTGATGTCCCCCCTCCCTCGGACAGGAGGCTTGAGCTCCCCTCCCCATCCTGTCCCCCACTCTGCCTTTCTTCCCTTCCGTTCCTCTCCTCACCGCTCGCTCCGTCTCTCGTGGATATCGGGTCGATGGGGCTGGTTTTTCCCAAGCCTCATTTAACCAGTGCTTCTGTGAATGAGCCCTATTGCCCCTTCCTCCCCCTGCTCGCCACCCCTGCATTAGCAGCCTCTGGAGATCACTCAGAGGTGGCAACTATCCCTGTGGTGGTAAAAAAACACTCCAGGCAGTGAAAGAGGTGTCTTGTCATAGCACTTGGATCTGGAGGGTGAATTACCCCATACAGCACAGGTGGGTGACTTTGGAGCCAAGGCCATACTGGCAGGATCTAAAAGAGGTGATTCCAGGCCACTGCCAGGCTGTAACCTGCCCTATCTTCCCCGTCAGGTCATAGAGGTGTTTTAAAGGTGAGGTGGTGCTCCAAAACCCCAGCAAAATGCCATTTCCGTGCCAGCGCTCTTCTGCTCGTGCCAGACCCTGGAATGTGTCCCCACCAGTGACCTACAGGTCACCTGAAGTGAACAGATGGGGTGGTTGCAGGTGATGGCCAAGTCCCCCACAGCTGGGGTTTCATAGAGTTATGGAATGGTTTGGATGGGAAGGGACCTTAAATCTCATCTTGTTCCACAGCCTGAACATTCCGCCAGACCAGGTTGCTCCAAACCCTGTCCAACCTGGCCTCGAACCCTTCCAAGGATGAGGCAGCCACAGTTTCTCTGGGCAACCTGTGCCAGGGCCTGCCCACCCTCACAGCAAAGAATTTCTTCCCAAGATCCCATTAAACCTACCCCTGTTCCATTTAAAGCCATTCCCTCTTGTCCTGTCACTCCATCCCTTGTCCAAAGCCCCTCCCCAGCTCTCCTGGAGCCCCTTTAGGGCCTGGAAGAGGCTCTCAGTCTCCGTGGAGCCCTCTCTTGTCCAGGTGAACACTCCCAGCTCTCCCAGCCTGGCTCCACAGCAGAGGTTCTGCAGCCCTTGGAGCATCTCCGTGGCCTCCTCTGGACTCACTCCAGCATCTCCCCATCCTTCCTACCTTGGGGTTCCCAGTGTGCTGAGTGTGATCCGTTTGAGGCTCTACCTGAGTGTCCATTCCCAGACTTACACAAAGCCAAGAGTCAGTGGAGCTCATTCCTTCTTTTTTGCTTTTGTGATCAGAGTTAACTTTTTCCCAGAGCATAGAGGATCCAAAACAAAAAATAGCCAACGCTTAATGGCAGCAGTCATTTTCCTGTCTGACTGACAGCTCCTTTATTAAAATCCACTTTTCTCCCATGAAACTCTCTTCCCCAGGAAAACAACCTAGTGTTGAGGATGGTCGTTCCCTCCAGGATAGGAGAAAATAAGGATGCAGACTCTGACCACCAGCATGCACAGCATGCTCCTGCAGCTCCTTGCCAGTTCCTGGGGAAATGTTGGGAAAACCAGGTGCTTAGTGCCACAACTGCAGAGCTGTTTTGCCTCTGGGGGGTGTGTGTGCCCTGCAGGAAGCTGGGCAGCCCTCCCTCTGCAAACCCACGCTGTTTGTGCCTCCAGCTAGAGAAGGAGAGGGGGGAAAAGGAGGGAAAAAAAGCAGTGAGTTTTTTATGAATTCAAGACTGCTGCTCTTTGGAGAAGCCTCTGAACTCGTGGTGTTGCAGAGGGGAGGTGCTGTTGCTCTGTCCTCTTTATTCCCTGGGATTTGCACTGCTGTCTGCCGATCCCTCCATCTCTCATTTCCATCCCAGTGAATTTGATTATTTTTATTGTATTAATGCTGTTGACAGAGCTGCTTAGATCAAAGTCCCCTCCAGCCATTTCCAGGGAGACTGCTGGGTTTCCACCTGCTGTCATCCATCCAACTGGCACCGAGCCCTGGGAGACGGAGACAAACCCGAGGGGAAGGTGCCTCTGGCCGTCTGTCTCCTGTCCCTGCTGCACCTTCCCGGCTGTCCCCGGCCCCGCCAGGTGAGGGGCAGCCTCCAAACATGCTCGTGCTGCTGGGCAGCAAGGAGGGAAGGAAGCAGGGAAGGAAGACATTTTTTAGGATGAGTGTAGTGAGGCCCTGGCACAGGGTGCCCAGAGAAGCTGTGGCTGCCCCAGCCCTGGGAGTGTCCAAGGGCAGGTTGGACAGGGCTTGGAGCAGCCTGGGCCGGTGGGAGGTGTCCCTGCCCGTGGCAGGGGGTGGGATGAGCTGAGTTTAAGGTCCCTTCCAACCCACACCATTCCATGATTCTGTGAGCAAAATCCAACACTGTGAGCTGGAGGAAAACAGCAGAGAACCACCAGCTCCCCATTTCCCCACTTGTTTTCCTGCCTGCACAGGGTGTTTTCCCCACAGGAATCTGTCAGTCCGGAGCGATGGGATCTGAGAGCAGCCTCCTCCCCGAGGGAAGGCCAGCTTCTATTCACATTTGCCCATACAGCCAGAAAATTAGAATCTGGTGTATTCAGGGAGATTTATTTTCAATTACAGGTTAAGGCTGAGACATGAAATAGCACCGGGTATGAAAGTAGTGCATAAATCCTGCAACAAATCCATGTATCTCTGCTCCATATAATAAGATTTTATTGATTGCTATATTGTATCTGTCAGAATAAAACTCTCTTAATGCATGCATCAGGATGGGGAAGATAGAGAGCTTGGTGGGAGTGGAATCCGATTCAAGAATCAATGCACTTTGATTAATATGTTGTTAAGAAAGTAAGAGTTATTTAACTTGTTTGATGCATATTTCGAAATGATGACTCATATCTTTTAAGTTTCTTTCTTTAAGCTGCATTTAAAAAACCCCACAACCTCTGTAGCTGTTTTTCATGTTGTTAAGTCTTGGCTTATCGCTGAATTTTTGCTGGACTCTTTTATACAGGTCACAAACCCCCCAGAATTCCATTAAGAATAATTCCTACAGCCCAAAACACTTCCCCCATATACCTTTGTTGAAGGGTTTAGAGGGAAAACAGGGTGGACCTTGTGTCTCTTTATTCCTTCTGGATGTTCAGCAGTGAAAGAGGGAGATCCAGGGAAAGATTAAAGAAAAAGAAGTTGTTTTTCCAGTGTTGTTACAAACACAGGCACCAAGGCCAAGCCCTGGCTTAGCTGGGATCATCCCACTCAGCACTGAATTCCCAGCTTGCTCCAGAAATGGAACATGCTCTTGTTGCAGTTGTGAATTCCCAGTGAAAGGAAGGATCCCAGTGACTCAGATTGGTTCCAGGGACCCCCTGGTGTCTGTCCATCCTCTTCAGACTCAGCTCTGCAGTCCACAACTGCCACCAGCTGCAGATCCTTGCCATTCCCAGCCTGGCCCTTTGAGATTCCGCAGAATCCTAGAATAGTTTGAGTTGGAAAGGACCTCTCAAGGTCATCAAGACCAATCCCCACCCAGACTAGAGCAGCAGGACGGGCTGAGGGAGCTGGGGGTGCTCAGCCTGGAGAAAAGGAGGCTCAGGGGGGACCTTCTGGCTCTCTGCAACTCCCTGACTGGAGAGGGGAACGGGGGACAGGACAAGACTGTCCGCAGTTTTCCCGCACAAAGGAACGTGGTGTTTGTAGGAAAGGCCCTGGGCAGGTCATCCTTGGCCAGGCACAACCCGTCCCTCCTCTGGGGCTGCTCCCCAAGGAGGAGGGGCAGGATGCACCCCCATCCCTCCAGCACAGGCTTTTCCCAGTGCTTGCCTGTCCCCAGGGACAAGCAGGTGTTTCCCTGCCAGGGGAATTGCTCACATCCGTGGGTGGAGCACAGACACCTGAAAGAGAAAACACTTGAGCCTGATCAAGGCAGATTATAAATAGAAATGCATCTAATTAGCATCCTAATCTGCAGGTTTTCTGTTTGTTTGCACTGGCTTTCCTAGGCACAGATCCAGCTAATGCAAATTCTATTTTTAAAGAAATGCTTCCTTAATGGTAATGTGTTGAAATGATGTGAGTTACTGGAGCGACGATCCCTCCGGATGGAGTGTGGGCTCCTCCCTGGAGGGGCTTCTTGTGGGCTCTGTCAGAGAGAAGCTCATGAGTGGGGCAGGGTGGCAGCACTCCCCTCTTCCTCTGTGAGCAGCTTAGACTTGGACATGCATCCTTTAAATGACATGAAAGGACACCCCCAAAAATGCCAGGTGGACCCAACCACAGCTCCATGTGCTGCTCTAGGAAGGATATCCCATGGGATATCCATGGGGCAGGAGCAGAAGCCAGACCAGCCGTGTGCTGGGCTCACATCTCCTCCCAGCTCTCATTTAGGAGGTGTTTCTAGAAATAAAAATACAAGGATAGAATGGTTTCTAATACACCAGCCTTTATCACCTCCATGTGTTCCTTACACACACATACTTGGAAAACTTGGGAGAGAGAAATCCCTCTTTTATGCTTCCTGCCTCAGTATTTATTTTTTTCTCCTTGAGAATTCAGTATTTCCAGGCTTGCCCAACAGCTGGAATTCTTGGAGTCATCAGGTCATGGGAGGGGTGGAACAAGAAGAGCTTTACGGTCCCTTCCAACCCGAACCATTCTGTGATCCCCTGGTTCTGTAATTCCATTTCCTTGACTGCTCGTGAAACTGATGTTTTCAGCAGCTCAGAGTGACTTGGGATTTTTGTAGCTGTAAATGAGAGCAGCTTTTGGCACAGAATTTGTTTACTTCCCAAAGCTCTGCTCTTGTCGTATCAAACATCTTGGATGCCAACCCGTTACTTCTTTGAGAACCTCTGCTGCACTGAGTGTGATTCCCAGGGGCATGGAGCAATTGCTCCCCAGCTGAGAGCTGGTGGGAACAGCAGGCACCTGCACCTCCAAAACCCGGGCTCTTCCCTCTCACTCTGCTTTTACCGCTCAGGCTGCCCTGTGGCAGCTCTGCTCTCACAGGCTGAAGGGAGAGAGGCTGGAATGAGCCCCTGACTGCTGGGAATGGTCCTTCCCATCCCAGGGATTTAGGAAGGAATCCTTCCCTGTGAGGGTGGGCAGGCCCTGGCACAGGGTGCCCAGAGAAGCTGTGGCTGCCCCAGCC
>JAWWEU010000020.1:19588396-19602665 GCA_035583155.1 Acropternis orthonyx
AGTGTCCAAGGCCAGGTTGGACGGGGCTTGGAGCAACCTGGGCTGGTGGAAGGTGTCCCTGCCCATGGCAGGGGGTGCCTGTCCTCTGTGCTTGGGTGGTGGTGATGGGTATCTTCAGTCCTGACACTTCCCTGTCACCAGAAATGTCCAGCTCGAGAGGAAATTGATTGAAAATAGATCTTCCTTCCACCTTTGATTTCATAGAATCACAGAATGGTTTGGGTTGGAAGGGACCTTAAAGATAATCTCATTCCAACCCCCAGAGCCAGTGCCCTGATTTACTTCTCTCCTGGAAGGAAGGAGAGTGAGGGATCACTTTTATCAGGCACGATCCAAGACGTGGGGAGGTTTTGTTGGGTGCTGGGCTGGAATTAGTGCTCGAAGACGAGCTGAATGTCTCTGCCTTTGAGAAGCTCTTTGCTTTTCCCTCTGGGTTTCACTCAAGACAACTGAGAATGTATTTACTCCAACTAATGCTTTTGTGCTGTAAGCAAAAATATTGGCTTTTGTACATTCAAGCAAACAATTGAAGGCAGAAATCTGTCCTCATGTCCCACGTGGCTCTGCCAACACCCTCCCACGGATATCCTGCTGTATTTAATTGTTTGTCTCACCAGAGCCTGGGACAGGTCACTGCATGGACATGGACATGCTCTCTTTAGCTAAGGTGTGATCCATCCCTCAGTGGTCACAGAATCACAGGATATTCTGAGTTGGAAGGGCCCCGCAAGGATCATCAAGTCCAGCTCTGAAGCAGATGGCCCATGTGGGGCTCAAACCCACAACCGTGGCCTTACTAGCACCATGCTGGAAGCAGCTGAGCTGATCTCAGGCTCTGCAGAGAGCAGAGGGGTTTGCTCAAATGTTTTTATTACAACCAGTATCGTTTTTGGTTGCCACGCTCCTTCAAAGCCCCACCAGCCGCGTTCAGCTGTGCAGCCACACCTTGGAGCATTGACTTATTTATTCCTCTCTGAGTTTTCTTTTTCATCTCGTTGTCTGCAGGGATTTCCATAAATATTTAAATGCTAACGTGAAAAAAAAGAGACGTTTTTCATTTTTACTTACCCATTTTCTTTTCTGGCTGCTCCTCTGGGCAAACCCATCTGCGGTAATTCAGGCTGGAGGAGTTGGGGGAGGTGTCCCTGCTCAGCCTACTTGTGTCATATCAGTCACCCACGAGCTCCTGCTAATGAGGAGTGAACCTACAAAGTCTTGGCTGCCTGGTTTGCAGAAACCTTCAAAGGTTTGCCTGGTTTATCTACTGTTTCCCATCAGAGCAGTGTGGCCCCCTTGGAGAGGGACGTGCAGCCTGGAGAGTTTTCATCTGCTGGTGTCCTTCAGCTCTGAGGGCCTGGAGAGGCTCCTGGTCATGCTGAGCTGAAGAAATGAGATAAAACTGAGGGACAGCACCTCTGCCAAGGGCAGGCAGGACCTGGGGTGCTGCCACTTTGTCAAAGCTGAGTTTCCATTTGGTGCTGTCCTCTCCTGGCTGGACACCAGCACCAGGGCTTTGCTGGCATATGTCACATGAGGGTGTCTGATGCCAAGGCTGGAGCAGGGACCATCTGCAGCAACCCCTGAGGTGACAAAACAATAGTACAGAGATGGGTCTTTGTATTTGGTAGCCAAAACCTGTGGCCCAGTGAGATGTGCTGGGAAGCCTGGCTGGCAGTGGGTGGGAGAGGGGGCGGAATGTGGAGGGGTTGCAGTGGATGGTGCTTTCCAAGCTCCCCAGAGTGTCTGCAGGTAAAGCTGAAGCTGCTGGCTCTGCTCAGTGGTGGGGTTGGAGCTGTCAGCACCCTGCCAGCCCTATACCAACCTTACACCAGCCTTACACCAGCCTTACACCAGCCCTTTGCACCCTCGAGGGTCACGGTGCAGCAGGATGGTGACACGAGAGGGTGGTGTCTCAATGCTGCCTTGTCTTCTTCCCTGTGCTTAGGGAAGGAGAAAACTCCTCTTGGGAGCAGGGAAAGGTCTGTGTGATGGAATGAGCCCACTCACGGCGGCCAGATCAGGGTTGTGGAGGGGGAATTTGGATAGTGAAGGAAATAGGATGTGCAGACAAGCCAGGAGGGTCAGTGAGCATCACCCTGACTTCTCACCCTGCCCGAGAGGTGCAGTAAATTTGAGGAACCATTGGAAAATACATGTGAGGGGAAGGAGTCACTGGTGGATCAGCCAAGAAAAGGGGGAGCTGCACTCCTGAGCTGCCCAGCAGCAGGTCCCCAATGTCCCTGTCCCCTGGCATGGAGCAGAGTTGGGGAGAGCACAGCTCGGGGTCACTGGGTTGAATTACACTTGTCTTCCCTGCTGCTTTCCCGTCCCAGGCACCCGGAGATGCCGCCAGCATTCCTGGCAGTGCTCCATGTCCCGCTCTGCCAGCGCAGCCACCCAGCCTGGGGAGCAGGGCCCTATTAGCACAGCGCTTTGTGAGACGCCCTTGAGTGATTTATTTTTTTTCCAGGTGTAAATGCCCGGGGAGGCTGTTCCAGTGCTTCCCATTCTTTCATCTCGGCAGGGTTTTGCCCTTTCTCCCAGTGTGGCTCTGACAGCAGGCTCAGCGCTGCTGCCTCTGGAATACAAAGTTCCCTGTTACAGAACATGACAGGAATTCATTCCAGGCTGGGGCTTTTTTTTTATTTCTGATTTTTTTTTTTGCCTCGTACTGGATGCTCCAGGTCTCTCTGGAGAAGTTTTGAGTGGGGAGTCCATTGTTTAACCCCTTTCTCCTGGAAGCAGGCAGCTCTCAGCAGACCCAGCACCTCTCATGGACCAGTCATAGACTCATGGAATATCCTGAGTTGGGAGGGACCCACAAGGATCATCCAGTCCAACTCCTGACCCTGCACAGACACCCCAACAATCCCACCCTGTCCCTGTCACGTTGTCCAAACCCTCCTGGAGCTCTGCCAGCCTTGGGGCCATGCCCACTGCCCTGGGCAGCCTGCTCAGTGCCCACCACCCTCTGGGGGAAAGAACCTTTTCCTGAGATCCAACCTAAACCCCCCTGACAGAGCTTCATATGGATAGATGGAAAGGTCTGCAAAGCACGACGCAATTCCCATTCCCTGCCCAAATCTGGAAGGAGGACCCAACACATGGAGGCATCTGCATCCCCCCATCCCTCAGCAGCAGCCACAAGGGCAGTTGGAGGGTCTGCCCCCCCCTCTCCGAGCACACGGCACCTGCCGTTAGTGCTGATGGGAATCAGGGAGCACAGGGAGAGCCAAGGATGCCCCTGAGCTACAAATCTACTTGGCAATTTTATTATGTAAATAAATGGTGCTGCACATCCACCTGCTGCCGCCGCCGCTCCTGGGGCTGTTCGTGGCAAGGTGCGTAAACAAACAGCGATTCCCTTCTAATAGATTTATTTCCTTTCTCGTGAGCCATTAAATTACCTCCAGATTTCACACGGGGGGAAATCTGTAACAGCAGCAAAATCTTGCTCTGCCTCGGTGGCCGGTGGCCTGCAAAGTGTGGCAGGCACTGAGTGCTCTCAGATGGTGTTTTGGGGGCAGCCAGTGCCATCCTGGGGATATCCCTGTCTCTGGGTGCTTCCGTCCCCAGGGCCTGCACAGCCCATGTCTGGAGAGCAGGAGCTTTCCAGACCAGAGTGAGAAAGGCTCTTCCCTTTCAGGGGGATGAGGCAGAGCTTGCTCTGGACCTAGAGTTGTTTCTGGGATGGGGTTTCGTAGAATCCCAGAATGGTTTGGGTTGGAAGGACCGTAAAGCTCTTCCCATTCCACCCCTGCCATGGACAGGGACACCTTCCACTAGATCCGGTTGCTCCAAGCCCTGTGGAATCTGACCTTGGACACCTTCAGGGATGGGGCGGCAACAGCTTCTCTGGGAATTCTGTTCCAGCCCTCACTGCCCTCACAGGGGGGAATTTCTTCCCAATATTCCAGCCAATTCTCCCCATTTCCAGTGGGAAGCCGTTCCCCCTTGCTCTGTCCCTCCATCCCTTGTCCCCAGGCCCTCTCCAGATCTCCCAGAGCCCTTTTAGGCACCAGAAGGGGCTCTCAGGTCTCCCCAAAGGCTTCTCTTCTCCAGGTGAACACCCCCAGCTCTCCCAGCCTGTTTCCAGAGCAGAGGAGCTCCAGCCCTCGGAGCATCTCTATGGCCTCATCTGGACTCGCTGCAGCAGCTCCACATCCTTTTGCTGTGGACCCCAGATGGAACCTGCATGGAGAGCAGCGTCTCCGTGCCAAGCTCACCTGCCTGTTCCAACCTCAGGGACATATCTCAGGGTGCAGCTGCCGAGCCCTCTCCTCCCTCCTGCTCCTGGGCCCCGCTGGAGGATGTTGGCAGAGGATTGTAGTGCTGCTCCCAGCCAGAGCTGCCAGTGCCAGGATAGCAGCTGGATCGAGGAGCACGGAGCTGGCCCTTCCCCTGGTGCCAGTGGCTCTGCTGGGCAGGGCTGGGACACCAGCAAGGGCTTTGTCCTGGGCCTATGGGTCAAGCGGCAGCCCTGGGAGCTGCTGGGGAGAGTTTCCTCGTGAATAATTGGTGGGGTATTAATATACATGTGTTTTTGTGAGGAAGTTTCAAACGCTCCCCCTCAGGAGCCTTTGATGGTTTATTAATGATGGTGGTGCACGCTGAGCCCTCAGAGCTCCACAGCGGGAGCAGGGCCTTGGAGCAGCCCCTTGTTCTCGGGCAGTGCCTTCCAGGAGCACCTCCATGGCTGTGACATGATCCAGAGGCAGCAACAAGTTGGACTTTGGGAGCCTGGCAGGTCTCACCGTTGTGGTCTGTGCAGGAGGGAAAAGATGTGAACAAACAGATTTCGGCTGGATTGGGATTAGCAGGAACTTTCTCAGATCCTGTTGTAACTCAAAGAAGATCCAAGAACCTGAAGAAAAGACAAGATCAGAGTTTGGCTCCAGTTAGGAGCCGACTCCCTGATCAGGAGGTGGACTTGATGATGCTTGTGGGTCCTTCCAGCTCAGGACATTCCATGATTCAGTGATTAACTTTGATGCTGGGAGGCTGCTGGAGGTGCCCAGGGTTTTCCAGCCACCCTTCCCTGCTGAAGCATCCGGGGGCACAAGGCAGCAGTGGGGAGGCAAGTGGGAAGAAAGGCTGGGAATGCAGCCTGGTTTCAGGGAATGTGAGTGCTGAAGTGCCGGTGTGGTTGGGCCTGGGTGGGAAGAGGAGAGGAGCCTTCAGGCAGGTGACCCGTGGGAGCTGGGACACGTGCAGACACACAAGGAGCCAAAAATCCCAACTTCCACAAGTCTAATTACCGTTAATTAGCTACAATTAGTGCTTGTGACCTCTGCTCATAGCCAAGATGGCTGAGAGCGGGGACAAACATTCCTCACTTCCACGCAATAAATCAAGGCAAAGTTGGGCTGTTCCTGAGCCTATCATTTAGCATTTCATTAACGAGACCTGTACACATACATCATCGCTGCTGGGGAGGTGTCAATCCCCTCAGGAGCAGGGATGCCTCCAATCAATCCCAGCAGTGCAGGAGAGGCTCCGCATCTTCCCGAGCATCCATCAGGTGCTGGTAACTCCTCCATGGTTGAACACCCGGTATTCAGCCAGAGAGTTCCTCCTAGTGATGGTGCTGTTGGTCCTGAAGGGAGATGTGGCTTGGAGAGATGAGGTCTGTCCATGAGTGGCTGAGGTGGGATTCCGGAGTTGGGGACAGTCTGGGAGGTCCATGTTGGAGCCAGCTTGCAGCTTCAGCTGGGCCCTCCTTTGCTCCAGTCTCTCCTCCCAAGGAACAAGCAGCAGAACAAGAGGAAACAGTCTAAAGTTGCACCAGCAGAGATTTAGGTTGGACATGGGAAAATTCCCTCACCAAAAGGGTTGTCCAGCCCTGGCGTAGCTGTCCGGTGCAATGGTGGAGTCCCATCCCCAGAGGGATTTAAAAGCCATGTGGATGTGACACTTGGGGACGTGGGTCAGTGGTGGCCTTGGCCAATGTTGGGCTCGGTGCCTTTTCCAACCTAAACCGTTCCACGATTCTCTCTTCTAACGGCAGTACATTCCCACGGCACACTCAGGAGGACTCTGTCTCTTGCAGCTCCAGGGCGTTGTGGTTGGGCTGCCCAAGGGCTAATGGGAGCAGCCCCGGTGTGCCCGTGCACCACCACATGCTCAGTGCCCTCCCTCTCCCAGTGCTCCATAAATAAATTCCCCTAGTCCATCCCAACACACTGTATCAATCTTGTTTAATAGACTGGAAAGCTTATTGCATGGCAGCGGGTCGCGAGGAATGTCGAGGTGATGGATTGCGCCTTCCTGGAGTCGAGTGTCGTTGATATATAATGAAATATTTATGATTTATTCCAGCTAATAAACCGGAGTGAAGTGTGTGATGTATGTGAGCAGATGGGGGATCTATGGATGCAGTTTTCATGGCATGGGGGGAGGGAAAGGTTGATAACCATAACGGAGACGCATCGCTCAGCCGCCCGTCCCTCGGCCCGTCCCGCTCGGCACTTGGCCGCAGAGGGGATGGATTATCTAATTCCTATAAACAGCCTTTAGCACTTTATAATCATTTATCCACCCCACGTGGCTTTTCTCCAGCACAGGAGCCTCTGGGAAAGGGAAGAATCCGTTTCTTTGAGCCCTGGGCTTGGGGCTGGAGCTGTGCAGGGAGCTTGTGCCCAGAGGGATGGGAAGAGAGGCAGAGTGAGCACAGGAATGTCACTGCCGTGCCACACTCAGCAGCTTCCCAGCCCCACTGCATCTGTGTTACCCGCAGAAAATGATTTCCGTGGGTTTAGGGGAGTGGTGAGATGCTGAACTGCCCTGGCAAGAGCAGGGGAATTTGAAAGAGAGGCGCGATGGGCACGTGGAGCTCGTGGCTGCAGGAGGATTCCAAAGCCTGGGGAGGAGCATTGCTAGGGTCTGCTCCTGGACCTGATCTGCAGTCAGGAAAACTGTGCTGGAAGGAGAAGGCTGGAGCAGGACCTGCCTGCCAGCTGTGGCCCCACAGCTGCCTTGGAGTGCTCAGGATGACCATCACAAGCCCCAGCTGGGCCCCTGTGTGCCCCCATCCAGCTGGGTGTGCTCCGGGGTTGGAAACTCGCTTCCACAAAACCCTCACCAGGCAAAGCGGGTTTGAGCTCCCAGATTTTGGCTCTGCTCTCTGAAGTGGTGAGGATCAAGGATCAGGGCTCAGGCTCTTCAGCACCTGCCCAGGCTGTTGGATCAGTCCTGCCTGGAAAATAAATCATTTTAAATCACCGAGGTGTGTCTCTTTGCCAGAGGGTGAGCTCTGCCTCAGCCTGGGATGGACCAGGAGCATCAATAACCATTTTAGGGAAGCAGGAGGCAGGCAGGAGTTAATCCCAGGGCAGAGCAGAGATGCAGAACCTCCTGCCCACTGCTCCATGGTGTGCAAGGCCACTTCTCATCCCACCGAGGCCACTCTTCACGTCCCACCGAGGCCATTCACATCCCGCCAGCTGTTCCCATTTCTACCTAATTAGCCTCTGGATCCGTGTGCTTGGAGATCCTTGGCTGAAAGGCACCAGAGAAGGGCAAAGGGTGATTATTCCAACTGCCTCCCTGCAAGCTCCCCAGGGGTTTTCCAGCTGGGAGGCAGCGGGTGCCCCTGACACGGTTCCCCTGACAGGCAGGCCTGGTGAGCAGTGGCAGGCACAGAGGAATGCAGGAGGGTGAGCACCTCGCTCCGGCTCTTCCCTCTGGAGATGAGGGATCACTGTGGCAGGAGAACAGGTGACAGCAGGGAATTCCTCCTGGAGTTTGGGGGGGAAAAAAAAATCCCTAAAGGCTCCCAAAAGAGCAGAGTGCACTGTGTGATGTGAAGGAGCCCTGCTGGCTGTCCCCTGCCCTGCCCACGGGTGGCGTGGGGTGACTGCCCCCAGAGGAGCTGCCGTGGAGGTCTCCTCTGCATCCCTGTAGGTCAGAGTCTCCTTGAAAAGTGGCTGTGAGACATTCCTGCTCTCCATTCCCACTCTCTGAGGAGCACTGGGCTGAGCTCTGCATGGAGTATTTGAAAGCCAAGACTTTGCAAAAATCAGGAGTGATTCATTAACAGCAAAAGGTCTAATTAATATTTGAAAGTGCTCAAACCACATCCTGCTGCTGGCAGGGAAGAGCCCACCAGCATCCCCAGCGCCCCTCCGGCCCCTGGAGCTCCTGACGAGAACATTAACAGCCTCCGGAGCAGGAGGGTGAAGTAATCAGCAAATTAATTTCCCTTGCAAAGGGGAGTTTTGCTGTTTCTTGGTATTTTCTGCTGTGCAGCGCTTGATCTGTTGGAGTTGTGACAGGAGTGGGGAGACATCTAGAGATCCTGTGGGGTGCCCTGGGGGGATGGAGCCATCAGTGTCCTAGCAATCCAGTCCTTCAGAGCCACGTCCTCAAGCTGGGTGAGGTTTGATAACACACAAAGCCAGACTGAGGCTTCCTCCTGTGGCTCCACATGGCGCTGCTTCCAATGCCCCCTGAGTGCTTCCAATGCCCCCTGTGTGCTTCCAGTGTCCCCTGAGTGCTTCCAATGCCCCCTGTGTGCTTCCAGTGCCCCCTGTGTGCTTCCAGTGTCCCCTGTGTGCTTCCAATGCCCCCTGTGTGCTTCCAATGCCCCCTGTGTGCTTCCAGTGTCCCCTGTGTGCTTCCAGTGCCCTCTGTGTGCTTCCAGTGTCCCCTGTGTGCTTCCAGTGCCCTCTGTGTGCTTCCAACACAGAGTGTTCATGCACTCCCTGGTTCTATGTTAATTTTTTCAGTGATGGCTGAGCCCATACCGTCCTCACCATGCCCCAGTGCCTGAGGTTGGACTCAAATCCATGACACTGCCATCTCTTCCCGGGGTTGGACTACGTTCGCACACCTCAGAGCGTGAATCTCAGGTGTCCACACTGTCCTGCCTCCCACATGCTGGGGTGGAGCTGCTCGGGAAACGCCTGCCGTGTCCCTTCTGGGAGCTCTAAGCACAAAGGGATAGGTGTGCAGCTGATGTGGGATGGGGAGACACCTCCCAGGAGCCAGGCAAGGCTGTGTGACAGTTTGCAGATCGGCGCGGTGCCGCGTTGCTCCCGGGTCGGCTCCGTGCGCCAGATCTCGGCTCGCACGTCGCTGCCACGCTGTCGCTGCCACAAAGCTGGTGACACGTGTTGCCAAACAGTCTTCCAGGTTTCTGGGTGACATCTGTCCCCGGGGAGCAGGGCAGTGTGCCCGGGCTGGGCTCCTCCCGGGCTGCCAGCCCCTCCTCAGCACCCGTGCGCAGGGCTGAGGTCTGGGGTCAGTGGAGCCCCATGTGCCAGACCCACTGCGAGGGCAACGCTACCCCCTTCATTTAGTTTTTCCAGCAGATCATAAGGCATTCCTGGCTCTCTATCTAGGCTGGGCTGAAGTCACTGGGCCTCATGATTTACCTGAAAGAATCTCTTTTTTCTTTTTTTGTGCATATTTCAGCTATCTCAGAGCTCCCCGAAGCCACTCAGCATTTCATTTCTCCAGCCAAAGTGTTCTTTTGGTCAACAGATGGGTCAAATATTTGCTCAGGACACCTTTGATGTGGGAACTGTGCCATGTTTGCCAGGAACAAGCTGCCCTGTGGGTGAGAGTGCTGGCTCAGGGAGGCTTTGATCCTGTAGCTCAGCTCAGGGAGCAAAGAGGCTCTTGTTCCCCACGTCCTGGGAAGAGGCTCTGGCAGCGTGTTGGTCACTGGGAGCTCTCTTCACTCTCTGAAGGAGGTGCTCAAACCACAGCCCATCATGGCAGAGTCTCAAGGGCCCTTTTGTCCTTGCAACAAGGATTTTGCAGCTTGAAGAAGTCTCTGGTTTCAGTTGGGAAATGTTGGTCTCCATTGCACGTGTCTCCTTCTGCATCTCCCCGGGAAGGTGGGCAGGCCCTGGCACAGGGTGCCCAGAGAAGCTGTGGCTGCCCCATCCCTGGAAGGGTCCAAGGCCAGGCTGGACGGGGCTTAGAGCAACCTGGGCTAGGGGAAGGTGTCCCTGCCCGTGGCAGGGGGTGGAATGAGATGATCTTTAAGGTCCCTTCCAACCCAAACCATTCTGTGAGTCTATGATTTTATATGCATAAATATATATATAATTGCCTGTAACTCCAGCAAAGGGCAGCCTGTTCAATATGCAGCTCAGCAGAGCCTTTAACATTTCACAGAACAGATGCCCACTGAGCATCTTGAAACAGATCCAAAGGTAGCAGTGACGGCTGCTGTCAGGGAAACAATAATCCCACGGCCTCGGCAGCACCGGCTGCGCCGCCGCGCCGGCACAGAGCCACGTGCCACGGAGGGTCTGCTGCCAGCGGCTGTGTGGGATGAACGGAGCCGGCTGGAGGTGGCCCAGGCAGGCAGAGGTGGGGTGGCAGACACCATCGTCTTCTCGTCAGCCAGAATTCCCTTCCCTGCACAGCTGGCTGCCAGGAGGGAAGTGCTGGTTGTGGCTCCGAGCTGTGGGAAGCATCCAGGCATAGGCACGGTGTCCCGCCCCTGCCCCTGTGTGCTGTGCTGATCCCGGTGCTGGAGGGAGGAGGAGGGAAAGGCTGAAGATGGAATGGGGTGTTACTGGAATCCAGCATCCCACAGCTGATGTCTGACATCAGGCCTGCTGAAACCAGAGTAGGACCAGGCAGCTCCAGAGGCAGGATGGGCGGGAGAAGGATCACACGGGCATGGACCCCGCTGTTGGATGAACTCCTTCCATCACATCCCTCCTGTCCCTGCGCCGGTGCACTGGGTACTCCCTGGAAACACCCAGGAGCCAACTGGAAAGGAAGATGGGCGGGAATGTGGCTGGGAAAGTGGTGTTATCTCATGGGGGGAGGGCTCTGTTCCCTGCTCAGAATCCCCGTATCACCTCTGCTGTCCCTGTACTGACATCAGCAAAGTGCCCAGAGACTGCTGGGCAAGGGCACCATGATCTGCATCCTGCTGGATGCAGCAGCCTGATGGAGCAGGAAAAGCTGGAGCAGCTGGGAGGGATGGAGCACAACACCAGCGGCAGGGCTACCTGCAGGGCCTGGGTGGGCTCATGGGGCACAGGGACCCACATCGGGACCCCCAAGGAGACAGGCACAAGCCTTGCTGTGGGCCCTTGGGGCAGTGCCAGGTTTGGAAGCGACTCTCTGAGCACTGTTTACCTGCAGCAAGCGGGGAAGAGACTTTAGGCAAAGCCAGCACGGTTTTAACAGTGGTCTGGGAATTCCCTGCTGGCCTGGGAAGCAGGGAATGCTGGATGTGCCACTGCACAGGCTGCCTGATGTGCTGGGCTGGCAGCAGATGGTGCAGGGCAGAGGGTAATGTGGTTGTCCTCATGGATGGTGGTCCCCTGGAGCGCACTCTGGCCTGTCAGTGTGGGAAGTGACAGCCCTGGCACTGGGCTGATGGGAGAGAGGAGACAGAAAGGAAGAGAAGAGGGAATTACAGAGCTCATCCCAGCAGCTCACAATAGTCCCAATAATAACGGGGCTTATCCTCCCACCACCCTGTGCTGCCAGCAGGATGGAGGGATCCGTGTGGGAAGCAGTCACAGTGTTTGTGGGGAGCAGCGAGGAGGGGTCTCCTCTCCCTCTCCGTGCTCAGTCTGAAGCGATTCCTCCTCCTCTCCCCGGCTGTGTGGGGACCATGTGGGAGAGGAGAGCTTTGGGAGAACAACTCCTCCAAAAAGGACGTTTTGCAGTTGGCAGTGACACTTCTCAGTGTGGGACACACTTCCATGGGCAGATGTGAACAGATCCTGCCTGTGCTCCTGCCTTTGCTGGGAAGATGGGATGGCTGCACAGGGAATGCTGGTGGGGGCCGTACAGGGATGCTGGTGTTGGCTGCCCAGGGATGCTCCTACCCTCAGCCTGCCTGGTTCCAGTTGTCACCCAGCTGAGCCAGCTGGGCACGGATCCCATGCTAAGGACTGTGCTCCAGCACTGGGCTGCCACATTGCCTTGGCACAGCTGGCAGAGCCCTGGGAGCTCGGACTGCTGCCAGCTCAGGTGTTTCAGTGTGGTACAGACGGGCCCTGACGTCCTGCTGCTGCCAGCAAAGCACAGACTTCCCACGCCAGAAAGGGGCTCTCGGGCCAGGCAAGATCTGTGCGTGGGGACAGGAGTGGGGGGCACAGACAAGGCCCTGGTGACAGGCTGTGCCCTGGGAGTTTGCTTTGCAAACAGGCTCCGGGGAGACCAGAGTGGCTGACACCCCCCCACAGACTCAAGGACATGCAGGGATAAGAATTAGGTCCTTTCTCAGTGGAAGGAGAGATAATGGAAGCAAGTCATCCAGGCAGGCACGGAGTCCTTCAGCTTTCACATCAGGAGACCTTGGAGCAGAGAAATCCTCCCCCATGCAGGTCTGTCTCGTGGACTCGACCATGTCCCTGTCCCATCAGAGCAGAGCAGAGAGAAATGCCAATGTGGCCATTTTCCTGTACTTACATCCCAAAGAGCAACGTGGGAACTGCATGTCACTGAACTAGGGCTGAATTCCCTCTCCTCTCCCCATCTTTTCTGTGTGAATAAGCAGCTCCTGATCTCCCTGCTGAAAGCTTGTGGCTCTCTGCTCTCCCAGTGCCACCACTTAATTAATGTTCCCTCTCCCATCCTCTGTCTGTCACACACCACAGCGATCCAGGGGCAGGAGACAGTTCATCCCAGCAGCCACGAGTTCCTTCCCACCCCGAGAGCCCCAGCTTCAAACTCTCCCACAACTTCAAAATATTCCAGACAGCCTTCAACATTCACACAGTGCCAAGGGGCAGGCAAATACAGGAACAATTAATCATTCCCTGGCTCAGCTGAGCTGCTCAGCATTTTGGCATGTGCCAGCTGAGCAGGGGAACAGCTCTTTCGGGGAGCAGCCTGGATTGCAGGACTGATCCTGATACTTCCTTGCTCTGACCCTGTATATCTCTGGGCATTTGAATTTCCAGCACCACGTGTAAACTCCAGAGTGTGCCAGGCAGGTCAGACCCAACACACTGCTCAGGACAGGCTCATCTTCTCAACATCATCCAACACCTTTTTTTCATAGAATCACAAAACAGTTTCAGTTGGGAGAGACTTAAATCCTCATCCAGTTCCACCCCCTGCCATGGGCAGGGACACCTCCCACCAGCCTGGGTTGCTCCAAGCCCCGTCCAACCTGGCCTTTGACACTCCCAGGGATGGGGCAGCCACAGCTTCTCTGGGCACCCTGTGCCAGGGCCTGCCCACCCTCCCGGGGAAGGATTTCTCTGAAATATCCTACCTAATCCTGCCCTCTGGCAGTGGGAAGCCATTCCCCCTTGCAGCATCACCAGAGTGCCACATGGGCATGGCAGGAAAGGCAGAGGAGGGTGAAGGGAATGGCCTCTGATGGAGCTGCTTTGCTTTCCAGGAGACACAGCCGTGTACAAGGATGGTGTGTACTGGATCAGGGGCCGCACCTCAGTGGACATCATCAAAAATGGAGGGTTCAAAATCAGCGCCCTGGAGGTGGAGCGTCACCTGCTCGCACACCCTCACATCACAGGTACTGCTCTGCCCTGCCCCTGTGCCCTGCTGGGAAGGGATGGAGCGTGGGAACACAGCCCTGCCTCAGCGGGAGCATGAGCCTGGTTGGAGTGAACTGTGTGAATCCCACTGTTACTGCTCTCCCAAGGCCAAATCCCTGGCCATGTCCTGAGCCAGCAGCAGCTCCTGCCTGGTTTTGGAAGTGAGACTATAATTAAATCTGCCCTGCCCTTGTGCGTGACCCTGTACAAGGGGGACAGAAGTGGCACCCCCAGTTCCACACCACTCTGTGCATCATCTTCCTCCCTGTTGACTCTAAATTGCTCGGACCTGCCCTTTCCATGGTGAAAAGCCCTGTTCTTCTGTGGGCACAAAGGTCCACGGTGTTTTCCTGTACTGACATCCCGTGGCGTTTTCCTCCTCGCACCCGGCTGCTGCCGACACCTGAACCCCTCCCTGTACCCACCTGGAGCCCAGAAGCTGCTCAGGGTGCTCCACCCACCCCCTGCTCTCCCTGCAGACGTGGCTGTGATCGGGCCCCCCGACGTGGTGTGGGGGCAGCGGGTCAGTGCTGTCGTGCGGCTGCGCAAGGGCGAGATGCTCTCCGTGAAGGACCTGAAGGACTGGGCCAGGTGAGATGCCCTGGGGAGGTGAACGGTGAGGGACACAGGGAAAGCAGGGTCAGAGCCAGCACTGTGCTCATCATGTCATAGAATCATGGAATCATAGGATGGTTTAGGTTGGAAGGGACCTTAAAGCCCATCTCATCCCACCCCCTGCCGTGGGCAGGGACACCTCCCACCAGCCCAGGTTGCTCCAA
>JAWWEU010000020.1:19602765-19618556 GCA_035583155.1 Acropternis orthonyx
CACTCCCAGGGATGGGGCAGCCACAGCTTCTCTGGGCACCCTGTGCCAGGGCCTGCCCACCCTCCCAGGGAAAGATTCCTTCCCAAAAGCCCATTTAATCCTCTGCCAGTTTGAAGCCATTCCCCTGTGTCCTCTCACTCCAGGCCCTTGTAAACAATCTCTCTCCAGCTCTTGGCTCACTTCAGGTACTGGGAGGCCACAGTTAGGTCACCCTGAAACCTCTTTTCCAGGCTGAACAATCCCAGCCCTCTCAGCCTTTCCTCATAGGAGGGATGCTCACCGTGCTGCATGGGGGTTGCTCATCCATAAACCTCCTGGCAGGGACCTTGGTGACCCCAGCAGATTCTTTCATCCCCCTCCTATGGCTTTGCAGATCCCCAGGTGTTGCTCTGGGGGTCCCTGGTGCAGGGCGGGGGGCTGTTCTCATCCCCCCTGCCTGCTCCCCTCCCAGAGTGTTCCCTGCACGTCTCCTCCCATCGCTGTCCCCAGCTCTGTGGCAGAGATGTTGCTCTTCTGCCCTTGAAAGCAGAGCCCCCCGGAGGGTCCTGCCGCCCTCCCGGGCTGCGCTCCCTGCCCAGCGCCTCTCCCTCTCGCCCTGTCTCTCCCCTTTATTTTTGATGTCACTTACACCGCCTTGGCCCCTTCTCTCGCGCTCCCTGGCAGGAGACACATGTCCCTCTTCAGAGTGATTCATTTTGCGGCTTTCACTCCGATGGCGCTTCCCGGCGACAGGCGCCATCCCGAGTTAGCGGATCCGTATGGCCGGGTGCTGGTGGCGGCGGGGGGAGGGGGCCGGGCCAGGGCTGAAGGGCTCAGCAGACTTGGCATCTCGCATTAGAGGCAGTGCCAGGACGCTGCCGGAGCCGGGCACAGCCCCAGGTTGGTGACACACGGGCAGCAGAAGGCAGGAGAGCCCCCCCTCCGTGCTCTGCAAAGGGCTCGGGGGGATGCTCGGTGCTCAGTGCCCTCCCCGCAGCGGGATTGCCCCCGTGGGATGGGATCACTGGCGAGTCACCTGCACACTCCCGGGGAGGTGACACCTTGGGGACTGCCACCAGGAACACGGCGGGTCCAGCATCCCTCACTCCGCTGTGTGTTGTCCCTGTCTCCAACAGAGAGGATCACTGAGTCCATGTCGCTGTTCAAAGGGTCTCCTGAGGGGGGGGGGGGGGGGGTTTGGGGTGCCCCACGGCAGGGTTGGCAGCACAGACAGCTGCTCCCAAAGGGCAGGGAGTGGGCAGCCAAAGGTGACCCTCATGGATGAGCTGGAGGTGCCAGGCAGAGCCAGGTACTGGTAACAGGGTCCATCTCCAGCCCAAAGCACAGCAAGTGATGAGCCAGGTCCAGGTGTCACCAGGGAGCACAGGCAGAAGCAGAGCAGGGGCAGAGATGAGCTTGGGGTGGGACAGAGGATAAGCCCTCCCAAGGGCGAGGAGAGGGCTGGAGACAAGGCCTGCACCCCTGAGGGATTCCCAGGGATAAGCTGCTCCCTGCAGAGAGCTCCCACATGGCTCCAGAGAGGCTGGGAACCCAGGACTGAGCTTAAATGGGCTCCTGGGAAACGGGGGTTGGTCCCAGGTGGGGTTGCTTGGGGGGCTGTGGGTGCTCTGGGGCAGCTCAGCCCGTGCTGGTCCCAGTCAGCTATAACAGACTGAGCACGTGTGTTCCAGGGAGACCATGGCTCCATACACCATCCCCACGGAGCTCATCGTGGTGGAGGAGATCCCACGAAACCAGATGGGGAAGGTGAACAAGAAGGAGCTTCTGCAGCGCTTCTACCCAGCCTGATTCCTGCCCTCATCCACGGCCAATCTGCCCCCGAGGAGGTGCCACAGGGATCAGCAGTGGCAGGTCTGGGCTTGCTGCAGCCTGGTCCGTGAATAATGTCCAATAAAAGTAGGATTTATCCCACCTGGCTGAGCTGAGCCAGAGCTACAGAGTTCAGGTTTCCTTGTGTGGGAGCCCTTTGCGGGAATCATAGAATCATGGAACGCTTTGGGTTGAAAGGGACCTTAAAGATCATCTCGTTCCAAGCCCCTGCCATGGGCAGGGACACTTTCTACTATCCCAGGCTGCCCCAAGCCCCCTCCAACCTGGCCTTGGACCCTTCCAGGGATGGGGCAGCCACAGCTTCTCTGGGCAACCTGTGCCAGGGCCTGCCCACCCTCCCAGGGAAGGATCTTCCAGCAAAAATGAAGAATAAATTCAGAGTGACACATAAATACTGGCTGTGTATTCCAACCCAGTACATCCTTCCCCACGTTCTCGCGGTGCACCTGATGGGTGTCCCCTGTGCCACCCATCCCACAGTGGAGCGGGAAAGGTGGAGTAAGGGGCAGGGATCTCAGTGTGATCAAACAGCCATGAAATAATAAATAATGTGCAGAGACCCTGGGGAGATGAGAGGAACAGTGTCACCAGGCTTGGGTTGTGGCTGTGGCCACAGTGGGAAAAGGGGTGCAAGTCCTGATGGGCACATGGTGGGCTGGGGTGGGGACAGAGCCAAGAGGGGTCTCGGAGGCACCAGGGAGCAGATGCAGCATGAATTAAACTCGTGTCTGTGTCTGTGTGTGTGTCTGTGTCTGTGTGTGTGTGTGAGGCACCAGTGCCCACGTCTGAAGGTCATCGTTTACCTGGAGGACAGGCACTATTGATAAACCCTGCCTTTACACATGGAATGTTGTCCCTGTTTAACTTCACACGGGAGCTGCCAGCCCTGGGGGATCAGTAATGCCAGTGGGGGACAGCAACCATGCCCTGCAGGTCCCCAACCAGTCGGTCCATCCCACTGCACTGGAGAGGCAGTGGGATGCTGGTCCGATCCTGTCCAGTCCCAAGGGGCTGACAGGGAGCCCCAGCACCTGATGGGATGCTGGAAGCAACAGAAAGGGCAAGAGGAACAGGGAGCACAAGTAATTACAGGGATACCTTTGTTAGGGTCAGTGGAGCCCCAAACACCTGGCAGGACACAGAGTGAACACGGAGAGGACAGCTGGCAGGCACTGGGCGGAGGGAGCAGGGATGGGACAGGGGCATAATAAAGGAT
Organism: Acropternis orthonyx; assembly: GCA_035583155.1. Lineage (NCBI taxonomy): Eukaryota > Metazoa > Chordata > Aves > Passeriformes > Rhinocryptidae > Acropternis > Acropternis orthonyx. The sequence goes on from JAWWEU010000020.1 coordinate 19,605,812, forward strand.
GGGAAAAGGGAAGGGGGATATGGATGGGAACAGGCTTCCTCCACTGCAGCCCCTCCACCCCACCCCATCTGCACAGTGGTCCAGCCACGCTCCCACTCCGTCCATCCCAGCACCCAGCCCACAACAGCATCTCCCAGGGCCTGACTTTAGGTATTTCAGGCTCAGAAGGAATCCCGATGGGGACACCAGGGACACCCAGAGCCCACTAGCCATCCCTCTCTGTCCCACAGCACGGGCTCAGCGCTCCAGCACACGGACACACGTGTGGATCCGAGCACCGGCGGCTCGTCCCGGCCCGCGGGAGGGACCGAGCGGATCCTTTGTTAAAACATCAACGATGCAGTAAATTTTTTAACTTACCAAATAGATCAATATCAAATTATCATGTCTCGCATTCATAACTCTTAAGCAAGCAACAATGGAGAGAGACAAGGTCACTGGAGAATAAATAGCAGCGAAAGCTCTTAATGATCTATCATTCTCGACAACCCCGGGCACCCCGCACCAGCCCCATGACAAGATCATTAATAAAACTCTGCAGGAACGCTATCGATTGCTTTGATGGATGATCACAGGTAGCAAATACTGTAAAACACCTGGTTGTCACACACGAAATGAGTAGTTTGACTCACACCTCAGCATGGGGACTTGGCTGTGGCTCTGCTGGGTTTCCTCCTCAGCGGTTTCCACAGGGAGGGTGGTCAGTGGTGACCCCCAGTTTGGGGCTGCCCTCCGTGTTAGACCCCAGTGCGCCCACCTCCACTCCTCCATCACTGTTTACCCCTGTAGATTGGACCTGTTAATTAAAAGCCTTGTTAAAGCACCTGGTTATGGTGCCCTGGAACCCAGGTTGGGAGCTGAGCCACACGGAGATAGGGTGGGGTGACCTGGTGCCACTGGATGAACATGGAGAACTCCAGGAACACGGGCACTGTGAGGCCCCTAGAGATGGATGGGGATCTCCAAGGCCGCGGGCTCTGCTCCCCCCATGCAGCCTCCATCAGGGGTGCAGGGGGGGCTGTGTGTCCCCCCTCCACTCCAGTCGCTTCACTTGCGAGCCACGTCGGCATTGACGGTCGGATCATATGTACACAACCATTCAATTACCCCGTAATGGCTGCAGGCGATTAAGCCATCAATCTCCTTCATTAAGGCCTGCCAGGCCCTGCCCAGCATAGCCAAATAAAACCATTAAAACAACAACGACAACCGAAAGCAGCAGCTTTAATTCATGGGCTGTAATGCCAGCCCAGCTGACAGTGCTGGGGGTGTCCCTGACCCTGGGGCACCTAAGGACCCATTTGCCCCAGTGGGTGTTCCTGGGAGCGGGGGGCTGCCCACCCCTCCGTGGCCCCCCCAGCTCAGCATGCCAGGACCTGCTCTCATGCTTTATAGCTGACATTATCTTTTATTGCCACATAAAGTCAAAGCTCTGGTGGCTTTATGGGGCTGTGCTGGCGTGTGGCACCTCTGCACTCCCAGCTGCTCCCTCTGCCCTCACTGGGCACTGCCCTGGGCCCCAGTCCCTGGACTGGGGTCATGACTGGTCCCAGTGCACCCCACATGAGGGACATGACTGCTCCCACAACTGGGGTCATGACTGGTTCCATTGCACCCCACTTTAGGGACATCAATGGTCCCAATACACAGTGGGGCCCAACTGGTCCCAGCACCCAAAGCAGTTGCACTGGTCTGGGCAGGTCACAGAGACAGCTGGGAGGGGGGGATTGGGACCCTCCAAAACAGGGTGACCCAGCACAGCAAGGGAAGTCGTAGTCCTGGGCTGGTCCTGCTTGGACTCAGCATCGGGGGGACACCAAATCATTGCACCGCAGTGGGAGCCCCGGTTGCAGGGGGAGAGGGGGCCAAAGGGGTGTCAGTGCAGGGCCAGCGGTTTGGGGGGGGGGGCTGCAGCACCCGCTGTTGTGCTGCAGCCGGGGACACGCCACGGGCAGCCCCGTCCCCACGAGCGGGGCTGGCGCCTTGTCAGGGCCTGTCACATCTTCCACCCCCGCGCCGCGGTGCCGGTGGCAGGGAACATCTGCTCGGCCGCCCCGCTGCCACGGCGCGTTAGGGTCAGGGGCAGCCGCCAGGACCCCCGGCCAGCGCCGCCGGGGCGGCTCTTCGCCCTGACACTGATGCGGGGTGACAGGGCAGCGGGGCGGACGGATGGGATCGGACAGACAGACGGGCAAGTGAGCGCCGCTGCCCACGCCACGGCCCAGCCACCCCGCGGGGCACCGGTGCCCGACGCTCACCCGCTCGTGACACGTCCCTGGGGACACCGACAGCCCTGCCACCACCGCTCAGCTTCTGGGTATGGACAGGACACATCCCGCACCCCTCCTCCTGCATCCCTTTTCCCACGCCTTGTTCCCTATGCCCATGTGGGTGGCCACCACCGGGAGGGCAGCGAGGGCACCGTGGAGGGGACGGTGCTGGTCGGGGGCACCCGCAGCCGCCAGGCAGGGACGCGGCGATGCCACCAGTGTCACCGACACACCACACGCGTCTTTACCATGTGCAGGGCTCGGTTCCCCGGGAGGGCAAGAGCCCTTCGACCCTTTCGCTCTGCCCGGGGGGGTCGCGGTTATCCATCCCTGCTGCACCGAGACCCCGCGCCAGCGGGCGGGGGGCTCTTCCCGGTGCGGCACCTCGAGCGCGGAGACCGCCGGTGTCGGGGCTGGTGGCCGGGACGATGCTGCCACCTGGTGCCACGGCACCGCGACAGCGCCGGTCCCGGCGACCGGGGGTCGGGGGAAACACCGGTACCGGCACTGGAGGTCGGGAGAAACACCGGGACCGGTCCCGAGGGTCGGGGGCAGCACCGGGACCGACCTCAGAAGTCGGGGGAAACACCGAGACCGGCACCGAGGGTCGAAAGGCAGCAGGGGTCGAGGGCAGCACCAAGAACGGCCCCAGGGGTCGCGGGCAGCGTCAGGACCCGGAATCGGGGAAGCGACAACGGGGGCCCAGAGTCTTGCCGGCACTCCCGGAGCAGCCCCCGGGTGCTCCGCCCGGTGGGAACCTACTGGGACCAGGAGACCGTGGGACACTGCCGTCCCTCTCCCGACCCCGCATCGGGACCGGCCCCGACGCCACCGCAAACGGCACCGGCACCATGAGCGGCCGGGGAGAGGCGGGCGGGCTCCCCAAGACGGGAGGAGCGGCGGAGCGGGGCGGGAAGAACCGGTCCCGGTCCCTCTCCGTGTCTGTGTCCGTGTCCGTGTGCCTGTCCCTGTCCCTGTCCTTGTCCTTGTTCTCGTCCAGGTCCCTGTCCGGCTCCAGTTCCTGTCCCGCTACCGGTGCCGGCCCCTATCCCTGTTCCTGTCCTTTCTCCTCTCCCTGTTCCTGTACGGGTGCTGGTACCGGCCCCTGTCCCTGCCTCGGTCCCTGTCCCTGCCTCGGTCCCTGTCCCTGTCCCTCTCCCAGTGCCGGTGCCGATGCCGGTCCCTGTCCCGGAGCAGGCGGGGGGCAGCGGGCCCGGGTCTGCCCCTCCCGCCCGCCCCGTCGCGGCATCCCCGGAGCGCGCCCCGCTCCAGCTGCCGCGTTCCGCCCGCCCTGCCCGGGCTGCGCACCCCCGACCCCCGGGCCCCCCGACCCCCGCTCCCCCGGCCCGCACAGCGGGGACCACCCCGCGCCCCTCCTCGTCCCCCGCATCCCCTCGGCGGGCCCCTCGGCGGGGCGGGCAGGGCAGGGGGTGCGGGCTGCGGGCCGGGGGCGGCGGGGCCAGCTGCCCGCGGGGGGGTCCGGTGCCCGCAGCACATGTGCTGTCACTCAGCCAGTCCCGCCGCTATTTTAGCTCGGGGCCGGCGGCCGGGCTGTGCCCCGCTCCGCCATGGGCCCCCCGCTCCTCCTCGCCTGCCTGCTCGCCCCCCTCTGCGCTCGGGTAAGGGGTGCGGGGACACGGGGGGGGCGGGGATGGGGTGCGGTGGGGGGGATGGCGAGGGGGACCCTCCGCTCTGTGCCCCGGGAGGGCTGGCTGGGATGGGGAGCCGGGATGAGGAGCTGGGGAGCAACCAGACCCCAAACACCGCGGAGTCACATCCCTGGGGGCAGCGGGGATGGGGATGGGGGTGACGGGGGCTCGGAGCCCCTCTTGAGGCATTTCCCACCCCACAGATGGCCGTGGCAGGAGGGGGCCTGCGGCTCCGGCACACTGCCTGCGCCTGTGAGCCGGGATGGGCTGAGCCGGGGTCTGGGGGAGGGTTAGGCACTCAGATACATCCTGCTCCCCCTTTTCCCACCCCAACCGAGGCCCCGGATCCCCCCGTACCCCCCTGCCCGTGCACATCCCCCCAGAGCCCCTCGCCGCGATCTCAGGCCTGAGCCACATGGGGCTCTTGGTGTTCTGGCCTGGCCCCTGCTTTCAGTGCTCTTCAGGGACTCTGCAGGGCAGCCCCCACAGCAACAGGGCTCCCATCGCTCCCCCACACCTCCCAATCCACCCCCAGCTCCAGCGGCAACACGGGAAACAGGGGGAGTCTCTCCTCGAGGGGAAGACACAGAGAAACAGCTGGAGACCACAGTGCGGTGCCCATCACAGCCTAGGAATGAGCCCGTTGTCCTGCCCATCCCATGGGGCTGGCACGCAGCCCCACTCCCCCCCAGCCCCGATCCCCCAGGACCCCCAGCACAGCCATTCCCACAGCCCCAGTCCCCTTCCTCCCCCTCAGGGTGCCCACGAAGGCCCTGGGGCTCCTGGGACACCCTGGCAGCCAGGGGTGAGGGCACAGCTGGGTGCAGATGTGGGTGCAAGGCTGGTGCTGCCCAGATGTGCTCCCTTCCAGGGGATCAGGACAAGGGTGACATGGAGCTGGGGGGCACTGGCTGCATGCATGGCTCCCTGACCCCCTCCCCAGCCTCCTCCCCAGTCTCCACGCTCCCCACAGCTCTGGACCCCCACACCACCCCCCAGTTCCTGACCCCAGTGCCACACAGCCCCTAAACCCATCAGCAACCTGATCCTACTGCAGAACCCTCCCAGCTGCTATTCCCCCTGTCTCCAGCCCTGATCTCCACCCTCACAGCTCCAATCCCAGCCCCCCAACTCCCCCTGCCTCCCTATCACCCCAGTTCTGTGCTCCAAGACCACCTTGGCAACGTAAACTCATCCCTGACCCCTCTGCCCTCACTGCCACATCCATGTGGTGACAGTGACATGGGGGTCCGCAGCAGCTGCTGCCAGCCTGGGGTACACCCTCTGCAGGGGTGCCATAGGACACAGCCCAACCAGGGCCATTTGTGGGGCACCCCTCCCCAGCAATCCCTGTGGATCACCCATCACCATCACCCTGGGATGGTAGGGGACCACCAACATGACGCTCTGGGGGAAGCTGGGTGGCCTCTGTGCTCCCCCAGACCCAACCTCAACCCCATCAGGGGTACCCCCACACCATGCACCCCCACACCATGCACCCCCACTCTGGATGTTTTGGGGTCACTGGCAGCACCGTGTCCCCCCACAGGGTGCCAGCCCAGCCCAGCCAGGCGCCGCAGCCCCGGGCACCCCCCAGGCCTGGCGGCAGCACGAGGGTCCCCGGCGGGTGAAGAGGGCCTGGGTGATCCCCCCCATCAGCGTCTCAGAGAACCACAAGCGCATCCCCCACCTCCTGGTGCAGGTAGGTGGGACCCACCCTCCTCTCTTCGAGGCCTTGGGGTGGGGGCACCCTGAGCAGGGGATCCTGCACGGGGGCACTCCCAGAGAGGGACAGACCCCCCAGACTGGGATTCCCAGCCCTGATTTCTCCGGGGCAGATCAAGTCGGACAAGCAGCAGCCCGGGGGGGTGATCTACAGCATCAAGGGGCCGGGGGTGGACGAGGAGCCCCTGGGCATCTTCTCCATTGACAAGTTCAGCGGGAAGGTCTTCCTCAATGCCATGCTGGACCGGGAGGAGAATGATCGCTACCGGGTAAGGATGTTCCTGGGTGCCCATAGACCCTCCCTGGGATCCCCAGCCAGACCCTGACCCCCCTGCTCTGTGCCCACAGCTGAGAGCCTTCGCACTGGACCTGGGTGGTGTGACACTGGAGGACCCCACTGACCTGGAGATCATCGTGGTGGACCAGAACGACAACCGGCCGCTCTTCAGGCAGGATGTCTTCACGGGGCACGTGGTGGAGGGGGCTGAGCCAGGTGGGTCCAGCGGGGGGCTGAGGTGGGGGGGCTCAGCCAGCTCCAATGCCGTCACCCACCGGGCACTCCTGTGGCTGTAGGGACCTGTGTGATGACGGTGGATGCCACCGATGCCGACGACCCCGACACGGACAACGCGGCGCTGCGATATTCCATCCTGGATCAGGGCACCACCGGCATGTTCAGCATCAATGCCACCACAGGAGAGATCTGCACTGCACGGCCCGGCCTCGATCGCGAGGTAACGGGACGCTGGGGGGGCAACAGGACTGGGGGCAACCAGACCCCCCCACCTGGTGAAGCCACAGGTCCAGCCATGAGCAGACCCAGGTGTGGGGACACGGTGGGTGGGCAGCAGCTGGGGGATGTCTGTGCTCCCTGGAGGGCTGGAGGGGCTCAGCACTGGCCCCCCTTGCTTCCCACAGACCATGGGGGTGTACAACCTGACGGTGCAGGCGGCTGACATGTCTGGGGACGGTCTCACCACCACTGCCATGGCTGTCATCTACCTGGAGGACATCAACGACAACCCTCCTGAGTTCACCAAGGAGGAGGTAGCGGCCGGGTGGGATGTGGGACTTGCCGGGGTCAGCAACGTGGGAGCCGTTCCCGTGGGGAGCTGCAGCATCCCCGAAGGGGCAGACCCCAGCCCTACACCGCTGTCCCCCAGTTCTCCATGGAGGTGGAGGAGCAGGCGGCCGGTGTGGACGTGGGCAAGGTGTTTGTGCACGACAAGGACCTGGCGGGCTCACCCAGCTGGCTGGCCAAATTCACCATCCTGGAGGGCGACCCCGAGGGCGCCTTCGCCATCCGCACTGACCCCCACACCAACGACGGCGTGCTCTCCCTGGTCAAGGTGGGCGCGGGGCAGCCAGGGGACACCGGGGGTCTCCCGGCTCGCCTGACCCGTGGCCCCTCTCACAGCCGCTGGACCACGAGGTGCGGGACCGCTTCGAGCTGACGGTGTCGGTGCAGAACGAGCGGCCGCTGGAGCCCACGGCCCCCGCCAGCCCCCGGGCTCTGGCCACGGTGCGGGTGCGTGTGCGGGATGTCAATGAGGCGCCCGTCTTCCGTGAGAACCCGCGGAGGATCAGCGTGCTGGAGGGGACGCCCCCGGGCACCGCCATCACCACCTACACCGCCAGCGACCCCGACACCCACCAGATCCAGACCCTCACGTGAGTTCTGCTCCCGTCCCACCGCCTCCCACACTCACCGTGGGTGTTTGGGGAGTGGTCTCACGCCCCCCCGGGCCCACAGCTACGCGCTGCTCTACGACCCTGCGGACTGGCTGCAGCTGGACCCCCACGCCGGCACCGTCCGCACCAAGCGGGAGCTGCTGCACCCCTCGGCCTTCCTGCAGGGCGGCTGGTACATCGCCCTGGTGCTGGCCCGTGATGACGGTGAGCAGCCCCCCCGCCACGTCCCCCCGCTCCCACTGCCCCCCTGACCCCTGTGCTCTGTCCCCCCCCAGCCGAGCCCCCGCTCTCGGCCACGGGCACCCTCTCCATCGAGATCCTGGAGGTGAACGACCACGCGCCGCAGCTGCAGCCGCCAGCCGGGGTGCTCTGCGGGCGGCCGGGACGCGGGGGGACCCTGCTCCTGTGGGCCACCGACGATGACCGGCCCCCCCATGGAGCCCCCTTCCACTTCCAGCTCAGCCCCCAGCACCCCCAGCTCGCCCGCAACTGGAGCATCACCCGCTTCAATGGTGAGGGGCAGCCGGGGTAGGGCGGTGCTGCATGGGGGGTGCTGTACAGGGCGGTCCTGTTCACCCCCTACTACCCGGCCCCCTCAGTGACCCACGCGGTGCTGGCCGTGCTGGCGGAGCTGCCCGAGGGGCCCCACTCGCTCCCGCTGCTGCTCCGGGACTCGGGGACTCCCCCGCGGGAGCACCAGCAGCTGCTGAACGTCTCGGTGTGTCACTGCGGCCGGGACGGCACCTGCCAGGACGGGGTCCTGGCCGCTGCCACCGCCAGGGCCGGCATCACCCTCGGGGCACTCCTGATCATCCTCGGCAGCAGCATCCTCCTCCTTGGTGAGTGAGACCCCCACCCCTCCATCCTGCCCTCCCTGGCACCCCGTGCTCTACCATACAGTGCTGCCCACCCACCCTGAACTCCACCAGCACATTCGGTCACTTCACCCCCCACCTGTCACCCCATCCAGACCCTGCCCATGTCCCCCCATCACCCCAGTCTGGTCTAAAACACCCCAAACTCTCCCTACCCATGTCCCACATCACCCCACTCTGGTCCTGATCACCTCATCCAGTCGCTACCCATGACCTTCAACACCTCCCCCCGGCCCAGCAAACCCTTTAGACCCTCATCATGACCCCCCCCAACCATTCCCCTCCTCACGCGCCCCCGTGCCCACGCTGTGCCCGCAGTGCTGGCGGCTCTGGGGGCCATGTGGGTGCGTGGGCGCCGCCGGGCGCTGCGCAAGGGGCTGCTGGAGCGCTCCCGGGACGACATGCGCGACAACATCCTCAACTACGACGAGCAGGGCGGGGGCGAGGAGGACCAGGTGAGCAGGACCCACGGCAGGGGCGGTCCCGGGGGGTCCCCATCCCAGCCCCGTGCCCCTGACCCCTCCTGGCCCCGCAGGACGCCTACGACATCAACCAGCTTCGGCACCCCGAGCTCTTCTCACCGCGGGCGAAGCCGCCGGTGCGCAGGGACGCCCCGCTCAGCTCTGGAACCCCCCTGGCCCCTCGCAAGCTGCCCAACAGCCCCTCCGACATCGAGGACTTCATCAACGAGGTGGGATGGGGCTCAGTGTCCCCCTTGCCCTCAGCCCCCCAGCCCTGGCAGGGCTGACAATGGCCCCCTGTCCCCGCAGGGGCTGGAGGCAGCTGACAGTGACCCCAGCGTGCCTCCCTATGACACGGCTCTCATCTACGACTACGAGGGCTCGGGCTCTGTCGCCAGCCCCCTCAGCTCCATCGTCTCCAGCCTGACGGACGAGGACCAGGACTACGACTACCTGAGCGAGTGGGGGCCACGCTTCCGCCGCCTGGCCGACCTCTACGGCCACTAGTGGGGATGGGGGGCAGGAGGGGGGCACCTTGCTGCCCATATGGGGCAGGGCAGGGGCAGTGGCACACACAGAGGATGCCCAGATGCAGCAGCTTTGTATATGGACACGCACAAGACACCCACCTGGAGGGGCTTTGCACGTGTGTGTGCAACAAGAGGCCTCTGAGCAGGGGTTGCACACCTGCATCCCCCCACAGACCCCAGCCCAGAGTGGGGTCACCCTGGGGGCACCCCACACAGCTGGAGAGGAGACCCTTGGTCACCCAGTAATAAAGAGCAGGGGCCAGTGGCGGGGGGATGGTTGTCCCCCCACCACAGCAGCGGCCTGTAGACACAAGGCACTTTTATTGGGAGCCAGCAGCACCCCCCTGGGGGGCATCACCCCCACCCCAGGGCTCCCAGCACGGCTCCTCCTGGGGCAGGATCCGGCCCTGCCGTGGGGGTGGGCGTGCTGCTCCCCCCGCCCACCCAGCATGCAAGTCCCTGGGGCACCCTGTCGTCTGCGTGAGCACCCATGGATGGGGGTCCCAGCACCGTGCTCAGCCCCCCGGCAGTGGGGAGACCCCCAGGGGTCGGGGGGCACAGCTACATCTCGCGGGGGGTGTCTGGGGAGCCCAGCATCCTCCTGGTGGAGGCGGCGAGGCGGGAATAGTCGTGGGGGATGGCGTGGGGGGAGAGCAGGGGCAGGTGGTCCTCGCGGGGCGGCCGTCGGAAGAGGGGGGGCCGGCGCTGGCTCTCGCCGTCCTGCAGGGACTGGGGCAGGCTGCGGCCCTGGCTCTCGGGCAGCAACATGATGCTGAGCACGGCCAGGATGGCGAAGGAGGCGAACACCACGTGGTGCAGGAAGAAGCCGCGGCTGTTGGGGATGGCGGTGATCGGCGCCGCCGCCTTGCCCACGAAACTGGCCCCCACGACCAGGCCCAGCCCGGCGCCCCTGCAGGGGGAACACGCTCAGAGGGGGCCCTGCCTGGGTGCCCCCCAACCCAGGGTAGCACGGGAGGGATGTGGTCCCCCCCTTACCTGACCACAGTGGGGAGAACCTCGCTGGCAAAGAAGATGCTGAGCATGGCGACGGCGTGGGAGGCGGCCGTGCCCACCACGGAAAGGGTCAGGACAATGAGCTCCAGCAGGTCTGGCAGGGGGCAAAGCACCATCAGGGGTCAAGTCCTGCACCCACCCCTCCCAGACACCCCGTTCCCCCCCCAGTTGGGGGCTGCATCCCTGGGGGTCCCCCGGGGGTGCTTACACTGGGTGAGGGCCAGCAGCAGGAGGGAGGAGATGCCGGTGAGGACGGTGCAGAGGAGGAGGATGGCGCGGCGCCCGAAGCGCTCGGCCGTCAGGCACACGAAGAGGCAGGCGGCCGCCTCGGTGCCCACCAGCACCAGGTAGGAGGAGAAGAAGTGGGGCAGGTGGGGGGCCAGGTTGCGGGTGAAGCAGTGGCGGATGCCAGAGCCGATGAACCTGTGGGACAGCGGGGTCAGGGCCCCACGAGTGAGACCCCCCACCCCAGCAGCGCCCCCAGTGCCCCCCACGCCTGCTCACGCCGCGAAGCCGAGGATGACGCCGTTCTTCCAGATGACCCTGGTGCTGCAGATCTCACAGACAGCGTGGTACCGGGGCTGTGGGGACCCCTCAGACAGCGCCTCCAGCTCTGCTGGGAGAAGGGATTCCAGGATAGAGCCGGCACCATCTCACCAGCCCCATCCACACGGCTATGAGGAGGGTCCCACTGTCCCACCGCCCTCGGAGTGCCCCCACACACCCGTGAGGAGGCTCTCCTGGGGGCCGCTGTCCTCGGCCAGCACCTGCAGGGTCTTCCTGGCCCTCTCCAGTTGCTGCGTGGCCAGCAGCCAGCGCGGTGACTCCAGCAGCAGGGCTGGGCACCTGGGGCACAAGTGTCAGGTCACTGCGCTCCCCAGGGACCTGGGCCCACTCCAGCACTGACCCTCCCACCCAGCTTCAAAGCAACACTGCCCAGAAACCCTCAACTTCAAACCTGAGCAAACATTTACCCAGGGTGGGGGGGCTCCCACTCCCCTGGAGAGTCCCAGGCAGCCTTTGATCCCTGCTGTGGCCTCGGGCAGGGTGTGCCTGGCTGGGAACAGCTTGGCATCAGCACCAGGCACAGCCCAGCCCCACGAAGCCCCCTGCCCGGGGGTCCTTACCACCAGCAGGCAGCCAGCAGAGCCAGGATCATGGTGACGGCGCCCTGCAGCACCCGCCAGTCCCGGCACAGCAGGGCCAGCCCCGGCAGCAGCAGCTCCCCGGCGATCCAGAAGAACCCAGCCACCATCGTCACCCCCAGCCGGTGCGGGGGCTCACACAGCTCCAGCCCTGGCAGGGGGTGAGGGGTGCGCTGTGGGTGCCATGGACACAGGGCATCCTGCACCCTGGAGCATCATCCCAGAGCACCCTGCGTCCCGGAGCATCCCATATCCCAGAGCACCCTGCACCTCAGCGCATCCTCAGTCCCCGCACCTCCACAGACCCTCCCCATCACACTCACGTGCCACGTAGAGGGCGAGGAAGGCTCCGGCCAGCGCTGCCCCGAAGAGCAGCCGAGCCACCAGGACCATGAGGAAGTTCACGGCCAGTGCCACGGCGAGGCCCACGGGCACGGCCAGCGCCAGGGACAGCAGGAAGGTGGGACGGCGGCCGAACCTGCCGGGGACGGGCTGTGAGCGGGGCTGGGCGCGGTGCCCCCTGCCCGGGGGCCACCCAGGCACCCCCGTTACCTGTCACAGGCCAGGCCGGCGGTGACACTGCCCAGTGTCCAGCCCAGCAGATGCGTGGTCTGCTCCAGGGGCACCTTCCAGCGCGAGGCACACACCAGGTCCCACTGTGAGGGGACACAGTGAGGGGGTGTCAGGCTGGGGGGGCTCGGCAGACCCCCCTGTCTCTGCCTTCAGGGCTGGGATCAGGGCTGGGAAAGATGGGGCCGGGGGGGCTTCTGGCCAGCCCCCACCCCACAAGAGAAATGTGCGGATGTGGCAGGATGGTGCCGAAGGTCCTTAGAGCCCTGTGCCCTGGACACCCTCCAAGCAGTCTTCCTTCAGGGCTCCCCCACCTACCCCCATACGCCTTTCCATGGGGGTCTCCCACCTTCTCATCCCAGGACCCCTCTCCCTTCCCAGGATCCCTGCTTCCCCCTCCGAGCAAACTCTTCCCGACATCCCAGAGCACCCCCGGTGCTTCCCTTGCACATTCCCGTGGGACCTTTACTGGGGTTCCCAACTTGCTCCAGGGACTGGGACCCTCCAGCTTGTTGTCCCCTCCCTTAACCCCTCCTGCACCCACGGGACCCCCCCAGTCCCGGGATCCCCCCACCCCTGGGGACCTTCCCCCGCACCTTACCTGCGTGACGATGTTGGCGCGGAGGCCGGCGGCGGGCAGGGAGTAGTGCCACCCGCGGGTGCAGGGCCCGGTGCCGTTGGGCCGGGGGTCTCCGGGGGGGTATCGGTACAGCTGGCAGGGGCTCCACCCGCCGCGGAGCCGCGGGACGGCGGCGCGGAGCAGCGCGGGGCCCCCGAGCCGGCGGAGCGGCGGCGGCAGCAGCGCGGCGTCGGG
>JAWWEU010000020.1:19621596-19667282 GCA_035583155.1 Acropternis orthonyx
GGAGATCCGCGCCCGGTGGAAAACAGAGAGCTGGAAATCACGGTGTTCACAAGTACATGGTTCACGTGGTTGCTGGCCCCGCTCAGCAGCTTCTGCAACACACACACGGTGTCCTTGGCCTCCTCCCTCCGCGCCCTGGCCAGTCTCGGGGCCGCCGGGTGCCCGCCGCCGGCACTGCCCGGTGCCTCCCTGCCGCAGCCGCCGGTGGGAAGGAGCTGCGCCCGGCCCGCTGCCCCGCGGAGCTGCCGTCAGTCCGGAAGCGAGGGACACGTTGTGAAGAAAGTGCAATTATTTTTTCTTATTGTTTTGTTTTCTGCCGATAGCTGCTTCCTCCTCCTCTGACCAGGGATTCATCAGCAAGCGGTAAAGGTGAATGTGAGCTCGACCGCCCGACCTCGGAGCGCTCCCGTCCTTGCCAGTGTTCAGTGATGTCTCCCGGGCTGGAACTGTCATGCCGGCAAGAGCACAAAGTCATCGTTCACGTCGACCATTGGCACATAGAACGAGGGCACCTCGTTGACACAGAGGGATTTGTGCCCCGCAGGGTCCAGCTCCTGCACCTTCAGCTGCCACTCCATCCTCTGCACCGCGTTCAAGGCAGCTGCTTCGTGTTGCTGTCGCATGAGCAGGCATGTCTGCATTGGGGAGAAACCAGCGAGGGGTGAGGGGGGCTGGGAGAGGGCAGGGGAGGGCCCTGCTGCCCATCCCACCCAGCAAACCCAGGGCACGTGCAGCCACTGGGTGGGCACAGCATTAAATGCAGCAAGGGCTGCCACACACAGAAGGACACCTGGATTTGGGCTGTCTGCTGAGCCCAACTCCAGCAGGAGCTGGGGCAAACCCCAAAATGTTGGGTTTGAAAGGCTTGGAACTACTCCAGGCCATGGACCCCACCAATGACCCCTTCAGCACAGTCCCCCAGGGACCTGCTCCCTTCATGGGAGCTGCCAATGTCCCTCATGTCACCAGCTGAAGAACAACTGTCCCTGCTCCTTCCCATGCCAGAGCTTGGCTCTCAGAGCGTTCTGGAATCACTGCCTGTGCTCCTGCCACCCTGAAGCTCTCCACAGGTTTTGGGCTCACAGCAGCACATGCTCATGGCAAAGGGCAGCCCCTGAGCGTTCAACTGACCGGGAAAGCTCCAACCAGATGGCACGAGGGGGATTGCCAGCCAGCCCCAAGCTGAACCCACCTCTCCTCCCTGTGTCTGGAACCAGCAGAGGCTGCAGTGCTCCCCAAATCCCCACAGAGGCTCCCACCATTCTGCTGTGCTGTGCATGGGAGCATCCCCCACCACGCAACGCTGCCCTGACCAGCTCAGGATGCCCACTCTGTGCTGGAAACCACTAAGGCAGCTTCCAGGCTCCAGCCACAGCCAGGACCCTCCTGGAATGCCCCAGCCATGGAGCACAGCACTCCCACAGCTCTCACCTTCATCCGATCGTACTTGTCATCCACGTCCTGCAGCCAGGAAATGAACTGTCGCGCGTTGAAACGGTCTCTGACTGATTTGTTTTCGTCTCCCTAAGCAAAGGACAGCAGAAGGAATGACAGGGGGGATTATTTTTGTACTTTAAGCAGTTACAAGTCTCACAAGTCACATTCAAACCCCTCCTGGGGGTCACATGCTCCTCAGAAACGAGGTGCCCGCAGGGAGGGACAGTGGAGCTCCCAGCTGCCCCTGCAGCCCTTTCCAGGGATTCAGCCTTGGATGGGGATGCACCCACACTTTTGTACACACACTCCTTGTTTTCCCTTGCTTTGCAGGGCATCTGTCCATGTCAGCCCATCACAGCACTTGCACTTCTCTGTCTCCTTCAACTCCTGCCAAGATCACAGCAGCACAGAGACTTGGCTGGGAAATGCTGAGGGATAAATCAAAGCTCCTGGATCAATTCGCAGGTCACTAATAAATCCCAGGATCCTGTCCCTGCCCAGGATCCCTCCCGCAGTGCAGCAGTGTCATGGCTCTCTCCCCTTCCTTCCACAGGAAAAGACATCCCGGAGTGCAGTGAAACAAACCTTTACAGTGTGTAGCTGACCCTGACCAGGAAGGGCAGAGCGTCCTGAGCCTCACTGATAAACCCTGAGCCACTCTCACCACCGAGACCAGCACTGACCTGATTTTCCAGAGGCATGTTGTACACCTCGGAGTCCAGCAGCATGGTGCAGGCACTGAAGGGCACGGCCTGGTTGGCGATGGTCCTCGCTGCCCGGCAGTGAACCCTCAGGATCTCCTGCTCGCAGGAGACGATGAGCTTCTCCTGAGGAAGAGCAAAGCAGTGAGCATGGCAGGCTCAGCCTGCCCAGCAGAGGCAACTGGGGACCTGTGGCCCAGCTGGGGTGTCCCTTACCCGCTCTATGCTGTGCTGGAGCCGCAGCTTCCCCCGGACGGCCTCCTGCTGCTTGAAGAGCTCCTTGAGCGGCTCGGCGAGCGACGGCGGTGGGGCGATCTGTGGGCACAGGGTCAGAGCCAGAGGGTCAGAGCCAGGACCACTGCCAGGAGCACAGCCCAGGGGCTGCCTCAACCCTGAAATGCACTTTGGGGAGGGAGTGGGGGATGCCCCATGGGGTGTCCTATGGAGATCACAGAGAAAGTCTGCCAAGGACAAGGTCCTGCTGGTATTCACACCTCAGTGAGGGTGAGACAACAGGAAAGGAGGTGCCCAGTGCTGTGAGGAGAGCTCAGCCTGCAGAACTAGAGCCTGAACTCCTCCCCGTGCTGCAGGGCAGGTTGTGCCAGTGCCCGGGTGCGTCTGACTGTCCGAGAAGCACTGCCAGGAGCAGCCTGGTCTGTGCCCCGGAATGGGAGCCTGTGCCCTGCTCTGTCCTTCACCTTCTGGGGAGCAGGGCGCTCCTCCAGCACAGCCTGAGCTGCTGGCAGAGGAGCAGCTTGGTCTAGGAAGTCTAGGAAGGAACTAGATGTGAACACAGACTACGACACAGCGCGTTAGCTCCTCATCCTGCAAGGGGAACACGCACAGCCCGTGTGTCGCACCGACCCCCCTCCTCCAGCCGGATCCCCATTTACTGCCTGCACCACTAAGTTTATGGATGCATTTGGTTAGTAAGGCCGTTCATGCAGCACAGCAGGGAAATGCTCATCCTGCTGCCCAGTCAAATAGCAGAGCTTGGGAAAACGAAGGCAGGAGTTAAGGGCCATCCTTTTCCTCTGTTCTCGGCTCATTATCCTGTTACAACACTGCTGCAAAAGCAGTTTTACCTTGCAGCTTCAAAACCACTGGGTTCATATAAACCCTGCTCTAAAGCCTGACCAAATCTCAGGCCCCTCAGCACAGCCTAAGGTCTTCTCTGCAAAAATGCAGCATCTCAGGGGCAGCATTTACCACACAGTCACTGACTTACCCAGGCTCAGGTTTGGTGTCATATTCTAAAAGCAGGTAAAGCCATGGCTGGGACACGCTGGCATTGTAAGGGTGGTCACAGGGCACAGCCTGGCTGTGCCCGTAGCAGCAAGGGGGGGACAGTCCCTGATGCTAAAGAGAGCAGGTGACTCACCACTGGAATATGGAGCTTGCTTAGGGGTTTGCCATCCAACAGGTAGGAGCCCGTGTAGGTGACATACTCAGCGTAGCACTGTGGAGCTTGGGGAGTAATGTAGCAGAGGATTTTCCGCTTCTCCTCTATCTTTTTCCTGATCTGGAGGTACTCGAAGTAGGGGTTGGACCTGTCGCTGTGGTATGGCTCGATGTCGTCCAGTTTTATCGCGTCCACGATAGCTGCCAGTGTTTGCTGGATCATCTCCCTCGTCTGCTGGGTGGACGTGTTGATCTGCTGCTGCAGCTGCTGGTTGGAGCGCTGGAAGCGGCGCTTCCGTGGGTGCTGAGCCTGGGAATCGTCCTCCTCCGTGATGCGGCCTTTGGCACGTGTGACGGGCGCGGAGACGGGAGGAAATTCCTTCTCGGCCGAGGCGGCGTTCTGCTTGTTTTGGTTGGCGAGCATCTGAGCCCGGTTCCTGGTAATCCGCTGCGGAATCTCTTCTATTTTGGGTGGTTTGGGAGCTTCTACTACTGGTTTTTGTACTGGCTCCACGATTTCTGGTTGAGCGTTGCCCGGAGGCGTGTCCGCCTGGGATGCCGGGGGCTGGCTCCCGCCGCGGGCAGCACCGTCCTGAGGAGCGGCGCCCTCGGAGCCGGGCACGGGCGCGGGGCAGGGCTGGGAGCTGCTCTCTGCCACCCCGCCAGAAGAGGACAGCTCCTCCTGCGCAGCCTCCGCCTCTTTGCTCTCTGCCTGCGCGGACTCGGACGGGGTCTGCTGGAAAACCTGCGCCTCCGAGTCCTCCGTTCCTTTCTCCTCGGCCACGTTCGGCACTTCCGAGGTGGCTTCTGGCGCGGCCACTTCTGGTTTCTGCTCCTCTGCTGGTGGCTCCGTGTCGGCGGGCAGGGCGGCCGCTGCCTGGCTGGCCGGCGGCTCCTCCGGCTCGCCGGACGCGATGACGGATGCGCTGGCTTTGATGACCCCAGCGCTCGGCTCCGCCGCCGCGCTTTCCTCCACCGCTTCTGCCTCGGGCATCTCCGACTCCGCAACATCCTTGGGCTGGAGCGGCAGCTCTGGCAGCGAGAAGGGGCCAAGGTCCAGGTCATCCTCGGTGTTGGTGAAGGGGTCGGGCCACGTCACCGCCTCCTCCGTGCTCGTGGGCGCTGTGTTATTGTTTTCCAAATAGTTGTTTTCCGGCGCAGTCACCACTTCGGCCTGAGGTTCTGCTGGCACACACGGAGGCTCGGGGGGGATCTCCGGTGCTTCTTCTGGAAGAGGTTTGCAGTTATTGAAGAAGGTATCTAACCTAGTAGGGGACATGTACGGAGCTTGCTCCTCAGCATTCGCTATTTCTCCAGGAACTGCTTCCTCAGCATCCTCCTTGACTTCCTCCAGCCTCGGTTCAGACACCGACAGAGGGTAGGAGACGGGAGAAACGGGGTAGGAAGTCTCTGTGGGAATGAAGGCTACCGGTGCAGGATGAATCGGCTCTAGGGAACAGAGTGGAGGTTTAGGGGACTCGGAAAACCTCTGGGGAGATTTCATCAGAAGCTCTGAGCCCATGGACCAGGGGACAGGGTGCTCTGCAGGGTTCCCCATCAGGCTGGGGGGAATGGAGGTGTCCGTGGTTCGGGAAGGAGGGTTATCCCAGTCTATGTTGTTTTGTTCTGGCATGCCTGAACTGAAATGGTTTTCCTCCATGGGTGGTAGGTAGGTGGATTCTGGTGGCATGATGGAGGCAGTGGCTTGCTGCTCCTCCGTGGTATCCAAGGGCATGCCGAGGTCAGGGGGAAGAGCACTTTCCACTGAAGGAGCCAGCAACTCATCTCTGTGTGAAGGGGAGGATTTTGCTTGTAAACCAGAAAAGACACTTTCAGGTGACTGGGCGACCCCGCTGACAGCTCCCGGTGCGCAGTGCAAAGCTTCCACTTTGGGCGAGGAAACTCCGTAATCCGGGGAGTAATACCCGGGAGACAAACACTGGAACTTCTCAGCAGGAACAGAAGGAAGGGGAACTTTCTCCTCCATTAAATGCTGCACTGGGGAGTCGTAATTTGATGTTGCTGGGACGCTTTGCTGCCTGAAGAACTTATCCCCAACAGTGAATTCTTCTTCAGGCGCCCTTCTGATGTCCACCGAGATGGAACGATAGAGGTTTGTGGAGGGGATGGTGCGAGTTGGGGTCTGACTCGGGTTCTCGGGGAGCGCGGTGGGAACGTTGGTGTATCTGTCGAAGAAGGATGGGGAGCAGGCGTTCATGGACATGGTGGAGATGGGCAGCGAGTGCTGAGAGTCCGCACACTCGAACATCAGGTCCGTGTAGTCCTCGTTGCTGCACGAAGGAGTCCTGGGCGTCTGCATCACCTCCTCGTAGCTTGGGCAAGACACGACGGACGCCGGGGTCGGGACGCCCGTTGGCCGGTTCTGGTCCGGCCTGGGAGACGCCGGGAGGATCTCCTTCAGCTGAGGACCCGTGATCCAGTCCTTGGAGTCCGTCCCCACAGCGGGCTGTGCCTTGTTTTCCGGTGACAGCATGGGAGTCAGCGGACCCAGCTCTTTGAGTTTCTTGTCCTTGAGCTGAGTATCCAGCGTTAGCGGCTTCTTTGTGGACAGATCCAGGCTCCTCTTCCGCACATCCTCCGAGCTCTTAAGTTTGTCCTTCAGCTTGGGGTCTCCGGATCGGTGCCGCATTTTCTCCATTTGCTTCATTCTCTCTTTGTGCCTTTTGTGGCGCTCCTCGATCTCCAGGTCTTTCTGGCTCAGCATCCTCTCGAAGCTGGTCATCATCAGATCACCGTCTCCCAGAAGCTTCTCCCTTGGCCTGGCATCCTTCTTGCCACTGTCTTTGGAAAGGGTTATTTTCTCATTCCCATTGCTAATTTTTATGGACTCTGATTTGTCTTTATCTTGGTTCTCCTTGAGCTTCTCCTTCAGTTTGGTCTCGCCGAATTTGAGGTTGTCATCCTTGGATTTATCTTTAAAGGTGGCAACTTGAGACCCATCCTTGTCTTTCAGTGTTGACTTTGGCTCATCTTTGTGGTGTTTGAAGAAACCATCTGCATGTTTGTCTCTATGCTTTTCCTTTTCCTCCTTCCATTTTTCCTTGTGTTTATCCCGCTTCTTTTTCTCTTTAGCTGTGCTCATGGTGCTGGAACCGTAAGTCTTTTCTTTTTCCGCCTTCTTTGACAACTCTCTTTCAGAATCATTTTTATCCTTCTTTTCGGAAAATAAGTAATCAATGCTCTTCTCTGGTTCCTCATCAGCCTCTGCCTTCATATTGTAGGAAGAGCCAAAAGCCTCCCCATCCACAGAGAAATCTTTCTCATAGTGACTGGAATCCTTCCTGCTGCTGGAGTCCTTGAATTCTTCTGCTTTTTCCTTTTTCTCTGTCTTCTCCTTCTTTGCTTTTTCCTTCTCGTGACTTTTCTTGGAGGAAGATGAGGAATGTCGGTGTCTCTCCTTCTCCTTGAGTTTGTCCTGCAGGCAGGGTAAAGGGAGAGAGTCCTTGAACTTTTCTTCAGCAGCATCGGCAAGAGAAAGGTTTGAAGACTCAAAGAGGCTGGTCAGTCCTGGCTCTTGCCCCCTGTCCGTGAAGCTGTCAGAGGAGATCTCGCTGATCTTATCATTGGAGTCGTCCCTGTAGTCATTCAGAGCCTCCTCCTCCAGTTTCTCCAGCAGGCTCTTCTCCGACTCCCCTCCTTTTGAAGACTTCTTCTCTTTGGAATGCTCTTTATCTGGCTTCTCCTTATGTTTGCTTTTCACCTTGTCATCACTGGCGTGTTTCTTTTCAACCTTTTCTGGGAGCTTTTGCTTGTTTTTCTTCTCCTGAGTGGAATCTATGGACGTTCTGTCCTTCCTGTCCTTGTACTTCTCGGTGGAGTCTTTATCTTTCTTCTCTTTGTGTTTCTCAAAGGAGCTCTTCTCCTTCTTCTCCTTTCCCCCTTCCGATGTTCCTTTGTCCTTTTTCTTCTCCTTGGACTCCTTATCCTTCTGCTTCTCCGAGTGCTGCCTGTCGGAGGAGTACTTGCGGTGCTTGTCGGGGTACAGCTCCTTCTCGGCCGCGGTGTCGTCCTTCTCCTGCAGGCTGTCCAGGCGGTGCACGTCGCCCCCAGCAGAGTCGCTCACTTTGAACCCGCTCAAGCTGTAATCATCCCTCTCGTCCTCACTCTCGTCCGTGAAGATGTCAGCGATGCTGTACCAGCTCTTCTCCTTGCCTTTCTTCTCATCCTTCTTCTCGGAGAAATCCTCCCGGTCCGTGGAGAAGTTTTTCTCTTTCTTCTCTTTCACCTGGTCGAAAGAACTCTTCCTCTCCTTGTCTTTGCTGTGAAGATCTTTGTACTTCTCCTTAGTTTCTTTCTTCTCTTTGAAACTCTTCTCGAGTTCTTTGTCCTTCAAGATTTTCTCTGGAGCAACTTTTTCATTTTTCTCCTTGTCGCCTTCTTTGGATTTTTCCTTGTATTTTTCTGGCTTCACCTTTTCTTTTTTTTCTTTATCGGGACCATCTTTCTTCTCCTTTTCCTTCCCGGAATGGTGCCTCTCCCAACTCTCCAGGGTCTTCCCACTGAATTCAGGGTCAGCCTTATCCTTGTAAAATGTTTCACAGCCATAGTCTTTGAAGTCATCTCGATAGGGCTCCTCCTGCTTTGTCTTGGGATCTTTTCGCTCTTTGGAGCCATCAGAGGAATCTTTTCTGTCCTTGTTGGTTTCACCTGTGTCTTTTTCTTTCCTCTCCTTGACAGTCTCCACAGAATCCTTCCTTTTCTTATCCTTTTCTGGCAAATAACTGGGAGTAACTTTGTGTCTGTCTGTTTGGTCCTTTTTCTTCTCGGAGCTTTTCTCCACATAGTCCCTCTCCTTTTTCTTTAGAAAAGTGTCCTTTTCGTTCCGCTTCTCGTTGTATTCCTTCTTCTCCTTTGTTTTATTTTCCTTTTTCTTGTCTTTAATTTCCTCTTTCACGGGTTCTATGATTAGTTTTGCCACGGTGTCATTTTTAATCTCCCTGAAATCCGTTACTGGAGAATCCCAGCTGTCCTCACCCTTGAAATCGAAGGATGAATCAGAGGACAAGTCTGAAAACCACCTCTCCTGCTGATCATCCGAAAGGCTGAACTTTGTGTCCTCGCTTTCGGCAAACTGAGTTTTGTTATTAAACTCATCAAACCCAGACTCGTCCCTGTAAAGTTTTTCTTTTTTGCATTTTTCTTTCTCTTCCTTGAAGGATTTTTCTTTCTCTAGTTTAGAAACTTTCTCCTCCTTCAGCTCATTCTTCTTCTCTGATTTGGACTGTTTGTCCTTTGACTTCTTCTTTCTCTCCTCCTTGTGTATTCTCGGCTTCTCCTCCTTGGGAGATTTCTCCTTGACAGGTTTCTCTTTTTCTGATTTACTCAATCCTTCTCTGAAGGATTTGCTCAGGTCTTTGCTACCATCTTTGATTTTTCTTAACGATTTCTCCTCTTTTGAGGATTTTCCAGTCTCATCTTTAAACAACCACTCCTTCTCCTCCCCTTTACCTTTGGGGAGCTTTTCCTCCTTCTTACCGTGTTCCCGCTCATGCTTTAACACTTTCAACTTGTTTTCGACTGGATTTTCTGTCTCTACTATCAAGCCTTTCTCAGGCTTTTGCTTAGAGTCCTCAAACTCAAAAGAAAATGTTTTGATTATTTTAATATCTTGGCTGATGGGACACTGTCCCTTCTCCTTGTTTTTATGTTTGTGTTTTGTTTTATGCTTTTTAACAACCTTCCCCTCCTTGTCCAGCTTTGGAATTGCTCCATCCACATTGCTATGGAATGAATTCTTTTTCTCAGAAAGGGTGTTGTGGGGGGTGTTTTTCTTTTTGTGCTCTGGTTTCTTCCTGACTGGCTTTAGTGACTCTAAGCTCGAGTCCTCGGACGAATAGTCTGACTCGCTCGTCAGCCTCGTCCTGGTGGAGTCCGATAAGGAACTGACATCTGACCAAGCCGGAGAGGATATGGTTTTCCAATTGTCCGTCCTCCAGTGCTTGGAGTGCTGTTCTGTAAGATTGGGATTATGTTTCTGGGATGCTAAACTCCCATGAGAAGAGGTCGATGAGGCAGACAGAGAGTTAAACAAGGAGGATTCCTTTAGCACTAGCCTTGAGTCCTTTACACAGCTAGAGCTCTGGAGAGAGTCTCTATCATCCTCCTCACTCTCCACATTTTCACTCTCTGATTCAGAGGAACAAAACTTGTCATTTTTTTTGCCAAACCGAACCTCTTTGCTTTTCGTCTCCTTCTTCCGCTTCTTTTTTACTTTGCTCTTCTCCTTGGGTGCCTTGGTGCTGGCGGGCTCCCGGATCTTGCTGCTGGGCAGGATGGAGTGGGTCGAAAGGCGCAGCTTCTCCCCCGTCCCCACGGCCACGCTGGTCTCCTCCTCGTCCGAGCTGTCCGACAGGATGCGGTGGGCAGCTTTCTTTGGTGTAATTGTGTTATTTTTAGTATAAGTTTTCACTTCCATTTTGGGTATGGAAATGAAACTGTTCGCTTTAGTCTCTTTCCTGTAATCCTTTTTCAGCAAATGTTTGTCATCGACCGGTGGGACCCGGTCCTGCTCATCGTCCTCATCGAATTCATACTCGTCCTTCACCGGCGTGATGGTTTTAGGGGGCTCCTGGGCCTTGGGCTTGTGCTTCAAACCCTTCTCAAACTCTGAGTCTGTGTTATTGCCATCAACGGAGCTGGAGGGAGCGAAGGAAGGGGCGTCCTCCTCTTCTGAGGTCTCTGCAGAGAGAGAAGAACAGCGTGTCAAGGGCTGCGAGGGGCTTTGGGGAGGGAACACCACTGGTCTGTGACAGACCTGAACCACTGGGAACAACCCCGGCGCCCTTTGGCCTCACCAAGACTTTGCCAGGTTGGCAGCCAACAGCTTGGAATGCCAGGCTGGGAGATGTTTCAGGAAACCACAGACCTGCTGGCTCCAACCTGCACACAGTGCTCCTCAAAACAATATGCTGGGTGTACCAGGAGACCTCTGCAGCAGGGTTATGGCTGCACACAGCGTAGGTCGAGGCTCCCCGTTAAGACTGGCAACTAATTAGCACTAATTAAAACCAGCAGTGTGTCCTACAACAATGGCACTGTTGGCACTGACTCCAGCAGGAACAGCCCAGGAGCAGAACCTGAAACACCAGCGCTGGGACAGCCGAGGGACAGGAACACACGGCAGACACGCAAACCTCCTCCCTCTCCACTGCAATTACCCACATTTTAAAGGTAAGACATCCATTTACCTGCAATTGGCTTCCAATCCTACATCCTGACTGCACCAGGGAAGTGATCTCAGCGTCGGCTCCCAGGGCACACAGCTCCCGGAGCTAAAGCTGGTGGTTATGTTGTCTGAATTGGGGTTACAGCTACGGGTGGGCTCCTGACCGTGGCAGCAGCGTGTGGATATCCTGACAAGAGTCTAAACTTCACTGTCCTTTAATGTCTCTGTGTTGACAGACAGCTGCAGGCCACAAACATCACGGCCATGGCCCCAGAAAGCTCAGTCTCACCTGTTGAGCTCTCCTCACTGGAGGGGTACGTGGTCTTCCCCAGGAGCAGATTCACCATGGTGGGAGAATTAGCTACTTTTAAAGGTGTCTCGCCCTTCCTGTTGCTTTGATGAGGATTCCCTCCATAATGTAACAACAATTTCACCACCTGAAAAGAGAAACTGAGGCTTGAAGATGCTCATGCTTTGATTCCAGGTATTTTGTACAACTTTCATACATATGACTGTAAGTGGAATGTCCTCAGGACGTGCCTTATGGTACTAACAGTCATCACTACCAAAGGAGACAAAAGCCAGCAACATTCCCAGGGAAGCGGTGGAATCACCATCCCTGGAAGGGTTCAAAAAACATGTAGATGTGGTGCTTAGGGCCATGGTTTAGTGGTGGGGTGTGGCAGCACTGGGACAACGTTTGGACTTGATGATCTTGGAGGTCTTTTCCAACCTTAATGGTTCTGTGCTTCTAAGAACTAACCTGGGCAGGAAAGAATGATGAAGAACAAGACATAAAGCCATGCTCCTCCCGCAATTCCAGAAGAAGAATGAACTGTCTTGTGTGCAGAGGAACACCAAGTGAAACACTCAACAGCTCTGGGGCAGCGAAAGTCAGAGAATCAGGGATGGGTTGGAAGGGACCTTAAATCCCACTCTGTTCCAGCCCTGCCATGGGCAGGGACACCTTCCACGAGAGCGGGTTGCTCCAAGCCCCGTCCAACCTGGCCTTGAACGCAAATTCCTGCCCACTACACTGCAAATGAGAATTAAACAACCACAGTCCCCGTATTTCCACAGCTGGCTGCTGGGAACACAGGTTTTACAAAAGAACCACCAAAAGCCCAGCACTGGGACCCCCAGCCCCCAACCTTGAAGTGCCCGTTGTTGGCCGCGTCGTGCAGGGGGGTGTCGTCGTCCAGCCCCTTGGTGTTGACCTCGGCGCCCGCCGCGAGCAGCTGCTTCGCCACGTCGTAGTAGCCCCGGTTACAGGCCTCGTGCAGCGCCGTCCAGCCTGCAGGGAAAGGGACACTCAGCACAGGACAGCCCCTTCACAGGGACACAGGGACAGGCAGGGTCACCTCCGAGCATGGAGGCTGCAGGGACCACTGTGGAAAAAAGGGGTGTTGGCCGTGTTTGTCCGGATCCCCACCAAGGAAGGAACCTGCAGCTCTGCCCTGCTGCTCAGCCAGGCACTCAAGAGAATCAATCCCACTTTTCCCTCTGGTCATGCCATGTGCTACAGTCATGGAAACTAATGCCAGAGTGGACAGGGCCCCTGGAGATAGAAAGTTTTATATAAGAAATTAAGAGAATTGCTGATGTCACGTGAAAGGCAGGTCTCAAACACTTTCTCCTTCATAGAATCATGGAACGGTTTGGGTTGGAAGCGACCTTAAAACTCATGTTGTTCCAACCCCTGCCATGGGCAGGGACACCTTCCACCAGCCCAGGTTGCTCCAACCTGGCCTTGGACACTCCCAGGGATGGGGCAGCCACAGCTTCTCTGGGTAACCTGTGCCAGGGCCTGCCCACCCTCCCCAGGGAAGGATTTCTTCCCAACATCCAATCTAACCCTGCCCTCCTTCAGCTTAAGGCATTCCCCCTTCTCAAGGCACAGCAGGCCCTCATGAAAAGTCCCTCTCCAGCCTTCTCTTAAGCCCCACTTAGGTCTGGCTTTAGGTTCCAACTCCTCTGTAAGGGAAACACTGGTGCTCAGATTGGGCCCAGGCTCTGAGCTGCAGACAAGGACCTGGAACTGCCCCCACAGAGCCCTCACAAACACTTTGTGTGCTCTCCAAGCACACAGCCAGGCCGGAGCGCCGGCTCGGGGGCAGCCAAACAGCAGATCTCCACAGTAACGGCGGCTCCACTCCTCGAACAAGCCTCTGAAGAGCACAGAACAAAATATTTTATCATGTTCAAACGGACTATTTTTAAGCAGAGGCTGTTTTGAAGTTTCCCAGCGCGGCCGCTCCGGTGTTTTGCTGATAGCGCCGTGGGAGCGCGTTCCGTTACCTTCGCTCGGAGCCCTCGGAAGGGGCACCTGTGCCCGGAATTAATCACAACTGATACTTCAGTCTGGCACTGGGATTAATCATACGGGAGGAGGAACAGCCATAGCTATTTATAGCCCCAAAATCGTGCGAAGAGAACAGCAAAGAGCAAAGTCAAGTTCTTGGACGTGCTGAAGAAAGGCTGATCCGGGCCCCACCATCAGCATGGGGGTGCATGAAGAGCACCTTCATCATCATCTCCTGGCTGCCTTCTCCCTGCAGGACTTGGGGTTGTTCCCATCCCATCCACCACCCTAAGCAGGAGTTTGGCAGCACTGCTGAGGAGGAGAAGGAGGAGGAGAAGGAGGAGGAGAAGGAGGAGGAGGTGGAGGTGGTGCTGCTCCTGAGCTGAGGCTAAGGACAGTCAACATCTCCTCTAATTCAGGTGTCTGGTGGGATCTGACCTTGCCCTTCACATCCACTCCCCATTAGCAGCACTCCCACATTCAGTCTTTAAAAACAACTCCCAGAAATCTGCAGGCATCAGCCCCCCAACTCTGGAGCGATGACTTCACAAACCCACTCCTGGCAGTGTTTCTGTGCACATCATTTCTTCTATTTGAAGAAAAAAAAAAAATAGCTTAACCAGCCCATCTCCCTTTACAAATCCCCCTCCAGCCTTCCAAGACAGCACCCATGTGGAAGGGCACAGGGAAATGGCCTGGACACAGTTTCAGTGTGTGGAGCCAGGACAGCCCCAGGGATTGCTCTGGATCCCGCCCAGCCCAGCATCGCTGCCTGCAGCAGACTGGAGAGCCTGGGAATTCAGCTCTGAACTCCAGCAAGGGAATTGATGCTTTGGGGTTTTTTGGGCTACTTTTTTTTTTTGCCCTTTTGTGTGGTTTTTTGTTGTTTGTTTTTTAAAGGGCAACAAGACCTTTTCCTCCCCTGTGAGCAAAATCAGTATTGTTGGCTAATCCCCTCTTTCCAAGGAGCAACCCTGTGTTATAAACAAACCACTCTGTGTGGTGGGAGCCATTCTCAGAGGTGGAACACACAACCAGGTGGGAAGGGGCTGGGATTCCCAGGCTGGTTACCTGCAAAGTCCTTCACATTGACATCTGCACCCTCGATGATGAGCTCCTTGATGCGCCGGGCATCTCCCCGGATGGCGGCGCGATGCAGCCGAGTCTCTCCTCGCTCGTTTCTCTTATTTACTTTATCTTTGGTTTTGGAGGCAGAGTTGGGAGTTCCCTTCTGACAAACTGTAGACTGAGAGGGATGCTTTGGTGTTGTGTCAACTGCAGGGAGGAGAGAAGCAGCGTCAGGAACTGCAATTCCAAGGAATTCCTAAACCTTTAGAGGGAGCTCGTGCACCGCGTTTCGTCTCGCCTCTTCCCAAAATATTCCCCACAAGGCAGCGAGAGGCAACCCAGCTTCCGAAGGGGATGTGAGCAGAGCAGCCTGTGTGTGTCCGACATGGACGGGAATCACGGGCTGCCAGAGCCCACTGGAGTCCTGGCAAACACTGTGGGCAATCCCGTGATTTGGGAGCAGACAATGCAGCTCCTTACCCTCAAACCTCAATTCCCAAGGGAAGTGGCCTTTTAGCAAGCACATGTGAGGTCTGATTGCCATGGGAGGAGACCACGCATTTCCTGGGAGAACACTGGAATGCTCTGAATGCTCCACAGCTTTTTCCCTTTTAGTTTTCCCAAATAACAGCAACATCAGCAGCGAGACTGGTTCAGAACAACAAAATACATGGCTAAAAGCTGCAATGTTGGGTGTAGGATGCAGATGTCACCGAGTCCTCCAAAAACCCTTGGGGGCTCATGTTTGCAACAGATAAAAATTACTAAAATACAAAATCCGTGGTAAACACATTCCAGCTGCTCCACATCTCGAGTTACAGCTGTGGTGGTTACACGTCTTATCCCCCTCCACAAGAAGAAACATTGAAAAACATACAGAGGGTGATGTTTTGTCTTTAGTCACAATCCTCCTTTACTGAGATAGCTGAGAGGCCTGTGGGAAAGACGAAGCTGATGTGGAGGAGGTTCCCATGGAATGAAAACTCTAGTTGAGCAGGCAGGGCAGGCTCGGTGGTGGCTTGGATTCGGCCCGTGGGACACCTCCTGCTGCTACTGCCTGACACTGCAAGAAGGAAGGGCAGCCACAGCCACGAGCAAATCCCAGTGACACCATGGCTGGGGTCACCTGCAGAGCCCCGTGGGATGGGGGACACCAACCCACTTGGACCACGCTGGAGGTGGCAGCTCATCCCATCCCTTCTGCTGCACCTGAACCTCCTGGTGACCCTGGGAACTGGGAAGCCCAGGCATTTTGGAGCCTCTCGCTGCAGGTCCCGCTTTGTCCGCCCACAGCTCGGAGCAAACACCCCTGCAGGTCTCACCTGGGCTGTTTGCAGACTCTTCCGCTGTCATCTGCATGAGGAGAGCGACCTGCTGGCGCTCGGAGAGCGGGTACCCTGCCCGGATCCCCGAGAGGCCCATGCCGAAGAGCAAGCCAGGCTTCCTGGTGGTGGGCTCCTTTTTAATCCTCTTCCGCTCGGGACCCTGCTTCTCTGTGGGACAAGGACACAGGACACAAGCCATGAGAGTTGCTGGGACTGAAAACCACGGTCCACCTCACAAACCAGAAAGGCAGCGGTGAGGGATGGTGAAGGACGTTCCTGCGGTGAAGGGTGGACCCCTGAAATGGGAGCACAAGGAACCCGGAGCAGCCACCCAGGCTCACAGCACTGTAGGTACAGCCAGGACATGCTCCACTCCTCCTGGGGCCACTGCCAGTGCTGTACCTCCCACCCTGCTTCAGGAGCCTCCATGCCATGCCACGGTACTCAGAGGAGTCTATGCAGCCCGACACCGGCACTGCATGGACGCAGCTGGAGGCATCCAACAGCATCAAGAAGGAGTGCTGGCAAGGTACAGGCTGACAGCTCAGAAACGTGGCCATCACACCCACTCACCATCATCATCAAACCAAGATGTCTGCAGCCAAATGTGTGTGGGGAGCACTGGTCCTCTCCTCCCAAAGTGGCTGCTCCCACCTGGCACAAAGCACCCACTTGCCATCAGGTCTTCTGCAACCCTCTAAAAAAATCCCAAACAAACAGCTGGGGAGGGGAGGAAGAAAGCCCAGAAGCCTGGCTTTGTCATCCCCAAATCCCAGCCTGACACTCGGTCTCCTAAATCATCCAGGTGCAAAGGCAGCCCCTGCTGAAGGACTGAGAGCAACTGCTGCTAAAGTCAGGATCTGTCCAATCCTGCTGCACCATCTCCAGTGGGTTCAGAGAGCCACTGCCACACCTGAGTCACAGAACCATGGACCTCAAAGATCATCTGATTCCACCCCTGCCATGGGCAGGGACACCTTCCACCAGCCCAGGTTGCTCCAAGCCCTGTCCAACTTGGCCTTGGGCACTCCCAGGGATGGGGCAGCCACAGCTTCTCTGGCCACCCCGTGCCAGGGCCTCACCAGCCTCACTGGAGTAGAAACTAACAATCCTGTGGCCCCAGCTCTGCTCCTCCGGCCCCCTCTGCTGTTTGCCAGACTCGATGTGGGTCACGGGCACACGGCCAGTTGTGCCCCAGTGCCAAGTCCAGCAGGTCAGGTGGAACTGCCAGTGGACGGGGTCACACTCGGCCCCCAGACTCTGCACCACAGCACAGGTTTCCTCCCTCATCCACCAAACTGCAGTGGAGCAAAAGTCTCCAGCAGATGAGGGCAGCAGTGTGTGGGCACATCGGCACTGCTCCAGCTCCATTCCTGCTGCTCTGGCTCCCTGGGCTGGTGGAAGGTGTCCCTGCCCATGGCAGGAGGGTGGGAACGGATGAGCTTTAAGATCCCTTCCAACCCAAACCATTCCATGGTTCTATGGAATACAAGCCCTGAAAACATGTCTGCATTGAAGGAGAATCCTGGTCTACTCCTTCAGAGCCACATTTTGGTCACCCTGGCAGCTGTAGCAGATGAAATCAGATCACAGGAAAGTGGGCAGTTTTTTAATGGCTTAAAATAAAATTAAACCCAGTGTGCTTACGGGAAGAAAGCAAGTTCACCCGGACAGTTCCAGGAGCCACGCTGCTGCACGGTGTGTCCTGCCAGGGACACTGGCCCTGAGCACAGGGACACCTGACCCCTCCCTGAGTGCAGCACCTTCCTGCCTCTCCTAAGGCTCTGAGCTGCTGCTCCAAGCTGTTTAAATCCCACTCTGCCAGGCCTGGCTTCTCCCCAGCCTCAGTCACCTCCAGCCATGCCCCAAAGCCAGGCATGGAGATGTAAAGGGGTCACGCCTTGGCTGGTGCCACCAGGCAGTGTCCCTGAAGTACAATTCCCAGGGCTGTACGTGGCAGAGGGCCGCTCCCTCAACTGCGAGCACAATTCCTTCCACAATTAGAATGGGGACATTTTCATTAATATCCCTCAGCTGCTGCAGGTTGTCAGCACGAGCCCGGGATTTGCAGAAATTGATTATCGAGTTCAACCGAAACCCCCTAAACTCCTATTCATCCTGCAGTTGCAGAAATTTCCTCCTCCACAGAACATTTAACATTAAGAAACATGTGATCAACAAGATAAAAATAAACTGGAAAGCGACTGCCGTGTTCTCATCGCGGCGGTGAGGCAGCGAGGGCTGGTGGAGGCAGCCGAGGACTCGGGCTCCTGCTTCCCAGTGGGAAGGGCTCAAGGCCAGGTTGGATGTGGCTCGGAGCAACCTGGTGTGATGACATAGCCTTAAAGTGTGGCTCATCACACCTGGCCTAGTGGAAGGTGTCCCTGCCCATGGCAGGGGATGGAGTGAGCTGCGCTTGAAGGTCCCCTCCAACCCAAACCCTTCCAGGATTCTGGGATTCCATGGCAGAGCAGCCCCTGGATCCCCACGTGGCACAACCCTCAGGCAACGTGGAGGGACCACAGAAGTAAAATCCATAAGTGGGCCTGAAACATGAGCAGGAGGATGGAGACAGAGCTGCCCCCAGCATCTGTTTCCCATCCTCATCCTCAGCAGGGTCAGGGTCATGGCTGGGTTGGCTCCCCTGGCGCTGGCTGGTCCCAGGCTCACAGAGCTGCAGGTGGGTCTTATTTCAGCCCAGATTTTACTCAGAATCAGATTTTCAGCAGATTTTAAGGTGCGCCGGCACAGAGATCTCCACTGAACGGCTCTGTGTGCCAGCGGCTCCCACAGGCTGCTCCTACTCCTCTAATTAAACGCATTTCTGGAACACCTTGCAGCAACATGGAGCGAACGGAGAGAAACTCACAGTGAGTAAAACCCTCATCAGACAGAAATAAAGCCTATTTCACACTCAAACCCCTTTAGTGGGAAGCACAAACCCCCGAGGTACGAGGGGGTGAGCAGGCAGGGAGCCCCAGTGCCCATCAGCATGGCTGGACCGCGCACACGGATCCCAGCGGGAGGCAGATCACGGCAGCCCACGGATGCTCCGTGAGCCCAGGATGAGCCACACCTCCATGCAGCTATTTTTAAAGCAGCTCGTTTGCTGCTTCAGCCCTTCTGCAAAGCTCTCGGAGCAGAGCCTGAGCCCTGGTTTAATTCGGGGATCCTGCTCGGCTCTTCCCTCACGCTGACGCCAGCAGGAACCGCGTGCGCAGGCTTAAAGCGGAACGCAGGACCCGAGCGGAGCTGCCGAGCACGGCCAGGAACTGCTCCTGCCTTTCAGCACACCAAGCCTGAGAGGCTGCAAAGGCAGAGCAGGAGCAGATTCCCAGGACAAAGGGGAGTCAGTGTTTGCCTGCGGGTGGTTCTGGTGCCCGAACGAGCCTCCGGGCAGTGCTGCAACGGGGAGCACAAATCCGGGGCTGCTGGAAGCGCGTCGGCAGCTCCATGGGGGTCCCAGGGCAGGCTCAGAGGGATCCGGTGCTGCTGGGCTGCCTCTGCCTGCAGGGGCTGAACCCTGGCCCTATCCAAAATGGAGAGAAGCAGGGAGGGAAGGGCACCAGGGCAGTGATGGAAAGCCTCTCTGAGGTTCCTCAAGCCCGCGCTCTGGGATGCTGGCAGGTCATGGGGGTGTCGGAGCCGCACGGCTCCTCGCTCCACACGCACGCAGAGAACCCTGTCATGCAAAAACCATCTGTTTCCACTGCTCCAACATGACAACACACGCATGGAAGGTGGAACCCTGAGGAAAAATACCATTTCCAAACCAGCAGCTCACGCCAAACGTCTCCAGCGTGGAGACACAGAGTGCCGGCTCACCGGCACACAGGGATTTTCAACAGTTTCTGTGCCGAGCAGCACACAAGCAGGAGATCAATAGGAATAAATTAGAGCAGCACAGACAGCAACAGAGACTGCACTGCACCCCCGAGACCACGCGGGCTCTGCTCCCCCCAGCCCGGCCCAGCCTGCGTAAGAGTGACTCATTCCTGCTGCAGAACTTGGAGGGCATAAAACCTTCTGGAGCCTGTTGGCTCAAGGCAGGGGAGAGCAGGTCTGGCCTGGCACCGTGGCCCGAGGATGCGCTCACAGGGCACCTGCAGCGTGGGCCAGCGACTCAGGAGTTGAAAGGTTGATGGCAGCACGATCCCACCACATCCCAAGGCTCCAGGGAACCCCAGAATTTAAGGACACACAGGCTGAGGGTGCTGAGGTGATCTGGCTTATCAACGAGGTGCCAAAAAGGAAACCAGGGAGGGAAAATGAGAGAAAAAGCAGGGTCTGCCTTGGCAGAAGGATAAGAAAGGTGCTCTGAGCCGCTCCCATCCAGTGGGGAGCTGGTTCCTAACCTGCAGGATGGAGATTCAGAACCAGTGCCTCATCCTGCACTGCTGAAGGACGGTGGAGACCTTGCCTTTGGGGCAGGAGCAGAGGAGAGGTGCTGTCAGGAGGAACAAGCCCCGTTATAACCATGTCAGGTCACTGCGTGGAGCTGAGCCCACCATCCCCACCACTCAGCCCAGTTCCCCAGGGAGGAGGATCTACTGGCTGCAGCATTTCAAACCATAATTTGACTAGAGAGGTTTAATGCTGTGTGACAGCCTGTGATCCAAATCCAGGCGTTCTCCCTACACTTGAGGGCCAGACCCCACAGTTGTGCCCCAATGTGTAAAAGCAGCTCCTCCCCAGAATGGCCACTGGTTCCCAAACTGCTGCGAGAGGAGCACAGAGGCTTCATCAGAAACACAATCTCCATGTTAAACAAGAGTAATTCTGAGAGAGACCAATTTTCAGGTTCAGACTGTTCATTTCCCACGAAATAGAAAGAACTGGAGGAGGGAGGACGGGGGAGGAAGGCTCTGGCCAGCCCTCCCCTCCCAGAGCCGGGGCCAGGACACTCTGCAGACAGCGCTGATAAAAGCTCTTGTATTAAGGAAAAAGCCATCATTGATAGATTTTTGGTTCACAGAGACACAGCACACTGCAACCTCTCCCTCTGCATGTTAAGGAGGTGATGAGGGGGGAGGAGGGAGATTTATGGCAGCTCCCATCATAAAGCGACCTGGTTTTCCGTGCAGCCCTTCCCAGATGGCTGCTGCACACGGGGAGTTTCTCAGGGTGATCTGAAGGCTGGTGTGTGCCAGGCTCTCCACACTGTACCGGCATTATGGAGCCCAGCGAGGAAAGGGAGACGCTCTGACATTCACTCTCTCCCTGTTGCTAGGTGAGAACAGTTCCTTGACTATTTTAGCTAAAGGACTGAAATTACACAAGCAAAGAAAGCCCCGACGCAGCACAGCCCCTCAGAGCCCCCAGCTGCAAACACCGGAGCACAGCCAGCATGGAGAACGGCACAAACAACACTTTGGGATGCAGATGCCTTTTTTAATAAGCCAGCAATTTGCTTCTCACGGATTCCCTTGCCAGCCTTCCCAACGTGGGACTAACGAGCCCGTTCCCAAACACTCACGGGCATCAGGCAGCAGCCGGCTCCAGGAGAGGATGGTTTGGGTCAGCTGATTCATCAAGCATTTTCTAACCTACTAATTAGCGTCACGTAACAACCTCGGGGGGATTAGAGAGGAGTTTAAGTTCCAAGGCCAGCTCCTGCCAACCATACTCACACTGGCCCCTGTCCACCCGGCACTTCCACGGCCACGAGCCCTCGGGCTCAGCCCTGGGCTCCCAGAGGAGCCCTTGGAGCCAGGGAAGGTCGGTGTGGACAGAGCAGCTCGAGGGTCTGGTGGGGTGTTTGTCCCTCCCTTCTTTTTCCAAAGGCACCCAGGAAAGGAGCTGCACACACAGGAAGGGGGCTGGACACACAAGGAGAGAGCAGGGCACCCAGCACTGCTGCAGCCCACCAGCCTTGACCCAGCCTTGCTCAGGCCTTCCCAGCTCCCAAGGAGAGCTGTTGGAGGACAAAATTAACTCAGCCTACTCAAAGCATAGCACTGAGCCTCAACTCTCCCTGCTGATGACTAAAGGCCTGGAAACCACAGCTGCACCTCGAGCCAAGGGACTCAAGTGGCAGCAAGACACTCAGCTAAGGAAAGCACCCGCAGGAGGAGTGGGCATAAGGAATTCTGCACCCTGTGCAACTCGCAGCTTGCTCCCCGAGCAGCAATACCTGCCCCACTCTGCAATAAGGGACCTGTTGGTGCGAAGCCGTCCCCTGGGGAGCCGGGGGAGGTGGGGAGTGCCGGCCCCACGCCGGCAGTCTGGTGCCGCTGAGTCAGCCCGTGACTCAGCCGTGGCTCAGTGCCCGCACCGCTGCGCCCGCCGCCCGTGCCCACCTCTCCCGCCACCTCCCCGCAGGTGCCTTCCCAGCAGGACTGGCCTCTCTCTCCCCGCTGCCCGCTCTCTGGGCGCTCCCCGTACCACGGTTATCACATATTCCTTTACTGCAGAGCCCGAGCCTCCCTCCGGCGCGGCACAGGGACGAGGAGCCGCAGGAAGCCTCCCGAGCTGCTGGAATTGCTGGGAGAAGAGCTGGCTGTACCCGTTTGGCGGCTGCCAGGCAGCACGTAGGCTCCCGGCAGCGCCCGTGGATTTGAAGAGATGCTGCACGAGGGAAGGAGAAGGAAGGAGGAGAAGTCTGAGGCACAGAGATGCTGCTCCCACAGCGCTGGAGCTGTAACATGCACAGTCTGGAGGCTCACAGCTTGATGCCTTTTTATTTTTTTTTCCTAAAGACAGTTTCTTTAGTTAACTCTGAGGAACCCAAGTGCCAGAACTGTTGCTCTAGAAACCATTCTGAAGGAGATTGTTTTAAAAGATTTAGCACTGAACTAACCATACCCAAACCACACACTTAGAGCAGTGCTGGCCAGCAGCACCTCCGGGAGCCCACACCACAGATTCATGGAATGGTTTGGGTGGGAAGGGGCCCTGAAGCCCATCTTGTCCCATCCCTGCCATGGACAGGGACACCTACACCAGGTTGCTCCAAGCCCTGTCCAGCCTGGCCTTAAACACTTCCAGGGATGGGGCAGCCACAGCTTCTCTGGGCAACCTGTGCCAGGGCCTCCCATCCTCAAAAGGAGTGAATTTTGTCTGTGTATCTGCCCCCAAACTGCCCTGCAGCACCAGCTGCTGCCCAACACCCGGGTGGGGTGGGTTTTGCTGCCCTTCCACGGGACACAAACACACCTCCCATGTTTCTCGCCCCACGGTCGGAGAACCCACGTCAAGGCTGAGCCAGAGCGGTCCGGGAAAACAGCAACACACACCGTGCTAAGGAAAATGAGTCACTGCCACACATCAGGATGAGATCCACGCCATTGTTTAAACATTTAAAGAGGGGAAAAAATATCCCACTAGAGGCAAAGAGAGAGCTGTGCTAGCTCCCGGCTCCCACGTCCTTCCAGCTGCATTTTATGTGGCTGTGGAACATCCCCAGACCCCCCCTCACTCACACTCACACTCACACTCACACACACACACACACACACACACACACACAGAGAGCAGGCCCAGCAAACATGACCACGTTACATAAACCACCCGGGGTCAGCCAGTGCGATGGTGCAATCCCACTTCTCCGAGGGCTGGGAGCAAAGCTGAGGAGCAGGACAAGCAGCAGCAGCCTCTCCCTCCTCTGGGATTGCAGGGTGGGCACAGGGAACCCCCTCTGTTCCACACAAAGGCCTGTCCTGCACATCACACACACTTCAGTGTGCTCAGCCGTATGTGTGCCCTAAGCCAAGGGCCACTGGTGGCACGGGCACAGCTCGGGGGGACCCCTCCACCCCCAGAATGTGCCACGTCTGTGCACCCACAAACACGTCTCCACCTGCCTCTGCCTCCAGCCAGCCCAGGAACAGACGGGTCTGAAACACCCCTCGGTTACAATGACAGGGTGGTGCAAGAGGAGAGCAAGATGCCAGGAAGTCTTTTCCTATCTCCACTAAGTCTTTTCCCATCTCCAGCATCTGATTCCTGGAGTAAATGATCTCAAAGAAGAGGAACAGGCTCCTGCTAAGCATCAGTCTGACTGTGCACGTTGATCTGTGGCTCCCTGCTGGTATCTCCAACCCAGCAGCTGAGTCACTTCCTCTCCGCTCCCCACCAAACAGGTTGCTGAGGGTCTCCCACACCTTCCCTACGTCTTCCCAGCGTTTGTGAGAGCTCAGTTTATCTTTCAGCGGGTCTGTGAGTGCCCTGACCCCCTCCAGGTCTCCTGTGGGAGCCACGCTGCTGCCGCCCCTTGCTCACCCACTTCCCCAGGAAGGACGAGCTCTGGAGAGGAAGGGGAAGACGGATCGGAGATAAGAGTCACGCGGCCGCGGAAAGCTGGGGGGGTCTCACGGGCTGCTGCTCCTCCCCAGCAGCCACAGCCTCTCCCCAGAAGCTCTCTGCTCTTTTTTTCACTTGGCTTCCTTCTCGTTGCTGCCAGCAGAAACATTCCCAACGTCCCCGCAGCCACAGAGAGGCCAGAGCCCTTGGAAAAGCAGATCCCTGCTGCTGGGGGCCACGGCGAGCGAGCTGGCGGGGCCCTGCTGTGATGTCTCAGCTGTCACGAGGGTCAGACAGCCCTGCAGCCAGTTTGGCCTTCAATTCTCAACCAAGTATCGAACGTGGCAGAAACACCCTTGACAAAAAGCAGAAGCTCTGGCTCTGGTTAATCTGCTTTGCCTCACTCCGGCCACCCCCATCCTCCCAAAGGTGACACCCCAAGTGAGACACCACAGCACCCCGAAACTTCATCCCTGCAAAGAGCTGTCACGTTTAACAGAATTCATTAATTCTTCGAAACTTTCTCTCCAGACAGGGAGTTCAGCAACACAAACCCATGGAAGCACCCTCAGGACACGTCACGGTGTGTGCTCATCCACAGAACAGCCCTCACTGGTGGCACTCCTGGCCCTTCCTCACCAGAGAGAAACACCAAACACAGTCCTTGCACCATTTTTAAGCACATCCACAACTTTTAGCACATTATCTCTTTGCACAACCATTTAACCTGACCAACACTATTTCCAAATGCAGATTTTCCGGGAATGTACAGGAAGGACCCACACAAACCTCTGCCCAAAAATCCACAGCACAGCCCCTTACAACCAAACAACACTATTTCCTCCCCATCCAAGCTTTCTGACAGCTCTTCCCAGCTCCTTACAAATCCAACAGCCTCCAGGGTCCGTGTGGGGCCACAGTGGGCAGGACCCCGTGTACCAGCCACTCTTCTGCCACGAGATTGACCTGCTTGACCAGATTTTACTTATTGGGTTTCTTTTCAACAATACTCAGCTTTATTCTCTTACTTAACAAGTTCTCACTAGCAGGCCCAGCTCCATGGCTTGTCCCAGCTACAGTTCCTGAACTGGGATAGTCAGAAAGAAGGAGAACAGAGCACAGCTGAAGGAAGGGTGTCTCCTCACACAGCCACTGCTCGGTCCAGCTATAAACATCACTAAGAAGGGCTTTTAACCCACTGAGTTCCAGATGTGCATGTGTGGACCAACAGCAGTTATCCAACCCTTGTGCACATGCCTCTTCCTCCAATTAAAAAATGCAGGAAACTTGATACAACACTTCCATACAGACTGCCTGTACCCTGGATCCTGTGTGCTCACCACCACCGCCCCCCCTCACATTTTGAGGGTGCAATATGGCATTTCTGTACCTGTATCTGAGTCTTTTTGATCTCCATTTGTTCCCACAGTGAAAGGCAACTTGCGTTTGGTCGCTCGCTCTTTCACCTCTTTGCCGCCATCGCTCCGGTCCAACTTTGGAGTCTTGGTTAGAGAAACTTTATCTTTATCCTGGAAAGAGAAGAGACCAGATTAACAATTGTCTTCCCCCGACTGTGTTCACCTGATCCCCCCAAACCCACACCAGCCTCACACAGCACCTCCTTCCTTTATATCGTGGATTTGCAGTACCGGGGTTTGCCAACAAGGCCAACCAAGGCTGCTGCGTGGTGCCAAATTCCTACCCATTTGTGTGAAAAACGGACCCAACACCTTGTGTGAGGCTGGGGATGTGCCTGGCTGTGAGCACAGAGGGAAGGCAGGCTGGGATGGGGGAACCTGAGGATTTCCAAATGCAGCCATACAACAAGAACAACCCATTCCTGCTTTGTACCAGGCTCGTTTATTCAGGTTGGTTTGGATTTTAATGTGAAGCAGAAATGCTGGGAACTGCCTGGAAGCAGGGAGTTATTTTGAAGGAACATCCTGAGCAAGAGAAAGTTACCAAGTAATGAGACAGGTGAGACTTTTCACATGACCAGGAAGAGCTGGTTCACAACTCTGACTCCAGGAGTTCACTGTGCCGGGAATACACAGCCCAAGGTCGTGCCCTTGTGTTTTTCGTACATGAGGAACAGTATTATTTTAAGCAAGCGCTTCTGGATTGCCCACTGTGCCCCTGCTCCAACAACAAGGGCAGCACCAGTGACAGATCTGATTTCAATAACCCAGCAAAACCCAGACCCTGAGCTTTAGAGGCAGAGTTAGATTAAATACAAGAACCTCAATACATGAAATCACGCCAGCCCGCGGCTGGGAGCTGGGATGAGCCACCCTAAGGGCACTGCCTTGTTCGGAGAGGTGCAGTCCCCCGGCTGTCCCTGGCAGGTGGCCCCGGCAGTCACAGGACTGCACTGTCACCACTGCACTGCTCCTTCCCCTTCCCGGGTCTCTGCCTCTGACCAGCCTTCATTCACCCACGGAGGGAAGGGAAACGCCTGGCTCAGCCCGAGGGGGCCAGTTGGCAGCGTGACAGCCCCGTGGCCCCTCTCACCGCGCTCCAGGAGGACGGAGGAAATGGGCTGGGGAATCCCTTTTTTGGTAAAGCAAGAGAAACAAACCTGCCTGACAGGGCTGTGCGGTGGGAGGGAGCCAAGGCACGCTCGGAGCCCCGGGGAGGGCAGCCCTGCCCCGGAGCAGCCGCCGAGCTCCGGGCTCGGCACCGGAGCGGCGGGACAGAGTCCCCTCAGCCAAAACAAACACTCCAGCACTTCCCTTAAACCCTCCGGATCCAAATGCTTTGGCCTTGCTTTTTCTGAGGCGAACAGAAATAGTTTGCCATACCAAAGGATGCCACTCCTACTGCCCGCTGCTGCTCTGAGCAGCTCCGAGGAGCTCCCATCCCCTCCCAGGGATGTCGTGAACAGGTACCTTGTCTGTCCAAATTCTGTGACTCCATTGCCAAAAGAATAAAAGAAAACGCGTATGTGTTGTATAAAAAGCCACCAAACAAATAATTCACTTTTTTCCTCACTGGCCATCCACATCCTGAACTCTTCCTTCTATTTACTTGGATAAAAGGCATCTCTGAGCACTAAGAACATGAGCCTGTGAGGTTCCTGCACTGTGAAGTGGTCACAGCAACAAGGCTGCATCTGGATAATGCACTCAGACATCCAGGTAGGTTTTCTGCTGGATTAATGCTGTCCAGGTTCTCTGTGCCCTCAGGAAGTGAGAAAAAGGGCAGGACAGGTAAAAATGCAGCTTATTCTAGAAAATTAGAATCACAGAATCATGGAATGGTTTGGGTGGGAAGGGACCTTAAAGCTCAGCTCATCCCACCCCAGCCATGGGCAGGGACACCTTCCGCCAGCCCAGGTTGCTCCAAGCCCTGTCCAGCCTGGCCTTGGACACTCCCAGGGATCCAGGGGCAGCCACAGCTTCTCTGGGAAACCTGTGCCAGGGCCTGCCCACCCTCACAGGGAACAATTTTTTCCTAATACACAATCTGACCCACCCTCTGTCCATTTAAAGCCACAGTGATTTCCGTGTTGTTAAAATCTCCATGCTGGAGGAGGGGCAGGATAGGGGAATTAGGGGAAAAACCTTCCCAGACAGGAGGGCGAGCCCAGCATGGAACTGGCACTGGAAGTGTCCATGTGAATCCCAGGCATGCTCGGGCAGCGCCTCCTTTGCATCCGCCCCAGCGCTCGGAGCTGCTGATCCAGTCAGTTCAGCACAATTAAATACCGCGGAGCAAAGGAAGCGGCGGCAGCCCCGGCACTGCTTTGAAGATTAATTTGTACAGTAGCACAACGATAACCTTTCCTACTAATTGGAGCAAGGAAGATCCAGACCCTGTTCCCCCCTGGAAAGCAGCGACCTGCTGGGGATGCCTGCAGCGGCGCGTGGAACATCAAGGCAGTTGGAGAGTCCTGTTCCTGAAAGTTTTCCTTTTCTTATTTTAAGCTTTACTTCCCTCATTATTTCCAATTTTGTAATGAAGAGTATCGTCCTTTACTTGGGTAAAACCTGGTTTCACTTTTAGGCCTTCTCATGTTTAAAGAAAGCTCAGACTCATCGGAATCAGGTTTCACAAATGGAACAAATCCAAGTTACAGTCACAGAATCCTGAATGGTTTTGGTTGGAAGGGACCTCAAAGCTCATCTTGTTCCGCCCCCTGCCATGGGCAGGGACACTTTCCACCAGACCAGGTTGCTCCAAGCCCCGTCCAACCTGCCCTCGGCAATAAAGAGAAACTCGTATGAACACCACGTGTAAGAGTTGGGGCTCTCCAAGGCCAGGACAGGAGTTTGGGGAGGGGGAACAGTTGAGAGCTCAGCAGCAGCAACAAGTTCCCCTTTGTGGGTCTTAATATAAGCTGCTTTTGCAAAGGCAACCATGAGTGCAGGAGAAATCCCCTACTGGCACGTTGTGTTCTTAGTAAGATTTACTATATGAGTAACTGAACCCACTTGCAGTGACACTTGCAGAAGTTAAAAGATCAAAAGTCACTCTTGGCCACCGTGGTTTGGAGCACAACCCCACTGTGAACTGCCCCAGCAGCCACCCAAGGGTGAGATGCTGCAGCCCAGGGACGGAAGGGCTTCTTTCATCAGCTCAACAAACCCTGATATCAATCTGCTCAGGGCATTTCTGACACACAAAACAGCCAGAGGCCAGTTCCCCAAGCAAAAACAATCCTGTGGTTCTTTTTGATGCAGGGTTCTAAATACAGAGTCATTTAGAGAGGGCTCTGAGCAACCTGGTCTAGTGGAAGGCGTCCCTGCCCACGGCAGGGAGTGGGACAAGATGAGCTATAAGGTACCTTCCAGCCCAAACCATTCTGGACTCTGTGATTTACAAACCCGTGCAAAGGAATCTGTATTTCCAGCCCCGTCAGCTCGCTCTGACAGAGCCTGACTTGCATCCCAGCACTTATGCAGAGACTTGCACCGCCAGCCATGGAAATCCCCGAGCCCTTTGTTCTCCAAAATGAGCTGAAAGCATTTCAGGTTGTGATGTCAGTAAAAATTAGGCAACAATGAACAAAACCAGCACAGGCAGCCTGGGAGGAGAAGCCCAGGAGCACCGAGGGCCTGTGCCCCGGGTGACGCCCCACGACAAAGTCCTGCTGTGGGCAAACCAACCCACTCTGCAAAAATCAAACGCTCCAAGAGCGGGGCTTCCCCTGCACCAGTGGGGCACTTCCTGACCAGGTCTCTTCCAAGGGAGGAGAAGGGGCAGGAGAAGGTTCTCGCCCCGTTTTACAGGAAGCAACTGGATGTGGTGGAAACCAAACTATTCCCTAAATCTGGGTCCCTTGCAGCATGTCCAACACAAGAGTGCAACACATAAAGACGCACACAAAGTTCCAAGAAGTCTGAATTTGTGTTGTTATCAGTGCTGCAATGAAATATCTGAAGTATGGAGGTGATTGGAGCTGAAGCCCCCTTCCTGTGAGCCTCAGGCACCAAGATTTGTAAGAAACATGACCTGGAAATGACCATGGGATGATTTCCTTCACCAAAATGTTGTTTCTTTGGTACCTAAGTCCCCCAGATGCTTCTGCAGGTTTCACAGCCAAGAAGGTGATTCTGGTGGACACACAGCCCACAGCCCACCACTCATTTGTACAGCACTGGAAAGCCCTGACAGCCCAATGGGTTTCAAGAACCGAAAAACATGGACTGTGTTCCCTTTTCCGAAACAGGGAAAAGAGGAAGAAAAACCTCCAGTTTTTTTAACCTCTGCCAGCTCCTACAAGCAAAAACCAGGGTATGTGCTGTTCTGCTTGGTGTTCGATTCAACCACTGCAGCAAAAATGCAACTGGGGCTATGCAAGAGGGAGCATTTCCCCTCAAAGAGGCAAATGCTCTGCGGCAGGCGCCGAGCACACGGTGTAACCACCCAGCCAGTCCCCAGCACATCAGGAAATGGTTTCCACAACTGATCTGACTCTTGCTGCGGAGCTCTGCTCAGCCTAAGCCATGAGTAATCTGCCTCTGCTATGGAGATCTGTGGATCTAGACCAGAAAGGAGAATTATTCATATATGGCATGCAGATTTTCACAGAACCCTTCAGCCTGAGCTCAGCAGGAGGAGCCCCGGGGCTGCCAGTGCCCGCCCCGGGCAGGCTGAGTGCAGCCATATAAGGGCTCCACTAACCCGGCAGAAACAGCCCCAACGCCATCAGACACCATCTCCAGACCACTTCGCTCTCGTGGCTGCATCCCACTAGTTCCTAAGTCCCTCCTGTGGAGGGGCACGGAGCAGAGAGCCAGGAGCATGAGCCCCACAGCTGGAAGGCAGCAGCTGATATCCCATTCCTCAGAGCAGGAGCCCTCTGGAAAAGGGCAGCTTCCCTGACAGCCAGGTTGCTTCCTGTTCAAGCCTGTAACTCACGTTCAGAGTTTGGTGATCGCAGAATCACGCAATGGTTAGGGTTGGACAGACCTTAAAGTTCATCTCTTCCCACCCCCTGCCATGGGCCAGGACACCTTCCACTAGCCCAAGTTGCTCCAAGCCCTGTCCAACCTGGCCTGAAACAATTCCAGGGATGGGGCAGCCACAGCCTCCCTGGTCAACCTGTGCCAGGGCCTCACCATCCTCAGAGGGAGGAATTTCTTCCCAGTATCCCATCTAATCCTCCCCTCTTTCAGCTCAAGGCCATTCCTCCTGTCCCTGTGACCCTCAGCCCATCGCAGCAGCACCAGGACCCCCCAGCATCCACCCCATCCCCACTGCCAGCGCTGGGGCTGCAGAGCCCAGGTGTGTAAAGCCTGTTTAATGCTGAATCAACTGTCAATATTAAGGCCACATTAAGAGAAGAACACTTCAGTGGCAGCGCTTTGCCCCTCCCCGTGCCCACCAGCGGGTCCCTGCGTGTGGCACCGCTCGGGCTCTGCCCTCCCTATCCAGTCACATGTGCCAAGTCACAGCTCGGCCTTTGAAGGTGTTGACAAAGGCGAGATAAATGAAAGGCAGTGGCTGCTGACAGGCAGGTACAACAGCGTCTGTCTGCAGGGAGGAGGTCGAAGTGCTTTTCCCCTGAGTCACCGCTCCAGCTCAGCTGCAGAACAACCAGAAACACGGGGAAAGGATCCTCTGGCCACTCGGGCTGGATCTCAGCTCAGCCCCGGGAACACAAGAGCCTGTGGGCGCCTCCTCCCTTGAAAAGGCTGCAATTAAGGGAGCAGAAAGCCCTGCCCCGTCCCCTCTCAGTGCCACTCTCTGCAGGTCTGCGCTGCCTCTGAATGGGAGGCAGAAAACTGTGTCCCAGTTCTGCAGGCAGCGGGAGATAACTCGGGCTCCCGGCGGCCCCCGCGCCGCTCGACAAACCTGCTCTGTAAATAACACGCAGCCTTTAAGCTGCCGGGAGTGGATGAAATAAAACGGGAGCTGATTCATATTCCAACTGATCCTCTCCCTCCCCAAGCACCTGCGCCAGCATTAAGCTTCTTACCCGGCGCAGACCAGCCCTGTATTTACATATCCTTGTTTGCCAGGGTAAACGCCGGCATCCTCCCGATGCTCCAGGACAGCTGTTCCCTCTCCAACACCCCTGATCCCAGACCGTGCCCCCTCCGAGACGCCCCACGCTGTGCCCCAAACACCGACCTGCGCACGCACGCGGCACAGAAAGGGGAACACGGCACACGCTACCAACGTGCTCCATAACCAAATCCTGCCCAGGACCTTCCTGTTGTTTTTTTGGCATTTTCCTCATTTTGTCCATAATATGGCCTCAATCACATGAGGAGTTACTGCCATCACCACGGGAGGGATTGCAGGGGAAGTGACGGAGCTGGAGCTCACCCCGCTCAGCTTCAGCTCCCAGGCAGAAACTCCTGGGGGAATGCTGAGAAACTGGAGCAAGGAGATGAAAGGGAAGTGGATGAGATTTGTTTCCTTAGCAGAATTTGGTAGATGCAGGTTTTCATGTTTATTTAAATTTGCACAGAGATTTCTGCACAACTATTGACTGGAAATGACTGATACTGAGAAGGGGGAAAAGCTGAATGAGAGGAGGCAGAGCTCACGCCCGGAGCAAAACAAGAATCTGGGAATGAAGAGGAGAAGTGTGAACTCATTTATCCTTCAACTCAGATTTCATCTCAGTAGCTTCACATCAAGCCACACCAAAACCCAAACACCTCAGATAAAGCCCAGAAGCAGCAATTTCAGCAGAGCAGCTCCCAGGCTGAGTCCTGGTCAGCCCACGCTGCTGGGGGAAGCAAGACCAGCCGAGCCTGACACAGATATGGCATTTCCATCCAGAGGAGGAGGAGGAGAAGCTCCTCCCTCACCCAGCACACACGTGCACCATCACTGCATCACTTGGGCCCTCCGCAGCTCAGGGCAGGAACCCCTAAAA
This sequence comes from Acropternis orthonyx, assembly GCA_035583155.1. NCBI lineage: Eukaryota > Metazoa > Chordata > Aves > Passeriformes > Rhinocryptidae > Acropternis > Acropternis orthonyx. Next base: position 19,653,593 of record JAWWEU010000020.1, read on the forward strand.
ATGCACAGTACAGCGGAAGAGAATCTTCCAGAGCATCTCATGTTGCTCAGCCAAGTCAGGTCTGGGTGGCCGTAGCATTCCTGGCAAGGACTGCAGCCATAAAGGAATGACAGGGACCCATCAGCTGGCAGGGCACCAACACACCCATATAATTCCCGGGATAAGAGCCCATGGCAACCCGTACCACACAAAACACTGCCACAGCTTGGAGACAAAGGAAGGAAGATGACCCAAACACGAACCTTTTTCCCCGTTTGTTTCTCCACCATGTCGTTGCTGAGAGAGAAATCTTCTGACTGTGGTGTTTTAGAACACCCACCCTTGGGCATCGTTCTGCCTTCCTTACTTGATCTTCATTTATGCTGCCATCGCCTCATCATCAACCGTCTGTTGGGAGAGAGGAAAAGGAAGGTCAGAGAGCTCAGAAGGATCTTCCCACTGTGGGGGGGGAAAGGTAAGGCACTTTCCCGTGGGGATACACCCCCTCCCAACCCTTGGACAGCAGTTCCAGGATGGCAGAGCACCCTCAAATGTGGGAAAAGCCTCTTGCAGGCTCCTGCCACCTTCCCAACGAGTAAGAGGTGCTGCAAGGAATCACAGAATCACTGAGGCTGGAAAAGACCTCCAGGACCATCAAGCCCGCTCTGTGCCCAATGCCCACCTTGTCCCCCAGCCCAGAGCACTGAGTGCCGTGTCCAGTTGTTCCGTGGACACCTCCAGTGATGGGAACTCCAAACCTCCCTGGGCAGCCCCTTCCAATGCCTGAACACACCTTCCATGAAGAAATTCCTCCTGATGTCCAAACTGAATCTCGCCTGGCACAGCCTGAGACTGTGCCCCCTTGTCCTATCCTTGTTGCCTGGGAGAAGAGGCCAACCCTGAGAGGCAAGCTGGGACCTTCAGCTGCAAACACGGCTTGTTCCATGTGCAATGAATAGCCTAGAACAGATTGTGTCCCAACAAAGAGCAACATCCCTCCTGCTCTTCAACCCCAGCATCACTCCAAGCCTACACAAAGCTTCCTGGAGCTGTGACTGCACCCAGAGTGGAGGACACAGGGACAGCCCCGGGGCAGGGACAGCCCTGCTCCCCCAGTTTGCCACGCTGAATTCCCAGACACTCGCAGGACCAACAAAAATTACAAGATCTATATAAAAAAATGGACTTTTTGAACACGTTGCCATTATGAGACCAGAAAACACCGAAGGGTCAGAGCATTCCCAGGGCCATTTGACATCCCAGCCCTGGCTCTGGTGCCACACCTTGGCCCAGGTGAGCCAACCTGGAGGGTACAAAGCGCTCCTGCTCCCTGTGTGTTGCCTGGTTATTACAGGGCTGGGAAGACAACTGACATCTGAAACAGAGGGAGGCACGAGCTCTCACAGGGATCAGGAACAGCGGCTGGAGCCAAGGCCCTTTTAGGCGAACAAAAATATCTCCTCTCCCGAGAGCAGAGGCTGGAAAGCATCCATGGAAGGGGATATCTGCGAGGGGTGACCCCCAGCAACCCCGAGAGCAGCGGGCTCCTCGCACTGAGGCTGGGATGGCACAAACAGGGCACGCCTGGGAACGTTTGCCCAGCTCATTGCCAGGGCTAACATTGCACACTTCAACCGGCAGCTCTGCACAGCTACAATTGCAGGAAATTGTCCAGGAACAAAGTCATGCAGTGCTCCATCACGAGATGGGAATTCTGGGGGCGGGGAGAGAGAGAAAACAGAGGAGAGAGGAGAGGGGAAAGGGAAGAGTGGAGGGGGGGCAGGCAGGACAGGACAGGACTGGACCCAAAGCCTCCTGCCAGCCCTGGCTGAGGCAGCAGGGCCTTTGAACCATGTCCTGGGAGATTCTGGCACCACCTTGCACCACACCTGCAATGGGGCAGGATGGGGGTTGCAGGCTGGAGGAACTCCAGAGTGGTGCTTTCATCAGCCTTGTGTTTTAGAAGTTCCCTGGAAAACCCTTTCAAATTTAAATGTTTCATTTATGCTTCAGAGGCTTTGGGGCCCTTTGGGTTGGTTTGTGGGTTGGTTTTTTTTAAAAAAAAAAGGTGGTCCTCTGAAAGGTCCCATCCCAGCCCTGCAGCAGCACAAATTCCCAGACCAAAGGCACAGACAGTCCCAGTGCTGGTGCTTCCAGCAGGGGACTGTGCTTCCCTAGTTCTCTGCCCCAGCTCCTCTGCCTGGGCGATGGGAAGGTGGCTATCCATGTTTAGGAAGGAAACTGTGGGGACTGAGACCTCCCCGTGTCCTCCTGCTTGATGCACCCCCAGCCAGCAGCCCTCAGCCCTTTCCTTCTATAGCTGGGAGAGCAGGAAAGGACCTGAACTGGCCAAGATAGGAGTAGGCTGATCCACGCTCCTTCTCACCACAGCCAGGCACCAAAAAGGGGGGAAGGGCAGAAAATTCAGTCTAACAGCCTAGCCTGTCCATAAAGAACCATAAATAACAAAACCTATAGAGTGAGGGAATGCCTGCAGAGCTTTGTGTCTCCACATTTCTGCTCTTCATCCCTCGGAGGGAGCACCAGGACTGATGAAAACAGCCCCTTAAGAAGGCAGCTCAGCCATTCCTGGGTCACCGGCACGGAGGGGCCGGAGCTCACCAAACCAGAGGCCAAGGCAAGGAGCTCTGGCCCCAGAGCTGCCACTCACCCACACCCCCAGCCAGGGCTCCAGCAGCAGCTCCAGCCATTCGCAGCCTCAAGCACCTCACTCTGTCAGGCATCATTAACCAACTGGTAAAATTAAGGGATTCTTTCCCCTCGGTTTCACCTACCGGGGCTCATTAAGGTGCAGGAAAAGGAGAAAGGAGAGGAGGCAGGAGCAGAGGACAATATTCCCTTCAATATTCACTGCAAATCTAGGAGGTGGAAATTCAGATGAAGAGCTGGGAAACGGAAATTTATTTACCCTTCCCGAGGGATATTAAAGCCGAGCAGCTCCAGCTCTGCTGACCGTGAGCACGGCTGGGACCGGGACACGCTCTGCTCCCCCCAGCAGCCAAAATCCAACCCCACGCTGCCACCAGTGCCTCGCTCGAAAGGCTCCGTGACCTGCACGCTGCCAATTCATTCTCCCAAAAAACTGTGCCCACTCTCAAGTCTTTGTGGCTGTTTGTACCAGGGGTAGGTATCTATTCACGTGGAGCTTCCAAAACCTGTCTAACTGAGAAAAGGCCAGACGGATGCCAGATTAATTCTGCGCCCCTTCTGTTCCCGGCGCTGACTCATTACACTTGGAAAGCCGCTGCCTCTCCGGGTAAACACAGCCCTGGCCTGTTCCACAGCTTGCAGGGAGTATCACATTTGCACAACAATTGCCGACAACGCCGCAGCCTTCCTTTCATTTTTAAGCACGTTTAATAAGTTCGTTTCATTTTGAAGCACGTTTTATCAGAGTCAGAGGGGAGGTGCAGGTTCCCTGTTGGAAGAGTCATCCCCAGGAGCAGCACAGTCGCAAATCCAGGGCTGCAGAATGAGTTTAGCTTCAATCCCCCCTAATTCAGGAGCCACCTCCTTTCCATGACCCCTCTCTCCAGCTCACCCTGCCAGAGACAACCAGCACCCTTCCTATTTCATCAACAATTAACTAAGCTCCTCCAAGGAGCCGATTCCATGTCACTGCACAATAAGAAGTGGGAGACCGAGTGAGCTCAAGGGAATATAATCCCTCATCCTTCTCCAGGAAAACAAAGGAGCTGGTTCCCCCCTGGCCAGTGGCCAGCCCTGGCTGCACGGCCAGCCCGGTGCTCACCAGCCCCCTGGCACAGCCACATCAGCCCCCGCCGCCGGAGAGCTTGGATCCCACACCATCCCCTGGGAAAGCAGTGAATGGAGAGGGGGAGCCTGCCCTGGGGTGGACCAGCTGGTTTGGGACGGCTGGTTCCAGCAGGGAAGGCCACCATGGCCCCAGCCCATGGACTATCGCACACAGGACTTTGCCAGCTGGGAGACAGCTGGAAAAGCAGAGATGACACCCAGTCCAGTCACCCTGTCCCAGACCCAAGGTCCTCCTGCACACTGCCAGGGGCTGGTAGACGGGGGTCAGAGCCCCCACGGCAACCCCTGGGCACCTTCCCAGAGGCTGGAGAGAGGGGACCATGGGGAACATGACCAGGAGTGGGGCTGGAGCCATGGGGAGGGAGGCTGGGTGGGAATGGCCGAGCTCTGCAGAGCCAGTCCTGGCCACACACACCCACCCACCATCATTTCCCCCTGCTGGGCTGAGGAACCAGACAAAAATGGTTTTTATTTCACCCAGGGCACACCAAGCCAAAGCCACACACTGAGACCAAACACTTCTGTGAAGGACCTCAAAAGGCAATGATCCCAAAAGGGAGGGGGGTCATCTGTCCCTCCCAGGGAGACGGAGGAGAGCACTGCTGGCTTCAAGCTCGGCACATCTGGGAGGCAGCGTGGGACCAGTTGCTCCCATTAGCCAGGACCAGGCTCCCAGTGAAGGCGACAGCAAACTGGGACAGGCACAGAGGAACATGGGCAGAGCCCACTCCAGCCCCAGGCACACAACACCAACACCATGGCCAACAGAAGAGGAGACTCCTCATTAACAAACCAAATGGATCCAATGAATCCCCTCATCCCTATCCCTGGCCTTCCTCAAGGGCCCAGCAAGCAACACACCAACATCTATATCTGTGACAAGAGAAATGCAGTGAGGGCCTCAAATGAATCACAGAATAGGATCATGGAATGGTTTGGTTGGAAGAGACCTCAGAGTTTATCCAGTCCCACCCCCTGCCATGGGCAGGGACACCTCCCACCAGCCCAGGTTGCTCCAAGCCCCGTCCAACCTGGCCTTGGACACTCCCAGGGATGGGGCAGTCACAGCTTCTCTGGGCACCCTCTGCCAGGACCTGCCCACCCTCCCAGGGAAGAATGAAGAACATTTTCAGGTGTATCTCCAAGGGGGAACAGCAGCCTTCCTCAGCTCTGCAGGTCCCAGCCCTCCATCCCTGCCCTCCCACAGACCAGCCAAACTCCTGCCATTCAACGGGAAGCCACAACAAATGAGCTCATGCCCACGATCCGTGATCAGAGCCTGCCCAGATCCCGCCAGCCCGGAGTAAAAACCATCGCGGAGCTCCCTCTTGATGCCAGAAAACAAGGAGGAAGCTGGCTGGAGGCTCCTGCCCGTGCAAACCCCCCAGGCAATCAGAGCCCCAGACGTTATTTGCACAGATCCAACACATTTGTTTGGTCTGAAAAGGTTGGAATAGGAACAAACCTCACGAAAAATGAAAATTTCAATACCTCATTCTCCTTTTAAGGACTCTGTCCCAGAAAAACAGGTGTCTTAAATCTTCAAAAACTGCCTTAAAATAATACCTCACACCCAAAATTTGACACACACCCCCAGCACTGGAAAGCAAAGGGAGAAAAACCAAGAGTTGAGGTCTTCCAACATGCAGAACCACAGAATCCCAGAGCTGTCTGGGTGGGAAGGGACCTTAAAGCTCATCTCGTTCCACTCCCTGCCATGGGCAGGGACACCTTGAGGCTGTTCCACCAACATGCTCCCAGCACCTGCTCTCCACCAGTTTATCCTTCACTTGTTCAGCCAACACAACCCATGATTACTCCCTAAAAGTGCCCATGAACACCAGCAGGACGTGCAGTTTGGGGAACAGGGAACAATTGTTCTTTGTGCTCCAGCCCAGCTCTGCAGGAGTAAAGTCCATGGTTTTCCAGGGTGAGTACACAGGGCCAGGAGCAGCAGGAGCCCTGCAAGCCGGCACGGCAAACACAGGTGGTTTCCTCAGCACCTGACAATGGGTAATCACAGAGATTAGCTATTAATGAGATAGTGCAGTGCAAGGTGCTAATTCTTAGGACCCAAAAAAGGGCAATGGAGAGAGCCCTGTGTTCTCTATGTGTCCTCACCTTCAACTCCACTTCTTTCCTTACCAGGGGGAACCTGTTACCTGTTCCTGGCTTTTGAAGGGGATGTCACTCCTTAACAGGAGTTCTTGGAGATGAAACATCTTCCTTCACCTCTTGGCATGGTTTCTCCTCTCCTGTTCTTGACAGCACCAACCCGGTCCCCAGTAACTGTCCTTTCTTCCACCTTTCCCAAATGTTTATTCCGCCCTACCCCACAGTGTTTCCTGACCTCCTGATATCCTGCAATGACTCACAATTGGGCAAGACTTGCTGCTCTCTCAAATACACACCAGCCAAGTAAACTAAGCTGTAACCATGAAATCCCAGACTGGGATGGAAGGGACCTTAAAGACCACAGGCAGGGATGCTTTCCACTATTCCAGGTTGCTCCACGCCCCATCCAACCTGGCCTTGAGCACTCCCAGGGATGAGGCAGCCACAGCTTCTCTGGGCAACCTGTGCCAGGCCCTCACCACCCTCACTGTAATAGAACACAACAATCCTGCAGCCTAAGTTACTTAAATTAAACTGAATTAAATAATATTACTGAATTACGGCAGCTATTAGTATTTCAATCATCCGTGGAACAGACGGCCCTTCCTGATGTTCCGCACAGAATGGACCTGCAGAAAACAACACGGTGAAGCAGCCCAGCCTGCGCATGGATTTGCACCCAGGTCTCCAAGGACCACAGTCAGGATGATGCTCAGGACCCCACTGGGCTCCGTGAACATCCTGCTCCTCCGTGGTTCCCCAGCAATGACCCACCACACGAGCCTGTCCCTGCTGAGGGTTAAATCCAAAGCACACAGCTGTGACCTGCCAGTGTCTTCTCCTGCCCCAGCAGGAGGCCAACAGTCCCAAATTCTGACAACTCCCCACAGTCCTATCACACCAAGCACTGCTGTTTAACAGGAATGGATTTGGACATTTCTGCCCAACCACACAGTGATGCAGAATCCTGCAGCTGGGGCCGTTCTGGGGAGACACAGAGTCCGGGGCAGCAGCGAGCCCGGACAGTGCCCTGCGCCCCCGAGCAGCCCGTGCGGTTTCTCCGGGAGCAGTTTTTCCCACAAACCCTTCCCTCAATTACCCTCACGCAGCTGCCTCTGGTATTGCTCCACTGCTGGATGCTGCCGATGGATGATCTGGTTGCTGGCCAAGGTTACAAAACTGCAGTTTGAGTCAGTGCTCCGAGCCGCGCTCCGGCATCGGCTGCGCTGAGGAAACCCCTGGAGCGGCCGGAGCGTTACAGGAAGGCTGGAGCAGTGTAGGGCCCCGCCACACAACCATCAGCCAGGGAGGGAGAGCTGATCATGACACTGTTGTCCTCTCCAGGAGGCTCCGGATCACCAGCTTGGACCAAAACCTGCCAGAGAGGGAGGACTCTGCGCCTTGCCCATCTCTGCTTTGCACAGAGACCCATCAGGCTTCAGCCAGGGAAGGGCTGTGGCTGCCAACACAGCCACTGCCAGAGTTCCTGCACATCAACCTCCTTAAAACCACATGGACATTCCCACTGCTGCTGCACATGGGAGGAAAAACGCAGCCCAAACTACTCTGCACACAGAAAACAGGGATGAAATGCAGCCCCCTGATGAGCTGAGAGGTTCGGGGAGGGCGAAGCCTTCACGTGCAGATCACAGGGATGTGAGCAGGGTCTTGAAAGTCCCACCAGTGGGGAAAGACAGGGATTCCCTGGGGCTGCTTTATCCTGGCAAAATTTAAACAACACAGATCTGCAGAACCTGACGCACCCCCAGACAGTTTGGGGAGCCACGCTCTGCCCCCCGTGTCCAGCACAGAGCTGTGGATTGCTCTGCTGAAGTGCAGCTCGAGGGGTTCAGGAGCACCAGCGCCCTGTCCCCAGGGGAGGCTGCGGGACAAACACCGTTCCCACGGAGAGCTCGTGCTGGCTCCTGCGAGTCCCACCTGCTGCTCGGCTGCACAACGGGAAGGCTCGGGAACGTGGCAGGATGAAGACCCCTTTGGGCTCAGTTCTGGCCATTTCCATGAGCACAGGCACCACTGTCATGTGGCCTCATTGCTGACAACTCTGTGCCCTGTTCACTCCCAGGCACTTGGAATTGCCGCTGCTGTGACGCAGCTGAATGGAGACCCAACCCTGGGAGTCTGGGCTGCTTTAATTCCATAAATGCTCTGTATTGCCAGTATCCATACCTCTACATACATGTGGACATGCCCACACGTGCACAGACACACACACATCTAATGGACACACACCCTGCAGTAAAACCCAACCGAGACTCGCTCCAACCTTGCCCAATTTTTGCCATCACGTGCTTCACTACGTCAAAGTCTAGGACAAAAACCAGCTTTAACTCCAAATAAACCACATGATTTAAACATGTCCTTAAACCTGAGAAGAGACCGTGACCAAACACATTTATTACTTTTGCAAAAGGTGCCACGGCCACTGGAACAAGGTCCTTCAAGTCGAGGAGACTGTCGGCATGGAGGTCCCTCTACGACCAGCCCGAGGGCTCGGCAACATCAGCTACACCCCAGCGAAATCCCTGTTTGAGCCTCGGGGCATTTGGACAAATGCTTTGGGATGTCTGTGTTTAAATCTGGTTTCAGTCCACGATGTTGCAACGTGGACAAGTAACATCTCCCAGCTGCGAGCAGCAAAATCCATGGCATTGGCAGCGAAACATTCCTCATCCTCCCTGTTCTTGCACAATTCTTCCCAGGATCCCTCTCTCCATGTCAGTATCCTCGTGCTTCCTCCCAGCGTGAGAACCTCAGGAATATTTTGGTGGATTCAGGAGCAAGGACCAGGCAGAACAAATCTCACACAAGGGCCCTGAAGGCATCAGGCTTTGGGGAAAATCCAGCATGGAACTTAGCACTGACTTCCTCTAATTTGGGATCTGCAAATCCAGGAGAGCTCTGCTTGAGCCACTGAGGCCAGTGGGTGCCAGACCAGTGTTTTACCCATGTACAGAACACTTTGCACCAACACTGGGATTTGTTTGCCACGTCACTGCTGGCTTTTGAATGACAGGGCAAGAGCTGAATAAAGATGGACATAAGGCAAGGTTGGACGAGGCTTGGAGCAACCTGGTCTAGTGGAAGGTGTCCCTGCCCGTGGCAGGAGGTGGAACAAAACGAGCTGTAAGTTCTTTTAAATCCTGTTCTGGGATTCTGTGAAAAGATGGAGTTCTGTAAGCATGGAAGGAACCTGGGGAGGGGGGAAAAAAGTCCAAGCCATGTGAAGTTCCAGCTCTGTGCCAGGGCAGCACGCTGCAGGGAAGCCTTTCTCCTAAATACACCAAGCACCACAGAGCAGCAGGGCACGATGCCAAGGCCAGGCAAGCACCGGGCTACAGAGGGGGAAAGGCTCCTGCTGGATGCACAGCTCCATGCAGGAGGGAAGGAAGGGGAGGGAAGGAGAGCGGGCACACGGTGGGTCTGCCGTGCCTGAGGTGCCACGCTCGGAGCCGGGTCCCGGCACCACACTCTGTGCCACTCCAAGAGCCACGGCAGCTCCCTGTGCCCCGACATGCCAACACCACCAGCGGACTGCCCGGTTATTTCAGCCCAAGCTGGGAGCCGAGCCCCGGCTGGAGCCGTGCCGCTGACGCCAGCTCGCTGCCCCGCCGTTGCCCACCACGCTGTGCCATGGGAAACACCCGCCGCAGCTTCCACACAGCTCCATGTGCCGCAGCCAGCACGGACACCACGCAAATCCTGAGCTTCTCCGAGCAAACCACATGCCCTCCGCTGCCAGGTGTAAGGGGAGAAGCACCTTGCCCGTCACCTTCGTCACTGCTGCCTGTCCTGTTCCAGAAGCCAAACTCCCCGCCTGGCTTTCCCATTCCCGGTCCAAGGCGCGGTGGCTCCGCTGCCCACGGCGATGCCAGGAGGCTCCGGCCTGGCTCCGCTCGCTGCCAGGACCCCGGCCGGACACGCGTCAGAACCCAGGGAAGGGGCCAGCCTGGCCCAGGGGCTGGCAGGGAAGGTTTGGGCATGGCACAACCCCACTGCTGGTTTGCAAAGCATCAAACCAAGGTGAATTCTCCACAAACCTGCTGCTCTCCTTCTTCTTCCAGCTCCATCTCCCAAATTACACAGCTTTTGGAGATCTATTTTATGTAAAGGCACAGGAATGCATTTACCAAAAAGGGCGTGTTCCTGCACAGGGGGAACTCAAGTTTTCTCTACAAAGCTCTTGCTGCAGGTGCCAACAGAGCAGGAGTGATGGGAAGCTGTAAGAACGGACCTGCTTTAACAGATTGTTCTGTAGGGACATGAAGCCCCCCCACCAAAACAACCTGAGAGCCCCTCCTGACTTTGTGCCCAGTGAAGTGACGTGAGGCCTCCGGGAAGACAATTAGCCATAAAGCTGCTGTTTCAACAGTGGCTGAAAACCGAGTCAAGCTGAGAATATCCAGCTCCGAGAGGCAGTGCCCCGTGCTCCCAGGAAACACTGAGGTTCACGTGCCACACACCTTGAGTTGGTGGGCACAAGGCTCAGGACTTGAAGACAAGGGTCAATACAACACCTGAGTTCACCAGTGGGCTTCTGGGCTGCCCAGGTCATCCCGCCATGAGCTCCACAACCTGCAGGAGCAACCCTGGAATTTCTTCCTTTGGCACTGACCTGCTGAACTGATTGGCATCGGCAGCATCAAATGCTCCATGTTGGAAAGGGGTTTCCCAGCCCGGGAAGGGGTTTCCCAGCCGGGTGCTGGCTCTGCAGAGAGCATTTCTCCCGGCTGGGTACTCCCCATCTCCCTCCAGCTCTGTTTGCCCACGAGAGCCACCGGCTGCCCGGGCTGTGCAAACAGCGGCCCCGGGAGCCGCCGGCACCGCCGCGGTATCGTGGCAACGTGGCTGAAGCCGGCTTTGCAAACTCACCAAGTGTGCAAATTAATTTCATTACCCGCTCTTGCACATCATGAGGAGGGAAAACAAATAACCTGCCCGAAAGTACATTCTAGTAATTATTAACAGGGCGCAAGCAGAGCCCGGGGGAGCGGGAGGAAGGACGGGCCGGGGAGGAGAGCCTGGCACCGCCGGAGCGCTCGGCACGGCCGCGCTTTTCAAACAACAACCCCAGCCTCGTGCTGCAGTTTGTACCCTGCCCAGCCCAAGGATTCCTCATGTGCTTGGCTGCACCTACACGTTCTCCCAGCAGTAAAGCTGACCATCCCAATATCTCACCAGCAAAGCTCTTGGATTCCATCTGCTTTTGCTTTCATAGAATCACAGAGACTGGAAAAGACCTTCAAGACCGTCAAGTCCAACTTTTGACTGATCACCAACTTGTCACCCAGCCCAGAGCACTGAGTACCATGGCCAGTCCTTCTTTGGACACCTCCACGGATGGGGACTCCACCACCTCCCTGGGCAGGCAGCGCCTTCCAGTGTTTAGCAATCCTTTCCATGAAGAACTTCTTCCTGACGTGCAACCTGAACCTCTCCTAGCACAACCAGAGTCCATTTCCTCTTGTCCTGTCACTTGCTACCTGGGAGAAGAGACTGATTGCCACCTCACTACAACCTCCACAGGACCTACGTGCTCCATTCCCACCCACCACGCTCCCTCCCTGTCCAGCTCTGTAGGTACAGGTCCCCACTGACCAATTCCAAAGTTATTTTCACATCCCCCTCTATTTCCAAGCGCTTTGTGTATGACTCACACACTGTCACAACCTATTTTCCCTAAGTGAAGTTGAAGTGCAGAGATTTGAAGTCAAGTCATCCATTCATGTTGTACTCTCTCCTCTCTTCCCTTTCCCCTCAGACATCTCCAAATAGATTTCCCATAACTGCTCTTCACATCCCTACTCCCTTGGACCTGGACATGGCCACGTGGTTTTACAGGAAGAGCTTTAACAACCAGTTTGCTTTTCGGGTTTTTTCCCTCTTTAAAAATCAGCAGTACAGGTTTCCACAGCCTAAATGGAATCAAAGATAACCCACAACACTAACTCCACTCTCTTCCGTTTTAAAAGACACACTCCACATTTCACAGAGGCAAGACCCTCACACCACAAAAAGGGCAATTTTCTGACTTTCTAATGTTAAAAAGCACCTGTTTCTAGTTCTGGGCCCTAAGACACTGCCCATAACTGTGTGTGTGCAGGGAATGCTGCAGGTCCAGAGCTGGGAGCAGCTCTCTGATCCCCTGTCACGCTGGACAGACAGGAATTGCTGGATCACGGCACTTCACCCACTGGTTTTCTCTCCCATCCTTGTTTTTTTGCATCTTTACATCCTTTTGCATCTTTAACATGTGACAAGCCTTAAGAAGCCGAGTTCTGTCCTCATTTTAGTGTGAGCTCACCACGCTGCTGCTGCCATCAGCCCAAGGGTGTGAGTCACAACCCAGCCAGCACATGAAGGGATTTATTTAAAATTCCAGGGAAAATGTTAACACCTCGGTGTCGCACGGGTAAAGTCTGTCCCCCCTCCATGGCACCCAACCCATCCCACCCCACCACGGCACTGCAGCAGCCCATCCCCTGGGCTGGGTGGGCAGAGCCATCAAAGGGCGATGCCAGAGCAGGAAACATCTCCAGCAGCTCCCCCAGCCTGGCCTGCAGCACACTGAGGGGTTCAGTGTTTCCCCTCCATCCCACCTTCTATGCAAAAGGAAACAATTCCATGAAGTCCAAGAGATAAAGTGCAAGGAAAACTCCACATACAATTACCCCCCGACACACTCTGAGGGAGTTCCTACCCAGGCAGTCAGGGCAGGTGGAGGTTTGAAGGACACCAGGCTTGTGGAAGGTGTCCCTGCCCATGGCAGGGGGTGGAATGAGATGGACTTTAAGATCCCTTCCAACCCAAACCATTCCATGATTCCATACTGATGTTACCAGGAGCATCAGCTCACTGTGGTGGGACTCAAGGGCCAGGTCTCCAGCCCACAATTCCCAGCTAATCCATCACTTGTCAGAGGTCAAACAACCCTTCACACAACAGAGCACAAGAGGCAAAGCCCTTCAGGTCACACATCAGCCATGACTGGCTCAAATGCCACTGGCCAACACTCATCCAGTGGCACTGCAGCACTGGGAGCCACCAGAGACAGATCTCTGGAGCCTCCTGTTCCCACCACGGGGCCTGCTGCAATTCCAGACCATTCCTAAGACCAACCCGGGCAGTGGAGTGGCCTCCTGCACCTCCTGGCATGTTGGATCACAGGGTTTGGCTATTCCAGGTCTGCATCCCTTGTGGCCGCCTCCCGGTGCCGATGGGGATGGGCCCCCGATTCATTTTGGTCTCTCTAAGCCCTTTCACCTCAGAGCCTCGTGACTGGGATTGAGCCAAGAGATTAAAACTGGCTTGTGAAACACAAAGTGTGATTGTTTCCTTTGGGTCCTGACCAGAGGGTGTATGGACAAAGGGGTGTAGGGACAGACAGGGGCATGAACAAACCAGGCAGTTCCTGATCCAGAGGTTTTGGATCAAACGCAGGATGTTGTATGACACACAGGTGCCAGGCTGTGCTGGCACACACTGGAGCTGTGCAGGAGCTGGACTGACAGGACAGGCAGTGCTCCCTGTCTGTGCTGAGCCCGTGCACCCAGCACATCCCACAATATTGGGATATGCTGGATATTTTGACATTGGGAGTTACAACAAAACACAGCTCTGTTGGTCCTCTACTAGGATGTGTCTGACAGCAAATTAAACCACAGAACCCTGACATGGTTTGGGTGGGAAGGGACATCAAAGCCCACCCAGTCCCACCCCCTGCCATGGGCAGGGACACCTTCCACCAGCCCAGGTTGCTCCAAGCCCCGTCCAACCTGGC